>JAUPFT010000031.1:3827930-5027930 GCA_036936625.1 Parnassius smintheus behrii
ACAGATGAACATGTTATATTCGGCAGAAACAACGTTTGTGACATACGAGGCACATATAGATCTTGCACACAACCTTAGTATGGTTTTACAAGCAGCTGTACATAGCTCTGTTCAACAAATAGCTTAGTTTATTATTGCACATAGCTTAGTTTATTAGTAATTAGTGTAATTTATGCACGAAGTTCTAATAAATTATGACGTTGCAATCAACTTATTCTTTGCATATACGAAGGTTATCGCTGCACACATTCAGATAAATTAAGTAAAATAAAAATAGATTAATTACTGCTTAGAGTAATGTGTGTGTATGTAATTGTTATATGATAAAAGTATATTGTAAGAAATGCACATAGTTTTACCTTGCAATTATCAAGACGAAGTTGCCGTATTTATTAATATAGTTATCAACACGGAACAATAATTTCTCTTTACCAAGAGGTCATTAAGCTCTTTGGAGAAAATAGATAATACACAGAACTGAAATTTGAATCATTAGAAATACTCTCTCCAGTATCGTAAAACAGGTAAAAATCAAAAATTAATTAACATAGCCTAAGGAGATTAATTAATACATTGCAACGGCAGCTGCCAGCTCTCCAGGCAATAGCGAGAGTAAAAGTAAGCTGCAATAACTAATAAGAGGAGTGAACTGTGAAAGTGAATGTAATAGTAATACTTATAAAGCAGTCATTGACTTGATTGATTTTCCACAGTGTAATTTACCGCAAAACAACTTCATAGGAAATATGCATAAACTATTCAACCCAATTAGGAACTGTGAAACTAAATACAACTCAAATCTCATCTTTTTTTAAGTCATAGGTTAAATGGATTACTTAATGAAAGTAATTGCAAGATTTTAAACACTTCGCTGCAAGTTTGTAGCACATATGCTTAACTTTCTTAACTTTCTAACAATTCAATTAAATCCTCTATCAATTTACTGATACTACTACGTAGTACTATTATTTATTCTGGTTATCCCACTGACTTGTATGAAAATGTATCTAGCTTTTTGCCACGGCTTCTTCAGTAATGTCACCTTTCCAAAAGACTAGTTGTACTATATTATATTTGGTACATTTTCGTACGCCTACAGTCATTTGATTCTTTATTCGTGTCATGCTTTGGTTGATATTTATTTTAGCTTATGTTGGCCTACCAGATAAGGTTTGTTTTTAAATGTCATTAATTAAGTCGAAACAAGATATTAGCAACAGATTATTTTCAGATTTAGAAATTAGACTAAAAGTTAAGTACTGCGAAAACAGAGATGCAACTCTGTTTTCGCAGTACGATAGTTCCTCGATATTATTTTTTTCTAAAATGACGGTATGCTTTTATTAATTTCTATCAGTACATAAGACATTCATTTTATCTTTCCTATAATAAATCTCCGCCCTAATTCGCTACACGATATAGTTATTTCCTATATTAATAATAATTTTAATTGTGTAAGTCGCAGACGTTAGTAAAGCGCCCCGTATTGATACATATATCCTTCGAATTGTAAGCAAGTAGGGTATTATATGTTAAGTCCACACACTTGTTATTTTAATGAAAATATTAACAGGCATAGCTACGTAATAGCTACGTTTTGTGATACCCGTACTTCATATGTATGGTGGAAGTCAGTATTATCATATAAATGAATTCTTACCAGGGTGGTGCTAGTGGAACTAGTGATCAAAGTGATGTTATCTTGACTGCCAATTACCTACTGATGGCTGACCTATAATCATATCAACACTGGCTGTACAACTATGCGTCACTTCTGGTACGGTAGATAACGGTACCGAGAGAAAATATACAACTACTTAATAATCCTTTCAATAGAACAGTGGATAGAATTAAAGGTAGATCTAGCTATCTAACTATATCGAGTGTCAAAATATTCACTTTACTGCCAGTATCGATATAAGCACTTACATTTTATTAAAACTGTCTCGCCGAATATCAAAGGATTTAAAGTGTACATCACCTTAGTAACGGTCCCTGTAAGAGACCACCCACGACGCCACGTAGTTCTGGCTCGCTGACTAGCTTCTTTGTTCTTCAAAGCATTAGTCTCAATTCTATTGTAATGTACATGTGCAGACAGATACCCGTAGTACAGTTCTTCAGCTGTTTTGCACCTGAAAACTTTTAAGTTTGCCCTTAAATCAGTACGAAGACCCCTAATACGAAATGAAATGGTCGCTCCTTCCTCAAATTTTCATTCCTTTGCAAAAGACATCTTGTCATGAAAATATGCGGTTAGTAGATAGTTTTGTTACCATTTTTCTTACGCGCCATCATTAGTTACTAGCTTACAAGTTATTAACAAAATCAATAGCCATTAGACATATTCGTTCAAGCGCATACTTCAACTCATCTCAAATCAGTTCATATAATTCAAATTTTCATACCACTCACGTGTAGAAGCATGTAATCTCATGTGCATTATATAAGATTTATCAGTATTCCTCCAATTGTATATGTGACCTCCTAATTGATCGATCTTATCTAAGCCTTCAGCACTCAATAATTTGGATGGAATGTTGAAATTCATTTTGCAGCCATGTGGGTAGTTTTTTCTTCTTCGCGATAGTGAAACTCAGGTTGGAAAAAAAATTCATTTACCTCAGGGGTTCCTTCTGCTACTTTCCTGAGCTTCTTTCTGCCTAACCCGTTAATGTAGGGCCTAGGTTTCCATATTTTGCCGTAGTTGTGGTGCGTTGTACCCATATCCCACTTCTGAAATATTATAAGAGTCGCAGGAAGTATAATAATACACTTGATTACTTGTTGCTTACTTTACTAGCTCACAACTAGAATAGCCAGTCAATAATTATTGCAATCGTTTAAACAATATTACACAATGGTGGTAGCATATCCCAACTACCTATCAAAACTGAACCCAGCAACAGTTTGAATGTAATATGAAAATAAATAAAACGCTGTTATAAATATTACTGATAATTGAATTAATTACAAATGTTCAGAAAATGAAAATACTTACATAATACTCTTTGTAAATACCTCAAAATTCTAAATTAAAAATAAACTAAGAAAATTATCTATGATAATTATTATGACAATACAATGACTAATAATATATTTTGTATTTGATAATTAAAAAAATAATATAACAGCAAAATACAAATATTATTTATAACGATTCTTTATAGAAATTATGTAAAAATCACTGATAACATAATATTTGAGCTTACCCTTGAGTTGTCAATAGGAGTACTAATAACGCTGGTAAGCAAAATATCCTGAGCTTTGGGTAGATAGTATTACTTTTTTACTCAGAGAAATAAAAAAAATCATTAAATTCTGTCAACAATAATTTAAAGCGTACTGTTAGATAAATGAGAGTTCATATCCCACTTCTGGGTTGTTAATTAAAGTCACTTAATACGTTAGTAATATCATGTATTTAATTAACTGTATAAATATCACAAATCTAAACAAGGTTATAGATATTCATAATAATAACAATGTACATTTTAGACACACAAATAACAAGGTATAACAATAATTATTATTATTACTCACAATTTATCTTCCGAGTACGTATTCTCTAAGTAATACTGCCGCCTTTAGCTGCCGCTAAAGCCGACGACATCTGTCTTTTATAGACTTGTAATTTAACAGTGTTAGACTACAGATGGCGTTGCTTGTGTGGTTTCCGGTACAAGTTTTTAATAAAATTGGATATTAAGCCGTAAGTTTTTACATTATAAAACGTTATTTATATTTCCTATAATTATCTTAAACAGTTTTACATTCTAGTTATAAATATAAGCAAAAATAAATAACTAGACACAATCTAATACATTAATGTACCCGCAGACTTTATAGGATGAAAATAATTAATTACCCACCATGTTAGTTACTACAATATAAATTATTAAAATACGCTAAAAATGTCTTCATTTTTTAACTACCGCACTTTAAAAATAATAAAAATACACATAATATATCGAGAAAAATCAGTCGTTTTCATGTTTCTATTAATTTTAAAAGTAATTTTTTGTATTTAGTGTAAAAACAAACTGATTGAAAAAAATATCGAGGGTGCCCGGAAGTCTGTATTAATCGTAGTCGTTAGAATCAATGTATCAAAATAATTCTTTTTTTATTAGGTTTAGAATCTCAACGCACAGGTTCCTTTAAAAATCACTGAGTAATTTGTTCTCGTTAATTGTAATTAATGAAAATGTAAAAAACAACTGGTATCTACTTTTCTACAAAAAATTTTTCTCATGGATCTCTTCCTTCGTCTCAAATATAGAAAAAGAGATATTTTTCTTTTATATAATCAAATGAGATTATAAGGCGTGCACTTTTGGATTTTCCAAACTTTTTTTTTTACGATTGCCACTAATGGATAGGCAATTTATTAATGAACATTTTTATCTACTTAATTTTTTCAAAGGACTAAAATTCGATTTTATAAAGAAAATATTTTAAAATTTGGGCGTATTTCTTACGCGATATATTGTAACGAGAGCGCGTGAAATATTTATATAGAAACGAACGCTCAAGGTCGTCCGCTAGGAGTAGCACCATAATTGGCCACCCCTTTAAATTTTCTTGTAGGCTTTTGCTATAGTTGCCACGCTTGCAAGGCGGGATGGCAAAAGAAAAATGCTGCTGCCTATATCCTGTTTCAGTTTCCCTCTATCCCCACTTACGACACCTATGGGATGAGATGTGGTACCGAATTTTCTTACGCCGCTGTTTAACGCTTCGATATCCTTGTGCTTGCTTACTTGTAATATTTCGTTTACTTGACTTTCTAGTTTTTACCTGATTAAGCAATTCTAAAGAATTTCTTGCATAGCTCTCGTAGCTCTGATCAGAGTATCCGTCGAGGTTTCGTGAAGCCCCGTACTGCGGCGAGGGCATGGCGGTACGAGATGATGGTGCATCGTATTCCCGGGATCGTGATCTGTTAATTCCAAGATGAATGTTATCTTTTGTGTACTGGCCTGGTTTACTAGAATCACCAGTGTGTGGACCAAAACACTCTAAACTGCCAAAGTATGGACAGAATTTTTTTTGGAGTGGTGTGACAAACGAGCACACAGTCCACCTGATGGTAAGTGACCCATAGATATCTACATCCATCCTCGATTACGAATCAAAATGCAGATGCGGTGTCATCCGTGAGGACTAATATGGAATGCCTCGAAGAGAAGAAATTCAGAGTTGTGCTTTCGTTTAATACATTGAACTGTGATACTAGTCTATTTTTACGTGGTAGAGCCACGGTGCAGCCATGTTATAGTTGTAGCAGAAATGGATCGGCTCGACCTGGGTAGGACCACGCTCTGGACACGCTTATCGTATGGTGAGTGTAGAGAACCGGAGACCCTTTTTACTGGAAAGCGGGCATTCCATCATAGTCCTCAGGGGTGACAACGCATTTGCTCATTTTGATTCTTAATTTTGGATTAATGTGGATGTCTATGGGCCACAGCATCCACTTACCATCAGGTAAGACTGAAGGTGGACTGTGTGCTTGTTTGTCAACAAATGCTATAAAAATAAATAGTCTTTCTAATATTTAAAAATTACAGCGTATACAATGGTCAAAGAAGTTCTTATGTTTCTTTGACCCTTGTCATTGGGTCAAAGAAACCTGTCAAAAAAACCTTGATAGACGAGGGAAGCATATTATATGTTTATTTTTCACAAATCAACCCTTGATAGTGTAGCCGGATAGTTTATACGTGGTGGTGCCTCGCTGCAGCAATACTATGGTTGTAGCACGAATGGGTCGGCTCGACCGGTGAAGGACAACGCTCTCGCAGAATACCAGCGTGAAATAGTAGCTTAATGCTGCTGTGTTTCGTATGGTAGGTGTAGAGATCCGGAGAACCTTTTTTACTGGAAATAAGGCATTCCATTTTAGTCCTCAGGGGTGACATGGCATCTGCTTTTTGATTCTTAATCGCGGGTAAATGTAGATGTCTATGGGCCACAGCATCCACTTACCATCAGGTGGACTGTGTGCTCGTATGTAACCCTTATTCTATAAAAAACGACTATCTAGTCACAGTACCAAATTTGTAGCCCTTGAGCTACCATGGACGGAATACGTATAACTATGTATTAAATATATTATACATACCTAGCCGATGGATAAGATGATGCAGGGATGCTTGATTTCAAAGCTGCTCCTGTTTCTGGCACACCATATTCCTGAGCGGTACTCCTTCCATAAGGCATGTTGTATGTTGTCGATAATACACCTGATTCACCATAATATGCACCAGCATTTCTAGCTTCAGGTGCACTATACTGAGTCGCCAGAGAGTTAGCTATTGTTCCATAAATTTGGGAAGCACTATTTCTTGATGATGTTCCAAATGAGAAATCTTCTAATGTCTTGTGCACCTGCTGTGTATTAGATCTTTAAGGAGGTGAATATTCCTGTGATACGGAGTTAGGACGCAATTGGCTACTACGAGATTTGGGCACACCGTACTTTTGAACGGGGGAAGAGCTTTTAGTATTCGAAAAGCCACTGTTTCTTTGGAATGGGGCAGTGTATTCTTCAGCATTCGTTGGTTGGAATTCAGGGTTACTGTATTGTGTGGTTGGAGAAGATCTGAGTGATGGAGCACTGTATACGTCCGAAGGAGACGTTCTTACACTACCATACCGTTGAGATGTTCCTGTTTTTGAATCAACCGCCGAAAAACTCTGTCCCAAAGAGCTAACAGAGTCGTACTCTTGTGAGAGACGAATTGAAGATGCATACTCCTGTGATAATTTACTACCAGATTCTGTACCACTGCGCAAGTTGGGAGTTCCATATTTCTGAGATAATCCGCCTCGGAAGATAAGAGGTCCATATTCTTGAGAAATTCCCCTTGTGTTTGATCCATAATATTGGTCAGAAATGGTGTTAGTAAATGCTTTGGAGCCTCGTACATATGATTCAGGTAAGTCCGGTAAATATTGCTGAGGAGACTCTCCGTGACTTGATCGGGCTGCCGCTAAGTAACTATCACTAAAATTTAGTAAGGAAAACATATGTTACTTGTTATGTATATTCCTTTCTTAGAGTGGAACTGTTAAAATATCAATTTTAATTAATTTGAAGCATTTAATTGATAAATTTGGAATTTTTAGAAATAGTTAATAGTACATTACGAAAAAAAAGGCTTGAGAGAAGTTAGCGCACGAGCGATACGAATGCACTAACTTCACACGTTTACTTATGTTCAAATATCCCCCCTATGAGGCAGTCTATGGGGGAGGTCTATGTTCAACAGTGGCATTTAATATGCTGTAACAATAACGCTAATTACCTTGACTTCAAATATAATGCTTTATGCAGGCCAATATTAATGAAAAATTTGACTTTACTAAGTGTTATTTAATTTACTAAACTCGTAAGGAATACTTGTTGATTTTTTTTACGGTCCGAAACCGAAAGAGATTGGGCGTATATATTTTTTATATATCTCAGATAAATATTATTTAAATTTTGCGCTTATCTAAGTATCTTCAGTACGGCGGAGCGCACTCCTTGTTTCACTGTTCATTTAGAAATTAGTGAAAAGTCCTTGTGCTTCGAGGCGTACAATCCCAATAATTTGCCTGAGCACTATTCCCCCTTCAAAATGTCTTTAGTACTTGACAAGTAGTCATATAATTTTTTATATTTTTCGTTATATTATACTAATCAGTGTTGTGTGCAGAAGATCTCACTTCTACTGAGGTCCGGTATTGAAATCTCAGAATAAATAAATACAACATACAAATACTCGTTTTTGTGTCTAGTAGTATTGCGTCTCTTAGTATCTATAGTAATGAAATGCAGAGTTACACTTATTTATGGAATAAGGAGATGGGCAGCACCGTACTCCTAACAATAAAAATGTGAAAACTACGGCAAATATTACTCAAATAAAGACAATCCAACTGATAGTAAATGGATGCCGAGTCCCATAGACATCTATATCTATCATTAATTCAGAATCAAAATTCAATTGTGACCACGGAGTAGCTACTAAGATGGAATACCTCGTTTCCAGTAAAATGAATCCCCGGTTCTTTAGACTCATTACACTCAACATACACCATTATTATTATAGTAGACGCAGGAAGGATAATAATACGCTTGATTACTTGTTATTTACTTTACTAGTTCACAACTTGAATAGCCAGTCAACAATTATTGAAATCGTTTATCACACAAAAAACTGAACCTAGCAACAGTTATAATGTGTAAGAATTATACAATCCAAATACTTTTATAATATGAAAATAAGTAAAACGCTGTTGTAAATATTACTGATAAGTGAATTAATTACAAATGTTTAGAAAAATAAAACGATAATTATACAAATATTATTTATAACGATACCTAATAGAAATTATGTAAAAATCACTGATAACATTCGGCCATCCTGATTCAAGCCGTGCCCCACGGCAATATCCAAAGTGCGTCCGGTAATTATTTAGCAGAATTTGATGTTGAAGATCTCATAACAAAGCTTGAAGGAGTTCCTTTGCTGAACCATGTAGTAGCCCCTGAAGCTCGTCTGCTATCTTGTGGTGTCAATTGTAGTCGCTCTTTCTGTAATGGAAATAATGTGTACAAAAATTAATTGTTCCATAAGCAATTTTAGTTCGTAAAAGGTGGTAAAATTAAAAAATGTTGTACAACCAACTTTAATAGAAATAAAATGAGAACTTTTTCAAAGTATTTGAAAATAATTAAGTACGCATTATTAAAATAACTCAAAAGCTATCGGTCAGATCTTGACCGAATATAGGACTACACGAGAAGCACCAGTTTTCAAATAAATAAAATAATCATCAAAAATGGTTCACCTAGAAAATTGTACTGAGGTAAGACACAAAAAGGGAATACATTCGGATTTTGAGTACCTCCTTTTTTAAGTCGATTAAAACGAATTACATTCATATTTTCCACAGAAAAATGCACACAGCCAGGTAAACATATACTCTTGCACGATTTTTCTTCATTGCTGACAGATGAACATGTTATATTCGGCAGAAACAACGTTTGTGACATACGAGGCACATATAGATCTTGCACACAACCTTAGTATGGTTTTACAAGCAGCTGTACATAGCTCTGTTCAACAAATAGCTTAGTTTATTATTGCACATAGCTTAGTTTATTAGTAATTAGTGTAATTTATGCACGAAGTTCTAATAAATTATGACGTTGCAATTAACTTATTCTTTGCATATACGAAGGTTATCGCTGCACACATTCAGATAAATTAAGTAAAATAAAAATAAATTAATTACTGCTTAGAGTAATGTGTGTGTATGTAATTGTTATATGATAAAAGTATATTGTAAGAAATGCACATAGTTTTACCTTGCAATTATCAAGACGAAGTTGCCGTATTTATTAATATAGTTATCAACACGGAACAATAATTTCTCTTTACCAAGAGGTCATTAAGCTCTTTGGAGAAAATAGATAATACACAGAACTGAAATTTGAATCATTAGAAATACTCTCTCCAGTATCGTAAAACAGGTAAAAATCAAAAATTAATTAACATAGCCTAAGGAGATTAATTAATACATTGCAACGGCAGCTGCCAGCTCTCCAGGCAATAGCGAGAGTAAAAGTAAGCTGCAATAACTAATAAGAGGAGTGAACTGTGAAAGTGAATGTAATAGTAATACTTATAAAGCAGTCATTGACTTGATTGATTTTTCCAGAGTGTAATTTACCGCAAAACAACTTCATAGGAAATATGCATAAACTATTCAACCCAATTAGGAACTGTGAAACTAAATACAACTCAAATCTCATCTTTTTTTAAGTCATAGGTTAAATGGATTACTTAATGAAAGTAATTGCAAGATTTTAAACACTTCGCTGCAAGTTTGTAGCACATATGCTTAACTTTCTTAACTTTCTAACAATTCAATTAAATCCTCTATCAATTTACTGATACTACTACGTAGTACTATTATTTATTCTGGTTATCCCACTGACTTGTATGAAAATGTATCTAGCTTTTTGCCACGGCTTCTTCAGTAATGTCACCTTTCCAAAAGACTAGTTGTACTATATTATATTTGGTACATTTTCGTACGCCTACAGTCATTTGATTCTTTATTCGTGTCATGCTTTGGTTGATATTTATTTTAGCTTATGTTGGCCTACCAGATAAGGTTTGTTTTTAAATGTCATTAATTAAGTCGAAACAAGATATTAGCAACAGATTATTTTCAGATTTAGAAATTAGACTAAAAGTTAAGTACTGCGAAAACAGAGATGCAACTCTGTTTTCGCAGTACGATAGTTCCTCGATATTATTTTTTTCTAAAATGACGGTATGCTTTTATTAATTTCTATCAGTACATAAGACATTCATTTTATCTTTCCTATAATAAATCTCCGCCCTAATTCGCTACACGATATAGTTATTTCCTATATTAATAATAATTTTAATTGTGTAAGTCGCAGACGTTAGTAAAGCGCCCCGTATTGATACATATATCCTTCGAATTGTAAGCAAGTAGGGTATTATATGTTAAGTCCACACACTTGTTATTTTAATGAAAATATTAACAGGCATAGCTACGTAATAGCTACGTTTTGTGATACCCGTACTTCATATGTATGGTGGAAGTCAGTATTATCATATAATTAAATATTAAACGAGCAATTCTTGTATATATATATATATATATATATATATATATATATATATATATATATATATATATATATATATATATATATATATATATATATATATAATCGGGATCTCGGAAACGGCTCCAACGATTTTCATAAAATTTAGTGTCCAGGGAGTTTCGGGGATAATAAATCGATCTAGCTAAGATTTATTTTTAGAAAATGTCTTTTTGTCCGTGTTTTTAGGCAATTAAAAACTGCTACAATATAGTTAGAATAAGAAGGTAAATTTTGACAGTTTGGTAATGATTATAAATAGCTTATTGGTATAATGGGCGGTCACAAAATCGTAAAACCCCGGTTCGAGCCCAGACCGACCGACCGACTATTTTATTTTTTTTTTTCAAGTTTCTTTCTTTTTTGAGAAAATATATTTTTTTCGAGCCCTTTTTTTAGTATTTTTTAAAAACACGAAAATTTAAATAAAAATAATTGCACTCATGATTTTTTATTCAAATAACCAGTTCAGTTTTTTCTGTTATGTCGCTAAGATCAAAAAATATTATTTATAATTCATCAGTATGTAATTTGTATCTAAATATAATTTCCAAAACACACGAATTAAAAAAATCGAGCGAAAAATACCGAGCAAAGCTCGGTCAACCGGGTACTTATCATATAAATGAATTCTTACCAGGGTGGTGCTAGTGGAACTAGTGATCAAAGTGATGTTATCTTGACTGCCAATTACCTACTGATGGCTGACCTATAATCATATCAACACTGGCTGTACAACTATGCGTCACTTCTGGTACGGTAGATAACGGTACCGAGAGAAAATATACAACTACTTAATAATCCTTTCAATAGAACAGTGGATAGAATTAAAGGTAGATCTAGCTATCTAACTATATCGAGTGTCAAAATATTCACTTTACTGCCAGTATCGATATAAGCACTTACATTTTATTAAAACTGTCTCGCCGAATATCAAAGGATTTAAAGTGTACATCACCTTAGTAACGGTCCCTGTAAGAGACCACCCACGACGCCACGTAGTTCTGGCTCGCTGACTAGCTTCTTTGTTCTTCAAAGCATTAGTCTCAATTCTATTGTAATGTACATGTGCAGACAGATACCCGTAGTACAGTTCTTCAGCTGGTTTGCACCTGAAAACTTTTAAGTTTGCCCTTAATTCAGTACGAAGACCCCTAATACGAAATGAAATGGTCGCTCCTTCCTCAAATTTTCATTCCTTTGCAAAAGACACCTTGTCATGAAAATATACGGTTAGTAGATAGTTTCGTTACCATTTTTCTTACGCGCCATCATTAGTTACTAGCTTACAAGTTATTAACAAAATCAATAGCCATTAGACATATTCGTTCAAGGGCAAGAACGCGAAAAGATGTACATTGGACTTTTCTACATGTCCCCAGGTTATATCGTACTGCTGTGCGACTTTGATAAGTTTTACAAGAATCATTACCATATTAGTTGATTTTAGATGAAATAGGCATGTCATATTTATTAAAATTTTACGCATGAAATTATACTGAATTGTAAAAATTTAAGTTTAAAAAATCGTGATTTTGTTGTATAGTACTGTCCCTTAAAAAAAACCGGCATTTTTAACAGCGTTTTGTGAAAAAAAAAGTTATTTCACTGGCAAACCTTTAGTTACATATTTGAAATTTGGCGGAATTTTAATTATTTTTTAAGTTAATTGTGCTGCCAAAGCTAGAATTTCTACTAAATAAGTAATTTTTAAATTTGTCCCCGGCATATGAACCTACCGGACATGTCCAGGTACCGTTACCGCATTTTCGTTTAAATTTATAGTTTTTTTGTTCAATGTGGTATTTATTTTTTTATTTAAACGGCAACATCATAATGAGACCGAAAAAAGAAAAAAAAAGATGTCTATGGTTAAATCAGCCATTTTATTCAAACAGCTGTTTCATTTTCGGCGTTTTTGAGAGGTTGTGTTTTTACGGGCACTGTCCGGTGAGTAAATTAATTTGTTTTTTGGCGTTATAACGTGTTTCCAACGCATATTTTATGTCTAAAACTTACATGAACTATTTAAGATTACTATAATGTGAAAAAATGTGTGATAAATATCAGCAATTGTAGAAATTTTATAGTTTTGTATAAGAAGTACTCGATTCCGTTACCTCATGTCCGTTACCATCGCGGTGGTAACGTATAGGCCGGACTTGAAAGTCACGAACAGGATCACGTAAAGCAAGGTTTACATGGTGTAAACTTGATTTTTTTCTATTATTTTATTTATTGTTTTTAGGTACCTCTGAACTCCTTCATTTATATAGTTATTTCGAAAATCATTTTTTATTTAAGATTTATTATATTCTGGATTGGTCAAATAGAATTTCATCAAAATCGGTCTACTATTTTTGTTTTGGAGTCAAAATAGCTAGAAAAAGTGTGCTATTCCAGATACTAATTTTTGTTTTATTGTAGTTCTATAGAGAAAGTTACTGAATTTTTTGTTAGGCTTGTTTGTTGTTGGCTCATTTTTCCTGAAAAAAAAAATAATAATACATGTATGTAAGAAATATAATTTAGGTATCAATTCAACAGGTAAATAATTGTACTTAATGGAATTTCAGATTTCAATATGGTGCTCACTGCAGCTGAAAAAATGCGCCGTTATCGCCAAAAAATTAAAGATAATCCCCAAAAATATGAACAACAGAAGAAAAAAGACCTACAACGCATAAAAACTAAAAGAAAGAAAATATTACAACTCGATGATGCCGATAAAGATAAAATAAGAAAACAATGGCGAGATCAAAAAAAGAGGCAAAGAAAAAATAAAAAAATAAACAAAAGTAATGAGAACCAAGATAAAGACAACGAAAACATTGATAGGGATGGAGTATCATTCAGGGAAAATTCGCTCAGCAGAAAAAGTCGAGAGTCAGATTCGAGTTTAAAGTCAAAATTGAAATACATGAAAAAAAAGTGTTACATATTATTAAAAAAAATTGAACAATCTCAAAAAAACGAACAATCACTGCAAAGAATAAAAGAGAGGTTGAAAAAAAGATTGTATAGACAAAAAAATGCCAGTGAAACTATAATTAAAAACCTGAAACTCACTATCGATAATATGAAAGCGCGCGAAGAAATTTTAGAAGCTGCTTTAAAAAAGACGTATAAGAATTGCAAGAAACAAGCAGAAAAGAGAGTACTGAAAGGGATAGTAGAAAACGCTGAAGTAAAAACTTTCGTAGCTAAATTAATGGGTTTATCAGGAAGAACCAAGTACAAGAAGAAAACAACATCTAAAGGCAGAATAACTGAAATTGAAAATTTTTTCATCAGAGACGATGTTAGCCGTTGCACCGCTGGCAAGAAGGAATGTCGATCCAAAAACAAAGAAAAGCGTCAAATCCGGTATTTGTTGGACACATTGAATAACTTATACGTTAAATATAGGAGTGAAGGTGGGAGGTACAAATTAACAACTTTCCGTAAATACAAACCATTTTTTGTATTGGCTCCTCATCTTGCATCACGTGACACTTGCCTCTGCGTTAAACACGATAATATCCAACTGAAATTTAAAGCTTTGAGAAAGAGTGGCTTAACTGAACACCGACACATAAAAGATGTACTCCAAGAACTATCCTGTGACCTAAAATCTCCCTTGTGCATGCATGGAAAATGCAGAACATGCAAAAATAAGCCTCTTAACTTTGAACCCGGTATGTATTTAGACGAAATGGTTACTTGGACTCAGTGGGAGCGAAAACGACATGAATATTTGAAAAAGGACGGGACTGAAAAGAAGACTTGTGTTTGCATAAAAACAGAAAAAGTCAAAATCACAAGCACATTGCGTGAACTATTACGCATATTTAAGGCGGACTTAAAATTATTCAAAAAACACCATTACAATGTACACCACCAACAAGAAAAATATCAGGAGGGCGTTACGTATTTGAAAGAAAATGAAGCTTTAGTCATTTGTGACTTTTCTCAGAACTACGAATCAAAACTAAGCTCAGAGATTCAGAGTTTGCACTTTGGTGGGTCTAAATGTCAGATTTCGCTACATACCGGCATGATCTACTTCAAAGACACATCCCAATCATTTTGCACTGTGTCGCCAAGCACCGTTCACCAACCACAAGCAATCTGGGCCCATTTAAAACCTGTGCTTGAGTACATTAAAGAACATCAGCCTCAAGTTACTGTTATTCACTTCTATTCCGATGGCCCTACTTCACAGTATCGCCAAAAAAACAATTTCTATCTGCTCAGCGTTTTTAGGCAAAAACTGAATTTGGACCATTGTACGTGGTCATTTTTTGAAAGTGGGCACGGTAAGGGCGTGGCGGATGGTATAGGAGGCACAGTGAAAAGAGTTTTAGACAGGAATGTTTGTTTCGGAAGAGATATTTCAAATGCTTCGGACGCTTTTGAAGTTTTAAAGGACTCTCTGTGCACAATTAAGATTTGGTATATCTCTGAGAAAGATATTGACGAAATTGCTGCTCTTTTGCCTCAAAAGCTATCAATTGTAGTTGGAACAATGCAATTACATCAGATTGCAACACAACAACCTGGAACTATTACTTACAGAGACTTGGGATGTTTTTGTGGGTCACAAAGGGGTTTATGTTCATGTTACGAACCAAAAATCCACAAATTCGAATGTCCTACGACAGAAAATAGAGGCATTGAAGCAGCTGATACATTAGATGATATTGAACCATCAGATTTAATGAATGTGGATGTTGAGATAAACCTTGAGGAACTGTCAGCGATGAATGATGTAAACTTTTCATCAATTGGTGATCTCACAAAGCCAAACCAAACTAACTCAGCGCTTGAAAATGTGGACGAGGACTTTTCTTTCATTGGAGATTCTTCGAAACCAAATACTATCAAAGCCAACTCATCGATGGACGAGGTAAATAGTTGTTCAAACGGAAACACTGGTAAGCCCAATATTAGCCAAGGCGATTCAGCGATGGATGACGTGGACTTCCTTTCTGTCGGAAAGGTCAAAACGCAAAACAATGGTGACATTGTTATTGAAGTCGTGGACAACACAAAGACTGCAAAAGATAAGATGAGCGTTAAAGAGTCAACAGTGAAGGATTATCTGAACATTTCATACACAAATTCTACAGCTGATAATAAGCCGAATGTTTTCAAAACTGACTTGGTAAATGACATTCAAATGTTGGACCAAAATACCACCAATGATGAGATTATTGTAGAGGAAACAACTGTAATGGAACGTCCACATATTTCCCCTACACATCCCGCGGATTACACACAGACAAATGCAGTTAGCCAAGCCGATTCATTTAAAGAGAATTTAAGTACTATGAGGAAGATCCCATGTATTGTCGACCTAACCATTCATCCTTTGGAGATGAAACTTACTTATAAGCCTAAAAAAAGGTCTAGCAGCAGCGTGTTATGTGTTTCGCAACCAAAAGTGAAGAAAAGTATTGAAGAAGAAATAAACTCGAAAAATAACAGCAAACCATGCACTTCAAAAAGCTTGCGAAAAAGTACAGTTTCTATTTTGAGTAATGTTTCTGTTGACTTAAAATCTAAAACCGAACAAACGAGATTACCGAAACAATCAAAAGGATTAAAGATGATTGTGAAACGCGCATTTACATGTTACAGTTGCAATGGTCCTCTCCTCTCGAATTGCATTACTAAATGTATATCTTGTTGTAACCGATTTTGTTTGGCCTGTGCCACGGGAGAAGTCACCAAAGATTATATTTGCGATAATTGCCTTATGTAAGTGATTTGGCAATTTTTCTACTCGAAGAGCTTTACTATGCCCTTATATTTTGTTTTTTATTTTTTATTATGTACACACTACGACTTTAAGATAAGTTTATTTTGTAGACAAATGATTCATGTCTTTTTCATCGAGTCCAAATGATTATTTGTTTTAATGTTTAAGACATCATAAATCTGAGACTGAACATATTACTTTAATAGTCTGAGCTTATTGTGATTTAGAGCTATCTCGTTATCACCAAAAATAGTAGTTTAATGAAGATAATACATGTTTATTAGCAAATAGGTACAAAATATTACAAGTCACATATTGATAGAATTAAGTTTTAGCTTCGATGCATACTAAAAAAGCAGTTATAATTTATTTTTAATAAAAACTTTGTTACTGAAACATGGATCGATTACATGATTTTATACATCTCCTTTGAAATTGCATGACGGGGCAGTAAATTTTTGAATTAGAATAAATAAATAAAAAATAATATTATCGATCCATGTTTATTTCTACGAGTTACCTAAACGTTTTTTATTCATAAGTTCTAGTTTAAAACTAAAATAATTGATTATATGTAACGATCTCATACTAAATATTTAAAAAGTTTTTTATTTATTTTTTTGTTTTATATGGGCTTGCTCTTGACCCCAATCTTGCCCTAGAGCAGAGATGGGATCTGCGATGGAGCAAGCTTGCCCAGAAGGCACTGATACTCCCGCACACCGACAGAATACAGCAGAGCTGCTTGGCGCCGGACTCCGGTGGGATGGTGGTCGCGAGCCAGGCGGCCCCTTTCAGGGCCTACCACTGCCTTTGGGATCTTTAACCGCCATCACAAATTGTGTTGACGTTGCCCAGGGTGGACCGCTAGGAGGTAGATCCCACCCACCCCAAAGTGTATCCTAATATTAAGCGGCATGTGAACTCAACCTTACAGGGTCCTGTTCGTTGTTAGCATGTCCTGTTACGAGACTGTACCCTAAGCAAATGTTGCTAAAAATGTTGACTTTATTTGAGAAGGTTTAAAATATGTACACACATTATTTTAGGAAATAACGTAGTTCATCAAAATACTATAAATTAAAATAGTTAAATATCAGAACCGCTAATTTTGTGAATTTTATGAAAAACTTTTGGATACATTTTACACCTTTAGTAACGTACAGGACAGGAAAAGTAGATTAATCTCGTGTATTTCTAAGTTATCAACCTGAAAATACATTTTATAAATAAAAAAATCATGTTTTCTTTAATTCAATAAATAATATTTGCATACAATTTAAGTTTTAACTATACTAATGAACCAAAAACCAGCGGTAACGAACAGGATTAATATTTTAACCTACTTTAAGAAATTTGCAAATTTCTCACAAAATAACCACTTTAGGAGAAAACTTTTACGATTTTCGGAAAAAGGAATTATTGGAGATAATATTAAGTGAAAAATTCAAGGAAATTCTATCAAAAAAATATTAAAGCTCAATTTTGAAGCAGTGTACTAATTTTCGCGTTCTTGCCCTCAAGCGCATACTTCAACTCATCTCAAATCAGTTCATATAATTCAAATTTTCATACCACTCACGTGTAGAAGCATGTAATCTCATGTGCATTATATAAGATTTATTAGTATTCCTCCAATTGTATATGTGACCTCCTAATTGATCGATCTTATCTAAGCCTTCAGCACTCAATAATTTGGATGGAATGTTGAAATTCATTTTGCAGCCATGTGGGTAGTTTTTTCTTCCTCGCGATAGTGAAACTCAGGTTGGAAAAAAAATTCATTTACCTCAGGGGTTCCTTCTGCTACTTTCCTGAGCTTCTTTCTGCCTAACCCGTTAATGTAGGGCCTAGGTTTCCATATTTTGCCGTAGTTGTGGTGCGTTGTACCCATATCCCACTTCTGAAATATTATAAGAGTCGCAGGAAGTATAATAATACACTTGATTACTTGTTGCTTACTTTACTAGCTCACAACTAGAATAGCCAGTCAATAATTATTGCAATCGTTTAAACAATATTACACAATGGTGGTAGCATATCCCAACTACCTATCAAAACTGAACCCAGCAACAGTTTGAATGTAATATGAAAATAAATAAAACGCTGTTATAAATATTACTGATAATTGAATTAATTACAAATGTTTAGAAAATGAAAATACTTACATAATACTCTTTGTAAATACCTCAAAATTCTAAATTAAAAATAAACTAAGAAAATTATCTATGATAATTATTATGACAATACAATGACTAATAATATATTTTGTATTTGATAATTAAAAAAATAATATAACAGCAAAATACAAATATTATTTATAACGATTCTTTATAGAAATTATGTAAAAATCACTGATAACATAATATTTGAGCTTACCCTTGAGTTGTCAATAGGAGTACTAATAACGCTGGTAAGCAAAATATCCTGAGCTTTGGGTAGATAGTATTACTTTTTTACTCAGAGAAATAAAAAAAATCATTAAATTCTGTCAACAATAATTTAAAGCGTACTGTTAGATAAATGAGAGTTCATATCCCACTTCTGGGTTGTTAATTAAAGTCACTTAATACGTTAGTAATATCATGTATTTAATTAACTGTATAAATATCACAAATCTAAACAAGGTTATAGATATTCATAATAATAACAATGTACATTTTAGACACACAAATAACAAGGTATAACAATAATTATTATTATTACTCACAATTTATCTTCCGAGTACGTATTCTCTAAGTAATACTGCCGCCTTTAGCTGCCGCTAAAGCCGACGACATCTGTCTTTTATAGACTTGTAATTTAACAGTGTTAGACTACAGATGGCGTTGCTTGTGTGGTTTCCGGTACAAGTTTTTAATAAAATTGGATATTAAGCCGTAAGTTTTTACATTATAAAACGTTATTTATATTTCCTATAATTATCTTAAACAGTTTTACATTCTAGTTATAAATATAAGCAAAAATAAATAACTAGACACAATCTAATACATTAATGTACCCGCAGACTTTATAGGATGAAAATAATTAATTACCCACCATGTTAGTTACTACAATATAAATTATTAAAATACGCTAAAAATGTCTTCATTTTTTAACTACCGCACTTTAAAAATAATAAAAATACACATATATCGAGAAAAATCAGTCGTTTTCATGTTTCTATTAATTTTAAAAGTAATTTTTTGTATTTAGTGTAAAAACAAACTGATTGAAAAAAATATCGAGGGTGCCCGGAAGTCTGTATTAATCGTAGTCGTTAGAATCAATGTATCAAAATAATTCTTTTTTTATTAGGTTTAGAATCTCAACGCACAGGTTCCTTTAAAAATCACTGAGTAATTTGTTCTCGTTTAATTGTAATTAATGAAAATGTAAAAAACAACTGGTATCTACTTTTCTACAAAAAATTTTTCTCATGGATCTCTTCCTTCGTCTCAAATATAGAAAAAGAGATATTTTTCTTTTATATAATCAAATGAGATTATAAGGCGTGCACTTTTGGATTTTCCAAACTTTTTTTTTACGATTGCCACTAATGGATAGGCAATTTATTAATGAACATTTTTATCTACTTAATTTTTTCAAAGGACTAAAATTCGATTTTATAAAGAAAATATTTTAAAATTTGGGCGTATTTCTTACGCGATATATTGTAGCGAGAGCGCGTGAAATATTTTTATATAGAAACGAACGCTCAAGGTCGTCCGCTAGGAGTAGCACCATAATTGGCCACCCCTTTAAATTTTCTTGTAGGCTTTTGCTATAGTTGCCACGCTTGCAAGGCGGGATGGCAAAAGAAAAATGCTGCTGCCTATATCCTGTTTCAGTTTCCCTCTATCCCCACTTACGACACCTATGGGATGAGATGTGGTACCGAATTTTCTTACGCCGCTGTTTAACGCTTCGATATCCTTGTGCTTGCTTACTTGTAATATTTCGTTTACTTGACTTTCTAGTTTTTACCTGATTAAGCAATTCTAAAGAATTTCTTGCATAGCTCTCGTAGCTCTGATCAGAGTATCCGTCGAGGTTTCGTGAAGCCCCGTACTGCGGCGAGGGCATGGCGGTACGAGATGATGGTGCATCGTATTCCCGGGATCGTGATCTGTTAATTCCAAGATGAATGTTATCTTTTGTGTACTGGCCTGGTTTACTAGAATCACCAGTGTGTGGACCAAAACACTCCAAACTGCCAAAGTATGGACAGAATTTTTTTTGGAGTGGTGTGACAAACGAGCACACAGTCCACCTGATGGTAAGTGACCCATAGATATCTACATCCATCCTCGATTACGAATCAAAATGCAGATGCGGTGTCATCCGTGAGGACTAATATGGAATGCCTCGAAGAGAAGAAATTCAGAGTTGTGCTTTCGTTTAATACATTGAACTGTGATACTAGTCTATTTTTACGTGGTAGAGCCACGGTGCAGCCATGTTATAGTTGTAGCAGAAATGGATCGGCTCGACCTGGGTAGGACCACGCTCTGGACACGCTTATCGTATGGTGAGTGTAGAGAACCGGAGACCCTTTTTACTGGAAAGCGGGCATTCCATCATAGTCCTCAGGGGTGACAACGCATTTGCTCATTTTGATTCTTAATTTTGGATTAATGTGGATGTCTATGGGCCACAGCATCCACTTACCATCAGGTAAGACTGAAGGTGGACTGTGTGCTTGTTTGTCAACAAATGCTATAAAAATAAATAGTCTTTCTAATATTTAAAAATTACAGCGTATACAATGGTCAAAGAAGTTCTTATGTTTCTTTGACCCTTGTCATTGGGTCAAAGAAACCTGTCAAAAAAACCTTGATAGACGAGGGAAGCATATTATATGTTTATTTTTCACAAATCAACCCTTGATAGTGTAGCCGGATAGTTTATACGTGGTGGTGCCTCGCTGCAGCAATACTATGGTTGTAGCACGAATGGGTCGGCTCGACCGGTGAAGGACAACGCTCTCGCAGAATACCAGCGTGAAATAGTAGCTTAATGCTGCTGTGTTTCGTATGGTAGGTGTAGAGATCCGGAGAACCTTTTTTACTGGAAATAAGGCATTCCATTTTAGTCCTCAGGGGTGACATGGCATCTGCTTTTTGATTCTTAATCGCGGGTAAATGTAGATGTCTATGGGCCACAGCATCCACTTACCATCAGGTGGACTGTGTGCTCGTATGTAACCCTTATTCTATAAAAAACGACTATCTAGTCACAGTACCAAATTTGTAGCCCTTGAGCTACCATGGACGGAATACGTATAACTATGTATTAAATATATTATACATACCTAGCCGATGGATAAGATGATGCAGGGATGCTTGATTTCAAAGCTGCTCCTGTTTCTGGCACACCATATTCCTGAGCGGTACTCCTTCCATAAGGCATGTTGTATGTTGTCGATAATACACCTGATTCACCATAATATGCACCAGCATTTCTAGCTTCAGGTGCACTATACTGAGTCGCCAGAGAGTTAGCTATTGTTCCATAAATTTGGGAAGCACTATTTCTTGATGATGTTCCAAATGAGAAATCTTCTAATGTCTTGTGCGCCTGCTGTGTATTAGATCTTTAAGGAGGTGAATATTCCTGTGATACGGAGTTAGGACGCAATTGGCTACTACGAGATTTGGGCACACCGTACTTTTGAACGGGGGAAGAGCTTTTAGTATTCGAAAAGCCACTGTTTCTTTGGAATGGGGCAGTGTATTCTTCAGCATTCGTTGGTTGGAATTCAGGGTTACTGTATTGTGTGGTTGGAGAAGATCTGAGTGATGGAGCACTGTATACGTCCGAAGGAGACGTTCTTACACTACCATACCGTTGAGATGTTCCTGTTTTTGAATCAACCGCCGAAAAACTCTGTCCCAAAGAGCTAACAGAGTCGTACTCTTGTGAGAGACGAATTGAAGATGCATACTCCTGTGATAATTTACTACCAGATTCTGTACCACTGCGCAAGTTGGGAGTTCCATATTTCTGAGATAATCCGCCTCGGAAGATAAGAGGTCCATATTCTTGAGAAATTCCCCTTGTGTTTGATCCATAATATTGGTCAGAAATGGTGTTAGTAAATGCTTTGGAGCCTCGTACATATGATTCAGGTAAGTCCGGTAAATATTGCTGAGGAGACTCTCCGTGACTTGATCGGGCTGCCACTAAGTAACTATCACTAAAATTTAGTAAGGAAAACATATGTTACTTGTTATGTATATTCCTTTCTTAGAGTGGAACTGTTAAAATATCAATTTTAATTAATTTGAAGCATTTAATTGATAAATTTGGAATTTTTAGAAATAGTTAATAGTACATTACGAAAAAAAAGGCTTGAGAGAAGTTAGCGCACGAGCGATACGAATGCACTAACTTCACACGTTTACTTATGTTCAAATATCCCCCCTATGAGGCAGTCTATGGGGGAGGTCTATGTTCAACAGTGGCATTTAATATGCTGTAACAATAACGCTAATTACCTTGACTTCAAATATAATGCTTTATGCAGGCCAATATTAATGAAAAATTTGACTTTACTAAGTGTTATTTAATTTACTAAACTCGTAAGGAATACTTGTTGATTTTTTTTACGGTCTTGAAAAAAACAGGGTATAACACGTGAATGGAATAGAAGCCTACGGCACTGATATCTTAATTTTTTGTTACATTTACATATTATGAAATTGGTCTTTCAATAAATACTACTACTTAGGTGCGTATTATTTTAATTTGGATAGTTTTCAGTTGATTTATTTATTTAGTTCAAAATTTTTGTTCTTATTTTTTAGTAGGTGCGGAAAGTTTATTTCAAATTAGTAGTATTTATTGATAGATGAAATTCATTAAAATATGTTGACGTAAAAGTAAAATATCGGTGACATAGGCTTTTACTCCGTTCACCTGTAACACACTGCTTTATCCAGACGGTAAAGAAATTCTTCTATTATAGAATAATCAAACGCAACTTACGCAACCGGTGGTTCAGCCATGGCGAACGAGAACACACTTAATAAAAGGAATAACATCTGCAAGAAATAAAAAAAATGTTTT
Source organism: Parnassius smintheus behrii (assembly GCA_036936625.1). Classification (NCBI taxonomy): domain Eukaryota; kingdom Metazoa; phylum Arthropoda; class Insecta; order Lepidoptera; family Papilionidae; genus Parnassius; species Parnassius smintheus. Next base: position 3,851,426 of record JAUPFT010000031.1, read on the forward strand.
TACATATTTTTATTACAGAAGAAGCGTGGCAAACGTATATAGATATCCCTATAACATACATGTCCCTTGTGGGATAATGAGACGCCATTTGCGGCTGACCGATACGTATTTGATAACTCTGATTCTAGTTACGCGCATTAATGATTGATTACCAATTTTAATCACATAGACGACACCCCCGAATTTCAATAAATTTGACCGAATTGTTTTATTTTCGAAAAGCGTATTAAGCTGCTTTAAAATCCGTAATATATTAATTGAAGTAATAAAACGAAACACTTATTTCAATAAAAACCTAGCAAAGCTATAAACATAACATATATTCCCTTTAACCACTGCTGGTCAAATGCTTGTTTTAGGACTATTTCACGACAGTAGACGAATGCGGATTTGAACCAACGATCTACAATTTTACGTTCCGCACTCTGCCATGGGCCTACTGTCGTCAATTCAATAATTCCCTACTGGGAGGCATTTTCTCTCATAAAATGATAAATTATTTATTCCGTTGACAGAGAATTTGGTACATGATACTACGAACAGGAATATTCGTAGTTAAACAGTGATAAGTGTTCGAATACTTTTCACGGTAAGCGCGTAATGAGCAACATTAGTTCGATCCACGCTATCAATTATGATATTATTTATTTCAATTTTAGGTCCTGCGCTAGGAGGCAATGGTAGATAGACATCGAAATAAACCGGTATACGAAAAATGTCTGGCCACACAGAAAGTTTAAAAATAGAACATTTTTGTACGTGTCACTGTCCAGTTATATCTTATTTTGAAAATACAATTATTTAAGGAGTTTAACCGTGTACTTTCTGTACGTGGTAAATATATCATACAGTGTTTTATAGTTGCAGTAGGAATGGGTCGACTCGACCGGGGAAGCACCACACTAATACAGAACGTCAACTTGAAATAGCCGCATAATGCTTCTGTTACGTATGATCTGTGAGTTAGGATAGTCTCATTGTATATTATGTGTATTGTACATATATGTACATTAGCACTACTTTCTAAGTCGTAATTAATTACCCGGTTACTCGTAATTGGAGTATCATACACCAACTTGATGGTGAAGTCACGAGGCTTCAATCGAAAACTAGCGCTTGCTTTACAGCATTATGCCGAGTGAGAGACATATTTGGTTTAACATTTTTATTTATTTAATTATTTAATTATGCATGTATGTACTTCTTGCATATCATGTATCATAATCATGCATGTGTTTGTATATTTATTTGTTTTATATCCAATAAATTGTTCTTTATTTCTTTATTTCAATACTCTTTGTAGAACTTCACACATAGCCTCAAAATATTTTTTATTTTTACTATATGTAGATTTCCTCACGATATTTTTATTCACCATTTTTATAAAAATAAATTGACAAGCAACTTACAGTTCAGTTATCACTTAAAGTAACATTATAAAAAGCCGTGGTAGCTTAGATGATTAACGCTCACTGTAAATATAACAGAACGCGAGTAACCCGGGTTCGATCCCCGCTGGCACCAATGAAATTGTTAATTGCAATTTTAAGTGCTGATTTACCACGTGCTTGGCGCTGAAGGAAAACATCGCGAGGAAACCTGCATGTCTGAGCAATAAGGAAAAAAATATTTCGAAGACATGTGAAGATCGCCAACACGCATTTGGGCAGCGTAGCGGACACTTCCTTGTCCTCAAACCCTCTCAGAAATGAAGGGAGGCCTGTGCCCAGCAGTGGGATGTGTATAGGCTGTAACTTTACTTTACTTTTATGAAATTTATATTGAACTTAAACAGCCTCCAAACTCCACCATTCCACATCGCGATTGAAGATACCATAAACACCATCTGGATGCTTGGCGGTCCACCACTGTGCGATTTACCAGAAGTTTTTCCTTCTACGTCTTCTTTGTTTATTTTACTTCTACTAGAAAAACTTCTTAGGGACCTTCAATAAAAGAGCCTACTCCTTTTGCACAAGCCGGCAATGCACCCGCTATCCTCTTGATGTTACAGTTGTCCATGTGCAGCGGTAGTCACTTACCATCATATGAGTGGCACAGCTCGTTTGTCCCCTGTCCTATAATAATCTTCTGAATTAAAGATGTCCTAGGTCGTTTGTGTACACTTTTTTACCTAGCACAGTAGTATTTTTACTAGGAAATACTATTAATCGGTCTACATTTTAAATAAAGAAGAATTATTATTCGTGACTTCATTGAGAGCGGATTGTGTTTGTGACTGTACCAGACTACGGTATTAGTATACGACTGCTGAGCCGCACCAACGGAGAAAAACACTCGTAAACAGAATGATCGAAGAAATATATTCTTAAAAATAGCAACGCTTACGGAAATATAGCTCCCGGCTTTTCAGGCTTTATCGTGCTATAAAAGGCCCTGTCTCCAATGAAGCTATAAAAGCCCACTGGCTAACAGGAAAAAAATAGGTATGTGCCGTGTACAGTGTATCGCAAAGTTAATGATGAGATTTGAAGACTTTTTTTAATTGTAACGAAGTATTCCATCTCAGCCCTCAAGGAAACAACTCGTCTTTTGATTCTAAATCGATGTGTTTTTTGAGACTATCGTCAAATGCTCATTTCACACTCTTTCTGTTATAGAAAATCAAATTCAGTCTAGTCTAATCATTCATTCATTCATTGCAGCCTATCAAAAGTTCACTGTCAAACATAGACCTCCCCCATTGATTGCCTCAAAGGCGATATATTTTCCATATTTGCCAACCTTGAACCGCGGATTGGCAGCCGCATTGTTTTATTATTTTGAATTGTCACCAGGAGACGCTGCTGCCAATTCTCTATAACATTTCGCTCTGTCACCTCTTACTACACTGACGGCATGATGCGGGGTAGTCAATCCTCGCGACGGCTTCTAGTCTGTGACCAGTCAATAATTACTTCGTACTACGTAAAATATTAAGTGTTCCGTTTGGCTAATTTTGACACGGACCCCTAAAACTGAGCTATTAATGTTTACTGAGAAGCATTAAACAAAATCACTAACGACATAAGGGGATTGATACTGGGATCCCATAAACATCACTTTATATTCAAAGATTGTCCCCTAATATAAAGGCAGCACACACGTCTGAAGTCTGAATGACTACAGATAATAAATTGGCGGCAATTTGCCAATTTGCGCCATCAGCTAAGCATACCTGGTAGGTAGGGAATGTTACTAAAATGTTTATTATCGATATAAATTATTTTATCGTTTATATAGCTCATTACATTTAGTGCATAAATTTAAAATTGTATAAATGATAATAATATGGCTACTTATCTTTTGTTATGACGGATATTTTTTTTTACAAAAGAAAAGGTGACAAACAAGAACAAGTTGATGCTCTAAACCAAGGACAGCCAAGGCTATTATCGTTAAGAATGAAAATGTGGATGCGGTATCACCTCCGAGAACTAAAATGGAATGCCCCGTTACCACATATAAAGGGTGTCTGATTCTTGTCACTCACCAAACGAAGCACATCAGCATTACGGTACTAATTTGTGCTGGTATTGTGAGCGTGGCCCTTCCGTGGTCGAGACAATCTATTCGCTGCAACATGTGATCCCTGATGGTAAGTAGATGCTACTGTTTAAATACATCTACACCTATCCTCGAAAATTAAACAAAGTTCTCTTTACTTACCATACGGAATACAGCAGCATTAAGTTGCTATTTTACGCTGGTAAACTCTGAGAACGTGGTTCTTCTTCCCTGGTTGATCCGACCAAATTGTGCTACTAACATAAAATGATTGCATAGCAACAGCATGGATCTAACACGTGTAAAACGTGCTTATTTATGGCCTGGTGTAAAACATATCGTCTAAGCATGCCGGAGAAAGGAAATATTTAAGCTTAAGAAGTCTGCCAAAATGCAATAGAGCAGTGCGGCAAATTGAATGCTTCAAAAATTGTCTCAGAAATGGTAGAAGGTTTGTGTTGTACAGTGGCTGTATATTTTTGGAAATTATTTTGAATTAATTTGTGCAGAAGTGTTTACGCCATCGACACCTTGAACTTGCCTTGATCGTCTTTAGACAGCCCATCACTAACGTTAACAAAGCCGGTGATTTGTATCTGAAAATGTTTTTCTTGATTCCCTATAGAGAACAGCTGGTATCATAGTGTTCTTATTGCTTTCGCGATTTATACTGTTTTCATTTGAAAGGGTTTTTGTTGTAACATCGTTTATCTGGAACGTCCGAGTGAATTGAATTATCGTAAATAGTCTCATACCTTATAAAAGCATTTAATAATTTATTGGCTAATATTTCCTTTAGATGTCTCATACAGAGTAAAGCATCTTTTATTCTTACAAAGTATATTGACTTTGTTATTGGCATATTTTATTTATTCTTTCGTACCTAGTTTTGAAATAAATAATCCAAAATCAATCCCACATCCAGGCTAACTTACGACAGAATCGAGTTCTAAATCAATCGAATTTGATTCGATTATTGAATTAGTACATTAGTAATTCATAATCCCGAAACAAAAGCTAACGCAATCGAATTGTAGTTTAAATTAATTAATTCTCTGCTGGATGGCTCGCGTTCTTACAAACAATGACAATACGTTTTCTTTATACATTTTTTCTATTAATCTAGTAATATTATTTGAAAAATTAATTTCTTAATTTAAAAATATTTGAACCACGGACATTAATAATTTAACTATATAAAACAATCAGCCAGATATCTATGCATAACAGCACTAACAGCACTTGATCGTAAATCCATCTTGTTCCTCGATTAAAAATCGAAAACCAAATCGAATTTAAAATAATTTTCGCGAGTCAGGCCTTCAGGCCCTGCATTTTTAAATCCCAGTCTATTATTGAACCATATATTTTTCAATTTTACAGATAAAAATCTAAAAAGCGGTCGACCGGTAAGCCAGCCTTGGAACTTCCCGCTTTTTGCAGCTGGAAACGCTCTAAAATCTTCCAATTGTTTGGTCAAAATTTATATCACAGGCGATTATTTAGAAAATTCTAAATGAATATAACATCAGTAAGTGTTAATGAATTCTTATATATACGCGAACACTACACATTGATTAAAACTACTTTTACGGATTTTATCGCGTTTAATTTATATGATTTTTGTCGGGAATAAACAATCAAATAAATTAAACTTAATTTAAACTTAGATTAAACGGAGATTATTCTATTTCTTTGAATCTATAAAAATATATTAATTTTAAACTGTTCATTTTGTAAAATCTCTAATACAAATATTGCAGCAAAAAAAGAAACCGTATAATTTTAAAATTAATACCAACTTGTTAACAATAATTTGTCGAATAACATTTCCTCCCGACTCATTCAGCTGTGTCAAAGTGCATGGCGCTGTTGTCACTGGCTTATTTTCGAAACTGTATCGTATATAAATTAAAGGAACGCCTGTATGTTTCACGAGTTTTGTTCCAAGGCTGTAAGTAACGAACGAGAATTGCATTAGCTTAGGTATCATTGATAAGTATATGATTAAAACTACTTTTACGAATTTTATCGCGTTTATTTTTACTTTTTATTTTTAATTCCCGACGTTTCGGGCGCTTTCCAGCACCCATGGTCACGGGGACTGAAATGACTGACGTCCCGATGTCATTGTTAAACCCGGAGTACCTTCAGCTTTTTTAATTATTGTTTATGGTCCGATCTATGCAAAATGAACTGGATGATCACAAACTGCAGACTTCCCTGTGATCATATCCTAAACGGCCCCAACCATTACATCAGATTTGATAGACCACAAATCCTCGCGAAAGAACACCGATTCCTACCAAGGATGATACGTGAGGCTATTGAAAAAAAAAACATCCTAATTTCAATACAGAAGGAGACTGGGTACTACCACCTGCTTGGGATCCCATAATCAATAAAATTAAAACTAAACCCAAGCATACCACTGCAAGACCTCAAGACATAGTCAGTTCATTTTCCATAGATCGGACCATAAACAATAATTAAAAAAGCTGAAGGTACTCCGGGTTTAACAATGACATCGGGACGTCAGTCATCTCAGTCCCCCGTGACCATGGGTGCTGGAAAGCGCCCGAAACGTCGGGAATTAAAAATAAAAAGTAAAAAAAACGCGATAAAATCCGTAAAAGTAGTTTTAATCATGTGTAGTGTTCGCGTAAATATAAGAAATTATTATTGATAAGTATAGTTTTATATGTAATTTTATATATAACGTGATAGGCAGTGAAAGGAAACATCGGAAGAAAATTAGCATATCCAAAATAAATAAAGTTTTAAAATACCTAATCGATACTCACTGATCATGAGCTGTGATAATCCTAGTGTTCCTAATACGTGTGTTAAATTTCTTAGCAACCGCATTTTTTATTACTTTTATTCGTTATCAGAAAGATGCTGCTGCTTCTTCTGTTTTAGTTTCCTTCTGTCGCCTGTGACGACAACCGCATGACGATATGGGCAGTGGACATTATTAGTTATTACACCGTCTCCACACGGTCACTAAGACTGTATATCGAAGAATAAAAGCTCCAACTTCAAAAGTTATTAAATTATGTGAAAATTATTTTATATGTTTTTGTTTTTTGAAGTAGTTTTTAAAAATTTATAGCCTTAACTATTTGAAGTTTTTAAGTGGACTTTGCAATATCATAAACAGAGTAAAAACTTAAATGTCGTAAATAGTGTTGCCCAAAATCGGTCTTGGTCTTGCAGTCTTGGTCTTGTTCTTGCATATTTGCTAAACCAAGACCAAGAACAAGACCGCCTAATTTTAGCAAGACCAAGAACAAGACTGACCGTGCAAGATTTGAGTAAGAACAATACTAAGCCTGTGAGACTCTTGCGTCTTGCAGTTAGGAATGAGTGTCGTTTCAGGGAGTATAGGAGTTCGCGTATACGCTTAGTAGACATGAGTCGGATATATCAAAACGAATCTAAAATCCGATTTCAAACACAAATCGATTCGTATAGATTGCTCAAACTAGAAAAACCGATTTCAAAAATCGACCTAACTAGATAAACTCTTACGATCTGTACAACCAAACCAATCCAAATCGAAAATAAAATCGACAATATCCAAATCTAAACGCAAACTGTTGCGTAGAAATCCAAATCCGTTTTTTCTGTCTCTCTCTTGATGACGTGAAGTTTAAGATTCAGATTTCGGTTTGTCGGCTATGTAATATCGAAATCTATTACACATTGAGATATGGGATCAACATTATTCTTACTGCTTAGTACGTATAGTCTATATTGGCTTTGCGAAATTATGCGTTGCTGAATTTTTGGTGAAAGTGTGCGATCAATATCATTCTTATTGTTAAGTCGTTTAAGGCTATATTTGCGAGATTGTGTGATGATTTATTTTTGTTTTTAGTTAAGTGTTTCCTTACTTAAAATAATTTTTTGTTTTCATGTTGTTATGTTTTAGACTTTAGACGTAAATTTAATCCTGGTGGTCAGTCGTAACAGTGTATTGTATTATATTATTTACTGATATTTATTGCCTTAATACCTTTTTGTTTAGTAAATATATGAAAAAAGTTTATAAAAATGTTTAAAAATCAGGAGTTAATTGTGGGTGAGTATACGTTTTAAGTAAGTAAGTTGTTGATCATAAAATAATTTATCCACATTTGTCGGAAATATATCGCTCAAAATGCAATATTGTCGCGACATCCGTTCCGTGCGAACGAATTTTTTCAAAGACGGGATTAATAATAATTGAAAAGAGGTGTCGTCTTAAGTCGTCAAAAGTGGAGCAAATTGCTTTTTTTTATTTCAGAATCTGTTTGGATTAAACGCAAATCTTAATCCAAACAGATTCTGAAATAAAAAATTAAAAAAATAAAAAAGCGAAAAGAAATCAAAAAATATAATAAGAAATCATTGTAAATATATACCGATTACTAAATGCAAAATTTCATACAAAATTTTTCTGCTAGTCCTTCCTAAGCCTAGATTAAAGCATGAAGGATAATCTCGCAAATCTGTTTCTGTATTAGTTAGATTTGCGTTTGTCGTTTTGTTAACTTATGAAACGAAACCTAAGTACGCAAACGAGTTAGCGTGGCTAAGCGATACTGAAATCGGATTTTTAAAAACGGATTTTGAAATCGATTTTGAAATCTGAAATCGGATAAATATCGGTTTGCGTTCAAATCCAAAAACGCCCATGCCTAACGCTTAGGGACTCTATGAGACGCAAAAAATATATAAAAAAATTGGAAAATTGGACTTATGCGCATTACGAACAATACCATAAACATACATAGCGGATGAAAATATCCATTAAAAGAAAAAACAGTGCATCCTAGTTTTGACCATCGGCACTGATAGTGCGCGGCGTCTTGTCGTCGGCATCATCAAAGGTCGAATACTGACCTGTCGAAGAAATTTTGCAGCTATTCGGAAGTACAAGGTCAAGATACACGAGCCGGTGGCTTCTATTGATATCGCATTCAATCGTCGCCGCCGCGCCGCACGAACTACATTTGACACTGTTTGAATGCCGCCACAGAGTACATGTTCCAAAGAATAAAATAAGTTTCCGGGTGCTCAGAATGGACACGAAAACATGCTGATCTCGCAAGGAATATTGTAATTAGATAATGGTAAGGATAGGTAGATACCATAATTATTTATTCTAGTAAGTAATTATTATAATATTAACTATATGGGTTTATAATAATTACTTACTATTATTATTATTAATACCTACCTAATAGATAAACATGTTCAATAAGTTCACTGCAAATCTCGATTTTTGTAAGTGTGTGTTTTTAAACACAATCACCCATTTGATCAATATTGTAGACACTTTTAACACACTTGAAACGTGTAAACATTTTGTACAATGCTAATCGAATAATATAAAAAGTGTGCATATTAAATAAAAAGCGTAAAATAAGATCTATGTACTTTTTAGGAGCCCGAGTATCTCTTAGAGAACCGTTTAAAGAAATTGATTGCATCGAATTGATGTAAATAATAGCGATTTGCACAATTTTGATAGTAGAAATAAAAATAAAACCACTATACCTGCTTTCCGGTTACACAAAGTATATAATGCGTTCTTGGGTAGCAATATACGCTTTTATAATAAGATTCCAAAAGAAATGTTAGATCTTTCACCTTTTCAATTTAAGTCAGACAAAAATGCTTGGAGCTGACCTCTCGTACTACACAGGACTAACTAGAAATTTCTAAACCGATTTGGTATTTACATATACATTTAACATTTTATGTTTGACTTATCGCTTTACATAATTATAAAACTATTGTAAAAATATTTTGAAAATAGCAACTACTGAGTTTCTTACTTTCTTCCATGATTCTTCTCAGTAGAATCAGAACCTCTGGACATGGAAAAGAAAAAATTGGGGAAAACAGTGATTATATGGCTATTCAAAAGTGTATTTTTAATGCCTACTTGAATAAAACATATTTGAATTTTGAATTTCAAACGAGTGAAGGCAAATCTAATTTAATTAACGTAGATTAATTCAATCACAAGAAGAACATAATATACACAATTTTATTTACATTTCATTTTTACGTAGGCACACTATACCTATCTGGCAACGCATCTAATTTATTAATCTTCTGAAGGATCATTAATTTTATCAAAGGATGCCGAACTTTCTTTTGTCGGTCTTTCGGCGTGTACTTACAAATAGTAGTATTTATTTTAATTCCAGTCATTCCCAATTGAGCTTTGCTTCGAGTCTAATGTATTAATTGTTTTAACTCTAATCCTTGTTGTTCTCGGAGTGATAAGTTTACAATTTGACATGAGTGACGAAGAGTCGAGTGGTTCTTGTCGAAGTTGTGAGAGTTGGAGTTATAGATCTAAAAGACCTAAAAGTAAATGTGATGAGTTTTTCAACATAATTCATGCATCCCAAATTGCTTTGTGTAAATTATGCCAACATAAAAAGGTTGAAATAAAAAAGAAAAACAGAAACACTTCAGGTTTAAGGAAGCATCTAATATTTTTCCACAAAAAGGAATCACTAATATTTCTTCCTGAAAAACCAAAATTAAGTGGAGATATCACAAGCTTTTTAATAACCACCGGAAAAAATGGAAAGGTGAGAAAAAATATACTTATCACACAATTACGTAACATGTGTATTATGTAACTAGCGGCCGCGTAGAATATCTGATTTCCTATGAGATTTTGAAATTTTCTCTCTGCAAAAGTCTTACGAGGGCGGCACTGAAAATTTGGGGAATCAAGGAAGTGACACAACATTATTATTTAAAAATGTATTTATTGCTTTTCGAAGTAGTTTCCGCGAAATTTGACACATTTTTCCATACGGTGGAACCAATCATTGAAGCAACCATTCCATTCGGAAGTTGGGGTCTCTAAAATGGCCGTTTTGTAGGCGTCCACAGCTTCTTCAGGTGATGAAAATCTCTGAAAGTAAAAGTGAAAGTATAGAAATCATTAGGGCTTAGGTCGGGGCTGTACGGCGGATGGTCTAATAATTCTATGTTTTCTTGCTCTAAAGTCTCTTTTGTTCTGTGTGCGGTGTGAGAACTCGCATTGTCGTGATGGAGGATGATGCGGCGATTGCAGTTCTCTTTACGGAGTTCAGAAACGACCTGTGGCAAACAAATGCTAGCATACCATTGTGCATTAACCGTTCTTTGTTCCTCAAGAGGAATAGTCGTAACATGGCCGGTTTAGGAGACAAACGTGGCCACCATTTTTTTTTTACAACACTCCGTGAACGAACAATTTTTGTTGGCTTTAACTCATTTTCGAACACCCAAACTCGTGACTGGTTTTTTGTTTCGGGTTCTGACGCGTATATCCAGGATTCGTCACCTGATACGATGTTGTATAGGTACAGCATTTGAGGATCCTGCGTGGAATTTTTCGAGAGTTCTGACGCACCAAGTAACGCGAGCCGCTTTTTGCTTTTCACAGAGCGAATGCGGTATCCACCGGGAAAACAACTTTTTTACACCTAATTGTTCATGCAAGATTATTTGTATTTGACTCATTCCAATGTCTAAAGTTGCTTGAATTTCGCGGTATGTCACATGTCGATCTTCCTCAATCAGCTTATGCACAGCATCAACGTTTTCTTGGGTGACTGCAGTTTTTGGACGACCTTGACGGGGATCATCACTGAGCTTGACACGTCCACGTTGAAATTCAGCAAACTAGCGATAAATTGGGGTTTTGGATGGGGCTTCATCACCAAATGCAGAAATCATCCGGTCAATACACTGTTTTTGTGTTAAATCACTTCGAAAGTCATAATAAATCATCGCTCTTGAATTTTCTCGAGTCAATTTCGTTTTCTTAACGACTAAACAAGTTTGACAAAACCTTGTGACAAGACCGAGAATCTTTTTTTAAATAAATAAATGGTATTCGATTTTTAAAACCACGGAGTTTTCAATTAAAAAGATTTTAATATGACAGGAACAGTGGAAATATTCCATTCCCGATACGTTTAGTGCAGCCTAGGTACCTAAGTATAAAGAGGCTATATAGGTAAAGCTTAACTATGCAAGTATTTATTATTTAAAACTAATAAAGTAAATGTCGATCTTCATATCTATACTTTAAAAATATAGGACTTGCATGTAACCATTTTACCCCAATTTCACCCCTTTAGGGTTAGGATTTCGTAAAACAGCTTATTCAGGATTTTATTATTGAAAACTTATAATTTTAATGCCGATTTTCGTGTCTCTAACTTCAAAAACGTAGGACTTTCTTACAAACTTCCAACTCCCATTTCTTTCCCTTAGGGATAGATTTTCTCAAAACCGTTTCTTAACTGATCTCTATGCTATAAAAGGAACCTACCTATATGTATTTATAATTCACTCATATTTTCATTTGTTTTTATAATCGGGGAGACACATGATTTACTGTTTTATTTCAGTCTGAAAATAGCAGTGACAACATCACGACAGCTACAGTTGATTGGGTGGTTAAAAATATCTTCCCTTCTCATTTTTCAATGACGAAGCTACACAAGTATATTTTCGATCAATTTGCCCAAATACGGCGTTTCCTAAAAGGTCCACACTTAGAAGGAAGGTCAAAGAACTGTTTGGAGAGCTTCAACTGAATCTTAAGAAACTAATGTCAATTACTATTGATGGCTGGACGTCAATTGCTGTTAGGAGTTACTACGGGGTCACTATTCATTATATAGACAACGAATGGAAGTATCGACCTGTAGTCCTTGATTTTATACCATCACGCGTTCGACATACTGGGGAAGATATTGCAACGATTTTTCACGAATGTTTATTGGAATATGACATAATTGATAAAATACAGGGTATCACGGTCGACAACGCAACTGCAAATACCAAATTTATGTATGAATTGGACAAACAGCTGCCATACTTTGATTCAGACAATCAACATTTCCGGTGCTTTGCTCACATTTTGAACCTTGGTGTACAAGATTTATTAAAGACCTTAGCATTACACAGTGAAACAGACAATAAGGGGCATGTTCGCGCCACTTTGCACTATCGCGTAACGCTTATAAGGGATTCGTTAATTATTATCCAATAAGATTACTGCAAAGCCCATTTCCGGTTTCCTATCTACCACTTTATGCCCAGCATGTGCATTCGTCTGTTAACGGGCTCACACAAGTTGAGAAGACACGCAATCAACCGCACCGCTTATATCTCGCATCATCGCTCCCGCCCTTGTGTAATTTGGATATTGAATTATACAAGCATATAGTAAAAAGTATAGACATTTGCAATAACGCTATATTTCGTGATTATCTGTGAAGTTGATAAGTGACACGAGGCAGATCAGCGGCAGTCCAGGTGGGTGCACATGCATTCCTTCACGTCCTTCCTATATCCCGAATTTAGGGGATTTGCAGTATCACGAATAAATTAAATTCCATTCACCGCTCGCACCGCGCTCATATACAGTCCACTATTCTATTTAAATCAATAGCCGCACCGCATCCCATTATTTAATACATTTGAACCAGCAGTTTGGTGGTTGAAGGCCAAACGCCAAATCCACCAGGGCAAGAACAGCAGTACGAAGATAATGAAGACGAAACTGAGGAACATGAAGAATATGCGCCAAATATTGCTGACTCATTTACAGCTATAACAAAATTACGCAGTACTTCCAGTAAAATAAAGCGACTTCAATCAATATTTTTAAAAGAAGATTATTTGAATATATTTATAATGATGAAACTATGCATTAAAATTATACTTGGACCACCGCCTTATAGTTGATAGGAACACAATGAACTCGCTTCTTGGTTAACGATCGACCGGTATAATTTTTATTTATTTTTTTACTACCCACACGCACTAGAATTATAATATAGATGTTATTGTTCTCATGTAAGTGACTTATTGGCTTAATGAGAAATAAAGTTCTTTAAACCGAAATAAAAAGAAGTGAGATATTGGCGTGCCATCAAATCTGAACCCCATACTCGACTGTCCAACGAGATGGAATTCCACACATGATATGATTGGATTTGGTTTAAAAGTGAGAACTGGCATTAACATATTGTGCACTTCTGTCGCCGAATTGAATGATTTTCAAATCACAGATAGTGAATGGCAAATACTCGAAAAAATACATAAGTTTCTAATAAACTTTAAACTTCTATCAACGAAACTTGGTGAAGAAAAATATGTTACATTACCGCTAGTCATTGTATCATTCAATCTCTTGCTCGATAAAATTGAATCCATGGTAAAACAATTAGATGAGAAACCTAATCGATCCGAAGTGGATGAAAGGCTCATTCTGGGTTTTCAAGCAGCTCTAGACAAAATGCTTAAACATTATAAAAAGAGCAACTGGATTTATTGTACCTCTTTAATTTTAGACCCAAGGTATTAGACTCAGACTTTTGACATGACATTATGGGGGAAGCAAATTAAAACAGAAAGCCTACGCAAATTTAATGAACTTTATAAAGAATATAAAAGTCTACACTCAGTGAATACATCTCTAGAATCACCAAGAAATGAAAAGAAAGTATGTGAGTATGATGAAGATGAAGACGTATTATGGAAATCGGTTAAGTAATGAGTCAGCCAGATGGTTACTTTGTATTAATTCTTGGTCAAAAGAATTAATATAAAGTAACAGTACTTAATGTCAAAGCTGTTGTGTACTGTTATGTAATTTAATTTGTATTGTATTTTATTTTTTTATTTAAATAAATGGTAAATTGTATAACTCTTTTATTCCATTTTATATAAGGGTCTATCAATCTCTTTCTAGACAGATAATATTTTTTATATGTTTTGACAAAGTTTTAGCACATGTAAGCTTATTAAATGTAAACGTTTATTCAGAAACAGACTAACTCCCGTGGCCGTGAGACTTGGTAGACAGCTCAGTTGGTTAGAGGATCGGCACTAACCAACTGAGTGGGTGGGTTCAAAACCCCACCCGGTATTAGTTGATTTTTCGAATTTCTCATTAAATGTTTTACACACACATGACATTTATTAATTTAATTTGTCTTTCTATGGCTATGTTAATCAAGCTCAAAATGTGCCTACTCTGTTAAGTTGTTCTAAGATCTAAAGTAACGTTTAATAAATAACAATAGGCTAATAGGTAATTGCGAGACTTGCAAGACTCTTGCTGCAAGACCAAGACCAAGAACGAGACTGAGAGCGCAATACCAAGACCAAGAACAAGACCAGGTGTATTGGCGCAAGATCAAGACCAAGACTGGCTAAGTCTCGTCTTGTTCTTGCATTTGGGCAACACTAGTCGTAAATAAAAAATATATCCTCTGTTTCTACCCTTAGGATGGAATTTTTGCTTCAGGTTTAAATGGAATCTTAAGCTATACCGTTACAGCGTACTAAGTCCACTGCTGAATATAGGCCTCCCCTTAGATTGCTCCAAAGGGGCCTCAACCTCAGTTTATTTTTATTTTAAGTCGTTTTAGGGAATGAGAGCTAAGTGGACTGTATTTATGTTTTATTGTAAGGGAGAAACTGAACTACTATGAAGAAAGCTAATTACTAATAACTTAATCGATGATAATTGCTATTTTAAACAGGGGTTAAGACGAAATTAAAGAACTTCGAAATAATAACTATATTGTACACTATTTACAATTAAATTGCGAAAAATAAACAGATCATTAAAAGAAAGGGATATGAAAGTGAACGCAAGTAAGACGAAAGTTATGGTTTTTGAAAGAGAAGAAAGTTAAACGGTATGTGAAATAAGAATAGAAGGGGAGTTGATCGAGCAAGTAGATGAGTTTGTATATTTAGGTTGCGTATTTAGCAGGGATGGGAGATGTGATATATAGAACGATATAGAACGACGAGTGAATGCAGGAAATAGATTAAATGGGGCCATACACTCTATTGTGATGAGTCAAAATGTGTTGAAAAAGGCACGTATGACAATTCACAATGCTGTGTTGGTCCCTACTTTAACGTATAGTAGTAAAAGTTGGGTGCGGCAGAAGAAGCACGAGAGTAGAATGAACGCAGTAGAAATGCGGTCGTTAAGGAGTATGTTAGGGCTGAATCTTAATGACAGGGTGAGAAATTGAGTGATAAGAGAAAAGTGTGGTTTGCAAGATGGTGTTGTGAACAGTATTAAGAAAGGAATGCTTCGGTGGTTTGGTCATGTGGAAAGAATGAATGAGGAAAGAGTGACAAAGAAAATTTATGTTGCAGAAGTGAATGGCAGAGTCGGAAAGAGACGTCCTAGGCGAAAATTTATCGACCTAATTGACGATTTATTGAAAAACAGGCCAAATTAGGAGTACCCTTAACCGACGAGCATGTATGCGTAGGTATATGAATGTGAAGGAGGCGAGAGAGGTGTGTCAGTATCGTGCCAAATGGAAGTCTGTAGTCTTTGCCTACCCCTCTGGGTGACAGGCGTGAGTGTTTATGTTTATATGAGAAAAATATTTAATTCTCTTGAGTCTCGTAACGTGTGAATGCTAATTAAGTACTAATATTCAGATGCAGAAACAGGTAAAAGCTTTGCACCTACCAGATGGACTCCTAGAGAGGGAAGGAGTCTTACAGCGTAGTAGGAGTATTAGGATCGCGTCTGGTTGTACTTTTCGAATGAAATAAGTGTCAATCCCGCTTTTGCTAATAAAAACTTAAAAAAAACAACAATTTTCTATGTTTACCAATTAGCAGAACTTCTAATACTTCGAATAAGTAATTATTTGATTTATTTTCTACGTTGTAAAGCCATGCTGCTGCTACATTATGGCTGCAACACCAATGGGTCGGCTCGACGGGTAAAACTACGCTCACACAGTATAAATGCGTAAATTATCAGCTTAATGCTGTTGTGTTTCGCATGGTGAATGTAGAGAATCGGACACCGTTTTAACTGGTAACGAGGCATACCATCTTAGTTAATTCTTAATAGAGGATAAATATAAACAAGCCTGTTTTTGGGTCATAGCATCCACTTACCATCAGGTGGAGTTTGTGCTCGTTTTTCACCAATATGTAAGAAAAAAAACCTCCACGTATATAAAAGTATGAGTAAACTGAAGTCTTCTTTCCATAGCTTGTATTAGAAATGCAGAAAACTAAAACTACATAGTCGCACCCCTCAAAGAACAGCGCCTCAAATCGTTTACACAAGCGTCTTCACACCTTACACGCAACGAAGCAGAATGTTAAAATCGTTGGATGGAAACGTAGTGTAAACTCGATTTGCATGAACTTTTGCTTGCACCGCAAAAGACCTTGGTGAACTTCATTACTTTTGCTCCTTTTTTATACAAATAAACACGTTTATACTTAGTCAACTTCGATAATGAAGGCTAATAATCTTGCGCTCGTCAGAATTCGCTATTTGGCACTGACGTGAAATTTTTGTTACACAGTGCCATTTAAGTAAGAAGTTAGTTTTTCAGTAGTTCAGTTCAGTAGTTGAGTTTTTCATGGGCAGCGATAGTTACTTACGATCTAGTTTACCACCTAATCTACAAAAAAGGAAACATTTGTTACACCAAAACTACACGGTTACTTTAATTCGTGATAAATTGACAAAATAATAAATTCCAATAGAAAACTCAAAATAAAAATGTCATACTCGTAGTATTATTAATTTTTTTACTAACGAACTTATAATCTACCTAATAGTAAGTGGATACTACAGCTCATGAACACCTGTTAATTCTGAAGACTAAGTCGGATTGCCTCACAACCTGAAATTATAATTGCACAGCCCTTCAGGCCGGAAAACAGCACAGCACGCAAAGTTTTGCGGCGGAAGTTACATGCTTTAATTTCTCCCTCTCCTTTCCTCCGTTACACAGGCGGTCGGTGGGTCATCACCTCTTTGTGGTCGATTGTCCACGCATTAGAACCAAAGGAGTAGAATAATTTGTCAGCGTCCCTCTTTTCGTCCGAATACAATCTAGGCATCTTCAACAGTGAATAGCTTTTGTTAAGCTAAGGCAGTGCGATTTACCATGGGATTTCATCACCACTTACCACCGTTGGGATCGTGGTCAAGCATTGGCTTATAAGTAAAAAAACAAGAAAGAAATCAGTTTTTAAACTGCCACGACTAGTAAAGCTATATCTATATTTATTATTTATCCTATATTATATATTAAGTATTGAAAAGGAAACAGGCTCGGAAGGTCCTCCTGATCCGGCTGCGAAGGACCAATTGAAAAGGAAACAGGTTCGAAAGGACCAATTTAAAACGAACCAGACGGGCTGGAACGTTCGATAAAGAAACAGAAGGGAGGAATCGAGGCTTCTCTCGATCCGGCCTCCTATAACGCCTACGTTGGGTTCGGGAACAACGTATGTGATCTCCGCAACGGAGTAACACACTAGGGCGATAACCTCTTTCTTTTTCAGCAAGTAGGTTCAGACGGGGATTACGGGTCTTCCGAAGTCGTCCCGGTCCCGACGCCTTAATTCTTCGATGTGGACTATATAACTTTAGGGATGAATTACTTGGGAATAAAACAGCAATTATCTTCAAACCGTTCCGTGAGAGAGTAATCACTTTTCGCTATCACTTCCCTACACTTTTTCTTCTTATTGACTGCTGGTTCTTCACTTTTCCCGAAGGATTTTCTTATTTTTCCGAACTAATTCCCCGAACTATTTCCCCGAACGAATTGCAATAAAACCCGTTCACTAAGCTACCCCCAGAGCTATACGCGAAAGTGAGCCGCGCCATTCGCGTGCCTGCGCAACTTAATTACATGAATTTGTACTATTGCTCTCTCACGTTTCACTTAATTTCTTTATTCACATAAGTCATGCATAAATACAAGTTATCTATTTAGATAGCACAAAACAATATCTACACCATGACATACATTATATTTTCGTATCACAAAAATCCTTTAATTTATAAAACAAAATATGCCTATTTTAATCACAAATCCAAAATCCAAACTTCTTAAATATTTAACACAGAAAGTTAAAACAATGTTTCCCACTTGAATTTATACATATGTTAACTAATACAATAGTTTAATTTACATTTTCTCTATTTATTTCACTATTTAAAACACTTTTAAATTTCTTATACAAAACTATCATTATTTCACTTATACACAGGAATTTTCACATAAAAATAACACACAATTCACCTTTTTAGCACGTACAATCAACCTGAAATGTTTTACAAGTCATTTTTACATAAATTGTTGAAATTACAAACATTTTAAATTTTTACATATTTGGCCTCCTAGGGGCGTGGTCAGCGTGCTTCCGTGAACTCACACTATTTAAACAACTAACTTTGCACGGCTCTCGGCTATCAGAAAAAATGAAAGTCCGAAATACACTAATTTTAACAATATTAGGTAAATAAGTGCTTCTACACAATTTTCAAACTGTAGGAAACTATCTCTGATAGGATTCTTATCAGTTATCATGTTTCTTATCAGATAACAATACAAGTGAATGTTCTCATTAATCAATCATAACAAATAGGCATTTGTTTTCGTACAAACATATCAAACTTATACAAGACAATACTTATGCAATTAATTTCCGTTAATTTTGTTTATGCACAGAGTGATCATCTCGACCGGGGAACAAATCCGATCTCTAACTTCACTTTAATATTCCTTTGAATTTACATCGTTGGAAAGACGATTTCAACCGGGGAACAAATCCGGTAACATAATTTATAACATAAAATTCCCTATATGAATTTATTGAAAGATATTACTTAGAAAACAGTAAACTAGTCCGGCCTGGGAGTTGAACCCAAGACCTTCATACCATTAATTCGACATTTCTTTAAGATTTAACTAAGCATTTTCTTATCAGAACATTTCTATTGGACAATGAGTCTTTGAAAAGTTATTCGTCATCGGTTGACTTAATAAACTGAAATATTCTTATAGGCGCGTCGCCAACAATCTCCCCCCCCCGTGCGTTAGCACCATCATTTGGGAGGCGTCGCGGGTACCTGGACTATTATTCTGGATGTAGGTCTCCTCAAGATACCTGTGCTAGTAATGACGTCAACCACTCTGGTGTGACCGTCTGGT
This sequence comes from Parnassius smintheus behrii, assembly GCA_036936625.1. Lineage (NCBI taxonomy): Eukaryota > Metazoa > Arthropoda > Insecta > Lepidoptera > Papilionidae > Parnassius > Parnassius smintheus. The sequence goes on from JAUPFT010000031.1 coordinate 3,870,970, forward strand.
CCCGGTAACGTTCTACTAATTTTGCCTTTCGGCCACGTATTTCGTGGCAACGAATGATCTATTATCAAAACAATATCGCCTTCTTTAGGTTCCATGAACTTTCCGTTATTACCTATTCGCGGTATTAAGGTAGGCATGTATTCCTTCAGCCACCTTGTCCAAAAATGGTCGGCTAACCTCTGTGCAGCTTTCCAATTGAGTTGACCCGTCAGATGCTGCTCTAGAAATAATCCAGGTGGTCGATCACCACATGAGCGTCCCAGAAGAAAATGATTGGGTGTCAAACCCTCTTCAGGACTATCCATACTGAATGTTACTAGAGGCCTGGAATTTACTGTGTGCTCTGCTTCTAAAAGCAACGTATGTAGAATTTCCTCTCGTGGGCTCCTTTCTCTGAGCGTAGCGGTCAACGCAATTTTAATCGACCTTACTAACCTCTCCCAGGCGCCACCCATGTGCGGTGCTCCCGGAGGTATAAATTTCCATTTAATGTATTTCTTAAATGACTCATTTTTCATGCCCTCATGGCATTCTTCGCATGCTTTCAATAATTCTTTATTCGCAGCTTTGAAATTTGTCCCGTTATCGCTGTATATAACGGCTGGTTTTCCTCTTCTGGCGATAAATCGCCTCAACGCCATTATCATTGACGCTGGTGTCAAAGAGGCTGCCAATTCCAGATGTACTGCTCTGGTAGTCAGACACGTGAATAAAACACCCCAACGTTTTTCGTGTCGCCTTCCTATAGTCACACTCATAGGACCGAAATAATCCACAGCTGAGCATGTAAAAGGTGGTTCATGATGAGCTATTCTCTCCAGAGGAATATTTCCTTGTGGCACGTTCTGCGGTTTTGATCTGTATGTCCTGCACCACTGACAATGATGTGACACACTTCGTACTACATTACGTAAGTTCAAGACATAAAATTTCTGGTTCACCTCATTCATCACCGTCTGGTGATTGGCATGTCCAAAATGATGATGAACTTCTCTAATCATCATTTTAACGATTTCGTGTTTACCGTCCAATATGACGGGTTTTCTACTTTCCTCGGTCAAATTAGACTTGAAAGGTAAACGTCCATTTAAACGGAGTAAGTTATCTTCTCCTATTTCCATAGATAATTTACTTAAGCGTGAACTTCTTTCAACACTTTTGCCTGCTTTCAAGCATTTTATTTCCGAATAAAAACACTCGTCTTGAACGAACTTCCAAATTAATAATTCCGCTTTTTTCAAGAGCGCTATGTCCAACGCGCCATCGGGTCCTTTAACCGACTTTGCTAAAACTTTGTTGGAACACATAACCGACTTTTCGTGTAGTTGCCCCAAGGAATTTCTTAAAGCTGCTAAATCGTCCGTAGTCGGGTAGACTTAACGGTTCTTGCTTTCTTAACGCATTTACGCCCTTTGGCGATTTTTCTTCACCTGTTTCTAAGCCTTTTATGGTGTCCACTTGTTTGGGCCATAAATCAGGACTCTTCCTGAGGAATTCAGGTCCTTGAAACCAGCGATGACTTACATCGAAGGTGGAAGGAAAATTTCTGGTGGCGTCGTCTGCCACATTTTGTGACGTTGGAACCCATCGCCATTCACATGGTTTACTGTGATCTTCGATCTCAGCCAATCGATGAGCAACGAATGGTTTAAAGACGCGAGGATCTGACTTAATCCACGCTAACACTGTACGTGAGTCTGTCCAAAATACTCTCTCGGACATCTCGTACTTGCTCTCTTCACTAACCGAGGCAGCCAGCCTGCTGCCCATAAGAGCTGCTTGCAATTCAAGCCTTGGAATCGAAATTGGTTTCAATGGCTCTACTCTTGCCTTTGCGGCGATCAGCGTAATCCGCCTTATTCCTAGCTCGTCCGTGGTGACGTAATACACCGCGGCAGCGTATGCTTTTTCACTAGCATCCGTGAAAGTGTGTAACTCTCCCTTGCCGACGCCTTCAGCAACGGGTCTAGGTACCTCTAAATGACCTAATTTCTTCACTTCCGATATCCATTTACAAAATAACACGTGTAATTCGTGTGAAACTTCTTCATCCCAAGAGATGCCTGTCCTCCATACTTGCTGGATCAGCGACTTCCCTTGAATCGTTATAGGTGATGCGAGTCCCAAAGGATCGAAGACTGACATCACAGCGCTAGTTATCTCCCTCTTCGTAGGCGGTCGTAAACCTTCCATCACCTCTTCCGATGTGTTACGAAGACTTGTGGAGAAACTTATTATATCCCGTTTGATATTCCAAATCAAACCTAACGTGCGCTCTGTGTGCTCTTTATCTCCCAGCGAAGCACTGTCGCTCTTATATTTATTTTCCATTTTACTTAAAACTTCGGGTCGGTTGCTAGCCCATCCCCTCAGTTGGAAAGAAGCATGTTTATGTAATTCATACATATCGTTTACTATCCTTTCGGCCGTCGTCACGTCGGGAAATGCCTGTAGATAGTCATCCATATAAAAATTGCTTTCCGTAGCGGAAGCTGCTTCTGGATAGATATGTGCGTTGTCCTGCGCATTCCTATTCTTTACATATATAGCGATGCATGGTGATGATGCCGCTCCAAATATGAGTGACGTCATTCTATACTCTTCCGGTGGCGCGTCACGATTGTGCCGCCATAAGAATCGAAGGCTATCCCTGTCTTCATCCCGGATTTTCACTTGCAGGAACATTTCTTTAATGTCTGCCATTACTGCCACGCTTCCTTCTCTGAATCGTAGCAGAACTCCGAACAACGACTTCAATAAGTCCGGTCCGGTTAACAATGCATCATTGAGACAACGTCCGCCCGTCTTTGCGGCGGCGTCGAAAACTATCCTTATTTTCCTTTTTTGTGGGTGAGTCACTGCGAAGTGAGGAAGGTACCACGTACGTGGGGAAATGGGAATATGGTTCGCTTTCTCTGCGTAACCATTAACGATGAGATTTTCAATTTGCTTCTCATATTCCTTCTTCAACTCGCTATTTTTGTCGAGCTTTTTTTCAATATTCAACAGGCGACTTTCAACCTGCGCTCTATTCGACGGCATGCACTCAATGTCTGTGCGCCATAACAAAGCAGTCTCGTACCTATTATTAGGTATACGACGTACCGTTTTGTTCAAAATACTTAAGGCTCGTTCTTCTGGGTCGTTCGCGGGCTTTCTAGCCGACACTCCCAGAGATTCCAAACTAAAATAATCCTTGATCAATTTATCCATATCTTCCTCCTTCTTGGCGGAAATGTGGTTAACGATCTTGATCGGTTTAATACCACCCGATATGTGACCATGTAAAACCCATCCAAGTTTGGTGAGCGATGCTACAGGTAGGTTCTTACCTCCTGAAATTAATTCACGAGTAACTATGAGATGCCAATTGTCCTGACCAATTAATATGGTAGGTTTGGACCTCTCATACATCAACTCATCCTTAATCGGTGTCAAATGAGAACACCGTTGCAATAATTCTCGGCTTACCGACTGAGGAGAAAGGTTAAGTGACTTAATTGTTTGTACACTTATCTCTTCTAAGTCGCTCGAGTAAATGCCTTTTATCTTAACGTTTAAGCGATACGAACTGTCGTCGTTAATTCGCTTACCTCCCACGGCTTCGATACGTAATCCCTCTTTACGTCCGCGAGGCGCTAATTTCTGAGCCATCCACTCCTCTATGAGTGTCATGGTCGATCCCTCATCCAGAAGAGCTGTTGTCTTGACCTTTCCTCTAGGTCCATACAACTCGACCGGTATAATCTTTAAGTATGCACATGCCAGTGCATTCACTGTACTAACAGTTGTGATCTGAGCATCTTTACCCCCCTCGTCCCCTTGTGGCGAGGTATTTTCATTGGGGTATCGGTGTAGCATTCGATGATGTGACATTCTACATCCCTCTACACCACATTTTTTCGCTTTGCACTCTAACCTCCTATGGTTAGGTGACAAACATTGGAAACATACTTTCGCTTTTTTGACCGCTTCCCATTTCTCGCGAATATTCATGTCCTTAAACTTGTAACAACTCACTATAGAGTGCTCCTTGTTGCATATAACACACTTATGTGTTACCCGACTTGCAGGCTTATCCTGGGTTGTCATAACCACTTGTCGGTTGTGCCCTTTACTATTTCGGCGTTCTAGACGCTCGCTCGAATTACTTCGGCGCATATAGCGCTCGCTCACGGCACAGCTGCGTACACCTCCCTTTGCAGTGTGTACAGTTTGCTTCCTGAATTCAGGACGCTTCCTTTTTTCAGGCGCATTTTCATTGTTTAAGGACGCTCCAAATTGTTCACTCAATAAATTTAAAAACTTGGCCATCTTCTGTAACTCTGGCTCCAAAGGATACTGAGCTCGATATTCAAACCATTTAAATTTAATCATAGTTCCGAGTTTCTCCACTATGCGGCTCACTAACTCCGGTGAGTACAAATACTGTGGTTGATTCAACGCTTGTATCGTGGCAACCACGTTCGTAATACGACTTGCAAAAGATCCTATATTCCGGCAATCTTCTGCCAATCTTGGCATACGCTTTACATTCTCGATTTCAGCTAGAATGAGCATCTCAACCCTACCGAATCTTCTTTCGAGAGCGTTCATTATTTCTTGCGGTTCACACAGAGTAAATAACAGCGACTTTACCGCCTCTTTAGCGGTGCCCTTTAATGCCCTCCTAAGGCGTGCAACATTTTGCACTCCTGAAAATTTTCTTCTCGTGTCTTCAAACACCGTTTTGAAAATTATCCATTCACCCGGGTCTCCATCGAACACCGGTAATTCCTGGAGGAAATGAAGCTGGGAAGACTTATCTTTACCCGCTATTTTTATTGCACTCACAATCGCTTCGGTCAATTCTGACTCGCGTGTGTTTTCTGTGCATTTCCTTGGTTGCGCTCGATCTCCGCCCCTTTGCGGCGTGATCCTTTACACGCTTCCTTATCAGCAATATCGGGTTGTGCTACACTAACCGGCGCGCTCATTATGGTCTGCTGAACCCAACTCCTTACGAAAGGTTCCACCTGAGTATTCCGCTCTTCATCATCCTCACTCGAGTCGATCTCCTCTTCTCGGTTGAGTCGTGCCAACTCCAATTGAGACTTGGCTAAGGCAGCAGCTGCCTGTGCTCGTTCGAGCTCTGAGCGTTCGAATTTAATCCGCGCCTCTAATTCGGCTTTCAGCCTCGCCGATCGCGATGACCTACTACCTCTTTGTGACCCTTTATCACTAGTGTGCCCGATTACTGTCCTTGACGATGCCGCTTCTTCGGTCCTTTGACCTACTTTTTCGACCACCGTTTCACTCCTGGATATAATGGATTGTTGTGCGGTGCTGGCCTGCGTACCACTGGTGTCCGTCCTGTTGCTTGTCGTTGCCATGGACGTCCCTGAGTCCCACGTGCATGTGGACGTGTCGGTGGTGGCTCCACTTGAAGGAGTTGCTCCATTTGACGCAGTAGCTGTGGTCGCTCCAGATGGTTCCGCTTCTTTAGCTTTCCTTGAGAGCCCTGTCCTTGTCCTGCTCCCTTCGCTTCTCCCTGTCTGGTCTTGTGCCTTCTTCATCTTGCAGGAAGGTGATTGTTGGCCTACGGTCCCTAACTGTCCCTACGGTCCCTACAACCCCTTACCTACAACCCTTCTACACCCCAACCTAACACCACTACCCCTCCCCCCCTTATCTCCCAACCCTACAACCCTAACAGCCCTATCAGCCCTATCAATCCTGAACGGGGCCTACCGAGGTGAGCCGTCCAGGATGGAGTCGTGCAGGAATGGAATGGAGGAAAGGTTTAGGAACTGCCCCGCCAAGGAATATGACGAAACAGTCGAGCGGTAGTACAAGCGCAGTCTCGCTCGAGAGAACTGCTCCACCCGAAGGTGTTGTGCCAGAGCCCAACCGTTTGGCACCGTTAGGTGGTCGGGATGTATGCTGTGCTCGCCGCCCAGTTGCCGGTGACGCCTCGTCCGAGCGCCCTCCTCCGGCCGCGATGCAGTCCGGTGCCCACGCGCACCCTCGCCTGGCAGCAGCAGCGGTGGATGCTTCTTCTTGCACCCTGATGACCTGACAGGAAATGCCGGACACGGTCGTCCGACAGGAAAATGCCAAGCCCTGCTTGGCCACGATGAGTGCCTTCACAAGACACCTGCGCCCGGCTGCGATACGTGCCCCATGCGAGCACACGCCCCAGGCCGCAATCCCGGTTTTCTTTCTTCCGGTAGTTCCAGGTCCAGTCCTTCAGCGCTGACGTCCTGGTCTTCTGGCCTTTGGTCCTATTGCTTCAGCTCAAACCTCCGGCTTCCTTCGGTTGCTGATCTTCACTCGGCTCCGAAGGTCTTCTTTTTCCACAACCAGCAGTCCACAGCTGGTTCCTTGATCCAGCTGGCGGGGTTCGGGTGGTCCTTTTAATCCGGCTCGAAGGACCAATTGAAAAGGAAACAGGCTCGGAAGGTCCTCCTGATCCGGCTGCGAAGGACCAATTGAAAAGGAAACAGGTTCGGAAGGACCAATTTAAAACGAACCAGACGGGCTGGAACGTTCGATAAAGAAACAGAAGGGAGGAATCGAGGCTTCTCTCGATCCGGCCTCCTATAACGCCTACGTTGGGTTCGGGAACAACGTATGTGATCTCCGCAACGGAGTAACACACTAGGGCGATAACCTCTTTCTTTTTCAGCAAGTAGGTTCAGACGGGGATTACGGGTCTTCCGAAGTCGTCCCGGTCCCGACGCCTTAATTCTTCGATGTGGACTGTATAACTTTAGGGATGAATTACTTGGGAATAAAACAGCAATTATCTTCAAACCGTTCCGTGAGAGAGTAATCACTTTTCCCTATCACTTCCCTACACTTTTTCTTCTTATTGACTGCTGGTTCTTCACTTTTCCCGAAGGGTTTTCTTATTTTTCCGAACTAATTCCCCGAACTATTTCCCCGAACGAATTGCAATAAAACCCGTTCACTAAGCTACCCCCAGAGCTATACGCGAAAGTGAGCCGCGCCATTCGCGTGCCTGCGCAACTTAATTACATGAATTTGTACTATTACTCTCTCACGTTTCACTTAATTTCTTTATTCACATAAGTCATGCATAAATACAAGTTATCTATTTAGATAGCACAAAACAATATCTACACCATGACATACATTATATTTTCGTATCACAAAAATCCTTTAATTTATAAAACAAAATATGCCTATTTTAATCACAAATCCAAAATCCAAACTTCTTAAATATTTAACACAGAAAGTTAAAACAATGTTTCCCACTTGAATTTATACATATGTTAACTAATACAATAGTTTAATTTACATTTTCTCTATTTATTTCACTATTTAAAACACTTTTAAATTTCTTATACAAAACTATCATTATTTCACTTATACACAGGAATTATCACATAAAAATAACACAGAATTCACTTTTTTAGCACGTACAATCAACCTGAAATGTTTTACAAGTCATTTTTACATAAATTGCTGAAATTACAAACATTTTAAATTTTTACATATTTGGCCTCCTAGGGGCGTGGTCAGCGTGCTTCCGTGAACTCACACTATTTGAACAACTAACTTTGCACGGCTCTCGGCTATCAGAAAAAATGAAAGTCCGAAATACACTAATTTTAACAATATTAGGTAAATAAGTGCTTCTACACAATTTTCAAACTGTAGGAAACTATCTCTGATAGGATTCTTATCAGTTATCATGTTTCTTATCAAATAACAATACAAGTGAATGTTCTCATTAATCAATCGTAACAAATAGGCATTTGTTTTCGTACAAACATATCAAACTTATACAAGACAATACTTATGCAATTAATTTCCGTTAATTCTGTTTATGCACAGAGTGATCATCTCGACCGGGGAACAAATCCGATCTCTAACTTCACTTTAATATTCCTTTGAATTTACATCGTTGGAAAGACGATTTCAACCGGGGAACAAATCCGGTAACATAATTTATAACATAAAATTCCCTATATGAATTTATTGAAAGATATTACTTAGAAAACAGTAAACTAGTCCGGCCTGGGAGTTGAACCCAAGACCTTCATACCATTAATTCGACATTTCTTTAAGATTTAACTAAGCATTTTCTTATCAGAACATTTCTATTGGACAATGAGTCTTTGAAAAGTTATTCGTCATCGGTTGACTTAATAAACTGAAATATTCTTATAGGCGCGTCGCCAACAAGTATGTATATTTTACTAACTATACATCTATTCTATTCATTTGCATTTTATTTTGTTTTATATCCTTATTATTTATTTATGAAGTGATTGATTACACCTGCCACAGTTTCTCAAATCATCCAGGCATTAAGTCCGCCCTTTATTAGTATTGTTACGAGCTTGAGGTTCGTGACAATAAAAATTGCCGATAAAATTACCTAAATTAACACTTTAATTTACTTTACACAAATTAAAGTTAAAACACTAATAATAAAACACACTAATCCACTTAATTCCGCTCCGAAGCTTCGCTTGTTTCGTCAAATCAACACTGTCCCGATCGCATCTTGCGCCACCTATTTATTTCAATTAGCAAAATATCCGGAATGTTCAAGTAAACACGCGTAAGGTACCGAGAGCTCGAGTATAGATTTTCTAGAAACTCAGTTCTTCGGGTGGCGCTGTCGGTCGAGAGATCGGTGATGTCATTCTCTGCAAAGCTCCCCTCGCTCTCGTTCCTGACACTAGATGGCGCTAGTTGACTTATTCACACAACACTGCCCCCTCCTAAGACATGCTCGTCCCGAGCATTATCGGTCCCATAATAACGCGCCAAGCGATCCACATGGACGATCTTAGGAGTCCCTCTTGCGCCTTTCTGTATCCGGTAGGTCACATCGTTGATCCTAGTTACAATCCGGTACGGGCCGTCCCATTTAGCTTGAAGCTTAGGAGATTTCCCTTTGCTGCGGACTGGATTGTGCAATCACACTAATGAACCTTCGTTGAACCCTTTATTGTTCATTTTTCGGTCGTACCGGGTTTTCATTTTTTCAGACATTTGCTGGCCCGATTGTCTGACGTGCTCATAAATGTCATTCATTTTGTTCCGCAAGTCATTTGCATAATCGGTTATACTGCGTGGGGCATCAGGTGGTATCCCGGTGATCAGGTCCGCAGGCAGCCGTAATTCTCTTCCAAAGTTTGCGAAAGCTGGTGTCACTGCTGTACTTTCGTGAACAGAACTTCGATATGACAACAAAAACGGTTGTATGTGCTTGTCCCAATCTCGTTGCCGATTGTCTACAACTTTTGCTAGGTACCTCTCCAATGTCTGATTAAATCGTTCCACCATTCCATCAGATTGCGGGTGATAAGAAGTCGTTCTTGTTTTATGAGTACCCGTAACTCGGCAAGTTTCCTGGAATATTTGAGACTCAAAATTCCTTCCTTGATCGCTGTGAATCTCTAAAGGTACACCAAAACGACAGAAGAGTTCATGAACTAGCTTATCAGCAACTGTTGAAGCTTCTTGATTTGGAATGGCGAAGACTTCTGGCCACTTAGTGAAGTAATCCATCACAACCATGAAATACTTGTTTCCGCTTTCACTCTCTGGAAACGGCCCCGCCACGTCAATGGCTATTCTCTCCCATGGTGCACCCACATTGTACAACTTCAATGCACCTCTACTACGAGTCTGAGGTCCCTTTACAGCCGCACAACTTGTACATTTGCGACACCAGTCCTCGACATCGTTTCGACAGTGGACCCAGTAAAACCGTTCTCGGATCTTCAGTAGAGTTCGTTTAACTCCCAGATGGCCTCCTGAACAATCATTATGGTACAGCTGTAGAACATCCGGTACTTTAGCTTTAGGGACAACCATTTGCAAATGACAGCTGTCTCCCCGAACGTTTTCCCATTTACGACACAGAACTCCATCCTGAAGCAGCAAGCTGTCCCACTGGGCCCAATAGCTTTTAGTGGTCGAACTCATCGCTGAGACGTCACTCCACTTGGGCTTGGGAGCACTGGCCTTTATCCATTCCAGAATCGGCTTGATGTCCGGATCTTCCTGCTGTGCATGTCGTAAGCTGTCCTTCCACTTGTTGCTGAGGTGGTCTGCCCTGAGCATCCTCACGGATACCACTTCCTTACTCTCTTGCCTAGTACAATGTTTGCAATCTTCAGGACAAGGTCTTCTTGACAATGCATCTGCGTTGTCATGAGATTTCCCGCTGCGATGTTCGATCTCAAAGTCGTATTCCTGCAGTAGTTCAATCCATCTCGCAACTTGTCCTTCTGGGTTTTTAAACTGCAATAGCCATTTTAGTGCAGCATGGTCAGTTCGTAAGTGAAACTTTCGTCCCAGAAGATATTTGCTAAAATACTGCAACGACTTTACCACAGCGAGCAATTCGCGTCTTGTGACACAATAGTTCCTTTCCGGTTTTGACAACGACTTGCTGAAGTACGCTATCACGACCTCTTGGTCACCACTCCGTTGAGACAGCACACCGCCAAGTCCTATGTCACTTGCGTCTGTGTCAACTATAAATTCTTTGCTTGCATCAGGGTATCCCAAAATAGGTGTTTTGCACAGACGGTCCTTAAGCTCCTGGAATGCAATATTGCAACTTTCATCCCAGCAGAACTGTCGCTTCTCCTCGATTAGCTTGTGCAGAGGTTTGGCTATATCTGCAAAGTTCTTCACGAATCGCCGGTAATAGGAGCACAAACCCAAAAATGCTCTAACCTGCGTCTTGTCTTTTGGAACCGGCCAATCCTTGACAGCGGCGATTTTCTCTGGATCTGTGCGGATACCTTCTTCCGATACTACAAACCCCAAAAAGTTAACTTGCCGTTGGAATAGTGAACATTTCTTCGGGTTCAACTTGAGGTTGGCACTCTGAATCTTCATAAGCACGCGTTCCAGGTTTTGAAGGTGTTCCTCAAACGTACGGCCCACGATGATGATGTCATCCAAGTAGACCAGACAGGCATCGCCAATTAGCCCGGTAAGTACAAGTTCCATCAGCCTTTCAAACGTTGCTGGAGCATTGCACAACCCAAACGGCATTACTTTGAATTGCCACAGACCCTTTCCCGTCGAGAACGCAGTTTTCTCCTTGTCCTTAGGGTCAATTTCAACTTGCCAGTAGCCACTTTTTAGATCCAGCGTGCTAAACCATTTTACTCCTGTAAGCATGTCCAGCGTGTCATCAATTCTTGGCAATGGATAGCTGTCCTTCTTTGTAACGTCGTTCAGACGGCGGTAGTCAACACAAAACCGCATGCTGCCATCCTTTTCTTTACCAGCACCACGGGTGAACACCATGGACTAGATGAAGGTTCAATAACACCATCCTTCACCATTCCCTCAATCATGGTTTCCACTTCCTTTTCACGTGCTACCGGCAATCTTCTTGGCCGCTGACGGATAGGCAATTCCTCTCCTGTGTTTATTTTGTGTTGAACTAAGCCAGTCTTTCCTATATCAGCATCGTTTGACGAGAATACATCGGCGTACTTGAGTAACTTCTTCGCCTTGACCAATTCGTTCGGGGAGAGAACACTGCGACAGTCTTCCAAAAGTGTGGTCACTCTCGTTTCTGAAACCTTGCTGGGGGTCCCACTCGATATATATTGGCACCGACGTAACCAATCCACTTCCTCACAAGTGCCAACCAGTGTGCCTTTTTCTATAATCTGTTCCCGGTCGCAAAGGTTCAACACACGTATTCTTGAGATGTCAGTGGTTCTTACCAAGGTTCGAGCTACTTTCCATGGAAGGTCATTGTTTACCCTTTCCACAAGTACACAACGGTGAGCTTGCCCAGCGTTTCGGGGAAGACTAACCGGAACAATCGTTTCCGATCTCGGCGGAAGAACAATCTTCTTAATGCTGTACACGTTCCCTGGTAACGCACCTTCCATAAAAAGTTCCTCCTGTCCACATTTCAAAACACCTTGCTTAACGTCGATCTCACAACAATTATTCCTCATAAAGTCTAGGCCTAGGATGCAGTCTTCCATTATATCAGCCACGATGACATTATGCAGGTAGATCACGTTGCCAAGCTTCAACTCCATCTCCTTCTCTCCACGGACGGGTATACGCTGACCGGTGGCTGTTACCAAATTAATGCGTTCTCGGTTGTATGCGGAGTTCCCAAGGAACTGACTTATAAGTTGGGAACTAACAACCGTACGAGAGGCTCCAGTGTCTATGGTCAGTTTACACGGCATTCCGTTGACCTCGCCCTTGATGATTAGACTGTTCCCATCATGGGTTTGTGAGATCGAGATCCTTGGGGCTCTTTTAACATCAGCCAGCACCCGCCCCGCAGTTCTGGCTTTTACTCGTTTCCCTGCTGCTGCTGGGCGGTGCTGTTGGCCGCACTACCCTCCTGGTATCGTTCACCTTCCCTTTCTGGGGTTCGCTTAGGGCAGCTGGATCGAAGATGGCCCTTTTCCCCACAGCCATAGCACCTTGGGCTGTATCCTTTGTTGCGGTCGCGAACTGTAGCTGCTGCAACCTCCCTGACGCGATGGGAACGATGATCCTGCCGCACGGCTTCCACTTCCAGTGCATGGGCCAAGGCGTCCTTAAGCGTCTCGTGGTGCCCGAGCCTCATAGCAGCTCTGACTTCCAGGTCACGGATGCCGTCGATGAATGTCTGCACCAGGTTCCCTTCAATGAGCGCAGGTACAGACCGGTATGCTTTTCGCACCAGCTTCTCCACTTCTAGAGCCCACTGCTGCAGGTTTTCGTTGATGCGCTGCACACGATCTTTAAGCTGCGCACGAAAGACGTGTTCCAGGTGAGCGTCACCATATCTCGCCTCCAATGCCTCAAGGAGTTGCTCGTAAGTCACTTCCTCACCGAGAGCTTCCAGAACTGTTAAGGCCTGGTCGCGCAGGCCTAGTGTGAGAGCAGTCATGGCCTGACTTTTGTTCCAGCCGTTCGCCTTCATAACAGCCTCGAACTGGATTTTGTAGGCTGACCAGGAAGAGGTACCGTCGAACGGTGGCACCTTGAACCCGCGTAGCGAAGGTGTTGTAGCTACTACGGGAGCTGTAGCTCCATCTCCGAGTTTGAGTTCGTCCAGTGATTTCTTCATGTCAGCCATAACGTTGTCAACCCGATTATTTACTTGGTCGATTCGGGTTTCAGCTTTCTCGATTCGGTTTTCAGCTTTCGCGATTTGGGTTTCAGCTTCCGACAGGCGGTTGTCATGCTGAGCAACCATATCCTTCACCTCCTTTATCTCCTTCCCGAAGGTAGCGTGAAGGTCCTTCATGAGGAGCATCTGCTCTTCCAACCGACGGGCCTGTTCCTCTTGTCCGTCCCGCAGCTGCTCCTCCAAACGACGAACCTGGTCTTCCTGTCGGCGGGCCTGTTCATCCTGTCCACCCCGCAGCTGCTCTTCCAACCGACGGACCTGTTCATCCTGTCCACCCCGCAGCTGCTCTTCCAACCGACGGACCTGTTCCTCCCGTCGGCGAGACTGCTCCTCCTGTTGGCGAGCCTGCTCCTCCTGTCGGCGAGCCTGCTCCTCCTGTCGGCGAGCCTGCTCCTCCTGTCGGCGAGCCTGCTCCTGCAGCATCACCATCAGAGCACCTAAGTCAGGTGCCACAGACGTAGAAGCTGCTGACGGACCGGCTTCCGTGGCCGGCGGCTGGCCCTCAGACATCTGCGGCGTTGCACCACCAAATCTCCTCTGGTCCGTCTCCTGCTGGCGTTGACTTCGGGTACGGACACCCTCCGTTTCCTCCTTAGGTAAAATCGGCATTATTTTATCCCACTTCTGACACCAATTGTTACGAGCTTGAGGTTCGTGACAATAAAAATTGCCGATAAAATTACCTAAATTAACACTTTAATTTACTTTACACAAATTAAAGTTAAAACACTAATAATAAAACACACTAATCCACTTAATTCCGCTCCGAAGCTTCGCTTGTTTCGTCAAATCAACACTGTCCCGATCGCATCTTGCGCCACCTATTTATTTCAATTAGCAAAATATCCGGAATGTTCAAGTAAACACGCGTAAGGTACCGAGAGCTCGAGTATAGATTTTCTAGAAACTCAGTTCTTCGGGTGGCGCTGTCGGTCGAGAGATCGGTGATGTCATTCTCTGCAAAGCTCCCCTCGCTCTCGTTCCTGACACTAGATGGCGCTAGTTGACTTATTCACACAACAGTATATAAGGTACAGAGGGTTGCATGTTCATATCACGTCGGGGTCACCAGCCGGGCTAGCATGAGCAGGGTATAAAAATTTTATCCACCGATTATATACACTGACAAGGGATAAAATTGTCTTATCCCTATGTCAAATCTTTATCCACCCTGCGAGCATGGGCCTACGGTGGATATAATATCGACAGTAGATAAACTTATCCCCGCGCATAGATATTATACCATAGTATAAAGCTATAAACTATACTAGCTATAAACTAGTTTTAAGATTAAGTAGATTTACATTAACTTATATTTTCTTTTACCTTTTGTTTATTATATTGCTAAACTGTTCATAATTTTACAGCAGTACAACTGCTTCTCCTTCACTCAACATCACCTTAAATTCTTGTTTCTCAGACTGTGTGAATAATTTCAATGCTATTCATATTAATGCCCAAAGCATTCCGGCTCATTATCCCGACATGCTTGCGTCATTTGAATCCCGAAATATTCATGCCATTTTAGTTTCCGAATCTTGGCTAAAACCCTGTTTGCCTTCTACTTCTTACTCTTTGCCTGGGTTTCATCTAATTAGAAATGACCGCAGTAATAGAGGTGGTGGGGGCGTGGCGATCTATCTAAGATCCTACTTTCCATTTAAAATTGTTAGTTCATCATGTCAACCGCCTCCTGGTGATTCTGCTGAGCATTTGCTAGTTGAGGTCTCCCTGTCTCAGAATAAAATCCTACTTGGAGTTTTCTACAGTCCCTCTCTTTCTATAAACTATTTTACTTCTTTTGAATCTCTTTTAGAATCACTAGTCCCGACATATAGTCATACTATTTTGATGGGTGACTTTAACACCTGTTTACTTAAAGGCGACAATCGGGCCATAAAACTTGAGTCTATAATTGAAGCGTGTAATATGCAAATCCTACCCCTTGCTGCTACTCACAAATTTCCTAACTGTATTCCTTCCCTTCTGGACTTAATTATCGTGTCATCTTCAAACCTAGTTTTCAAGCATGGACAGTGTCCTGCTGATGCATTCTCTTATCACGATTTACTTTTCCTTTCGTATAAACTACGCCCTCCTAAAATCAAACCTAAATTAGTTCTGCGACGTAATTTTGGAGGAATGGATATTGACCAACTTTGCGAAGATGCTCATAATATAGATTGGTCAGTGATTGAGAGAGCACCATGCATTGACGATAAAGTGGAACTTTTCAATTCCCTTCTCACTCAGCTATATGACGTACACGCGCCAATGCATTATGTTAAACTCAAGCACTTACCTGCTCCATGGCTCTCTGATGATCTGAAAAGGCTAATTTTGAAGAAGAATGCGGCATTGTCAAAGCTTAAGAGGAACAAAACAGAGGAAAACCTTAGAAAATACACTAAAATCCGGAATCGCTGCAACACATTGTGTAGAGATGCACAACGACGCCATATTCATTCATCAGTCGAGAACGGCGACTCATTTAGGGTGTGGAAGTTTCTTAAAACAGTTGGAGTTGGTAGAAACTCTCTTAATACTTCACCTCCCAGTGTTGATGTTGAACTATTAAATCAACATTTTTCTAATCCTTCTAACTCTTTTGATAGTGAACATAAACTGCAAACACTTCGTTCTCTTTCTGTAAGTCCGACTCCTAATTATTCTCCGTTCGTTTTTAGTCAATTTACTGCATGTGATGTTAAGAGAATCATATTATCCATCTCCTCAAATGCTGTCGGTAGCGACAGCATTATCCGTAATATGATCGTTCCTCTCCTTGATGTTATCACTCCCATTATCACTCATTTGCTTAACGCATGTGCATCTTCCTCTAAATTCCCTCAAGCCTGGAAGAGTGCTTATGTTATACCCCTTCCGAAGAAATCTAATCCCGTCAACCTCACTGATTTCCGTCCCATTTCGATTTTACCTTTCCTTTCTAAAGTCCTTGAAAAACTTATTTGCCAACAGCTGACACTTTTCCTTAATAAGCACAACTTGTTGAATTCTTTACAATCCGGTTTCCGTCCCGGTCATAGTACGGCTACTGCCTTAATCAAAGTTACTGATGACATACGGTGGGGTATGGATAATAAACAACTCACAATCATGACCTTGCTAGATTTCAGTAATGCGTTCAATACTGTCGATTTCGATATACTGTTGAGTCAGTTGTATTCCCTTAACATATCTCCATCAGTAATTGACTGGTTTCAAAGTTATCTCTGTGGCCGTCGGCAGTGTATTCATGTTGATGAAACTCACTCATCTTGGTGTGATATTACTGCAGGCGTGCCGCAGGGTGGCGTGTTGTCACCTTTACTCTTTTCCATTTTCATTAATTCAATTACTCATAAAATTTCTTCTCTCTACCACATGTATGCGGATGATGTCCAGATTTACACCCAGTCAACTCTTGAGAATTTGCCGAATGCAATCGCTACATTAAACAATGACTTAAATATGATTCATGAGTGGAGTCAATCATATGGCCTAAATGTCAATCCTAAAAAGTCACAGGCTATTATTTTTGGTAGTCAGAGCTTTATCTCAAGAATTGACTGGTTCTCCATACCACCTGTTGTATTCGATGGGGTTGTGATCCCTTACTTTGACAATGTCAAAAATCTTGGTGTTTACCTTGATAGTTCCTTAAATTGGAAACGCCAACTGAATGAGGTAAGTAAGAAAACCTTTGTCGCTCTTAGTTCACTGCGTCGCCTTCGATCATTTCTTCCCATTCCTACAAAAATTATGCTCGCACAGTCTCTTCTCCTTCCGATTCTCGACTATGCTGACGCAAGCTATGTAGACATAACTAAAGACCAGCTAACTAAGCTTGAGAGACTTCAAAATACTAGTATTCGGTTCATATTTGGATTGCGCAAATTTGACCACATTTCTCAATTTCGCTCACGTCTCAAGTGGTTACCTATCCAATTTCGCCGGAACATGCATATTCTTTCTATTCTGTACTGTGTCTTATTTCACCCTTCTACTCCTCCTTATCTTAAGGAGAAATTTAGTTTTGTTGGGCTTCCAGGGGAACCTTTACGCTCTTCAAGAAAACTCATTTTAAGGGTACCAACTCACTATACATCTTCCTTTAATAAATCTTTTACTGTACAGTCTATTAAGCTCTGGAATGCCCTACCTTTGTATATACGCGAAGCTCAGACTATTGTAGTCTTTAAGCGTCTTCTTAAAGAGCATTACTTGTCTCAATCGTTCGAAAATCATTAGGATAAATTATGTGATTATGTAGTTTTGTATTTATTTGTTTATGTTATTGTTAGTGGTATATATTTGAGGATATATGTATGTATATGTATATGTATGTATTTATGTGTATATATATATGTATGTGTGTATATGTATGTAGGTTTATGTATATACGTATGTATATGTGTATCATATTTTTTTTTAATGTATTAGTTATTTATATGTTATTTTATTGCATGTATTGATATTATATTAGGTATATTTATATTGCACCACCTACCTAGTACTCACTGTTTTATTCCTTTACACCTTTGGTTGCCTGGAAGAGATCGCTATGTAGCGATAAGGCCGCCAAATTGTACATGTAATCTGTTCTCTGTTATGTTCTCTGTAAATTTGTTTGTGGTGTGCAATAAAGTATATTCATTCATTCATTCATTCATAATTTTTGTTAAACAATATGTCATTTATAATATTTGTTATATTTATTTTAAGCGTATTTCTGCCTTATTTTTATTTTTTCTATTATTCTAATTCTTTCTTTATTTTTTTTGTATAATATTTAAGTTAAATATACATTGCTTGTATCAAATCGCAGGTATTACTTCGCTTGTGATAGCATTTATTAAAAAATATGTGTTTAGAATTAAGCCAATTGTGAAACTGGACAATACAGACCCTTTGGAGGTGGTGTAACCTCTAGAAGAAATTAAAAAAAATATATCCCCGCAATTACTGCCATTATAAGAAAATTACAAAATACATCAAAATTGATGTCTACTCTAAGTCACAAAGATTTAATTTTAATTGAAAATGATGAAGCATGAAGAATAAAAATGTAATGATTTCAAATAAAACAAGGAATAAATAATTTTATAATCATGAGTATAGTATTTTTAGCAAGCTTTGCTAAAGAATTAACATATTTCTTAATTTAAGCCTTTGAATTGTAACTTTACTAAGTTTGATAACTTTATTTTAAAACGTTATAATACTTACCTAAAATATAGTTTAGACCGATTCTATTATCATTAAATTTGACTTGACCATGGACTCGCCTTGGGTACTGTTGACACAACCTATGTAATTAAATCATGGCATTGAGCTATTGAGACTTTTTTGGACAAGGTGGTTTTAATAGATGCTTACTTCAATATGCACTGGTAGTCCATTCACAGAATTAATAGGTTTTAAAGCCTCATAGAGTTCTTTACACAAATACAAAACAATCTTTAAGCATCCGAAACCGGCGTAGAAATTCGTTGTCGGAGAATTCCAATAGATTAAGTATTCTGATCACGTATCGATCGCTGATGTGATTTTCTTTCTTGTTTTTCAATTTCTGACACGAAAATGTAGTTGCAATAGGCTCGAGACATCTTTTTTTGTATTAAAATGGTTTGAAGATAAACTTAGACCCACGTCCGCGAAAGAGGATTAAATTGTCCCTTTCAAATGTCAAAAAGGGATAAATTTTTTTTCCCGTGGCCCCATGCTACGGACGGGGAGATATATGTCCACTCGTTATGTCAAACGGGGATATACTATAGAGATAAGATAATTTTATCTCTTGTACTTACTTACTTATCTTCACGCACAATCCCTAACGGGGTAGCCAGAGAGAACAGATCGCCAAGTGTCACGATCCTTACATAACTCTTTCGCTTCTTTCAGGTTCATTAACTTCTTCATACATGCACGTCTAGGTATCCGAGTACTCTTGACCCTCCTGTGCCGGACGGGCGAAACTCTCCGGAGTAAATGTTGTCGAAGATACTTCGCGAGTCGCTCACGTCCTACACCTATAGGTTCCGGTGGGTACTTTCACTGCCGTCTTTGTGGGTGCCGCTGAAATATTGTGGACTGTGGTTCAAATCAAAATGCACGATTAACAAATACAAATAACAAGGTAGTGGCCAGCGGTTCGACTGATTGATTAGTCGCGAAATTTTATAACTATAACTATTGATCACGGTTGTTAAACTACGGTTGTTCACTATTGGTTAGTCACTGTATATTTCGAAAGATTTCTTTAAATTGTACGGTGGTATCAAAGATCTATTGGTAGTAGCTGGTTTTCTAACACTACTGACTAGCAGCTATTATCAACTAAACTAGTTGATTTTATCACTTGTGTAACTGCGGATATCAGTTACCACTTTCACTATAATATGTAACTGCGAATATCAGTTACGACCTTTTTCGGCTAGCTAACACTTTCACTATGTGTAACTGCGAATGTCAGTTACGACCTTTTTCGGCTAGCTAACACTTTCACTATTCACTATATACTGCTACTAGTCACTTCAGCTACCACCGGATACCACTCACTTCACTTCACTGTCACTGGTAGTTCTTCACACTACTACGGGTGCTGGGTCCCGAGCCCCTAAGGTAGACTTTGGCAATACTTTGCAGTGAGCCGCTTGCCATTTTCCGTTTGCCTCTTTATTGCATAAACTTTTCACTATACAAATGGCATAAATTGCAATATTTTCTATACAAAACTAATTGCTACACTAACATGCTATACATCATTAAATCGGTAGTCTGGTACTTTATTAGTATATCATAAAGGTTACTCAAAATATTAACATCGTAAAAAGTTATTAAACGAAATGTCCAAAATTTTCATAATATTTGGGTACATTAATTCTTTGTTTTTTCTATAACTACGAAATGCGTTTAATTATACAAAAATATCCCTATACTTCTTTAATCTATAAGCCATATGCTAATTGAATGTCATATTTATAACTCTTTCAGAACATAAAATTATTTTCCTTTTTTTAGTATGAACTATTACGCAGTTAATTAAAAACTTTTCCACGATATGACGCGCTGTGATTGGTCGATTTTTTGGTATATAATAAAAGTTGTTTATATCACTTGTTATCAAAACGACATTCTATACAAATATACTAAGGGTTATAAATATGCTATACAACTATATTAATACACGTTTTCACTCACTTTTCTCCGTAATTTCACTATTAATACAAAAAACAATATTCTTTATAACTTCGTTTCTTAGCGTTGTTAGGCCGTCGCGAACATCTCTCCCGCCGTGCAGCGTCGCGACGATTTTCTCACAGCGGCGCTGCATCCATTTCGGTGAGCGACGTTGCTTCTACTTCGGCAGCGGCACGAGTTTCCTGGTTGGTCTCTTGATTAGGCCGTTTGCTGTGCGTACCTCCACAGTGCGAATCTGTCCGTCCGCACCGGGGTAAACAGCTTCTACCCTCCCTCGTGGCCAGGTGTTTCGAGGTAACTGGCCGTCAGCTATGAGGACTGGATCGCCCACCTGGAGATTGGGACCTCGCCCATGGGCCTCCCGCCGGTTTTGAAGTTCCGGTAAATACTCTCGGACCCAACGCTGCCAGAACATGTCAGCGAGTATCTGGGAACGTCGCCAGTGTCTTTTGCTATTCATATCTTTTTCATCAAATACTCCAGGTGTCGGCAATCTCGCAGATCCTCCTAAAAGGAAGTGATTTGGAGTGATGGATTCGTCATCGTCGCTGTCTACAGAGATGTGAGTCAATGGTCTGCTATTTACTGTGTATTCGACCTCGCAGAGCAGCGTGGCTAATACTTCCTCATGCGGATGTCTCTCATGAAGGACGGTGTATAGTGCCGTCTTCACGCACCGTACGAGACGTTCCCACACTCCTCCCATGAAAGGCGCGGAGGGGGTTATAAAACGCCACACTATGCCTCGTCGACTGGCTTCTTCTCGAAAAGCCTCCCGAAGTTCCTTGTCTGCGCCGTGCATGTTGGTGCCATTGTCAGAGTAAATCTCGGTGGGGCACCCTCGGCGTGCTGCGAATCTTCTTAATGCCAGTATTGCGGAGTCAGCGCTAAGATTTGCGACAACTTCTAAGTGGACAGCTCTGGATGTGAGGCAGGTGAAGAGAGCTACGTATCTCTTCTGATGTTGACGTCCCACAGTGACTGAAAGTGGCCCAAAATAGTCCAGACCGGTGAAGGTGAACGGTCTCTGGTGATGAGCGAGACGTGTACTGGGATGGTCACCGGTCGCTGGCACTGATGGTTGTGCTTTTCTGATGCGACACTGTATGCATTGGCTCACTATCTTTTTCGTGGTGGGTCGAAGTCGGATCACCCAGTAGTGCTGTCGAACCTCGTTGATGGTAGGTTCGGTTCCGCAATGATGCAGGCTACGATGCGTCCAGTCAATGTATAATTGCGTGATGTAATGATCACCATCCAATATAGCTGGCCCCTTCATGTCTTCTGTGACTCCCTTCACGGCGGCTATGCGACTTCGTAGCGCGATGATCCCGTCTTTCAATTCTATTTGGAGCGGTCGTAGGCGGCTATCATGAGCGACCTTTTTATTATTACGGAGATCGGTTATCTCTTGTGAGAAGGAGCCCTTTTGTATAACACGTATCAGGAGCTTTTCGGCCTTTCTGATGAATTCGGCCTCTAGTGTGATGTACCTTTTGACATCTCTATTTTTCACTTGACTGGGAGGCTGCGCGATTTGTCGCGGATTATTTTTCGATTTCCTCCAGTCGGGGTCTTCCTCTTTGTCCCTTTTGGTTCTTTTATAGAAGGTCCTGTCTGTGGTTTTGCGGCAGAGTGTTATAAATTGAAGCACTCTAGCCGTAGCTCGCAATAAGCGTTCCCATCTCGAAAACCTTGCTAGATCGGGAACAGCTTCTCGGAGTATCGGAGATTGATACGATTCCTTAATGGTGAGGGATTTTTCCTCACCTGTAGGTTCGGATGACGTGGGTCTTTCGGTTGGCCATGCTGAGGGTTCTTTATACAAAAATGATGGGCCGTTGTACCACTCGTGATTGGAGTCGAAGTTCGGTGGTACGTCCCTCGTGGCAATGTCAGCTATATTCAATTTGGTAGGTACCCAGCGCCAGTCCTCTACTTTACTATGTTCCTCGATTGCTGCTATTCGGTGGGCAACGAAAGGTTTGTAACTCCTGGAGCCCTTTTTTATCCACGTGAGGACAGTTTTGCTGTCAGTCCAATATGTTACGGCTTCGGGCGTCACGCAATGTGCCTGGATGACGGCGGCAGCTACGCGGCTTCCCATCACGGCGGCTTGTAACTCAAGGCGAGGTATGGACGTTACTTTCAGCGGAGCTACCTTCGCCTTAGCCATGATGAGGCTCACATGTACTGTCCCATCGGGTGTGGTTGATCTCCAGTAGACTGCCGTTGCGTAGGCACTCTCACTGGCATCGGTGAACACGTGGACTTGGAGTGAACGTGCGTCGCTGAATCCCGGGTAGCATCTTGGGATGCTTACTGATTTGAGCTGTTCCAGATGTTGGATCCATGTGAACCATTGTTTAGTCAGGTCTTCGTCCAACTCCTGGTCCCAGTCTGTTCCTCGTCTCCATGCTTCCTGCAGTATTTGCTTTGCTCGAATTGTAACTGGGGAGGCGAGGCCGAGCGGGTCATACAGCGACATTACTATTTTAAGTGCTTCCCTCTTGGTCGGTGTTTTATGTAGCAAATTGATTGGAAGTCGAGCGAGCTTTAGGTTGAAGCTCAGCTGATCGGTACCCGGTTTCCAGATTAATCCGAGTATCTTTTCCTCGGTTCCTTTGTTTCCCAGATCGACTGACTCAGATGCTTCAAGGTCAGGTTCTAATTCTTTTACAACTTCTGGTGCGTTGGAAACCCATTTTCTTAAGTTGAAGTGCGCGTTTTTGTGTATGTCGCGTACTTCCTTCGATATTCGCTTTGCCTCTTCCAGAGACTGGAAACTATCGAGATAGTCATCCATATAGTGGTTTTGGATGATAGCTTCTACGGCTTCTGGATACTTGTCTTTGTATTTTCTAGCGTTCCAGTTCTTCGCGAATATGGCTGTGCAGGGTGAACTGGCTGCACCGAAAATGATCGACGTCATTCTATATTCCTGTGGAGCTTCATTACGTCGATCCCCTCTCCAGAGATATCTTAAGGCATCTCTGTCTTCGGGTCTGACTTTGACCTGCATGAACATTTCGGCTATGTCCGCGGAGACAGCGATTTTATGGCGGCGAAAACGCATCATGACCCCTGGTAGTGATTGCAGTAGGTCTGGACCCGTGAGCAGGAAGTCGTTCAACGTAGTACACGATGCTGCAGCCAAAACAAAGGGGGTGTCCCTTTGTTTTGGCTGCAGCATCGTGTACTATTCGAAACTTCTCTGGCTTCATTGGGTTATGGACGTCGAAATGGGGTAGGTACCATGTTCTTCCCGGTGTGCTAGTTTTCGGTGCTATCTCGGCGTATCCTTTTTGTACTAGGGAATTCATTTGTTCATCATACTTTCTGTTTAGATCTTCGTCTCGATCTAACTTTCTTTCAATGGAAACGAGCCGTTTTATTGCTGTTTCATAATTACCAGGCATCTCGATATCCTTTTCCTTCCAGAGAAGCGCTGTTTCTATGTACCCGTCTTGTAACTGACGGGTGCTGCTATTTAGTATATCTTCAGCTTTCTACTCTGGGTCGGAGTCTGGTCTTCTCGGATTGATAATGAGAGATTCCAGCGCGAAATATTCGCGGAGTTGGTCATCTATATTTCCCTCGCTCTTGTGCAGCTCATTGGCCGCGTGGACGCGCTGATACGGGGCTTTAGTGTGTGCCCCGTGTAGCACCCATCCTAATTCTGTGAGCGAGGCGATTGGCTGGTGCGGTGGACCTCTACGGATTTGAGTGGCTATCAGAAGTCTCCAATTGTCCTGTCCTATTAGGATCCTTGGGTTGCCGGAGTCATATATTAGCTGCTCCTTTAGGTCTTTCAAGTGTTTGCACTTGGCTATGTCTACTGCACGCACAGTCTGTGGCCCCAAGTTTAGGCTTGCGACCGTGCGTGCTCTGAATGGCACCCTTTTGCTGTGGAGACTCTTCAGCGATACTTTAATTCTTCGGGATTCCGGTGAATCGAGGGTGGTGTTCCCGATAGCGGTGATCTTAAACGGGTCGAACCGCCCTTTAGCTCCAATTTGTTTGGCGATCTCTTCATCCATTAGTGAAACTGTTGACCCATCATCCAGCAGGGCGTGTGTGTTTACAGCTCCCGCCGGTCCAATTACTCGCACTGGAATTATTTTTAAATAGGCTTGATGCTTTGACACACCGAATGAGTTAGCAACAGTTTCTTGAGGTTCTTTTTGTTTGACCTCAGTCTTCTCCTTTGTATTACTATGGAGAAGTCGATTGTGTGTCGCGGTGCATCCTTCTATTCCACACTTATTTGTTTTGCATTTGTGTGTCTGATTTCTATAGCGTAAACAGCGGAAACATAAATTATTTTGCTTTGCGAGTTCCCATCTTTTGTTGATATCTGCTTCCTTAAATTTTTTACATTCGGATCCGTAGTGACCCTCTTTTTCGCACACTCTGCATTTCGGAGACGGCTTAGTAGTAGCCGCGTGTGCTCTATGTACTGTACGATTGCTTTGTGCTTCGTTAATAATTTCTGGAGGCGCAAATGCACTGCAGAAGCGAGCTTGCTCGGTAATAAAATCGCTGAAGCAGCCGAGGTCTGGTCTAGAGTCATATTTTTCAGTGTAGATTGTATACCACTGGGCACGTATAGAGTTTGGCAGTTTGTCGGTGAGGTGTCGTAGCAGCTCTGCGTTGACGAGGTAATGATCTCGCTTTAGGGCTCGAAGAGTGACGACGCTTCCCCTCACTTTACTCGCGAATGTGCAAATGTCTCTGGGCGCTTCTGTACAGCGTGCTAATCCTCGTAACTTCTCGGTTTCTGCTTGCGCAATTGAATCTGGACGCCCAAATTGTAGCTCCAGTTCTCGCATAATCTCATCTGGCTTAGCATGCCCGATGAGTTCTGAACTGACTGTTTCCAAGGCTCTTCCTTGTAGACTTCGTCTTAGTCTAGCTGTATTTTCAATGTCATTGAAGTAGCCTCGGGTTGTTTCGTAAATGGCACGGAATGAAAGCCACTCGGTATGTGCTCCGCTAAAGCTTGGCAGTGTCATTATAGCTTTCGACGCTGCGAAAGTATGCGACGATAGTGGCGCACTCTCTAATTTTGATTTGTCAGCGAGTGCGGCTATAGCGGATGTGAGCTCCGATATAAATGGACGGAGCCCCCTGTCTTCACTTATGACAGGTTCCTGGCTAGCTTTATTTGGCTTGGGATCCTTTTGTACATCTTCTGGATAGGAATCCTGGTATGTGAGCTCTGATACAATCGGTAGGAGCCCCCTGTCTTCATTAACGATGGGTTCCTGACTGAGCTTCTGTGGCATGGGATCCCTTTGTACGTCTTCTGGATAGCAATCCTGGTTCGTGAGCTCCTTTTGGGGCTCACTGAGGTCGACAACGTCCGGGGTTGGCTTTGTGACAGTTTTATTAAATGGGGCCTTCCCTCCGGTGGTTGCGCCTTGATTTGACTTTTGTTTGGCTACAGAGTTTTCGAGCCAAGATCGAACGTACTCACTTTTGGAGTGACCATCTTCATCATAGTCGTCTGATTCGTCTGCTTCTTCAGCCATCTGTAAAGAGATCTGCGCAAGTTCTAGTTTGATCTTCAATACTTCTTCACGAGCCTTCAAAATTCTTCTATTGGGCCGAACAGTCTTCTTTGACTTCCTACTGCAATCGGTGTGGCCCCTCGGTGGCTCTTCGGTGTGGGTGTCTTCCCGGGCTGTTGGCGATGATGCACGGCTAAAGTCATCGTTGCCTTCTAGATGTTCCCTCTGCTTCGTTATGCGGGCCGTAGTGTACGGCGCGGGCAGGGGTATCCCCCCCTCGGGGGGGCAGCATGGCGCCTCAGCGCCCTCTATCGTTGACGGTGAGCGTGGTGGCATCTGGTGGTGGACGGCGGCGTTACTGGCCGACGAACCTCCCTCCAGACCGACGGTCCACGCCTTGGCTTCCTTTCCTTGCGAACGGGTGATCGGCATCTTGAATCTGAAAAATTCTGCGGTTTTAATACGGTGGTGACTATTTACCCGGTTCCGAAATACAAACGGATATATCCGGCTCGAAGGACCAACGAATGTGCCGGACGGGCGAAACTCTCCGGAGTAAATGTTGTCGAAGATACTTCGCGAGTCGCTCACGTCCTACACCTATAGGTTCCGGTGGGTACTTTCACTGCCGTCTTTGTGGGTGCCGCTGAAATATTGTGGACTGTGGTTCAAATCAAAATGCACGATTAACAAATACAAATAGCAAGGTAGTGGCCAGCGGTTCGACTGATTGATTAGTCGCGAAATTTTATAACTATAACTATCGATCACGGTTGTTAAACTACGGTTGTTCACTATTGGTTGGTCACTGTATATTTCGAAAGATTTCTTTAAATTGTACGGTGGTATCAAAGATCTATTGGTAGTAGCTGGTTTTCTAACACTACTGACTAGCAGCTATTATCAACTAAACTAGTTGATTTTATCACTTGTGTAACTGCGGATATCAGTTACCACTTTCACTATAATATGTAACTGCGAATATCAGTTACGACCTTTTTCGGCTAGCTAACACTTTCACGATATGTAACTGCGAATGTCAGTTACGACCTTTTTCGGCTAGCTAACACTTTCACTATTCACTATATACTGCTACTAGTCACTTCAGCTACCACCGGATACCACTCACTTCACTTCACTGTCACTGGTAGTTCTTCACACTACTACGGGTACTGGGTCCCGAGCCCCTAAGGTAGACTTGGGCAATACTTTGCAGTGAGCCGCTCGCCATTTTCCGTTTGCCTCTTTATTGCATAAACTTTTCACTATACAAATATAAAAATTGCAATATTTTCTATACAAAACTAATTGCTACACTAACATGCTATACATCATTAAATCGGTAGTCAGGTACTTTATTAGTAGATCATAAAGGTTACTCAAAATATTAACAATATAAAAAGTTATTAAACGAAATGTCCAAAATTTTCATAATATTTGGGTACATTGATTCCTTGATTTTTCTATAACTACGAAATGCGTTTAATTATACAAAAATATCCCTATACTTCTTTAATCTATAAGCCATATGCTAATTGAATGTCATATTTATAACTCTTTTAGAACATAAAATTATTTTCCTTATTTTAGTATGAACTATTACGCAGTTAATTAAAAACTTTCCACGATAAGACGCGCTGTGATTGGTCGATTTTTGGTATATAATAAAAGTAGTTTATATTACTTGTTATCAAAACGACACTCTATACAAATATACTAAGAGTTATAAACATGCTAAATAACTATATTAATACACGTTTTCACCTAGTTTTCTCGGTAATTTCACTATTAATACAAAAAACAATATTCTTTATCACTTTGTTTCTTAATGTTGTTAGGCCGTCGCGAACACCTCCCCTCTTCGAGCAATTTGCTCACATGGTCTTCGAAAGTTAGTCTCGGTCTACCTCGACACCTTTTAATATTTACTTTCGCTTTATATATTTTCTTCACCATTCGGTCTTCACTCATTCGTTCAACGTGCCCAAACCATTGGAGTACGCACCTATCAATTTTTGTGATAAGGTCATCTTTCAATCCTGCCATATTGCGAAAGTTATCTCTTGTCAGTGGATATAATCGGGGGATGTAATTTTTGTCTCTTGCCCATGCTCGCAGGGTGGATAAAACTAAGCAAGGGATAAAAATTATATCCTCTCTCCGAGGATATATTCTCTCCGGCTCATGCTAGCCCGGCTGGGGTACAAATTAGAACACTCCTTTGTGCCCCCGGCTGGAGTTTGTCCTATGTATTTTGCATTTACTAAACTATGCTTTCTTTCATTTAGAAAAGTATATTTTTAATTCCATGGAAATTTATTTTTTATTACAACTAGTTTTTTTAGTATAAAGTTATTTTTTATATTAACATGTTTTACATTACATAATATGTCGTATATTTTATCGATGCTTACATGCTCACTGGACAATCTATCAAGAAGACTTTTAAATAATCTACAAACGCTTACTACGTGCTTCATTTTTTTTGAATTGTCAAATTGTTGAGATTTATTATAATACACAGATATACTTTCGCATTCGCATCGCATATTACTCTTGTAGTTGTAGTATTTATATATATCGATTTTATGTATTTATAATAGTATAACATATAAAGTTATAAAATTGATTACGGTTTCTTGTTCTATGTGCGATATCTACCTTTTTACTTTATCTGAGTAAGGGAGAAACTGAACTACTATGAAGAAAAATAATTACTTACTGTGATATTTGTCTGACTAATAACTTACTTAATCGATGATAATTGCTATTTTAAACTAGCAGGGGTTAAGACAAAATTAAAGATCTTCGTAATAATAACTATATTGTAGCTTCATTGTTGCTTGATTGTTCTTGCTTGTTCTGGTTCTAGTCGGCAGGTCGCTGCGTGAGTAAAGAAGTTAAATAGATAAAGCCCTCTAAATTTTATCTAATAAAAATTGTTAAAGTAAATTATTAGCAATATATTTAGTTTAATTACTTCAAAGTGAAATCTAAATTACAAGTGAAAGTGTAATAAAAAACAATATAATTATAACACATTGAGCTATTATGTACTACGTACCTACATATTACTTCAATGTTATAACAGCTAAAACAACAATAAACAATAAGTGTTAAAGTGACATAAGAATTATTAAAGCGTTTTTAATTCTAAAAGTGCTTAAAAGCTATGTAAATCCCCACGGACAACAGTTTTAGTGAATAAATAATTTTCCTGTGCTTAAAAAGATCAAATAATCTTTTGAAAAGTGTGTGTGGTAAATATAAATCGTTACAAAATTCAAAAATCGGTCATCTCATTTGTAAACAAAAATATTGTACGACATCTATCGATGTGTAGCTAAACTAGCACAGTTGATCGATATTATAATACTAATATGGTACTGTGATTAGCCGGAAGAGGGCATTGAATAACATCATTAAACACAAAACACAATAAGGACTTTAAATTAATGAAAACTGAAATGTACTCCATTTCAGTCAAAATACCTAATATGTTACCTTTAATTCTCAAAAGACCAAAAAATTAAATGAATCACTAATCATCATTTCGTTTATATTGACAAACTCAGATTATCTGGCAAGAAGCTTACCAGGTTTATCCACTGCACGGTTATATAACGAGGACTGTGAGTGCTACAAAGAACAAATATTAAAATTACAGGAGCAAATACAAATAGCGCATGCTGAAATGAATAATTTAAACTCAGAAAATAGCAATCTTAAACAGCAAATTAATGAACATGAACGAAAAATTCTGCTGTTAAAACAAATTTGTACACCAACACAACATTTGTACACAACCACAAGTTAAAAAAAATCACTTATTCTCTAATGACGAAGAAAATACAAAAAATCTACAAGAAAACAGTTTGAACATGAGTAGTAGAGATCTTGGCCTAAAAACGGATGATGACATTATACCAACAGATGGCGACACCAGTATAATACGCATCCAACAACAAAATATATCAGTGTCTGAAGTGGTTCCAGAAACTCAAAATGCACCAGGATGTGGCGTTGATACCATCGATCACTAATAAAGAATATTATATTAGTGATCGATGGTTGATACACAAGAAATCTCGATGTATAACTCCAGCCACAATCAACCACAAGATGGCACTAGGAACTTAATAAATATTAATGTACAAAACAACCGAAGAATATTTTTTATTATTGGAGAACAGCAGTGCATGGCTCTTTGTAAAAAACTAACAATTTCGAGGGATACAAAAAAATTCGGAAAATACAAAATATATTCCTTTATAAAACCGTTTGCTAAGTGTTGTGTAAGTGTTCATTGAAACCATGCTATAATTTGGGCATATCAGGAAAAGATTTATGTATTGGTGAAAATGATGGAAACCCAAACTAAATCCATTTTCACTTAAAGAATAGTATAGAATTGTTGACCAAATGTAATGTTATAATCATCATCATCATCATTACAGCCCTTTACAAGTCCACTGCTGAACATAGGCCTCCCCCAAAGTATGCCACAAAGCACGGTCCTGAGCCACCTGCATCCATCGACTTCCTGCATGTCTTACCAGGTCGTCACTCCATCTAGTGGGGGGTCGCCCTACACTTCGTCTACCTGTACGAGGCTGCCACTCGAGAACCTTATTTTTTCCCCAACGGTTGTCGGTTCTTCGCGCTATATGGCCGGCCCATTGCCACTTCAGTTTACTAATCCGTTGGGCTATGTCCGTCACTCTGGTTCTACTACGGATATCCTCATTTCTAAGTTTATCACGCAGAGAAACTCCGAGCATAGCCCTCTCCATAGCTCGCCGTGCGACTTTGAGCGTCCTCATACGGCCAGCAGTGAAGGACCACGTCTCAGTTCCATATGTCATCACTGGCAACACGCACTGGTTGTACAACTTAGTTTTCTGGTTTTGAGGTATACCTGACGAGAAGATGCGTTGTAATTTCCCGAACGCTGCCCAGCGGAGTTGAATCCGTAAGTTGGACTTACCTAGCCGGACTATTTGTCCCAGGTAAACGTACTCGTCAACAACTTCGAGCTTAGTGCTCCCAACAACTACCGGCATAGGTGTGACATGGACATTAAACATGATCTTTGTTTTGTCCATGTTCATCTTAAGACCCATCCGTTGGGAGGCAATTGAGGTCATTGAGCATAGTGCTCAAGTCCTCCAGCGATTTTGCCATAAGTACTATATCGTCGGCAAATCGAAGGTGAGTGATGTACTCGCCATTGATGTTAATACCGTATCCTTTCCAGTCCAGTGGCTTGAAAACGTCTTCCAATGCAGCGGTGAAGAGTTTCGGGGAAATAACGTCACCATGTCTTACACCTCTCTGCAGTTGGATAGGTTTCGTACTCTGGTTCTGTACTCGGATAGCCATCGTAGCCCTACTGTACAAACACTTCAGCACTTCGATATACCGACAGTCAACTTGGCACCGCTGAAGAGACTGTAGCACCGCCCAAATTTCGATGGAATCAAAGGCTTTCTCATAGTCCACATACGCCAGGCAAAGTGGTAGATTGTACTCTTCGGACTTCTGTACAATTTGCCGAAGGGTATGTATGTGGTCTATGGTACTAAAGCCTTTTTGGAAACCGGCTTGTTCGGGAGGCTGGAAGACGTCGAGTCTGCGTGCGAGACGATTCGTAATGACTTTTGAAAACAGCACGTAGACGCGGCTCAGAAGGGATATCGGTCTGTAGTTCTTCAAGAGGGCGTTGTCACCTTTCTTGAAGAACAAGACCATCGCACTTCTGCTCCACGCCTCCAGGGTAGTGCTACCATGGAGGACGGAATTAAAGAGCCTCTGAAGGGCTTTAAGTACCAGTTTTCCACCCGCTTTCAGAAGCTCCGCTGTAATTCCATCCTCGCCCGGGGACTTGCCGTTTTTAAGATACTGGAGAGCTATTCTAATCTCGCTCAGACTGACGTCCGGGATATCATCGGAATAGTGTCGGATAAGACCCGCTCTTGGATCGTTACTCACACTTTCGTGTGGCTCCAACGATGATGTGTACAGCTGCCCATAGAACCTCTCAATCTCACTCAGAATCTCAGGTGTCCCGGAAACGATGCTGCCACACTCAGTCTTCAAAAAAACAAAACCATATTATCTTCCTATAATTAAACATGGCTTACAAGTTCCCCTTTGGGCTTCGGGTATATGCAGAGTAAAGAGGACCGTCCCAATTATTTTCCTATCATTAAACGAAATTCAACTACTTTCTTATTTAAAATAATAATCTGCGTCGAATAGCAATCTCTAATCACAGTACTTAATTTAATTCTATTTTAATTTCAAAGTCTATCATTTCTAAGATTCTTAGGTAATTTTACAGCGTAATAATCTCACGGAACTGTTTTTAAAACGCTTTTATCGGAGTGAAGCGTAGTAATGGCGCATTTACTTGAAATGTTATGCGAACACCAAAGTTCCGAGAGACATCGGTCGTATTAAACAAGGTCTTAAAGTAAATTAATTAAGATTTCAGCAACGCAATTAGGTTATTATTTTGAAGAAGTTGATTAGTGTAAAATAGTAAGTATCGTATGCTAGCGGTGTAAGTACGTCCATTAACTTTTATCGTCCCGTAGTATATGAGAAGAGAGAGGGAAATTGAAGCAGGAGATGGGCAACAACGTCGACCTATAACAACTAGAAATGATAAAAAGAACTGGCGTTGTCCACTCGCCCTCCAAGTGTGGCAACTATGGCAAATATGAAATGAATGAATAATGTAAATAATGATAGTTTAAAAAATTTATGATATAATAATAATGAATAATAAAACGTTTTTGCGTCCTCCTCTGTTCTGAGTTGCTATACGGTCAATATTGTCATAGTTGAATATTTATTAAGTTGTAAATTATGGAATGCAAATAAATATTGAGTTTTGAATAGTGAATATTAATATACAGGGAGCTACCTTCGGCAGCGGACTTTTGATAGCTCAAGAATTAAGCGCTTGTTGCGAAGTTCACAGACCGCGGACGACCCGTGTTCGATCTCTGTCGGCCCAAATTTGTTTATTGCAATTTGATGTGTTGATTTGCCACATGCTAACAAAAATTTAATTAAAAAAATACAGATATTTAAATAACCTAACTATATTCTGTAGCAAGTAAACAAATATATTAAAATTAAATTATGTGGAAGAAGATTAAACAAAAATTGACGGCTGTAAGCCACCCTGAGAGTAAACTTCGCGAATGTTAAAGTAGCTAATCGTGTAGTAGCACTACCCCTTATCTCATCGTCAGGGAGCAGCATCTCCCTGATAGCACTCAAAGTACTAAAACTGCGGTTGCCAACCCGCAAGACAAGCGTGGCAATTATAGCAAAATCCCCCTTTCGAAAACAATTTTTAGGGTAGACCTATGTTCAGCAGTGAGCTTAATAGACTGTAATGTATTTTTCACTATTTCAACATTCTCCTATGTAAAAATCTTGTCAATTCATGTAAAAATACTAAGTATAAAGGCCACAAAACGTTCATAAATTTGCATACATGCACCAATATTACGAAAATTAAACTTAAGGTGATAGCAAAAGCTTAGAGTTTCTAATAAGTTTTTAGCCAACTCCGAAATAGGACGAGGTCCTAAATTTTATTTATTTATTTAAACTTGATCTCTAATATAAATAGGCATACGCTCTCTAATAATTTATGTTACTTTAGTAACATATATTTGTAAGTGTATGTGTATATATATATGTATGTTTTATAATTTTCATATATAATTATTTTCATGTTTTTATGGCACTTGGCTTAGCTCGTTATTTTTAGCTTAGTCCGCCAATTGTACATTTTATGTGTAATATAGATGTTAAATAAATAAATAGGGTAACAAAGGCCGGACTTAATGTCTAATGCCGTTCTCTGCCAGTAAATTCTTTATTCTTTATTCTTTATTCTTTATTGTACACACAATAAGTTGGTAACAATTATTAAATATTTAAATAAATGTACAAAGGCGAGCTTAACCCTAATAAGAGTTCTCTTCCAGCAAACCTATAATATAATATAAATCTGTGGAGTGATGAAATGTTGTGGCAGGTGCATTTACCCTACGTAGGTTCTTACTATTATAACATTATATATTACATAATATACCAATATATACGTATGTTAATATATAAATAAAACATGTTACGTATATAACGTGACATCTTCGCCAATTTCGAACCGATTTCTATGATTCTCCCTTCATTATGGAGACTACTTCAAGGACGGTCTTACTAAAATTAGAAAAAAAACATTCCTAAGGGTGATTTGAATCGTTCATTCGACTACTGTCGTAAACTTCTACTACCAAACATTTTAAACTTAGGAGAGGATAAGTAATGTGGGAGAATATTAGTGATATAAATACCCACGGGATGATATGGGATAGTGAATATTTTTACACCTACACAACACAATAGTATCTTTTTTAAAAGACATAATTTTGTTCTGATTTTCGATGACGTGTTCTCGATAAATATTACCACGGTCGGTGTATAAAACATGGCCAGTGCCGTCGTCTGCATAATAATGCACTTATGTACTAGTATATGTCTAACTAGTATATGTCGTGTGTATGTAGTATGTGTAGTAGTATGTAGTCCACAACTGGTTTATCTTCCTCTTCTTTCTGACCAGTCCCATGGGACTGAGAGAGGCCAGTGAAGAAGAAAGAATACACAATTTATTCGAAACTTCTTCTTTACTAAACAATAATTATTTTGACTAAATATTAAATAGCAGCTTATCTCGTATATCGTGGTGAGTGTAAAGATACGGAGACCCTTTTATTGAAAAAGATGCATTCCATCTTAGTCCTGAGGGGTGATGAACTGTGAGCTCGTTCGTCACCCTTATTCTATAAAAAAAATCACGCAGTAAGAATAGTTCAAAACTGATTTCGCGTTTTAACGCATCCGAACAACCTAATTAAATTAATAGTTTATTAGGTTTTCTAAACTCTGTAAGGTTGACCCCACCTTGTGCACGCTGTGGGCCATAGACGTTTACATCCATCCTCGATTAAGAATCAAAATGAAGATGCGTTTTTATCCTTGAGGACTAAGGTGGGATGCCTCGTTGCGAGTGAAAAAGGTCTCCGTTTCCCTCCGCTCACCACATGAACCACGCCAGCATTAAGCTACTATCATCTATTCGTGCTACAACGATAATGCATCTGCAGCGTGCCTCTACCACCTAAATTAAAAAAAATATTTCTTAGATAATTTTTGTCAGGTTTGCGGCTCACAATTTATGCATATAATATAGTATGACGTGTATATATGAACGAATAGTATACAAGAAAATAGTTTATACAAAACATAAAGTGCATAAAGTTTTAAATCTCTTTTTTGGCTCATAATTTACCAACTTAATTTATCATAAAAACGAAAATTAATTTAAGACATACAGATTAAAGAATTATATAAAGCAATGTAATCTTTTTTCCGTAAGTGACTTACGGATCAGAGACGTGGTCCTTCACTGCTGGCCGTATGAGGACGCTCAAGGTCGCTCAGCGAGCTATGGAGAGGGCTATGCTCCGAGTTTCTCTGCGTGATAGACTCAGAAATGAGGATATCCACGGTAAAACCACAGTGACCGACATAGCCCAACGGATTAGTAAGCTGAAGTGGCAATGGACCGGCCATATAGCTCGAAGAACCGATAACCGATGGGGAAGAAAGGTTCTCGAGTGGCAGCCTCGTACCGGTAGGCGTAGTGTAGGGCGACCCCCCACTAGATGGAGTGACGACCTGGTAAGACATGCAGGAAATCGATGGATGCAGGTGGCTCAGGACCGTGCTTTGTGGCGTTACTTGGGGGAGGGCTATGTTCAGCAGTGGACTTGTGAAGGGCTGTAATGATGACGATGATGATAAATGGCTTCTATTAGCTCATGTGTTATTTGCATACTATTAAGATTTTTAAAGTTTTTGTCTCTCTCTGTCATCCGTTCTAATTTTCGGTTTGGCCGCTTATTTTTAAATTTTAGGAACATATAGAGAGTAATACCGGGAAGGAACTAAGTTATATTTTATACGACAAACTACAAATTTTTTGGAAAAAAAAATTTTTTGATGTCGTCATCTATAGCAAAAATAGAAATAACAATGAAAAAACCGGCCAAGAGCGTGTCGGGCCACGCTCAGTGTAGGGTTCCGTAGTTTCCCGTCCGTCACAATAAGTGTTCCCACTTATGAGTTTAAAGGTGGGTATCCATTATGTTCGCGCTCCAGCAGCGCTCCGCGCTCCTGCAACTGCTCCCGGTAGTGGGTACATGCGCAAACATGGAGCGTGCAACATTGCACGCTCCGCGCCAGGCGCTCCGACTTCAAATCCATCCAAGTTCAAAATGATTTTCCTAGAAAGTCCTTATAAAGTTCTACTTTCCAGATTTTTTTCATATGTTCTAAACTTATGGTTCAAAAGTTAGAAGGGTGGGGGGGGGGCACATTGTTTTTTAATTTTGGAGCGATTATTTCCGAAATTATTGACATTATCAAAAAATGATCTGAGTAAACCCCTATTCATTTTTAAATACCTTTCCAACAGTATATCACACGTTAGGGTTGAAATTAAAAAAAATCACTTCCCACTTTACATATAGGGGGGCTACCCTAATAAAACATTTTTTCCAATTTTTGCTTTACCACTTTGTCGGCGTGATGGATACACATATTGGTACCAAATTTCAGCTTTCTAGTGCTAACGGTCACAGAGATTAAGCGAGGACGGACAGACGGACAGACAGACATGGCGAAACTATAAGGGTTCCTAGTTGACTACGGAACCCTAAAAAGCTGCTAGGGCAATGATTTTTTATGATTATAAAAGTTCACTCTCTCCGCCTCTCACGACACCCACGGGAGGATATGGGGTAGTATATATTCTTACACCTTACATACTTTGTTTATACGTGGTAGAGCCTTGCTGCAAATATATCATGGTTTTAGCATGAATTGGCCGGCTCGACCGGGGAAGGACCACGCTTTCACAGAATACTAGCGTAAAATAGCAGCTTAATGCTGATGTGTTTCGTATAGTGAGTGTGGAGAACCGGAAACCAGTTCTATTTACCTCAATCGTTCATCTTAGACCTCAAGGGTGACAACGGATCTGCATTTTGATTCTTAATCCAGATTAAGTGTGGATGTCTTTGGGCCACAGTATCCACTTACCATTCGGTGGGCTGTGTGCTCATTTGTCACCCTTACCCTATAAAAAATGGAAAAAAATAACCGTTGCTATCCCGACCCGTACCCGATATTTAAATGGTAAATCTCATCACCACCTATCACAGTATCTACCATAGGAAGTTTTTTATTTCTGAGAACACAAGGAATCTTTTTTACCGAAACCATCTGGCTGCCGAGCTCCAGCAAGTCAAGCAAGTGTAAGTATTGCAAGACAACTAGTTTTGGATCCCGCGCCTAAGTTAGAGTGAAGCTGACCACAGTCAAAAATATAAAATAAGTTAAATTAAACGTAATAAAATCTATAAAAATTAGTTTATATTTAATTTGTACATTCTTCTTCAATTTCCTCGTGGTCTAGTGATCCCCCGGGTCGTGCCAAAAATCACTTGTTGAGTTTTCCTACCGAAAAATTCTCAGTCTCCCCCCCGCCCATGCATCTGAAACAAAGAAAGAAAATTCATTCTTTTGTAAGAAAAAGGCTAAAAAGTACGTAAAGTGGTGGTTCTGCACCCGATCTCACTGCGGTCGTGTCGGACTCCCGTCGCATCGGACCATTAAAATGAATGAATATGAGCGTACCTATGCTTGCGCACTCCCTCGTACACTACATTCCTGTCCTGCATTAATGTCCAGCCTACGTTGAGACTAGCCGCCGTGACCTATTAAAAATAATATACGAACAAACGAAGTAATATAAAATAAACGCTTGCCTTGACATACGCTCCATAGACTATTGAAAAGGGAACAATAGAAATCACACGGAGTACACAGCTCATTCAGTCAATCTGTCAGTAATTATTTTGTTGACGACAAATGACAGTTACTACTTTCCTATTTCATTATGCGTTCGACAATTAAAATTAATTATTTAAATCTTTGATATTGATATTGGCAGTTGTAATTTAACTAAACAATGAATGTTCTTTTTTGTTTTTAACCCGCGAAGAAAACAGTTGTTATAAGTATGTGGAGTGTATCCGTGTAGCTGTGTGTCATTATGTGGCATCATAGCTGCTGAACGGATGCATTGATTTTAATTACTTAAATCTTTTTCGTTTGATAGGTGCCTAAATCGAGAGTGTTCCTAACTGCTTTTTAAGAAAATCTGCGCAGCCGTTTGATTGATCATAAGCTCTTTTTGTTTCAAGGGTTATAAAATTTTTATTTTAAGTTATGTTTTATATATTCGTAATATATATTTATAAATAAGTTTTAGCTTTCCGTATTCCTTTACCACATAAACTATGCCAAATCTCACACTCTTCCATGACCACCATTCTATACATAAAAATATATGCATACGTAAAGAAAAAACTGTGTACCCTACAAAGTTTTTCCTTGCGTATTAATCTATTATATAAACAAAATTTACCGAATTTTCCAAATCGATACGACTTAGGAACCTTAAAGGGAAGAGTCTTCTCTTTTGTAAAGGTTGGCAACGCATCTGCTATTCCTCTGGTGCTGTAGTTATTCATGGACGGCGGTAATTACTTACCTACAGATGAGCGGCATGGACGTTTGTCCTCCCTGCTATATAAAAAACTGCCAGCGGTAGGACTGCACGTCAGAAGTGAAAATTTCTTAGCTTACACACATGTATATATATATATATATATATATATATATATATATATATATATATATATCTGTATATTTATGTATATATATTATATATTCCCATTCCAAAAGTGCCCAACGTACCTAAAGAAATTTTCAGTTCAAAAAATTCAGCAATACTTATATGAACACGTATGTTAAAAAATCAGTAAAGGAAGGAATGGGACAAAGATAAATGACATTACCGTGCTACAGGCTACAGCTATACAGGCAATAAAAATAGATTTCCTAAAATATTGGCCCGGATATTGTTGACAGACTTTCAAACTACAGTAGAGCTAGCGCTTTTGTTTAAATAACGGCTACAAGTTTATTTTGTATTATTTCCGTTTGAATAAGTAAATAAATAAAATAAAATAATTTTATTGGTTAATACGGGCATTGTTAATTGGTACAGTGTTTAATTGTGACCTCCTTTTAGGTATTTAAAATATTTGTGCCAAAAGGCTACACTCTTCTATAAATAAGTAAAGTTACACAGCCTATATACGTCCCACTGCTGGGCACAGGCATCCTCTCATTTCTAAGAGGGTTTAGGGCAAGGAAATATCAACCGCACTGTCCAAATCCATGTTGGCGATTAACGTGTCTTCGAAATAATTTTTTTTTCTTATTTCTCAGACATGCAGGTTTCTGGACGATGTTTTCCTTCACTGCCTGGCATGCTGTAAAGCAACACTTAGAATTGCAATTAACAATTTAATTGGCGCCGGCCGGGAATTGAACCAGGCTACTACACCTATTTCTTTTTAAATAATAAAAAAAATCAGAGACTAAATGTTACTCAAAGTTACGCTTTGTTATTTTTGTTTCGATTCATTTCAAATATGTTAATAATTTATACGTGATATGATCATAAACAGTCAGAGAGACAGTCAGAATGACAATTCTAAAAATGATAGAAATGTATTAAATTATTTATTTTTAATCCTTCTCAATCAGTTTTGTCGCAAGAAAAGATTTAGTTGCCCCAAATCCGAGACTTTTCTCAACAGTGTCTCGTCTTCAGACACAAGCTTTTTCTGGAACTCGGTGACGTTTTCCCGAGAAATATTGGCACGGCCGGTGTATAAAGCATCACCAATGCTGTCGTCTGCATAGCAATGAATGCTACCGATTTGCAACATGTCATTGATATGCAGAAGAAACAGCGTTGGTTATAGCATGCAGCCTTGTGGAACACCAGCGTTGACCTTGATGCTCCGATCAGCAGAAAACTAGTGATCCAATTGTACAATTTCTTGGGAAACCCATAAGAAGGAAGCTTCGTAAGAAGCGCTTTGTGCCAAACCCGATCGAATCGAAGGCCTTCATTATGTCCATACTAACCGCCAAAGCCTCCACCTTGGACTCAATCGCCTGCACCCATCGTTGTGTTAGACAAACAAGAAGACCACGAGCTGAGCGATTCCGACGGAAACCGTACTGGCAGTCACTAATCTGCCGGCGCTCCTGGAGGTACCGCATGAGCTGGCTGTTAATAATGGACTCCATTACTTTAGAGACAAGGAGGTGATGACGATAGGCCTGTAGTTGGACGGATCAGAGCGGTAACTTTTTTTAGGGATCGGTGCACGAAACCTGTTTTCCGTGATTCGGGACTACACCGAGAGAGTAGGAGTACCGGAAAAGACGCGCTAGAACCGGTAGCCAACTCTGAAGCACACGTGATCAGCACAATTGGGGGAACTTCTTCAGTTTAACTTGACTTGTGGATCTCCATAGAGGGGAGCTATTTTCGTACTGAACACTGTGTGAATCGCACATCAGGCATGGAGCACTCACAACGCGGAATGGTCGACGGTGTGTTCATCCTGTCATCGAAAGTCGAGTTGGACGCAAAAAGAGAGCCCTAAAGATTGTCTTTCTCTTTAGCGGCTTGCGCTAAAGAGAAAGACAATAGTAGTTAGGTTGTACCAGTTCTGGCGCACTTGTAGTTATGTTGTACCAGTTCCGGCGCACTGAGTCAGAAGTGGTACAAGTACGACGTTCGTCAAAAAAAAAAAGGTTTTGGCATGCTCTGATCACGAATCTGCGGTCCATTTTTGCGTAGGATGCACGGTTCCAGAGATGTGCAGATCAATTAACTCTTATCTAATTGATATCCGCTGCGACCCTCCACCGTCATTAGCGCTCCATTGTTCTTATCTACTTATCTATTGTTCGTTCAATACCGTCATTATCTATTCTTCCTCAGCGTGGTGCTATTGTATTATACTCCTTTGTTCCTATCTACACTAATCTGACTCATTAATAAAACACATTCTTATTTATAAAATACAAAATCTTATTACTTATTATCTATAAAATAGGAGCGAAACATCTCATCCACTAAAATATCGTTGTACAATGTGTTCCCTGTAAATATACTCGTA
Source organism: Parnassius smintheus behrii (assembly GCA_036936625.1). NCBI lineage: Eukaryota > Metazoa > Arthropoda > Insecta > Lepidoptera > Papilionidae > Parnassius > Parnassius smintheus. The sequence goes on from JAUPFT010000031.1 coordinate 3,912,030, forward strand.
AAACTATGCATTGAACATCCCTGAAACTTATATAGCAAATACATTAAGCAATATTCGCCACAAACTGAAGCCCACTCATTCTGAATCCTATCAACATTCCAGTTCCATCTTTTACAATTTCTTTTAAAAAACTCTAGATGATATCGTACAGGTGCTCGTCTGTATGAATAAAACTATTGACCGACATCATTCGTATCGATATATAAAGCTACCCAATGTGACCCTGGTTTATCATCTTTACCCAAATTGCATATTACCTAATCAGGTCATAAATTCTATTACATGTTTAATATAAAATAAATGAAACAAGTTTATTCATTATGTAACCATTTATATACCAAAATGAACTTAACAAAACATAGATTTTTATGACACTATAGTTTATTCAAAATGACCTCCGTGATTTTGAATACAGGCCTTCAATCTGCGCGGCCAGTCGTCTATCGCAGCACGAACGAGGTCCATGTCAATATCGGCAGCTGCCTTAATCGAGGCTGTCTTGAGTGACTCCAAATTGGGATGAGGCTTTGAGCACACCTTTTCCTCCAAGTGTTGCCATATCTTGTAATCAAACGGATTCAAATCTGGACTGGAGGAGAGGCAGTCTTCGTGTCGGATGAAGTCGATTTCACTATAAACTCAACAAACAACCTTTGTTCGTCGTCAAACATTACACACGTCTAAAGTTCTAAGGTGTGAAATAAAAAATGAAAGTGTTGGTGTAAACAATTAAAACAAAATTTATGATTAATTTAAAATTTTATTTTCAAGCAATAACCACTTGTAAAAAACCCACACTTCGTCACAAGAACAATGTAAAATTTTGTGATTATTTTTTGCAAATATATGATTATTACACACACAACGTTTGTTTAAATTTATAACATTTACCAAATCATTGTATTTTGGACATTTGTATTCTTCAATATTAAAAATTGTATCATTCGTCGTCTACATTTTTAAAAATTGTTTTTCTGTTGAACCACCTTTGTATTATATAGTATACTATAACTAATGTTTTTGGGAAATCAAACAAAATTTATGATTAATTAAAATTTTTATTTTCAAGCAATAACCACTTATAAAAAACCCACACTTCGTCTCAAGAACAATGTAAAATTTTGTGATTATTTTTTGCAAATATATGATTATTACACACATAACGCTTGTTTAAATTTATGACATTTACCAAATCATTGTATTTTGGACATTTGTATTCTTCAATATTAAAAATTCTATCATTCGTCGTCAACATTTTTAAAAATTGTTTTTCTGTTGAACCACCTTTGTATTATATAGTATACTATAACTAATGTTTTTGGGAAATCAAACAAAATTTATGATTAATTTAAAATTTTATTTTCAAGCCATAACCACTTGTAAAAAACCCACACTTCGTCACAAGAACAATGTAAAATTTTGTGATTATTTTTTGCAAATATATGATTATTACACACATAACGTTTGTTTAAATTTATGACATTTACCAAATCATTGTATTTTGGACATTTGTATTCTTCAATATTAAAAATTCTATCATTCGTCGTCAACATTTTTGAAAATTGTTTTTCTGTTGAACCACCTTTGTATGCGATCACTTCGTCTTTGCACAGATTTCTAATATACCAATTTAATATGCAAATGATGTTTTTTTGTTTGTAGGCACATTTTAATTCTTCGGTCACATCAAAATATGGAATGCCGTGCACGTGTGTTTCACAATAACGAAATGTTCTTTTGTCTTTTGGCGACAAATAATTGAAAGGATAACTTGGCCGAAACAAATAATGATCGATAAACGCATCATTTTTATTGGATAGTTTTACGTCTATAATAGCCACTTCTCTACATTGAAAATGTTTATGAGGATATGTAATGTAAAATCCGTCCATGTCGATGGTGTATCTAATATTTTTTAGATTTTGTGTCATTTTGAACCAAAATGTTAAAAGTATTTACACGTGACTAAAATATGTTTGTTCCAACAAACTTCACATAAGAATTCATTCTTCATTACTTCCCATCATCCCATTTCTTCCTTCTGCTCTTTTCTTCCTGTAATTTAAGAAAACGGAATCACATTCACTAATGATCACTAATGACTGTCATTGTTAAAAAAGTATTTTTTAACTTTTTACTTTCTGCTATTGTCTTTGTATTTATGGCTAGGAAATGTGTTGGCGAACTTCACATGCCTTCGAAATTTTCTCAGACATGCAGGTTTTCTCACGATGTTTTCCTTCACCGCTGAGCACGTGGTAAATCAGCACTTAAAATTGCAATTAAAAATTTAAGTGGTGCCGGCGGGGGTCGAACCCGGGTCGCGTACTGTGAAATTTTCAGCTTGCGCTAACCATCTGAGCAACCACGGCTTAATCATATACACACACAATATTTAAATATAATTCGTTAACACTAAATCATACACACGTAAGAAAATAACAGAAAGAAAAGTAAGTTTGTCAATAGAATAAACACTTAAAATTGCAATTAACAATTTAATTGGTGTCGGCGGGGATCGAACCCGCGTCGCGTACTGTAAAATTTACAGCTTGCGCTAACCATCTGAGCTACCACGGCTTAATCATATACACACACAATATTTAAATATAATTTGTTAACACTAAATCATACACACGTAAGAAAATAACAGAAAGAAAAGTAAGTTTGTCAATAGAATAAACACTTACATCTATGGCCTTTGATGCCTTGAAGTAACACAAATATAGTATTGATAGATCCACTGCGGTTAAACGACCATACACTAACTCCATGACTGCAGTTGCTTGGTCTTATATAGTACCAGTAAGTAATAATTCTAATCTAAAGAATTTCTACGGTGGAATTGATAATAACTTTATGCGTCAACAAGCTTATCTAACATTCTGTTGTTTATCTCAGCGTTACTTCGTGTCGTCTTGTTCAGTATATCGATGACTAAAATACATACAAAAATAATACAAAATAATGCAATTTAATATTTAGAAATCACTATAATTGATCATTCCTATGTTAGTCATTGAGTAGATTGTACTGTAATAATCTACTAATAGCAGTAATATCATGGATACACTAGATGTACAACAACATCTGAAAAAGATTCACCCCAGTCTGGAAAATAATGTTTATGCTGCTAGTAGACTGCCCATGTACACCCACGTACCAACGTATATACCTAGTCAGGTCATAAGTATTGTCACACAGTAAAATCTTTTCTTTTAGAATGCCGACCACAAAAAAGTTTATTGAATTCGAATTTCGAATTATTCATGAAAATAAAACTGTATACTTTTTAGAATTTTACTAATTTTTGAATATGGAGTGGACGTTTAAAGAAGACCGTGTTGCAGTTATTGCGTTGCATCGTTGCGGTTCCGCGCCAATTCAAATTTTTGACATACTGAAAAATTTGAATATAACCAAAAGATTCATTTATCGTACCATCAAACGATACAATGAAGACTCTAGTGTAGATGACAAGTCAAGAAGTGGTCGCCCTCGGTCTGTTAGGACTCCAGCAGTGATAAAAGCTGTGAAGGCGTGAATTCAAAGAAATCCCAAACGTAAGCAGAAACTGTTGGCCCTTCAGATGGGGTTAAGCAGAACCACGGTGAAAAGGGTGTTAAATGAAGACTTAGGGCTTCGGGCATATCGAAGAAAAACAGGACACCGTTTGAATGCTCGTCTAATGGACCTGAGACTGAAGAGATGCTGCGCTTTTTTGAAGCGGTACGAGGGAAAAAAATATCGGGAAATTCTTTTTTCGGATGAAAAAAATTTTACCGTAGAAGATAGCTACAACAAACAAAATGATAAGGTGTACGCACACAGTAGTGAAGAAGCGAGCAACCGTATTCCGCGTGTCCAACGAGGTTATTTTCCATCCTCGCTCATGGTATGGTTGTGAGTTTCTTATTGGGGCTTAACAGATGTACATTTTTGTGAGAAATGTTTAAAAACGAATGCAGTTGTGTATCAAAATACAGTCCTGACGAACCTTGTGTAACCTGTTTCTCATACCATGTTCAATAACAGGCACTGGGTATTCCAACAAGATTCGGCGTCAGCTCATAGAGCGAAGAGCACACAAGACTGGCTGGCGGCGCGTGAAATCGACTTCATCCGACACGAAGACTGCCCCTCCTCCAGTCCAGATTTGAATCCGTTTGATTACAAGATATGGCAACACTTGGAGGAAAAAGCGTGCTCAAAGCCTCATCCCAATTTGGAGTCACTCAAGACAGCCTTGAACTACAACAAACAAAATGATAAGGTGTACGCACACAGTAGAGAAGAAGTGAGCAACCGTATTCCGCGTGCCCAACGAGGTCATTTTCCATCCTCGCTCATGGTATGGTTGGGAGTTTCTTATTGGGGCTTAACAGATGTACATTTTTGTGAGAAAGGTTTAAAAACGAATGCAGTTGTGTATCAAAATACAGTCCTGACGACAACAAACAAAATGATAAGGTGTACGCACACAGTAGTGAAGAAGCGAGTAACCGTATTCCGCGTGTCCAACGAGGTCATTTTCCATCCTCGCTCATGGTATGGTTGGGAGTTTCTTATTGGGGCTTAACAGATGTACATTTTTGTGAGAAAGATTTAAAAACGAATGCAGTTGTGTATCAAAATACAGTCCTGACGAACCTTGTGTAACCTGTTTCTCATACCATGTTCAATAACAGGCACTGGGTATTCCAACAAGATTCGGCGTCAGCTCATAGAGCGAAGAGCACACAAGACTGGCTGGCGGCGCGTGAAATCGACTTCATCCGACACGAAGACTACCCCTCCTCCAGTCCAGATTTGAATCCGTTTGATTACAAGATATGGCAACACTTGGAGGAAAAGGCGTGCTCAAAGCCTCATCCCAATTTGGAGTCACTCAAGACAGCTTTGATTAAGGCAGCCGCCGATATTGACATGGACCTCGTTCGTGCTGCGATAGACGACTGGCCGCGCAGATTGAAGGCCTGTATTCAAAATCACGGAGGTCATTTTGAATAAACTATAGTGTCATAAGAATCTATGTTTTGTTAAGTTCATTTTGGTATATAAATGGTTACATAATGAATAAACTTGTTTCATTTATTTTATATTAAACATGTAATAGAATTTATGACCTGATTAGGTAATATGCAATTTGGGTACAGATGATAAACCAGGGTCACATTGGGTGGCTTTATATATCGATACGAATGACGTCGGTCAATATTTTGATTCATACAGACGAGCACCTGTACGATATCATCTAGAGTTTTTTAAAAGAAATTGTAAAAGATGGAACTGGAATGTTGATAGGATTCAGAATGAGTGGACTTCAGTTTGTGGCGAATATTGCTTAATGTATTTACTATATAAGTTTCAGGGATGTTCAATGCATAGTTTTACGAGTATATTTACAGGGAACACATTGTACAACGATATTTTAGTGGATGAGATGTTTCGCTCCTATTTTATAGATAATAAGTAATAAGATTTTGTAAATAAAAAATTTAACAAAATTGGGTAATGTGTTTTATTAATGAGTCAGATTAGTGTAGATAGGAACAAAGGAGTATAATACAATAGCACCACGCTGAGGAAGAATAGATAATGACGGTATTGAACGAACAATAGATAAGTCAATTAGATAGGAGTTAATTGATCTGCACATCTCTGGAACCGTGCATCCTACGCAAAAATGGACCGCAGATTCGTGATCAGAGCATGCCAAAATGTGAAAATGTGAGCATGACGAAATGTTTTTTTTTTTAGGATCGTGAGTCGACGAACGTCGTACTTGTTCTGACAATCTTGTCGTAGAGATGGAAGTGATGGCATACAGAAATTTCCTTGGACAGCCTTGGCGACAGACCAGAATGCACGTGTCCTCGAAGAAAGGTGAACTAATTTCTCGCCAATTCTGCCAATGTGCTAATACTTTGCGTTAGCAATAACTATTTTAAAGAACTTTTAGACAAAGTTATACTTCTTTATAAGCTTCCTGATGTTTATATTTCGATTCGCCATAACTTTATCAGGCGTTGCGTAATACAGTTTTACAGTAGTGATAAAACGTGAATAAACAGTTGCTAGTTCTTTAAAGAATTAAGGGTGTTCTTGTGTTTGCGTTTACACTCGGGCGTTATAATTCTATACTGCACATATGGCTAGTTTTCGTTGAGACTCGCCACCGTGACCGAAACTCAGCATGGAGGACGGTATTATATTTACTATTTCCAAGGTAAGCTCGGTTGCTAAATGAGCACATAGAATTGCAATTAACAATTTTATTGTTTCCGGCTGGGTTTGAACCCGAGTGTTCATCCAAATAGAAGTCAGAGGAATTACGTATTACTAAACGCAACACGGATATAAACGTAACCCAAAATAATATTTCATTGACGAATAACTGCCTAACTATTATTACTTATAATATCATTCCAGCGCAGGTAAGCCTAATAGAAAAACCCGACGGCGCGTGAGTAATGGGAGAGCCGAGCGCTTCTATTTGTCAAATGACTACGTCCGGAAAATTATAACGTCATTATTCATTTAATATCATTATTCATAGCTTTTCGTTCTACACTATGTGAGAAAGAGCCGATTTAGGATTTTAAATCGGACAAGTTTTACACATAGATTAAATCTCAGACTATACCAGCGTAAAATAGCGGCTTAACTATGCTGCGTTTCATATACGTGTAGTTTTACTGGAACTTTTTACTGGAAGCGAGGCATTTCACCTTAGTCTTCAGATGCTACAACGTTTAATAATTAAAATGCAGATTTAAATAAAAAATATCGAGATTTTAGTATTGCTCCGAAATAATTCACGCAGTTCTGCATCTCAAGAATATTTTTTTAAAGATCAAGTTAGTGGCAAACGATTATGCTGCTCACCTGTTGATAAGTGATTATCGTCGCCCATTAACAATTGCAACACCAGGGGATTTAATGGTGCGTTGCTGTCCTTTTAGAGAGGAGTAAGCTCTCTTATTGGTCGTCCCTAAGTCGTATTTGTCCGGAAATATAACCGGTGGTTATAATTCCACAAAGAAGTTGTATGAAGAAGAAAACTTCAAACAACACCACTGTGCGTAAAACGCACAGTGGTGCTGAGCTACGCATCCAGATTGTGTGGAACGTGAGTTTTGACGCGATGTAGAACCGGTGACTCTTTTTACAGGAAACGAGGCATTCCATCTTAGTCCTCACGGGTGATAATGCATCTGCATTTTGATTCGTAATCGAGGATAGATCGGTAGATAGATGGATCGATCGAGATGTCTATGGGCCACAGCAACCCCATATTATAAAAAAAGATACCACATCCATCACTTTCGTACGTCGCTGGTCCTTATCAAGGGAATCTTACTGTGCCTGCAAGCAACAACAGCAAACGACAGACATAATCAGCGTTTAATCCAAAAATATTAAGCAAGTAAATTTTGGAATGAACTCCGTGCGTATAATCTATTTTCATAAGAAAACTGTTGAACAAAAATGTAATCAATACCTAAATTTCGCATAAATTTTTATAGAAGAGGGTGTAACGAGCATTTGGCTTAACTGATGGAAAGTGACTGCCGCCGCTCATGAACAACTGCAACACAAGGGAAATAGCAAGTGCGTTACCGGCTTTTTAGAAAGAAATAAGCTCTTTTATTGAAGGTCCATAAGTCGTATCAGTCCGGAAAAATTACCAGTGGTAAAAGATTCCACAGAGGAGTCGAACGAGGAGGAAAACTCCTAATAAAACGTACAGTGGTAGACCACTATCGATGGTGAGGATGGTATTGTTACGCGCTCAAATCGGCACTAGCGCCATCTAGTCTCGAACCGAAGAACTAAACTTCTTGAAGTTTAAAACTCGAACTCTCGGTACCTTGCGCGTGTTTACTTGAACATTCTGGATATTTTGCTATTTTATATAAATAGGCGCTGCAAGATGCGATCGAGGTAGTATTGAATCGGCGATACGAGCGAAGCTTCGGAGCGGAATTAAGTGAATTAGTGTGTTTAATTATTAGTGTTTTAAGTTTTAATTTGTGTAAAGTAAATTAAAGTGTTAATTTAGGTAATTTTATCGGCAATTTTTATTGTCACGATTGAGGTTCGTGACAATAAAAATTGCCCGTAACAATTGGTGTCAGAAGTGGGATAAAATCATGCCGATTTTACCTAAGGAGGAAACGGAGCGTGTCCGTACCCGAAGTCAACGCCAGCAGGAGACGGACCAACGAAGATTTGGTGGTGCAACGCCGCAGATGTCGGAGGGCCAGCCACCGGCTGCAGGCCCGTCGGTAGCTCCTACATCTGCAGCACCTAACTTAGGTGCTCTGATGGTGATGCTGCAGGAACAGGCTCGTCGGTTCGAAGAGCAGCTGAAGCGCGGATAGGAGGAACAGGCCAGTCAGTTGAAAGAGCAGCAGGAGGAACAGGCCCGCCGACGGGAGGAACAGGCCCGTCGCTTAGAAGAGCAGCTCAAACGCGATAGGGAAGAGCATATGCTCCTCATAAAGGACCTTCACTCTACCTTCGGGAAGGAGATAAAGGAGGTGAAGGATAGTGTTGCTCAGCATGACAACCGCCTGTCGGAAGCTGAAACCCAAATCGTGAAAGCTGAAAACCGAATCGAGAAAGCTGAAACCCGAATCGACCAAGTAAACAATCGGGTTGACAACGTAATGGCTGACATGAAGAAATCACTGGACGAACTCATACTTGGAGATGGAGCTACAGCTCCCGTAGTAGCTACAACACCTTCGCTACGTGGGTTCAAGGTGCTACCGTTCGACGGTACCTCTTCATGGTCAGCCTACAAAATCCAGTTCGAGGCTGTTATGAAGGCGAACGGCTGGAATAAAAGTCAGGCCGTGACTGCTCTCACACTAGGCCCGCGCGACCAGGCCTTAACAGTTCTGGAAGCTCTCGGTGAGGAAGTGACTTATGAGCAACTCCTTGAGGCATTGGAGGCGAGATATGGCGACGCTCACCTGGAACACGTCTTTCGTGCGCAGCTTAAAGATCGCGTGCAGCGCATCAACGAAAACCTGCAGCAGTGGGCTCTAGAGGTGGAGAAGCTGGTGCGAAAAGCATACCGGTCTGTACCTGCGCTCATTGAAGGGAACCTGGTGCAGACGTTTATCGACGGCATCCGCGACCTGGAAGTCAGAGCTGCTGTGAGGCTCGGGCACCAGGAGATGCTTAAGGACGCCTTGGTCCATGCACTGGAAGTGGAAGCGATGCGGCAGGATCGTCGTTCCCATCGCGTCAGGGAGGTTGCAGCAGCTACAGTTCGCAACCGCAACAAAGGATACAGCCCAAGGTGCTATGGCTGTGGGGAAAAGGGCCACCTTCAATCCAGCTGCCCTAAGCGAACCCTTTAAAGGGAAATTGAACGATCTCAGGAGGGTAGTGCGGCCAACAGCACCGCCCAGTAGCATCAGGGAAACGAGTAAAAGCCAGAACTGCGGGGCGGGTGCTGGCTGATGTTAAAAGAGCCCCAAGGATCTCGATCTCACAAACCCATGATGGGAACAGCCTAATCATAAAGGGCGAGATCAACGGAATGCCGTGTAAGCTGACCATAGACACTGGAGCCTCTCGTACGGTTGTTAGTTCCCAACTTATAAGTCAGTTCCTTGGGGACTCCACATACAACCGAGAACGCATTAATTTGGTAACAGCCACCGGTCAGCGTATACCCGTCCGTGGAGAGAAGGAGATGGAGTTGAAGCTAGGCAACGTGATCTACCTGCATAATGTCATCGTGGCTGATATAATGGACGACTGCATCCTAGGCTTAGACTTTATGAGGAATAATTGTTGCGAGATCGACGTTAAGCAAGGTGTTTTGAAATGTGGACAGGAGGAACTTTTTATGGAAGGTGCGTTACCAGGGAACGTGTACAGCATCAAGAAGATTCTTGTTGTTTGTTCTTCCGCCGAGATCGGAAACGATTGTTCCGGTTAGTCTTCCTCGAAACGCTGGGCAAGCTCACCGTTGTGTACTTGTGGAAAGGGTAAACAATGACCTTCCATGGAAAGTAGCTCGAACCTTGGTCAGGACCACTGACATCTCAGGAGTACGTGTGCTGAACCTTTGCGACCGGGAACAGATTATAGAAAAAGGCACACTGATTGGTACTTGTGAGGAAGTGAATTGGTTACGTCGGTGCCAATATCTATCGACTGGGACCCCCAGCAAGGATGCAGAAACGAGAGTGACCACACTTTTGGAAGACTGTCGCAGTGTTCTCTCCCCGAACGAATTGGTCAAGGCGAGGAAGTTGTTACTCAAGTACGCCGATGTATTCTCATCAAACGATGCTGACATAGGAAAGACTGGCTTAGTTCAACACAAAATAAACACCGGTGAAGAACTGCCTTTCCGTCAGCGGCCAAGAAGATTGCCGGTAGCACGTGAAAAGGAAGTGGAAACCATGATTGAGGGAATGGTGAAGGATGGTGTTATTGAACCTTCATCTAGTCCATGGTGTTCACCCGTGGTGCTGGTAAAGAAGAAGGATGGCAGCATGCGGTTCTGTGTTGATTACCGCCGTCTGAACGACGTTACAAAGAAGGACAGCTATCCCTTGCCAAGAATTGATGACACGCTGGACATGCTTACAGGAGTAAAGTGGTTTAGCACGCTGGATCTAAAAAGTGGCTACTGGCAAGTTGAAATTGACCCTAAGGACAAGGAGAAAACTGCGTTCTCGACGGGAAAGGGTCTGTGGCAATTCAAAGTAATGCCGTTTGGGTTGTGCAATGCTCCAGCAACGTTTGAAAGGCTGATGGAACTTGTACTTACCGGGCTAATTGGCGATGCCTGTCTGGTCTACTTGGATGACATCATCATCGTGGGCCGTACGTTTGAGGAACACCTTGAAAACCTGGGACGCGTGCTCATGAAGATTCAGATTGCCAATCTCAAGCTGAGTCCGAAGAAATGTTCACTATTCAAACGGCAAATACACTTTTTGGGGTATGTAGTGTCGGAAGAAGGTATCCGCACGGATCCAGAGAAAATCGCAGCTGTAAAGGATTGGCCGGTTCCAAAAGACAAGACGCAGGTTAGAGCATTTTTGGGTTTGTGCTCCTATTACCGGCGATTTGTGAAGAACTTTGCAGATAAAGCCAAACCTCTGTATAAGCTAACCGAGGAGAAATGACATTTCTGCTGGGATGAAAGTTGTAATATCGCATTCCAGGAGCTCAAGGACCGTCTGTGCAAAGCACCTATTTTGGGATATCCTGATGCAAGCAAAGAATTTATAGTTGGCACAGACGCAAGTGATATAGGACTTGGCGGTGTGTTGTCTCAACGGAATGGTGACCAAAAGGTCGTGATAGCGTACTTCAGCAAGTCGTTGTCAAAACCGGAAAGGAACTATTGTGTCACAAGACGCGAATTGCTAGCTGTGGTAAAGTCGTTGCAGCATTTTAGCAAATATCTCCTGGGGCGAAAATTTCACTTACGAACTGACCATGCTGCACTAAAATGGCTATTGCAGTTTAAAAATCCAGAAGGACAAGTTGCGAGGTGGATTGAACTACTGCAGTAATACGACTTTGAGATCGAACATCGCAGCGGGAAATCTCATGGCAACGCAGATGCATTGTCAAGAAGACCTTGTCCTGAAGATTGCAATCATTGTACTAGGCAAGAGTGTAAGGAAGTGGTATCCGTGAGGATGCTCAGGGCAGACCACCTCAGCAACGAGTGGAAGGACAGCTTTCAACGTGCACAGCAGGAATAATAATAATAATAATTCAATAATAATTTTAAGAGTTCGACCACTAAAAGCTATTAGGCCCAGTGGGACAGCTTGCTGCTTCAGGATGGAGTTCTGTGCCGTAAATGGGAAAATGTTCGGGGAGACAGCTGTCATTCACAAATGGTTGTCCCTAAAGCTAAAGTACCGGATGTTCTACAGCTGTACCATAATGATTATTCAGGAGGCCATCTGGGAGTTAAACGAACTCTACTGAAGATCCGAGAACGGTTTTACTGGGTCCACTGTCGAAACGATGTCGAGGACTGGTGTCGCAAATGTACAAGTTGTGCGGCTGTAAAGGGACCTCAGACTCGTAGTAGAGGTGCATTGAAGTTGTACAATGTTGGTGCACCATGGGAGAGAATAGCCATTGACGTGGCGGGGCCGTTTCCAGAGAGTGAAAGCGGAAACAAGTATTTCATGGTTGTGATGGATTACTTCACTAAGTGGCCAGAAGTCTTCGCCATTCCAAATCAAGAAGCTTCAACAGTTGCTGATAGGCTAGTTCATGAACTCTTCTGTCGTTTTGGTGTACCTTTAGAGATTCACAGCGATCAAGGAAGGAATTTTGAGTCTCAAATATTCCAGGAAACTTGCCGAGTTACGGGTACTCATAAAACAAGAACGACTTCTTATCACCCGCAATCTGATGGAATGGTGGAACGATTTAATCAGACATTGGAGAGGTACCTAGCAAAAGTTGTAGACAATCGGCAACGAGATTGGGACAAGCACATACAACCGTTTTATTGTCATATCGAAGCGCTGTTCACGAAAGTACAGCAGTGACACCAGCTTTCGCAAACTTTGGAAGAGAATTACGGCTGCCTGCAGACCTGATCACCGGGATACCACCTGATGTTCCACGCAGTATAACCGATTATGCAAATGACTTGCGGAACAAAATGAATGACGTTTATGAGCACGTCAGACAATCGGGCCAGCAAATGTCTGAAAAGATGAAAACCCGGTACGACCGCAAAATGAACAACAAAGTGTTCGACGAAGGTTCACTTGTGTGGTTGCACAATCCAGTCCGCAGCAAAGGGAAATCTCCTAAGCTTCAAGCTAAATGGGACGGCCCGTACCGGATTGTGACCAGGATCAACGATGTAACCTACCGGATACAGAAAGGCGCAAGAGGGACTCCTAAGATCGTCCATGTGGATCGCCTAGCGCGTTATTATGGGGCCGATAATGCTCGGGACGAGCATGTCTTAGTAGGAGGCAGTGTTACGCGCTCAAATCGGCGGCACTAGCGCCATCTAGTCTCGAACCGAAGAAGTAAACTTCTTGAAGTTTAAAACTCGAACTCTCGGTACCTTGCGCGTGTTTACTTGAACATTCTGGATATTTTGCTAATTTATATAAATAGGCGCTGCAAGATGCGATCGAGGTAGTATTGAATCGGCGATACGAGCGAAGCTTCGGAGCGGAATTAAGTGAATTAGTGTGTTTAATTATTAGTGTTTTAAGTTTTAATTTGTGTAAAGTAAATTAAAGTGTTAATTTAGGTAATTTTATCGGCAATTTTTATTGTCACGAACCTCAAGCTCGTAACAGTATCGTGAGTTTTGTCGCGATGTGTGTTCGTAAAATTTGGCGGCTGCAATTAATCCGAACAAGTCCTCAAAGCACTTTCCGTGGTAGATGCGATGGAAAATGCAAAAACGCCAGTTTATCGAAACCGATCGGAGAGGACTCGGTCATCGACGATTCGAGCCGCTCTGCGCTGAGTGCGGTCAAATGGTAGGAATTGGCACAAGGGAGCTCCGGCCCAGAGATGGGCATAGTATTCCATGTGTGACCGAAGCTGCGCCTTGTGAAGTTGTAGGCGGTGTGCCAGCATAAAATACTATCCAGCTCTGCTGAGAATGCCAATCTTTTTAGAGGCCAATTTGGCCTTCTCTTCCAGGTGACCACGAAACTGCACATCCTTCGATATGTCGACGCCGACGATTCCTGTACTGACAAAGGGGTTCTTTTAAGTGGTAAACGCGCAAACTTGTGCCAACTGGGGATTGAATTGGACTAGCTTTAGTCACTCCCAACCCTAGACTTTGTTAAGCAAAGACTCAACTTCAGAATAAGAAATTGTCCCCGGTACTCCGTACCGGGAATATTGGCACGGCCGGTGTATAAATGTGGCCCAGTGCTGTCGTCTGCATAGCAATGAATGTTACCAGTTTGCAACATATCATTGATATGCAGAAGAAACACCGTTGGTGATTGCATGCAGCTTTGTGAAACAACACCGTTAATAGGCTTGCAATCGGAGCATGAACCGTCTACTACTACCCTGATGCTCCCATTAGACGGAATAACAGAATTACAGATTAATTAATTATCAATTAAAATTACAATGTAGAGTGATTTTGAGGTTTGGACGTAATAATTCTTCATTCATTCATCCCCACCAATTAAAGTCAACCTACAGCTGAAAATTGGGGGAATATTTTCAATAATGAGGGCTAATAATTTTCCGTTCACCAGATATCGCTAGTTGGGATTGAAATTAAGTTTTTTGTTATATGCTTAAATAATGATATTATTATTTAAGTATATAACAAAAATATATACAATATATATAATATACTCAAATATTGATATTATTCACAATTCTAAGTCAGCAAATATGTTTTGTTTTTTTTTGTTTCTTAAATAATATTGTCTGTGGTTCCTACATATATATATATATATATATATATATATATATATATATATATATATATATATATATATATATATATATATATATATACTATAAACATCGTAAACTCTTACGGTACATCGCGAAAAATGTGTTATATTTTATATTTCAATTTATGGTCAGTAACGCAGCAATTCAATTTAATAACAGTTTCATATATAATATATTATGTTCTAAAAGAAACGTGACAATGGCAGCCAGAGATGCGTCACTTTTTTGGGCCGGTCCGCATGCACCGATTAAAAATAAAGTCATTATATAATGTTGAAAATAAAGTTTTATCTTTTGAATAAGTACGTACTTATTCGGTGTCGTTATCACTTGAATCTTTATATGTGTTATAAATTAATGATTTTTGTTGTTAAACGAATAAAGTACTTTATAACAATAGATGATTTTTATTTTACAGCGATCTTTTACATAACTTTTTATTAATAGTTAATAAATATGTATTATATCAAACATTATAAAAAATCAATTATAATCATTATAAATAAAGAAAGTACTACATATAAAAAGTGCCCATATATATGAAGGTTTGTAGACCCTGGTTAAACAACCGAAAGGTCAATGTCCGTTTTTCTCAATCGATTTGGCGCGAACTATAGGTCGCTTGCGTTTAAAACACAATGGATGTTGAAACTTTTTGCAGCGCGAGCTACGCATATTTATTTATTTATTTGCTTTTTAAGGGAAACATTCAGTACAATAAAAATATACATTACAAAACATATAAAAGTAATCCTAAAACCAATAAACTTTCCACAGATATCTAAAACATATTAAAAGCTGGCAACCACAATATGTTTAAAGATTTAAAAAAATAACTAAATGGCATTTATACATAAACATTAAGTACTAAGCATTTTATTAGTATAGTAGTATAGCTAATTATATCAAAGGCATAAAAATATATGTTGTGGTCGGCGAGACAGCTTTTTATCTGTATGTTATTTACTAGTGTAATAATATCGCTAAATGATGATGACAGACACACTATTTATGGTTTTAAATGACACGTGACGTGCTTCCGTAACGAGCGCTTGATATGGAGTGCGTTTATCCGAGTGTGTGGCCAGCTACTCGCGCTTATCTCATCTTCATCAGTCCTTTGACTCGCGCCCAAAAACCGACAAAACAGGGAGCGATGGGCATGTTGAGTAGCATGACGTGCGGCATGAGGAGTATTGTGGCCACACTACGTCTCTGCCTTTTTTGCTCGCTGCTTCCCATGCCACTCGACGAGTATGTGGCCGGGGGTTACATTTTCCTAATGGCTCGGCCACACTATGCTCCTCGCGCTGCTCTTCGCTCTGCTTCTCGCGCTGCCGCGCTGTTGCCCGTCTGTCCACACACTGCTCAACTCGCGCAGTTAATTGCGTTGCTCGGTACTAGGTTGCTCGCGTTTGCAACACAATGGATGTTGAAACTCTTGCAGCTTGCGAGCTATGTATATTTATTAAAGCTAAAAAGCTTATATCAATGTCATAAAGAGAAATATACTTTGTCTGAGAACGCGGTTTTCTTTACCTGGTTGAGCCGACCCATTTATGCCGCAAACATAACATAGTTGCATAGCAACAGCATGGCTCCAACATGTGTAAAACGTGCTGATTAAATGTGCGGTGTAAAAATATCTTGTAAGCATGCCGGAGAAATGAAATATGTGGAAGGCGTAAAAAGTCTGCCAAAATGCAATAGAGCAGTGTTTCAAACAGTGGCTGTGTGTTTTTGTAAATTACTTAGAATTAATTTGCTCAGAAGTTTTTACGCTATCGACACTTGTGCCTTGACCGCTTTAGGTTAGCACATCACTAAAGTTAACAAAGCTGGTGATTTGTATCTGATAATGCTTTTCTAGATTCGCTATAGAGAACAATCGGGATTATAGTATCCTTATTGCGTTCGTGATTTATACTGTTTTCATTAGAACGGGTTTTTGTTGGAAAATACGTTTGTCTGAGACGTCCGAGTGAATTGAATTATCGTAAATCGTCTCATTCTTTGTAAAGGCCTTTAATAATTTGTTGGGTAATATTTCCTTTTAATGTCTCACAAAGAGTAAAGCATCTTTTATTTTAACAAAGTATATTGACTTTGTTATTGACATATTTTATATATTCATTGGTATGGTTATGAAGTGAATAATCAAAAATCAATCTCGCATCTAGGCTAACTTACGACAGAATCGAGTTTTAGATACATCGAATTTGATTCGATAATCTGATTAGTACGTTAAAAATGTATACTCCCGAAACCAAAGCTAACGCAATCGAATGGTAGTTTAAATCGGAATTGTACGGAAATCTCGAGCTCTTATCTGGTAGATGGCGCGTGTTGCTACAAACAACAACAATACTTTTTTTTATAAATTTTTGCTATAAAATAATGTAGAAATATTATTTGAGAAATAAATTTTTTAGTTTAAATATAATAGAATCACAGGAATTAACAAAATAACTATATGAAACACGCAGCTAGATATCTTTGCATAAGAGCACTACCAACGCTTGATCATAAATCCATTTTGTTTCTCGATTCAAATTGATTAGGGATAAGTTTTTAAACTCCTATTCGAAACAGAGTTAAGTTTTAATCAAAAACCAAATCGAATTTAAAATAAATTTCGGAAGTAATTCTCCAGGCCTTGTATATTATAATCCTAATCTATTATTGAACTATATTATAAAAAAATTATAAAATAATAAACTTTTTTTATAAAATTTTATTATTTTATAAAAAAAGAAATAATATTCAACCTTATGGTAAGTATAGCTAGCCACAGCCCAACGGATCTTAAAGCTGAAGTGGCACTGGGCCAGCTCGAAGTACCGAAAAAAGGTTCGATCCCCTACATTCCGACAGCCTCCCACTAGGTAAAGTGACGAGCTGGTAAGAGAAACAGCTTGTCGATGGATGCAGGTGGCTCAGGAGCGTGCTTTGAGGCGTTCCTTGATTGAGGCCTATGTACAGCAGTGGACTTCTGATGGGCTGTATGATGATAATTACTTTTCACAGCAGTACTGTTGCTTAGTGGCTGAAATATTAAAACTAATTAGGTTCGTTAAAATAGAGAGGTAATGAGCTATGGTTCAACTTCCACATTTGCTACTGATAAATGCAGGCTTCATCTCATTTCTCAAGCGATTTCAGCTCCAGTTGAGCACCGGCGCTTTATCAGTGCGTGGTGGTGGACTTCACTGGTCTTGGAAATATTCACTTTAAAATGCTTTTTTTGGAGCTTGACATGGCTTGACATGGACATACAGGATTATTTTTCAAAAAGCAGCCAAATTAAATAACGATATACAGCTATTGTAGTTTTTGAAACTACGAGTAAATAGGGCTTCTACTTTTATTTGAAATTATCTTAAATTTGATGTGATTTATGGACAACAACGTTGTTGCCTACCGATCGACCCTTGCGAATGTGTGCGTGCGCAGTTAAATAAATAATGCATTACCTTTATTTATTAATAGAAAAAGGACAATGTTTGAGATTTTTTTTAATAATTTTATTCATCATTTGCTTATATTACTTATTCTGAACCTTCTCTGCAAATTTGGCCGGTTCTTGCAAAATAACCCTGTATATGTAGGAATGTTATGATTTTTACCCTCTTTCAAGCGTCAAAATAATAAAAATATTTGCAGATGTATTAGAAACCGATAAGAAAATATCTTCATGTTAATTACCTAATATTCTCACGAAGATCATTACAGCTCATGATCAATGAGTGTTTTTAACTCTTATTTTTCAGACATAAGAGTTTCCTCTTCACCACCGAGCACGTTGAATAAAAGCTTACACTTTAATAAAACAAATAATGTGAATTAAAAATTACAATATTTGATAGTTAATTTTAACAATAAAACCTAAGCTTAACACTATTCTCGTTCGTTACTTATCCATGATGGAACAAAGCTCGTGAAACATACAGAATGTTTCTTTAATCGCTACACAATACAGTTACGAAAGTAAACCGGTGAGAACATCACTTTGCACTTTGAACTAAGTGAGTCGGGGGGAAATATTATTCTAAAAATTATTTTGTAAGTCAACATTAATTTTAAAATCATATGGTATGTTTCTTATATTAGAGATAGCTGTTACAAAATTAAAACAGTTATAGATTAATATATTTTACAAAATGAAGAACTCCAGATTGAGTTCATATAACTAAACTAAAAAATAAGTATAAAATAATCTGCACATTAAGTTACCAAGTTTAAATTTAATTTACTTTTATGTACTTATTGTTATTATTCCTTATTTAAGAAATTTCTTTTTATAGAGTGGGTTACTAATTACAAAAAGTACTTATAAGCTAGGGTTAGTAAATAAATAAAAATTAAAAGGTTACATATATTACCTAGTCTAACTACTTTATATTAACTAGAGCAGGTCTTGAGACGATATGGACGCTGTTCCAGTGCTTCAAGATAGATCAGCAACAGCCACTTCCTATCGCCGCCAGGTGGCTGTTGGAGCTATCCCGAACGCAGCGCCATGCGGAGGCAACCCGTTTGCGTACGATAACTAGGAATATATAACATTTAAATTATCCTTTTCTGAAGTCAGCATAAAACTAGAACTGGGATCAAAACTGCATAACCTCTGACACAACAGTCGCCAACGCAATCAAGAATGGCAGTTTCACCAAATAATTTTAGAATAAAAAGGAGCTGTCCTTAATAAACTCTATTCATGCTGCTGATATTAGAAAGTCAACTTAGCAACTGTAATAAAAATTACTTGTCATTACAACACATTTTCTAAATAAGAACGTATAAAAAATATACTCGCGAAAGGGTAAATATTGGCTCGTTAGAGTTCAGTACAGCCTCATTTACATTCAGCCCCTGCCACTGCTCCTCGCGCTGCCGGCAATACTTCGCTAAATACTGCCGTAGCAGGATCGCGGAAAGTGTGTGTTCACACTCTGCCCTACCACTCACATCGCTTTCGGCTTTCGACTATGGCAGACTTCGAAATTATTACAGCGTCCGCGCTGTGTCTTCGTGCAATACAAAATTATGTTAATAATTTAAAAAGATATCAAGTTCAAAATAAGATAGATAGTTAGATAGAAAATTTATTTGCTTAAAAACATGGTACGTAAGATGATCAATGACGTGGAACTGACATGTTTTGCCATAATTGGCATGCAAAAATGATATGAAATACAGCTAATTACACAAACCCAATGTTACATTTTAAAATTATTGCATTGCTTAAAAGTTAGGTACAAACATTCTTTTTGAATTCAAATATTTTGTACAATTAAATACTTATACATATCCACTCTATTTGAATTCTTATACAGTAAATTGTTCATAAATTATTAATTAAATTTTTACATTATTGTATCATAAATAATATTAAATATTATATGATATTAGTTAAGCTATTATTATTTTAATAATTACACTACAGTATAAATTAATTCATAATTTTAATTACAATAAAATTATAATTTAAAAATCTCAGGCAAAATTATGCAAATATTACCTTTTAACTTATTTTACATTTTAATTAATAAATAATCAATATGAGTTACTAATCGTTTTTAGAAATAAAATGTCAATGTTTATTAATTCCTTAAACTAAATTTTATATTAATATAATATATTTGACGAATTTATAATTAATTATGTACATAGGTACCATGTTATCTCAAAAAGAAAATTCGTATTCGTAGAAGATGATAAATTGTGGTTTTTGTCGTTGAAATCCAATATAGTTTTTTCTGATTCCAACAGTTCTAAAAACTTTATTGTATTTTCATTATTCCACTCGAAAGGCATTTTGGTAGATCGTATTTATTTAATAACAAGACGGTACGTACGTCCGTTCATCCAGACGCTTGTCGCGAAGTGAGCGATGGAGCTGAATGTGAACACTCACTGCCGCTCGCGCTGCCCGTCCTTTGACTTCCGAACGAAAAACCGACATTTCGGGCAGTGGCAACGGCAGCGGCAGTGTCAGCGCGAGTAGCCTGTTTACATACTGCCCTGCTCACTGCCCTGCTCACTTCCCTGCCCAACAGGGCTGAATGTAATGCCCGATTTACATTCAGCCCTGTTGGGCAGGGAATACGGGAAGTATTGCCGGCAGCGCGAGGAGCAGTGGCAGTGGCTGAATGTAAATGGGGCTTTAATGGGGCATACGATTCGAAATGGTAAAATGTTGTCGTCTCCTTCAGCAGCTGTCAAGCAGAATTAATCTTTTTTACTACGCGCTTAGATTCAATGTGCTACTTTTAATGTTTACCTTCCCTACCTTGTTAGCACTCGATCGAAGGCAGACAAAAGTAATGGTTATTTTATAGAAATCATATCGTTTATTATTGTACGATTGTTTTTATAGATTTAGATTAGCAAACGAACACACAGTCCACCTGATGGTAAGTGAATGCTATGATTCATAATATCTATGAGTAAAGGTAAAGAGGAAGCAAACGAGCATGCGGATCAACTGGACAAGGTAACAAGCATCAACTGCCGCCCATGAACAACTGCAACACCGGGGGAATTGCAGATACGTTGCCGATCTTTTAAGAGGAGTAATCAGCTCGTTTCTTGAACGTCTCTTAGTGGTATTGGTCTGGAAAAATTGCCGATGGCAAACGATTCCACAAAGAAGTCATACGAGGAAAAACTCCTAGTAAAACGCACAGTGGTTTGTCATGGTGTGTACAATTTGGTGGCCAGAATCAATCAGAACCATTCCACATAGCACTGTGGAATGCAGATGTATTTGACCATGGGCCACAGCTTTCTCTTACCGCTAAGCGAATTATGTGCTCGTTTGTCACTTATTTCATGGTAAACAAATAGCATAACATTTTTTTATGACGGTAAGTGGATGCTGTGGCTCATGTACATCTTCATTAATCCTCGATTAAAAATCAAAACAGAAAATGTAGATGCGTTGTCACCCCTGAAAACTACGATCGAATGCCTCATTTCATTTAAAAAGGGGTCTCCGGTTCTCTACACTCAAAATACGAAACATAGCAGTATTAAGCTGCAATTTTACGCTGCTGGTAATATGTGAGAGCGCGGTCCTTCCCCGGTCAAGCCGACCCATTTGTGCTATAACCATACCATAGCTGTAGTAGAACTCTATCACGTTTACTTGCCAGACATGTCTAAAAATAAGAAAAAATGTATTAATAATTTCTTATACTTACGTGAAAATACACATTGAATGAAACTATTTTAACCCCCACGAAAAAGAGTTGTATTATAAGTTTGACCGCTACGTGTGTCTGTCTATCTGTGACACCGTAGCTCTTAAACTTGTAAACCCATTTGGGTGCAGTTTTTTTTTTTAATTTAAAGGCATGTTTTCTTGCGGTGGTTCTTAGACATGTTTTATCGAAATCGGTTCATTTGAACAAATCGGTTCATACGTTCGAAGATCATCAACTTTTTTTATGTTTTTAAAATTTCAAATTTAAGTTGTTACAAATTTAATTTACTTATTTTTTATTCCGACGTTTTGACTGCTTCACAGCACCCATGACATATTTTTCATCCCGAGATTTACTAGACGTAAAGTTGGTACGGCTACCTTTAGTTTTTGAATATTAATTTTTGAAAAGTTCTACGCAGAACGAGCTCAGAGTATCTTGAAGTATTGTAGTGGTATGCTAGGGCTTGGATTCAATTTTTTTATTTATAGGATCCCATGCAGATGACAGCATCCATCTGTCTTCTCTATTGACATCAGGATGTTTTTAACTTCAACAGTCTCGCGTATCATCATTGGTAAGAATTGGTGATCTTTTGCTAGGGTTTGTGGACTATGTGTGCGGGGACGATTTTGAACATGTTCACAGAATGCAGACTACACTGAGTGTTGGTAAATGAAGCACCGACTCTCCGGAAATTAAAAAAATAAGTGATTTTAACGCAATAAAATCTGTAAAATAGTTTTAATCAAAAAAATTTTTGAGAATTTCTGATAAATTATTATTTCTTCTAAATGCCTTCAAAAGATATAAGTGATAGTAAATACACTAGTCTACAAGTGAATATTTGTTCGTTAATGCTCGTTTCAGATCAAACTAACAATTGCTGTCACGGACAAAATACAGTACATGTGAATAATATACCTTTGACTATTGAGACAAAGTGCAAATTATAACGTATGATGTGCACACTCACGCAATGTCAGAAACAACAGAATATTGTTTCAAAATAAACAATGAAACACTGTACTTAAAATACACAGAAAGTTTTTTGATAATTTTTATGTGGATTATAAAAATGTTGACCTGATTTATCGTATTTTATAAAGTTTTTTTTTAAAGAACAAGGCTAACAAACGATCACACACTCCACCTGATAGTCATGTAAGGGCATCTATTTCCGCGGTATTTTTACTAAAACTCGTAAAGAGACCAAAAATTAAGCCTTTATTGTACCCGTTTCAAGGTTTGGCTATACATCAGAACATTTTTCTTATCCTCTTAAAATAGAAAATAGGTTTAGCTATTAGATCTTAATTTGTATTCTAAATAAATAAATATAAGATGAAGTCGATGGCATTTTATTCATATGTAAAAATTGTTATTTCGATGTACAAGGCTCCGAATTTCGAGTGTAGGAAACGCAAGAAAAAAGGTTGGATGAATAGCAAGTACATGGTACCTACAGCGAGGGCAAATTTCCAAAAGTTTTTGCACTATTATGTGAGTATGTGAAAATTTGTAGCCATAGATCCGATTTTGTAATAATCTAATCTATCCTCAACATCAATATAAACATATGATACTTATGTAATAAAATCCTTTTATTACCTAATGTACATATCTAATCAAATTTATTTATTGTAATTCTCGTAGTATTATTACAAAAGTAGTACAAACAATATGTGGTCCTCTTTAAAGAAAGATATTGTGTACAATTTATTTAAAAAAAATATTATTAAAGTAATGTAGTTGAGAATTATTATCCATATGTGTACGTAGTTGTATACATTTGTGAAAGTTATTATATAGTAAATAGAAACCGACGCGTTAATGAAACTAAATGAATGTTAATAGCAAGCTGCGAAAAATTGTGGACTGTATTTTGCGTGTGTAGAAATAAATGTAATAAATCCTTATCCCGACCCACTAAACATCGGAATAGCATTACGTACCAAAAAATCTCGTAGCCTAATTCCGAAATTTAAAAATGCGAGATCTTTGCATAATTATGTATAGATTAATACTTCACTACAAAATATTCGTATATATATTATAACACTTGCCTAAAATTATTTAAAATTGTGTATGAACCTAAAGTTTCCTTCTTAGTTTTCTCATATAGTAAATTTACAAAATATCGAAATAGAAGGTAATCTATTGACATGCTACAGTTAGTGAATGAAATGCAAAAGTATAAGTACCTCGTAAATAGATTTACTAAAGAGGGAAGGACCTAACCGTGAAAACAATCCTGAAAAATAAAAAATAAATTAAGTATCTGAAATGCTTATTTCACCAAATAATTTGTATACATCCAAATAAGGAACCGGCTGAAATATTTGGCACCTAATTACGCGGTATTTTCAAGACGTATTTTCATCTTGATTTATTCAGAAAAAGATATAAAAGTTAAGTATTTCGATAATCGATTCGATTCGATAAAAAATATAATATTTATATAGTTTAACTTAAAGAATTATACAAATGAAATAAAATAATCAAAAATCATTATTTGAAAATAACATGGTACTTATGTGAACAAGATCCAAAATAATACATTTTCACATGAGCGTGTGCTCGGACCAGATGCTGACGCAAAACCAACCAATTATTTTAAAACGTATTCCAATCCTTTGATGATATGATTAAATAAAGTTAAATTAGTCTCTTACCATCAGTTGGACTGCACGCGCACGAAAGAAGAAAAACCATGCTGTTGCAGAATACCAGTGTAACAAAGCCGCTCAATACTGGTGTGTTTTGTATGATGTTTCTTCAGTATTTTTTTATAAAGTTAAATGCATGCGGAGTTTACCTTTCAGTACTTGTAGCACTTGTGTTAATACTTTTAAGTAATTGTATTAATTTGATGTGTTAGTGTTATCAATTGTTGGTAAACCTAATAAAAATAAGAAAAAAAAGAGTGTAACGAACCAGAGAACCTTTTTACTGAAAATGAGGAATTCCGGCTTAGACATCAGAGGTATCAAAAAGATGTAGAATTCTATGGGTCACAACATTCACCTACTATCAGATGGTCTGCGTCCTTGTTCGTCACCCATCTTTATGTGAAAAAAAGATATCCATTACATTAGAAAATTTCTTGTAAATTCCCTCTCGATTCAAAAATCTTAAGTCTACAAAGACTTCTTCATCATCATCATTATTACAGCCTTTCACAAGCTCACTGCTGAAAATAGGCCTCCTCCAAATAATGCCACGAAGCGCGGTCCTGCGCCACCTGCATCCATCGACTTCCTGCATGTCTTACCAGGTTGTCACTCTATCTAGTGGGGGGTCGCCCTACACTACGCTTACCAGTACGGGGCTGTCACTCGAGAACCTTTTTCCCCATCGGTTATCGGTTCTTCGAGTTATATGACCAGCCCATTGCCACTTCAGCTTACTAATCCGTTGGGCTATGTCCGTTACTCTGGTTCGACTGCGGATATCCACATTTCTAAGTCTATCACCCAGAGAAACCCCGAGCATAGCCCTCTCCATAGCTCGCTGAGCGACCTTGAGCGTCCTCATACGGCCAGCAGTGAAGGACCACGTCTCTGATCCGTAAGTCACTTACGGAATAAAGATTACATTGCTTTATATAATTCTTTAATCTGTTTGTCTTAAATTAATTTTCGTTTTTATGATAAATTAAGTTGGTAAATTATGAGCCAAAAAAGAGATTTAAAACTTTATGCAGTTTATGTTTTGTATAAACTATTTTCTTGTATACTATTCGTTCATATATACACGTCATACTATATTATATGCATAAATTTTGAGCCGGAAACCTGACAAAAAATTATCTAAGAAATATTTTTTTTAATTTAAGTGGTAGAGGCACGCTGAAGATGCATTATCGTTGTAGCACGAATATCGGGGTTATTTTTAACAAATTTTGCTGTTTAAAGAATGTATATGCACGGAAGTGTGAGCACTTTCAAATCTTTAAATATTGATTTACACGACTCAGGAGGGGCCATATTACATATTGCACGTAGACATTTTTGTCAATTCTGCTCAAGATACCGGCAAAATAGTAATCTTGCGGAAATATTGCTGTAATTTATGAAGAGTCATGACCTTTTGGTTGCTGCAGTCTATTTTTGTATAAAGAAATAAAGAAAAAATAAAAAAACGAATTATAATTTTGGAAGCGCTTTTAGAAAATTGAGGCAATGTTTTTGTTTTTAAATTTTTCTGAATGATCGTACATTTCTACGTTGATATTCGTAAAATGACGCAGAGTTGGCAGCGCTGAAGTGAAATGAAGTCATGCGCGAAAATCTGATTCCCTGTAGAGCTGCACTTGCTAATTGGATTAAAATTGGACTAGCGATCTATCTTTTGCAGATGTCGCGGTGTAGTATAGGTTAAAGTTGCTTTTTTTCTTTTTAAATATGCAAAAAATATCTTATTTTAATTCTTGACAATAGACCGGCCATAGCTCGAAGAACCGACAACCGATGAGGAAAAGACGTTCTCGAGTGGCAGCCTCGTACCGGTAGGCATAGTGTAGGACGACCCCCCACTAGATGGAGTGACGACCTGGTAAGATATGCAGGAAGTCGATGGATGCAGGTGGCTCAGCACCGTGCGTTGTGGCATTCCTTGGGGGAGGCCTATGTTCAGCAGTGGACTTGTGAACGGCTGTAATGATGCCTTTTAACTTTTTTTATAGAAGAGGGGGCAAACGAGTCCCTTAACATCAGGTGAGCATACGGCTCACCTGATGTTAAGGGACTACCGCCGCCCATGATCAACCGCAACATCAGGGGAATTGCAGGAGCGTGCAGGTGCAATTTGTAAATAAGCTGAGTCCCCTTCGTTTTGGATATGTCTTTAATTAAATATTTGTTTGTAATTAACCACAATTACCTGAATAAAATATGACATCAATGTCTGCGCCATGTTTTTGCGTCGCTTCCAAGTAGATACCCGTAAACGCAAGTCGCAATTTCGTTGACATCTCTTTTTGCGTTAGATTCGTCCCATTTTTTTTTATAGGATAGGGTGACAAACGAGCACACAGTCCACCTGATGATAAGTGGTTGCTGTGGCCCATAGACATCTACATCTATCCTCGATTACGAATCAAAATGCAGATGCGTTGTCACCCGTGAGGACTAAGATGGAATGCCTCGTTTCCAGTAAAGAGGGTCTCCGGTTCTCTACACTCACCATACGAAATACAGCAGCATTAAGCTACTATTTCACGCTGGTATTCTGTGAGAGCGTGGTCCTTCCCCGGTCGAGCCGACCCATTCGTGCTACAACTATACTACTAATATAACTGTAGCATGGCTCTACCACGTATAAATATTATTCCACGATATTTGTGAGCAGATCATAAATTGTAAAGAATCATGCCCACTTTACATACATTGATTGACCTGTCACTTGATTCCTTTAACATGTGGCGTCTACCTATATCCACCGTTGTATAACAACAGTAATTGTTTATAATAACATAATAACTTATCATCTTTTCATTTAGAGGCAAGGGAAAAATGTTATTAAGTAAATAAAATTTTGAGGTTATAACGGCTGTCAGATAAGGTCTATACACTTATTTTTCGTTCCTCAACATAGTATAAAACCATTAAAAATCTTATCTAATCACATATTAATAAGTTATAAAAAAGAAATTGGTTATTTTGAACATTCATAAATCACATGATGAATGAACAAGTTTTTCGTAGTCTGAAACGGAACGCAAAGAACACGTTTTTAATATATTTTGGCATAGCTTCTGGGCCCTTGAGCCATTGTAAAGCACATTCCGTCTCCAAAAGTCTATTAAGAATGATAAACAAAGTAACATTACTTTTTTTCCTGGCTTTATTTGAAAATTCAATTAGAAAATTTAATTCAAACAGAAACAGAAAAGTAACAGCTTTGTTATTATTTCACTTAGGTCCAGAGCAGTTTCCATCAGCATGAACTCTAATAAAACGATGTTTTGGCGTCACATCTTTCACAGAATTTGCAATAAAACTCCATTGTTTTTGAATACTACCCAAGGTCCAATAGTCTTCATTGAGTTGCAGCTGTTGACTTTCAGTTATGTTTGTTCCAAATTTGAACTTACATGTATCTTTACAGGGTTCCTTCAAATGACGTTCCGATAAAGTTCTTCTTCTTTTGCTTGTCTGGTATTCTTTTCTACTAATTCGTAATCTTTTAGCGATGTTTCTTTTCCAGCCTTCTTCATTTATATGTTTCTTTCTTCCTCTTTTTGATGGAGTTAGAGTATTTGTAGGTGCTAATTCCGTCATTATGTTAGTTGAACTTGGTATCACTTCCATTGTTGAAGGAGCTATGATTTCCGAAGTTGCGGATGTAGGTGCATCTGGTATTACGTTATTGTCTGATATAATGGAGATTCTGATGTCCTTTTTGGAACTGTATACGTTGGCTCTTCTGGCGGCAAGTATCCTTCTTCATCAGAACTACTCGCAATTTGTACGTTACGTTGTGGTATAATGCTATAATTTGGGACTTTACCCGAATCATCAGAGTCTGAGAGGAAAAGTGCATTGCTGATTATTATTTTTGTAGTAATAGTAAGAAAATATAAGCAAAATACCTTCATAAAGTAATGTACCTGATGATAACTAACTGCTACTTTGACGAATTCATCGTAACCGCCATAAAGTAAGAAGAAGAAAAATTGCTGCCGGATGCTCGAAGATTTAACCAAAATTCGCTGAGATATTCTGGCGTCATTCCCTAGTTCATCTTTATCTGAAAATAAGTTTAATTTCTCCGTTTAAACAATGTTTTCTTAATTTTTAAATAATTTAGACAGAACTCACTATGTCATCCCCGTAATTCCACCAACTGTTACAAATACCTACCAACGTAAATAAATAATTACGTGTTTACTTTACATTTGATAGGTATTGTTTTAAATTGTGCACATGTGCAGTACCTATATCTTCTTAACATAGTCAGCCTAATCCACAGGAAAGGCAAGGTCACAAGACCAACAAAATATTCGTTATCTGCCTTATACCTCCTTATTTTACTTACCTCCTTATTACACTTAAAACACTTCCAAAGCCCTAAGGAAACTAATAACCAATGACCTATAGTTGTTGACTCTATCTTACCAGGTTGTATGTTTTCTTTATTAATATTCTCTTTTTCAGCTCCATTTTCATTAATTATGGCCATTAGTTTCTTGAACCGCGACCACATCTGCAACAAAAATAAGATCATATTGTTTTTCCGTTTATCATAAATAACGTGACAGTACGGATATCATTAGCCATTAATAAGTTATTTATCCAAAACAACCTTATATTACCAGATCACTCACATTATACAATCTATTAATGTTTTGTATTGACACCTACAACGATTTAATGAACAATTGAATATAAAAATAATATATATAAATAGAAAAACATAACAAAACAACAAACACCTACAAAATTCAATAACAATGTTCAACGAAAATATTATGTTCGTTGGACATTGCTTATCTTGAAACATACTTATTTCAGTGTAATAGGCTAAAAAGTTTTGATACTAGAAGTATAAAATTGAATTATGTAATTTACGTGCATTATTGATTTTAACGACCTATTTTTTTGTTGGGTCGATTGTTGGGTCGATTGTTGGGTCGATTGATGGGTCGATTGTTAGGTCAATTGATGGGTCGATTGATGGGTCGATTGTTGGGTCGATTGTGGAGTCGATTGTGGGGTCGATTGTTGGGTCGATTGTTGGTTCGATTGTTGGTTCGATTGTTGGGTCCATTGTTGGGTCGATTTTTGGGTTGATTGTTGGGACGATGGTTGGGTCGATTGTTGTGTCGATTGTTGGTTCGATTGTTGGGTCGATTGTCCGGTCGATTGTCGGGTCGATTGTTGGGTCGATTGTTGGGTCGATTGTTGGGTCGATTGTTGGGTCGATTGTTAGGTCGATTATTAGGTCTATGTTTGGGTCTATTTTGGGTTGATTGATGGGTCGATTGTCGTCTATTATTGGGTCGTATTGTTGGGTCGATTGTTGGGTCCATTGTTGGGTCGATTGTTGGGTCGACTGTTGGGAAGATTGTTGGGTGATTGTTGGGTCGATTGTTGGGTCGATTGTTAGGTCGATTATTAGGTCTATGTTTGGGTCTATTTTGGGTTGATTGATGGGTCGATTGTCGTCTATTATTGGGTCGTATTGTTGGGTCGATTGTTGGGTCCATTGTTGGGTCGATTGTTGGGTCGACTGTTGGGAAGATTGTTGGGTGATTGTCGGGTCGATTGTTGGGTCGATTGTTAGGTCGATTATTAGGTCTATGTTTGGGTCTATTTTGGGTTGATTGATGGGTCGATTGTCGTCTATTATTGGGTCGTATTGTTGGGTCGATTGTTGGGTCCATTGTTGGGTCGATTGTTGGGTCGACTGTTGGGAAGATTGTAGGGTGATTGTTGGGTCGATTGTTGGGTTGATAATCGGATCGATTGTTGGTTCGATTGTTGGGTCGATTGCTGGGTCGATTGTTTGGCCAATTGTTGGGTTGATTGATGGGTCGATTGTTGGGTCGATTGTGGGGTCGATTGTGGGGTCTATTGTTGGGTCGATTATTGGGTCGATTGTTGGGTCGATTGTTGGGTCGATTGTTGGTTCGATTGTTGGTTCGATTGTTGGGTCCATTGTCGGGTCGATTGTTGGGTTGATTGTTGGGACGATGGTTGGGTCGATTGTTGGGTCGATTTTTGGGTCGATTGTTGGGTCGATTGTTGGGTCGATTGTTGATTCGATTGTTGGGTCGATTGTTGGGTCGATTGTTGGGTCGATTATTAGGTCGATGTTTGGGTCTATTTTGATGGTAGATTATTGGGTTGCTTGTTGGGTTGAATGTTGGGTTAATTGTTGGGTAGATTGTTGGATAAAGAGGCTTTCACTATTTTATGTTCACAATTTAACAAAAAAAAAGAACTAAAAAGAATCAAATATCTTCCACTAGGTATATACTTTCAGAAGTTGATACTTAGATATAGTGCATATATATGTGTAGAAAAATTAAGGCCAAGACTTCTTCTTGACTTCACATTTTATAAACCTTTTGAGAAGACTATTATATAGACTTTAGTCCTTAGACCATAATAAGCTCAAGGTAAAAACTGGAATGTCGTTTTAATAGTTATATTAACTCACTCCATCTAGTGGGGGGCCGCCGATTAGTAACTTCGTCGTTAGTGCAAGTACACCACAGAGTACCTTGGTATAAAAAGTACACCAACACTAACGAACAAACATTTATTTTGACGTACGCTTGTATCGATATTGTGTCCTTTGACACCAAAGCGCGAAATAAATCAACTGATTAAGACAGGCAGTACAACGTTTGTTTTTTCGTTGGGGATTATTTATTTATATCATCTTTAATTGATACACCTTAATAAGTGGGGTAACAAAAGACGGACTTAATACCTATCGGTATTCTCTGCCAGTTACCCGCGGCCCTCAGCACCGCAGCTCAATGCTGTCACTTGTTCCGTGCGGGGCTCGAACCCGCGGCCCTCAGCACCGCAACTCTGTGCTGTCACTATGCAGCGGAACCGTCAAATAATAATACATATTTCAGATTCATAACTTTGAATTAAACTAATATTAAGGATTTTGTTTACAATTTATCGGATATTAATTAAACGGAATAAAATTCTTAAAATTAATTATATTGAATGTCAAGCATTTGTGTTGATTTAGGATCACAAATATTCGTTACTATAAAAACACACAAAAAAATGTACCTCAGACCCATACCCTAGACGGCCGCCGCCTTTGCATCAAATACGATAGACCAAATATTGTTATCTAAGGCAATATTAAAACGTTGCCATAAATAACAAAACTGTTTTTCTACATTTTTGTATCATAAACATAAAAAATGTTTACATACGTAAATAAAATCTTGGAAAATGATCTTAGTCAGGAGGAAATATTTCCTGCCGGTACACGACTGCAGTCGCAATATACATGTATATTGCTAGTTAGTTATATACGTGCAGTTTATGTTTCTTGTATCGCGAAGAAATGTGTTCTGGGAGATATTTTGTGTTCTCACCACATCTTGTCCTCTCACACTTTGTAACGTATTTTTAAGATTGTTTTAAGTGTTGATTTACTACGTGCTAAAAATAGCCAGGAAACCTACCTGTCAGACAAATAAAATTAGTTTATCGGGGACATGTGAAGTCTGTCAGCAGGCAGACATTTTCTTGATTCTGTCAGAAATGATGGCATGAACCTACCCAGAACCCCATTCCGTTCATTACAGCGAATGAAAATACACTGGTGAACAAACACCTCCAGAGATTACCTCGTAGAAGGGATTTTACCACAGTTGTCACACGCGGAAGGCGGATATTTTAGTGCGCGGTACATTTGAGTTGCCATCAGGAAGGTTCTGCTGCCCATCTCCTGCTTCATTTTCTCTCTGTCACTTCTAGAGGCTCCCACGGGATGATACGGGATAGTGCATATTCTTACACCGCCATTACACGATTTCCGTGTGCTCGGGATTAGAACTTGCATGTAGGCTGTGACTTTAGTTTACTTTTGTAACATAATTACGCTGAGTTTAGAAATATATATCCTCTTCCCCCCGGACCTCTGAGGTGTTCAGACGTGTACAAAAACCACTACCGTATTACTTACTATTATTTTAAATAAGGATTAATTAAAGTTATCTGCCAAAATTCGCGACATAAAAATAAGAGTACAGGAAATTGAAGAGCTATCAGTGACCGGCCGCTCCTAGTCCTACGCTGCAGTGACACACTCTCGCAGCCCTGACAGCTACTCGTCACCGCGAATCACCGCCCATCGCCGCCTATGCATTGACTACGGGGGCGGTGCGACGTACGGTGAATCAGCTGTGCATGTATTGGTCACCCTACGCTACGTCTTCGTGGGAGGTACGTAGCAGTGCTCCTAGTACATTACCTTAACAAGCAATCGGTGTAACTTGACAGCTACGTACTCACTTAAAGTGCTGGTTCGTGTTCTCTTGGTACTTTGCTATACGCACATTTATAACCTATTGTTATTTAATAATATTTTAATAAAATGCCTTTGAAACGCACCCCACCACAAAACGTACATGCATCGGAGACTGATTCAGAGAGCGTAGGTGGAAGTGTATCTGATCTACAGAAAACAGAAAGCAACATCAATGTGAGCATTGGTCGCATGAAGAGAAAGCGGGAAAATGAATTACATAGTTTTATGGAAGAGGTGCGTAGTATGATCTCCAAGTTTGTCACCGATCAAACAAATAAATTACAAGTCTTAGAGTCATCATTAAGTGAAATAAAGTCGCAAAACAGTACATTACAGTTATCATTGGAAACATTATCTTACAAATATGATGAATTTCAAAAAGAAATAGAAAATTTAAGAAAAGAAAGGAGGGAGCACATCTCTTATATAAAACAGCTCGAAATTAAAATTGAAAATCTAGAAAGACACACATGTTCAACAAAGCTTGAGATTAGAAATGTACCAAAATTGCAAAATGAAAACAAACAGGAACTTACAAATGCAGTTAAAAAAATTGGAAATATATTAAATTTGCAAATACAGACCGGGGATATTAAAGATATATATCGAGCATCTGCAAAACCCAATGCCTTAAAACCAATAGTAGTCGACTTTAACACCGTACTGATGAAGGAAAATATTACAAAAACCCTTAAAAAACTTACCCTAAAAGAGAAGAATGAAAAATTAAATACAAAAATATTTGGTTTAGACAGTTCTCCTAAACTGATATATATCTCGGAGGCTCTTACCCCGAAAGGAAGGCGTCTATTTTTCTTGGCGAGGGACTTCGCTAAAACCAATGGATTTTCTTACTGTTGGACATCTTACGGTAAAATTTATTTACGGAAGAAAGAAGGACTGCCATCAATTCGTATCGAAGAAGAAGGAGACTTCACAAAAATAAAAGAGAAAACTGCCTTGTGACTACCTACTAGATTTTGTTATATACTTTTAAGTAATTATTTTAAACGTTTTAAATATAATATAAATCATATCTGCATGCTCCTTCATGATCCATTACTCCATATTTTATTTAGGCATAGTGTATCAAAATTACGAATAATTAATCATAATCATGTAAACACTTCACACATAACTCTTTATACTTCAGAAATTTAAAACTTTACTTATATATTACTATATTTTTATGAACTATTTTATTATGAGACTTTATCTATCCTGTTTGTATCGATTATACACTTGTCATTTAAAAACTATGATAACATAATTTATTACATAACACACACAATCAATTATAATCATGGTTTCACTTGTAATATACGAGTAATCAAGCGCACTCTTTTTTAATGAAAGCAAAAACCTACAATGCCATATGCCAAAAACCTACAATTTATGTAGATGGTTAACTTACCTGAAGTACTATTCTTACATATATACTAGACTAAATTATTTTATTTACCACGTGTATCATCGAACACAACGTGCAATATTTATAAACATAAAAAATACACTTTTCTTTGGTATTAATTTTAGTAAATTAATTGTAAGACAGAATTTTTATTATGAGTTGTACTTGTTTTCGATGAACAAAAGACGATACTCTTCAATAGTTTATTGTTGCGTTTACATACATGGGTCTTATTTTGTAAATGTATATTTTCGCATACTAACTAAAAAAGCAATTACATCTTATGAAATCCTAATACTTACAAGAAGGAACGTTAAAGTAATATTCTGTAATAATATATCTATAACGGTTACTTTATCAAAAGATAATATTCTGCAAGAACTAGACCAAACTGGAATAATAAATTGTTATAGATCTGATAATCCGTCGAAATGCTTGGAGACATTGTCCGTTGCTTGTCCAGAACAAAACAACCGGTCCATATGTATTGTTTCCATCAACATACGCAGTGTAAATTGCAACTTGGAGATGTTTGCAGTATACCTAAGCCAATTTGATATAAATATAGATTTGATTGTGCTAACGGAATGCTGGTCTCACGAGGACTATGAGCCGCCAACACTGGCAGGATACAATGTTTACTGTACTAAGAGACATCTGAATAAAAATGATGGTGTAGTAGTATACACAAAGAATAACTTATTGGTGTCTGCCATTGAACCCGATTTTCAGGATGGTAACTGCCTTGTAATTAAAATCCAGAGTAATGTCACAGTGCTATGTATATATAGGCCACCTAGTTTTACAAACGCTACAAACTTTTTAGAATCATTGGATACAACATTACATAATTATAAAAGCAGTACTGTTGTTTTAACAGGAGATATCAACTTAGATATTCTTAATGAAAGCGCAAATGTATACACAACGCAGTATCTTAGTTTAATGGCGACTCATGGATTAGTGCCTGGTATTAATAAGCCTACACGACAAACTACCTGCTTGGATCATTTTATGATCAAAACAAATGGTCAGGCCCAAACTATAGTTTTTAATGAGTTTACTGATCACTCACCCATATTACTCTATATTTCGTTATCATTAGTACAAAGGAAAAACCTCAGATGCGAGAAAGTTGACATAAACCTAGAAGAAATTAAAAACGAGATCAAAGACATCTCCTGGGAAAATTACTATGAGTTAAGAGATTGTAATCTTGCAGCGGAGTTTATAGTAAGCAAAATACATAATATAATATCGAAAAACACTTTGATAAGGACAGTACCCAAGAAAAAGCAACCACTTAAACCATGGATAACCGTAGGATTATTAAATTGTATGCGAAAAAGGGACAAAATGCACAGAAAACTTAAGTGATTTCCTCATGATGAGAGTATTTTGAACGAATACAAGCAATATAGAAACATATGCAATAATATTATAAAAACTCAAAAAAGACACTATTTAAGAAATTTGTTAGAAAAAAGACGTGGGGACATCAAAGGTACATGGAAAGTTATTCAAAATATTAATAACTTAAAAAAGGTTAGCAGTACACCCTTTGATTTAATCTGTTCTTGTGATGAGTCACCTAAAGAATCACTTAATAAAGTGAATACATACTTTGCGTCTATTGGCAAAACACTAGCTGAAGATACATTAAAGCTACTTGGTGAGACGGAAGAGAGGTTAGCAAGTAGGAGTGTGCACAGTAAAAGCTGTGTCGACTCAATAATGTTCTTACCCACCGACCCATTAGAGATAAAGAAAATTATACAACAGATGAAAGACGCAAAAACACCGGGATGGGATAAGATTAGTACAAAGATCATAAAACAATCGATAGATATTCTCGTTGATCCACTATGTTATTTGTATAACCTGAGCCTGGGAACAGGGGTTTTCCCAGTTGCTTTCAAAAAAGCCATTATAACCCCAATATTCAAAAGCGGAGAAAAACAATTAGCAAGCAATTATAGACCAATTGCACTTATAAGCACGCTTTCTAAAATTCTGGAAAAAATAGTTAATATTAGACTTACAAGATTTCTTGACCAAAAAAACCTCATCTCGTCTAATCAGTATGGCTTTAGGAAGAATAAATCTACAGAAGATGCTGTTTTAAGACTTACTACACTAGTGACAAACTATTTAGATAACAATTATCACTGTGTTGGTGTCTTTTTAGACTTACGAAAGGCTTTCGATACTGTGTCACCGAGGATACTTCTGATACGAATGGAGCGAATGGGTATACGTGGGATCCCCTATGACTGGTTTGCAGACTACTTAAAAAATCGAAGCCAGCAGATCAAAGTTGGCACACACATTAGTGACGAAACAAATTGTGATTACGGAGTCCCACAAGGAAGCACTCTTGGACCAACTCTTTTCCTGCTCTACGTTAACCATCTCTGCAACATAGAATTAGAAGGAGCTGATTTATTAATGTACGCAGATGACACTGTCCTGATATTTCATGATCAGACTTGGGACGGTGTGCAAAAACTTACAGAGAGAGGATTGTGTGAAGTTTCGAAAGCTCTAGAAAATAGTCTGCTATCGTTAAACATAGAAAAGACGAAATATCTATGTTTCAGGATAACAGAGGCTACTAAACCCTCCAGCAGCTTTAAAGTCAAGATGCACACTTTCCCATGCAATACAATGCCCTAAATTCCTGGCAGACAATGTGGTTGTAAAGAACTAGAAATGGTTAAACACGTGCGATATCTAGGAGTGACAATTGACGAGAAGCTAACTTGGAACCGT
Organism: Parnassius smintheus behrii; assembly: GCA_036936625.1. Classification (NCBI taxonomy): domain Eukaryota; kingdom Metazoa; phylum Arthropoda; class Insecta; order Lepidoptera; family Papilionidae; genus Parnassius; species Parnassius smintheus. The sequence goes on from JAUPFT010000031.1 coordinate 3,948,909, forward strand.
CAAATTTCAAATGTCACGAGTAGAGTAAGAAAGCTCATTTATATTTTTAAGAACCTAAGAGAAATTGCAGATAGCGACCTCCTCCTATATGTGTACAAGGCTCTTTGCCAATCTGTCATAACGTATTGTATTGCGGTGTGGGGAGGTGCAGCGAAAACTCATATGCTGGGACTGGAAAGGGCTCAAAGAGCCATTCTAAAAGTGCTATGTCTTCTCCCTTTCAAATATCCCTCACATGCTTTGTATCAACACTGTAGGGTCTTCACTGTGAGACAACTATACTACAAATCTATAGTTCTCAGGTACCATAGGGAAGTTGTGCCGTCTTTGCCAACGACTCAGAGAAGGAGAGAGGTATGTCCCATGGTACGGACTCGTACGGAGTTTGCCAAGCGCCAATATTATGCGTTGACTTCACGGGTGTATAACAAATTAGGTAATATTCAACATTTACGAAAATTTAATACCTATAAATTAAAGAAATATGTAGAGGACTTTATGTATAAATTAAATTACAAAGATACAGAACACATGATGGAAAATATAAAGTGGAACGCACACAAGTACACATACACTCACACACACACACACACACACACACACACACACACACACACACACACACACGCACACACACGACCTAAGAGTACACACAACATAGGAGTACATATACAATTTTTGTACACTGTAAGTAATACATTATGTACAATATAGAAAAGAGACATGAAGAGCATTGACTCCTGTAACACAGGCTTTCCTAGCACAGGAGTCAAAGATCACTGTTTGCACATTTCTTATTTTGTACCAAATGTAATAAGATTGTAAAATTGTGAATTGTGTAACTTTTCCTTACGCGTGTGTCAATAAATTATTATTATTATTATTATTATTATATATGCGTTGCAGAAGAAGCTGTTAAAGCCCTACTAAATACGCTGTTATGAGATAAATATTTAATTTTCTTTAGTCTCGTCACGTGTGAATGCTACTTAGGCACTGATATTCAGATGCAGCAACAGGAAAAGCTTTGAACTGATCCAGATGGACTCTTGGGCTGGGAAGGAGTCCTACCACGCAGCAGGAGTACCAGTATCGCGTCTAGTTGTACCATTCGTATGTAATAAGTTTTATTCTCTCTTTTGCCGGTAACAAACAAACACAACAATATTTCTATGTTTACCGCCTAGCAGAACTCTAATACGTATAAGTAATTATTTGGTTTATTTTTACTAGGTAAAGCCATGCTGCTGCTATAATATAGCTATTATGGCTGCAACACGAATGGCTCGGCTCGACGGGTACGAATACGCTCTCACAGCATAAATACATAAAATATCTGATTAATGCTGTTGTGCTTCGTATGGTGAGTGTAGAGAACCGGAGACCGTTTTAACTGGTAACGAGGCATACCATTTTAGTCCTCAAGGGTGACGATGCATCTGCATCTTAATTCTTAGTCGAGGATAAATGTAGATGTCTTTGGGTCACAGCATCCACTTACCATCAGGTGGACTGTGTGCGTTTTTTACCCATATATAAAACAAAAGAGCCTCTACGCATATGAAAGTGTGAGTAGACTGACGTTTTCTTTCCAGCTCGTATTATAAATGCACGAAAACTAAAACTACATAGTCGCAGACATCAAAAAAACAGCGCCTCAAATCGTTTACACAAACGTTTTACACGCAACGAAGCGGAATGCAGCGATCGTTGAATGGACACAAGTGGTTTAAACTCGATTTGCTGAACAACATTTGCTTGCACCGCAAAGGTCGTTGGTAATCTTCATTACTTTTACTCTTTTTTATTAAAGAAGTAATAGGTTTGCAGTCAACTTCGATAATGAAGGTTAATAATGTTGCGCTCCTCAGATGTCGCTAGTTGGTAAGTTTTTTAGTTGTTTTAGGTAAGTTTTTGTTACACAATGTCATTTAAGTGTGAAGTTAGTTTTCATAAAAGATTATCAGTTTCTGGAGTATTATATATTAATACACAAAACAATGCAAGCAGTGGTTTGCTCTTTTATTATTTGTACATTTATAACGCGTTTTATAAATCTTCTACTTTTAGGAATATCCGTATTTTGTCAATTAATTTCTTATTTAATTAATATGGAATAAAACTAATATTACAGAAAGAAACGTAGGTCTTTACATTTTACTAACAAATTAACTTCCCCGGTATAAGATCTGTCAAATGTTTAACCTCATTCCAAAGATGCGCCGCGCTGGTGGCATTAAAGTTGTGGCTGTAGCGCAGCGGCTTAGTAAAGAGTTGCAGCGCTGAGGGCTACGGGCTTGGATCCTGCATGGGACAAATATTTGTATGGCCTACAAAGATTTATTCCTTGTCTGGATGGTTGTCTTTATGTAATTTATTTATATATTATATATTATAGGAAGTCATAAATATCCTAAACTTGGTTAAGTTCAATCTCTTACATTGAATTACATTTACATATAATGACCACATAAAAGGACCGTGCTTCGTAGCAATCTTAAGAAGACCTATATTCAGTAGAGGACTTGTGAACTTTTTGTTTTTGAGTTATCGCCATCTATTGTGTTATAGCTGTACTAATGTGAAACTTATCCAATAAAGCATGCGATTTATCATCGATGGTCTGTCAATTGTTAGATTAGTTTTAGTTCATTGCATTTTCGGTAGATGGCGGTTTATAACGGCATCTAGTTCACTCTGAGAAGATAGAATAGACCTGCGTTTACAAATTTAAACAGCTAACGTTTCACCAGTTGTGTAAAAATAGCAAATACCATATTTTATGGATTAGTTTTTTACTTAAGTTATGGGTTGTAGAAATACTATGGAGAGGACACTTATTAATTCATCTGCACTTGACTACTTTCGTACTTTTATTATGGTGTTATCTGCTTATCTTATCAATACTGATTTATTTTCACACCATTATACACTAATTTTCACTGGGATAACATTTCCATCGCTCTATTGTATTTATCTTTATATGGAACGTACTTATTTACAGTATTTCGATCACTATTTTTTAATTTTAATAAATTTAATACGGAGCTCTGTTCACCGTGACAACTTGCGCCACCTATATATCGTTAAAACAAAACCCTATTAACATTTCTATCATCTTATTCTAATACAAAATCTAGCAAAAACATTAACAAGTTGCAAACTTACAAGTTGCAAAAATAGGCAAAAATATAATTCCAATAATTTCTTAATATTTTTGATATTTTCACTTAACGGTTCGTACGGTTTTTCTAACACATTGAAATGCTTGATCATGTATTAAAACATCATATAAACAAAAGTGCTTAAAGCAATAAAATGTTTTTAATTCTTTATTCATATCGTACCACATAGCCGATTACTATGTAATGCATAACTAAGTTAACACAATGGCATTTCTTTATTTCTTTTTATCCAGAAATTATCATATAATAAAATTAATTCTTTTTGATATTTAATTCGTATGAAACATTGAAAGATTTAATGACATGTCTATCTCACGTCGCCAACAGTCTCTAATACAAAAATTGCGCCCAAAACCTAAGCGGTATGACATACTTACCATACAATTTTAGAAATTAATACCAACTTATTAGCAATAATTTTTAGAATTACATTCCCTCCCAACTCCTTCAGCTGTGTTAAAATGCAAAGTGCTTTTCACACCGGTTTATTTTCGAAACTGTATCGTATAGCCATTAAAGAAACATTCTGTATGTTTCACGAGCTTTGTTCCTCGGCTGATAGTAATGAACAAAAATTGCATTAGCTTAGGTATTATTTATTAATAAAATTAACTATCGTTTAAAATTAACTCCCGTTTATTGTAATTTATGACTCACAATATAGTCTATTTGTTTTTTTTAGTGTAATTTTTTATATAACGTACTAGGTAGTGAAATAAAACATTGCACGGGAACTCGCACATCTAAAGTAATATCGTTCAAAAAACTTAGTCGACGTTGACTAACCATGAGCTGTGATGAACCTGGTGTTTTTAATACTTTTGTTAAATTTCTGATTATTTTGAAGCCTGGAAAGGGGATAAAGAATCATAACATCTCAAATACATACGCCATGTCAAGCTCCAAAAAGCGTAGGTATTAGTGTTTATTTCCTGGACCTGCGAAGTCCGTCAACACGCATTGATGAAGCGCTAGTGCTCATCTGGCCCTAAAATCGTTTGAGAAATGAGATGAAGCCTATACTCAGCGGTAGGAAATTTAAGGCTCATCTATAGCTCATATTCTCTCTTCTTTAACGAACCGTAATTACTCTAAACATTTCAACAACTAAGTAACAGTACGGCAGGGAAATGCTATCATCATCGTACAGTCCGTCACAAGTCCACTGCCGAACATAAGCCGCTCAGTAGATTACTTCCTGGGAATGGTGTTGCCGTAATTGCCACGCTTGACAGGCGGGCTTGCAACCGCAGTATTTTATTATTTTTAGTTGTCATCAGGGAGATGCTGCTGCCATCTTCTGTTTTAGTTGCCTTCTGTCGCCTGTTACGACAACTGCGCGATATGGGCTAGTGGATATACTTACACCTTCTCTACACGGTTACTGAGACCGGATATCGAAGAATAAAGGCCGCAACTTCGGAAGTTATTAAATTATGTAGAAATTATTTTATACGTTTTCGCTTTTTGAATTATTTTTGTTTAATTTATAGGCTTAGTTATTGGACGTTTTTGAGTGGACTTAGCAATATCAAAAACTAAATTACAACTGTCATCATTAAAAATGTATATCCGCTGTTTTTACCCTTAGGGATAGAATTTTTCTCAGGTTTAAATGGGATCTCAAGGTATACCGCTACAGCTTATTAAGTCCACTGTTGAATAAAGCCCTTCTCCTATAGGTTTCCTCAAAATTGGCCACAGTTTCCACGCTTGACAAACCACCTCAAACTCATTTTTTTATTTTAAGTCCTTATTAGGAAGACTCACGGAATGATATGGGTAGTGGATATTCTTGCACTGCCACTTCACGGATCTCGAGGTGTATTTGAGTTATACCACTTATAGGTGTAGGTTGTTATTAATTGAAAAAATCATGATTCACAACTGGTGAAGTTATCGCACAACAACATGGTCGTGGTGTTGGTTCCATAATTCCATTCGTAACAGTCACGCTATTATATAACTTCTCGACCGGGGAAAGACTAAACTCTCACAGAATACCAGTTTTAAATAGCAGCATAATGCTGCTGTGTTTAGTATGGGTAGTGACGAGTACCGGAGTTCCGTTTTATGGTCGCGATCGCGAGGCGTTTTATGTCAGTGCTCGAGGGTGAATCCACTACACCATATTGTCATCCCGTGGGTTTCGTTAGTGGCAATAGAGGAAACCTGAAACAGAAGACGGGCAGCAGAATCTGCTTGATCCAACGGAGGCTGTACTGATCGGTATTGTTAAATGGCGATATAAATGTTTGGGTATATTTTTTTAAATTATTTTCTGTGACGTCTAGGAGAAGCTGTTTCACATCTGTTACGAAGTTAGGTAAATTAAGGATCATTAATTGTAATTCTTCATGTAATTCGTAAGGTTGAAAGTCACTGCTTTCAACCATTCGCAGGGCTGTGTGTAATATGTGGGCTTGGAATATTTTTGACGTGACAACGTCTTATAAATTGGTTTGCCGGATGACACTTCAAGAAACTGCGTTACGCTCCGCTCACGTTATGCGCTCACAATGAGAGCGAGTGAGAGGCACGCGTCCCTTCCACTCGGGCATGGTTAGCCCGCCTAAGAGCGAGAGAGACAGACATAAAAAGTGTTATTTCATCCTTCTTCCTACTATACGAATGAATATTCACATTAAAATTATTTTACCACTCAAAGTCGTTGTCACGTAAAACTTTCGCCCGTATACCGACTTTACAGGCAACTAATTTTTTTTTACATGTTTAAATCATAAAGGAAACCAAAATTGTCATAATGTTGGTTTAAAGCCATAAATCTTAAATCCATATTTGTTATAATTGAACAAGCATGGTGTTGAAAAAATCTGTTTCGTACCAGATTTTAGGAGACTGTATAGGTTAATCGTTGTCTTCATAATTCAACATCTTTTTCTTTTCGGTTTCGCTTTTATTTTTAAAGTCTTTTGGCTGATCATAACAGTATTTTCAATAAACTGTAGAGCACCAGACAAGCATTTTTCGAAACAAGTTTATCGATATTCTTTAATCCAGTCACAAAATGTACGTAAACGTTCTAGAGCTTTAATTTGTCTTCACCTATAGTGACAAACCTACCAAAACAGGTAACAATTTTGCAAATTCTTAAGAAGCTTCGTGTCTGTTCAGTTTATCTACTCATGTGCGTACAGCGCGAAAATATACCTACTATAGCCACGTGGGCTGCTGTACCGCACTCTTTACTCGATTGCCACGTGCCCACAATTAAATAAAGTCAATATTCTATGTCTAACAAACAGAACGGGGAATCCTCAGCCTTTGTTGCCTCCATAGATTACTGTATATATACTGGTCCCTATTATTCCTCTGTATTCCCTGCAATAGTAACGTAAATTAATGTTGACAGACTGAATAAAAACATATTTAGTTACGTCAATAATATTGATTCATGACAAATTTTTTCGGCGCGTTTACGGTTTTAAGTAATGCAAAACCTACAGGGCGCGAGGCCGTAGGCGGTGGCCCACGTCGCCCACGCCTTACGCCGCCTCTGTGTAACATGATGCACTAGTATCAATAAACTAGTCTGAAATGTTTGTTCGTTGCTTCTCTCTTCAAATCATACTAGCAACTGCTACCTTGTGCAAAATACAGTACATGCAAATATAGGCCTTTGGCTATTGAATGAAATGCAAATTTTAGCGTATGGTGTGCACGCTCACACATTGTTAGTACTAACGCAATGTTGTTTCAAAATAAACACTGAAATACAAACACAGTGTATTGAAAGTGTTTTGATAAATCATATATTGATCAGAATACTATTGTACCTAATTTATAGTATTTTTATAAAGGTGTTTATTAAAAAATAAGAGTTACAAACGAGCACACGGTCCATCCAATGGTAAGTCAAAAATATGGTAAATCAAATGGTAAGAATAAAAAATGCAGATACATTATTACCTCCCGAGACTGGGATGGAATACCTTGAATGGAGTAAAAAGGAGTCTCCGGTTTTCTACACACATCGTATGAAACACAGGAGTATTAAACTGCTGTATTAACTTTAACTCTAAAATTACTGTTCTGTGAGAACGTGGTTCTTATCTGGTCATGCCAACTAATTTGTGCTACCACTAGGTATATGCCTACAGTATGGCTCTACCATGTTTATGAGAAAAGAATGTTTTTACACTAGTTGGTTAGGACCTACAAAATATACGAAATATTTAGATGTGAATGCAAGGCAGAGATTTGGGTCTCAGTCTCCCTGGGAACATTGATAATTAAGAAATATTTATAATTAAGACATATTTATCATCATCATCATTATCATTACAACCCTTCATAAGTTTGCTGCTAAACGTACACCCTCTCCCGCCAAGGAATTCCACAAAGCACGGAACTAAGCTGTCTGCATCCATTGACTTCTTGCATGTCTTACCAGCTCGTCACTCCATATAGTGGGGGCCGACCTTTTTTTATAGCATTGAGTGACTAATGAGCACACAGTCTACCTTATGGTAAGTGGATGCTGTGGCCCATAGACATCCACATTTATCCTCAATTAGGAATAAAAATGCTATTTTACGGTGGTATTCAGTGAGAGCGTGGTCCTGCCCCGGTCAAATCGACCCATTCGTGCTACAACTATAATGCAACTGCAGCGTAGCTCTGCCACGTAAAACCTACAACACTTCGCCTGCCGGTAAACATTTCAAAACATAGTAATTATGACTTTTAGAGTAAATATAAAATGTATTATTAACTCTACCATAGCGTCACCTATCGGGACGATGTTGTACGAATTTCTTTTTTGGTAAACCAACTTAGTGGCACGTGTAGAGGCGAATACCGTGTAGTGGTGATGAAAGAATACCCACTACCCCATACCGTGTAGTGGTGATGTAAGAATACCCACTACCCCATACCGTGTAGTGGTGATGTAAGAATACCCACTACCCCATACCGTGTAGTGGTGATGTAAGAATACCCACTACCCCATACCGTGTAGTGGTGATGTAAGAATACCCACTACCCCATACCGTGTAGTGGTGATGTAAGAATACCCACTACCCCATACCGTGTAGTGGTGATGTAAGAATACCCACTACCCCATACCGTGTAGTGGTGATGTAAGAATACCCACTACCCCATACCGTGTAGTGGTGATGTAAGAATACCCACTACCCCATACCGTGTAGTGGTGATGTAAGAATACCCACTACCCCATACCGTGTAGTGGTGATGTAAGAATACCCACTACCCCATACCGTGTGGTGGTGATGTAAGAATACCCACTACCCCATACCGTGTAGTGGTGATGTAAGAATACCCACTACCCCATACCGTGTAGTGGTGATGTAAGAATACCCACTACCACATACCGTGTAGTGGTGATGTAAGAATACCCACTACCCCATACCGTGTAGTGGTGATGTAAGAATACCCACTACCCCATACCGTGTAGTGGTGATGTAAGAATACCCACTACCCCATACCGTGTAGTGGTGATGTAAGAATACCCACTACCCCATACCGTGTAGTGGTGATGTAAGAATACCCACTACCCCATACCGTGTAGTGGTGATGTAAGAATACCCACTACCCCATACCGTGTAGTGGTGATGTAAGAATACCCACTACCCCATATCGCCCCGTTTTATCCCATAACGATACCCGTTGCAGGCGACAGGAGGAAACTGAAACAGAAGATGGACAGTAGAATCTTCCTGCTAAATTAAAAATAATAAAACACTGCAGTTGCCAACCAGCCTGCCAAGCGTAGTAACCATGGCCAAATCCTCAATACGAATTTGTAAATTTATGGCAAAGATCTATGTCAAGCAGTTGACCGTTATAGGTTGTAATGGTATGGTAATGTTAAACCAATATATTTTGTGACTGAAAATCACATTAAAACAATGTCAATGTTTAAAGATCAGATCCGATTATCGTTGTTGGTGGGATACTTGAAGTTGGTCAAGAGTATATCTACCTGAGGTTGATATTACAATTAAGTAGAACCAACTTTGAGAAAAAAGACGACAGGCAGATTCAGTTGGACTGGGCAGAATTCGGGAAGCTTCGACAAGCCTTCTCGTCACCCATACCACGACAAATGAAAACGAAAGTCCTCGATCAGTGCAGCCTACCTGTACACACATATGGTGCCTAAACGATGACAAGATCTGCGCAAACCGCCTGACAAAAACTGGATGCGTGAAGGCGAAGATCAGAAGTGGCGCGCCTTGGGAGAGGCCTGTGCCCAGCTGTAGATTATTGCAAGCTGATGACGATGAATTTTTTTTAATTATTTCATGTGAACTAAAAAAAACCTTATGATTCATATCTCCGAACTTCAACTACATAAAACTATTGTTTCACTCTCCTTATCCACGTATAAACGATTATACGTATGGCGACCCTACTTTACAATAAACCTAAAATAAATAAACGCTAATTTCATATAAAATACGTACAACACAAAACGAATTATTATGAAGCCATCGATTCTACTTCCTCGCCATAAAACCACTTTAGAAATGAGAGGAGGCCTGTGCTCAGCCGTGGGACGTATATAGGCTGTAACATTACTTTACTTTACATCAATTCTATATTGAATCAATAGTCAGTCTAGCCTATTGTTCTAATGAGCATCTATTGAACTTGTGACACTTCATTAGTGACAGCTCAAGCGTTCAAATTATAGTAGCGGATACAATGAACATGAAATCACAAATGGTAATATATACGTTAGTACTCTTATTAGTTTGTGGATATACCTATCAGTCCGCCTAAATTTGGTATTTTTTGATATTCACAAAAATCGCACAGGCATTTTTTTTCTTTTTTCGAACTTAAATAAGAAGAAAAACCTTTCTCCTATTTGTATATACATATATTATGTTATTTACTATATTTTTTTATTTCTTCTTTGCATTTAAAACAATTTTTCGACATTTTGAAGTCTTTCCTTTCTCTTGTGAAACCAACTAAAAACTTTTTTGTTTTTGAGTTATCGCCATCTATTTTGTTCTGGCTGTACTAATATTATATTTAACCAACAAAGCATGCGATTTATCACTGATGGTCTAGCAATCGTTTAATCAGTTTTAGTTCATTGCTTTTCCGGTAGATGTCGATTTACAACGTTATGTAGTTCACTTTGAGAAAATAGAAAAGAATCAGTTGATTTGTCAGCTAACTTTTGTTTACAAATTTTAACAGGTAACGTTTCACCCGCTCTATTGTATCTATTTTTATATGGAACGCACTGATTTGCTGTATTTCGATAACTATTTTTAATTTTAATAAATTTAATACCTACGGAGGTCGATGTTCACCGTGACAACTAGCGCCACCTATATTATATCGTCAAAACAAAACCCTATTAATATTTCTATCATCTTATTCTAATACAGAATCTACCAAAAACATTTACAAGTTGCAAAAATAGGCAAAAATATGTTCCATTACATTCTTAATATTTTTGATATTTTCAACCAACGGTTCGTAAGGTTTTTCTGTTAATAAGCATCACAGAACACTAGTATCCTTAGGCGGGAAGAATGTCAACTTCAAATAAAGAAAATGGCACCCGTAATGCACGCCATCTCTGTCGTGCTCCCTAAAACATTTTTCGCGGGAATTTTGAAATGTGACTTTATTTTAGTAGGCGTCTTGGTTGTTTAGTTTCAAAAATGGCTTAAGAATGTAAAATACCATATAGCTTGTAGTTTTTCGGATATATTATATACCAACGACATTCCCATCCCGTCGAAAGGTGTTCAACTCTCCCTCTTCGCAGACGACACTGCCATCTACTGCAAAGGTGTCTCACTACCCTTCATACGGAACAAGAACCAAAATTCAGTTGATGACCTAGGAGATTGGTTCAAAAAATGGCGCATCGATGTGAACCCGGAGAAGAGCTCCGCCGTTCACTTCGATTATAAACGACGCCGTCTTAAAAACACTCCTCCAATACGTATGCTAGGGACCCCTGTCCCCTGGCATACGACAGCCAAATATTTAGGTGTCACTCTAGACACAGGGCTCACTTTTAGGCCCCACGTCAAACGAGTCACCCGTCACGCACGGTTTTACCTGAGTAGGCTCAACAGTATGTTGGGCAGACACAGTAAAATGTCCCTTCGGAACAAGCGAACCCTTTATAAGGTCTGTATACGACCCGTCATGACCTACGCGGGCCCCGTCTTTGCCCACGCAAACCCTAACATATTAAATGAACTCCAAATAGTTCAGAACCTCTTCTGTCGTCGAGCTGCGAACGCACCTTGGTACGTCCGTAATGCCGACCTTCATCGGGACTTAGAGCTCCCAACAATTCAACAGTTCCTTAAAAAACTCTCTGAGAACTTCTTCAAAGCCTCAGAGTCGCACCCAAACAATTTAATTCGTGAGGCGGCTTCTTATGCAGCCCCACCCCCCTCTCGCTATCGTGTCCGCAGGCCGAGAAACTCTCTCTCGGACCCGCCAAATAAACTGTCAAACGACCTGAACTGCCTCCTGGCGGCTCAGGCCAGTTCTAATTAAATTAATTATTATTATATCAACTAATATTATTTTGCCTTCGTAGGCACTCCCTCAGCGGCTCTTAGCCGCCTGCGCCCTCTTTTCCCAAAAGAGGGTCGCTCATGATAAGGCACAATAGAGCTTAATCAGCCAGCTGCCTGTCCCCAAAGGCGGTTTTTAGGGGGTATCACTTAGGGTCCCCGGTAGGACAGTGAGTCCCCCATAACCACGATAGACCGGCTATCGTGGTATGCGTAATGCATTTTCCGCCTCCCTACGTACAGGGTAGCCCTTTAATTGCTTCGGGCGCAAAAAAAAAAAAAAAAAAAAATTATATATTGCTAAATTAAAACAAAAACAAAAGTACAAAATTGTTGTTTGTTAATTATGGTACTTTACGTTCATAAACCACTTTTGAAACTATTAGCAACCAATTTTAATATAAAAAAGGAATTGTTTATCAACCCAATGTGAAAAAAGTGGTTTTTGAAATATATAATTTTTATTTAGATTGCATACCGTCCTCATTGGTACATAGAAAAACGATTGGTATATTGACCGACTAATTAACTAATAATTTTAACTTATAACTTTACGCATGTATACAGTTACTCAACAGCTATTAATTAAATATCGATTTAGTAGTTAGGTAGTTATTTAAATAAGAATAAACAAGTTTTAAGAGGTAGGCGTGTTTAAGCTAAGTAGGTATAAAAAATAAGCATTCTCATAACTTTGCTAAAACACATATCGTTTATATTATTAGTTTTTAGCTAATTTCTTCGCCATTTCACCTATTATGTAAACGGTATAATATGTAATATGACATTTAAACAAAATGGAAAACAAAAGCATGTTACTTTTATGTAAAAAAAAGATTTGACAATCTAATTTTTTTTTTTTTTTTGCGCCCGAAGCAATTAAAGGGCTACCCTGTACGTAGGGAGGCGGAAAATGCATTACGCATACCACGATGGCCGGTCTATCGTGGTTATGGGGGACTCACTGTCCTACCGGGGACCCTAAGTGATACCCCCTAAAAACCGCCTTTGGGGACAGGCAGCTGGCTGATTAAGCTCTATTGTGCCTTATCATGAGCGACCCTCTTTTGGGAAAAGAGGGCGGCACTCTAATATAAACGTTTTTCCTAACGACGACGGCCCTACACGTTGGCCAACACAGTGGCGAATGTAGTGGTGAAGATAGAAGAGAGTTTGTGGCGGCATCCACACGTTGGAAGGTCGTTCAGTTTGCTTCGGTTCAGGCCAATGTGCGGACGAATTTTAGCTTTCGGCTTAGCAATGAGTGGCTGCGCCGGGGGCCACGGGTTCGAATCCGGCACGTAACAAGTATTTGTGTTCCGGGTCTGGATGTGTGTCCTTGTGCAATTTATGTTTGTAAACTGCCTCCGCGATACAGGAGAAAATCCTAGTGTGGGGTTAACGTTTTAATAAAAGAATATTGAATATTAATGGGGCTGTAAATAGATATACGAAATGTATGAAGTGCATATTGTAAGCCGTTAGGCTGATATTTGGTTTTACGTACCTAATAAAAGTACTTTATTTCAAACGGGAATTTAGCTTTTTAAATAACTTATTTTAAAGTTAAAGGAGTTATAATCGATTCGTGTATGTTTTAAAATTGGGTTTTGATTTTAAAGTTTAGCAAAAGATGTACTTTCTTTTCTATCAGACATTTGATGTATATAAAAAAAACACCTTATAATTTATTTGGTAATTTAATTATTTTTTGAGAAAAATTAAACAAGCAATAAATATAATTAACACTAACTTAATAATAGGTAAGTACTAATTATAACTTAGTACATAAATGAAAAACTCATGACAAGGAAAGTGGCTCAGGATCATGCTTTGCGGCAGTCTGTGGAGGAGGATATTCGGTAGCAGACTTGTGAAGGACTGTAATGATGATGATGATTCGAAAACTTGCACGATAATATTATAAGAAATCGACGTTTTTCGACAAACGAGCACACAGCCCACCTGATGGTAAGTGGTTGCTGCGAATGGTTGATTACGAATCAAAATGCAGATACGTTGTCACCCGCGATACGTAGTATTATTATTTATTCTGTGCCCGTGAGGACTAAAATGAAATGCCTCGTTTCTTTTAAAAAGGGTCTCTGGTTCTCTATACTCACTATACGAAACACAGCATTACTAAGCTACTATTTTACACTGATATTCTGTGACAGCTTGGTCCTTCCCCGGTCGTGCCGACCCATTCGTGCTACAACTATACTTCTAATATACTTATAAACAACGTGCTTAATTTTTTTTTCATTTTAAAATTGTTCTCGTAATGATCTGATTGTAAATAAATGTTCATTATTTTTTTTGATAAATAGCTTATCGATTAAAACAAATGTATAAAAATAATTAAATCGCGCTAATTAAAGTAGCAGGAATGTTTAAAGTTGAAATTGGCACTAAAAGGCTGGTAATTGGGGCATCCACCCTACAAAGCGTGAATATAAAATTTAAATCAGATGCGTGTAATCACTCTGGAAGCTTGTAGCAAACTAAATGCGCGGCCAACGTGTGGACGCGGCGACCAAACTCTGCCAACAATCCTTTGATCTTTTTTAAAAAACCGACACCACACGGATCTCGCGCGAACTTGTGGGCCATCGTTCCAATACATATCAACGAAGCCCAAACTCCCGCTCTACACGTTGGTCAATGCTATTGGCCACTACATTCGCCACGGTGTTGGCCAACGTGTAGAGGCACCGTAAAAAGAAAATATTATTTACGTTCACATTCTATAAACAAGGCTTTGCTTGCTATATTATGTCCAGCTCCATCTATTATGCCGACGCCACACATTGGATCCAAATTGGGTCCAAACTTGGCTACGAATTTATGGCTAATTATTGTATCCAAGTTAATGCGGCCACACATTAACTCCAATACATTTTGGCAAACTTACTAGCCAAGAGTATTGGATGGTTGGACCGGAGCTCAACTCGTCATTCTCTTGCGAGTATGTACCAGCAGCAGTCATGTCGGACGAGAACCTACTTGCTCTGGCTACTTACGCCTATGCATTGAGCACATATTATTATTACTTGGTCAATCAAGCTGCAGTTACAAAAAGGAAACCAAAGAAAATACGATTCTGGATAATAAAAATGCACGCTGATCGAACAAAGTAAGTCATTGATTTAGGTACTACTTAAACTTAAAACTAGCTGTTTCCCGCAACTTCGTCCGCGTTTCCGGGATAAAAACTATCTCCGTACTAAATTTCATCAAAATCGATCCAGTAGGTTTTGAGTTTATTCGTTACATACATACTACCTTTTCCTCTTTATAATATTAGTGTGG
Source organism: Parnassius smintheus behrii (assembly GCA_036936625.1). Lineage (NCBI taxonomy): Eukaryota > Metazoa > Arthropoda > Insecta > Lepidoptera > Papilionidae > Parnassius > Parnassius smintheus. The sequence continues at coordinate 3,963,952 of JAUPFT010000031.1, forward strand.
ATGTAGATATTTGTTAATACCATGCATTTAGAAATTATGTACAGCTACATGAATTTAAAAAAATTGATTGTATACTTTTGTTTATTTCAGAAACGACGAAGGAAGGAATTTACTAGCGGACTTGATTCACGGACCTTTTGATAATTTCTGTCGGATGTCGTTTTCCGATTTTGAATTTCTACTTCCGAAAATTGGACCAGCAATAGCAAAGAAAAATACACGTTGGAGATAGGTTATTCCAATTAAAGTTCGCTTAGCAGTAACGTTAAGGTTTCTGGCCACAGGCGATACATATAGATCTCTCCATTTTCTATTTGGGTGCCCTAAATCGAGAAATGGCTAAGTCCACTTTTTCAGTTTTTGGGAATATAAAAAATATATTTAATTTTTTTGAAACTAACCACAGGACATGTTGAAATTAAAATAACATACTGTTATAGTACACAAAATACTCTTTACTTTAGTACATAAAACAAAACATAAAAAGCATTTATAATAACTTTAATTTAAGAAACAAAATTTTGGACTTATCTTAAATCAACAGGACTTAGGGTTATCTTTCCCTCTTTTTAAGAACTAAGGAATTTAACAAAACAAAATTGGCTTCTTTAACAGTATTCTATTAATCAAAAATGAGTAATACCGATTAGCCTTTAAAAATAACTAGACTAGTTGCTCTATTTCGTCATCCAATTCCTCAACAATTTGACTTTCATCGAATTTAGCCTGTTCCATATTCAAAGTTTCATAGATTTTCTTTTTTCTTGTGGTACAAATCGAATAAGTTTTTTAATGTCATTAATTTTATCTTCTTTAATTTTAATAGCATTTTGATAACAATCAGCAGAAATATCTCGAAGATACCTAGATATACCAACTCTATATAAAGAAAAATGTTTAAAGTTATCGCCAGTCATTGAATCAGAAAAGGCTGGCTTTGCATGTCTTTTTAATAAAACTCGACGACAACCTGAAATTCCCGGTATTGTTTGTTTAATATTCCATTATAATAAGTTTTATAATCTTTAACTTTCAATACTCTTTCGTTACCACGTTGTTCTTCTCGCCCTTCTCCGCTCCTATCTATTTGCCTCGTTCTATCAGGTTCTTTTCTAAAAATGCAACTTCAAGTTTCTTGGCATTTCTACTGTTTAATACAAAATTCACATAACTGTCAGGTTCATAAATTTTTTCATGTTTTAATTTTTGTTTTTCTATGAGAGCAAAATCTCTATCAATGGGCATCATTAAATGCCCACGAATTGGATAGTTTACAGAAATCGTTACAAACACACCTTTCACACACAACTGATAAAAATACGCAAAAACAAATCAGTTTTAATTTTGACTGAAACAATTATCACAAAATATTTCTAAATGTGTTTGATCTGGGATTTTATGGTGTAAAAAATAATCATCCAAAGCAGTTATTACTTCATTCGGCCCTTTGTGGGCATAATTTTCCGTAAACAAGTACATAGTTGCTGAGTTTTCTTTTAAGTTATGTATACCAAAATTATGAAGCCATAATTGTCTGAGATAATATTCATCAGTTACATTAGTGACCGGCAATGGCAGATTCTTTTGAAAATCGAAGCAAATAGATAATTTGTTTTTATTCACATTTTTGTCTTCCTTTTCTGAACTACTACACTTTTTCAAAAATACTTCGGCTTTGCGCAAGTGCAATTCACGTTCCGGTTTTAAACTTGCAACTTTATCCTTGTCTTTCATAATTTCAGCAGATTGAATATCTACTTGAAATTTTTCACAAGTGCTACATATATCAAAATCTGAATACAAATACAAATATTAAAATCTGTATTAAAAATTTCTCGAAATTTTTCACAAGTGACTGATACATCTAAATCGGTATTGTGTTTAAGAAAATCGCGGTGAAGTTTAGCAATATTAAGATGAGAATCAACATAGATCCTATGTTTGCTAGAAGATCGAGAATAGTGCGACGCTCTTGCTGGGATATTTTCTATAAATGAATGATTTTTTATAATTACATCCTCAGTGTATATTATCTTGTTTGGGCCACGTCCTCGATTATCAGTAATGTCTTTTTCAAAATGCTGTACTTTGCATTTTAATCGGCCTCTCTTTATTCCATGTATAGCTAAAAAGGCCTGCTGACACAATTCGATCTTCTTACCCTTGAAATTGAAAGTAATATAGTACTTAAATACTCGCCGATTTCTAGCTTCGTTTATGACTTCAGTACGAGGTCGGAATCTAGTTGGTACTATTTCTTCAAGACAACCCTGTAAATATATATTTTGTTGTGAGTGATTTTCAAAATTAACAATTTTTTTATTTATTGCCTCCATGGTTTTTATCGTTAACTTATCTTTACATTTACACCGATAGTCATTTATTTCACGTAATGTATGGTCCTGTATTTTTCTTTTTCTTGATATATTTTTTCCCACTTCTCTGGCTTTGCAACTCTTTTCTTTCCTTTCTTGATATTTTCTTCTACTTCTACCTCTGATTCTTCTGAATCTGTTTCAAAATTTCCAGTTTCGCAGTTTAATCTTATTTTTTATTCTATCAGTTATATTTTTAACGGAGATATCAAAGTCAGTAACTGGGTCTATGGAAACCGCTGTTAACTATGACATTTGGACGTTGAACATCTCAGTCCACCCCGTGACCACGGGTGCTGTAAAGCGCTCGAAACGTGGGGTATTTATAGTTAAATATATGCGATAAAATCCGTAAAAACTAGTATTATTTCAACTTATATTTTGTTCTCATATAAACGTTAGTAAAGACTGATTCATTTAAAAATTCTATCGCGATGGCAAAAAAAAATTATCATTAATTATCGGGCACAGTAAAACCTCGCGCGTGTAATTACGTAATATTTTACTGTGCGTGTAACGCCCAAGGCGTGTTAAAATATAAAAAACGTTTATTTATTTAAAAGTAATTAAAAATCTGGTTAGCTAAAATAATTCGTAGTTAGTCAGATAGATTCGGCCTAAATAAAGCACACATAATAACATATTTATAAGATTGCCTTCATTACAGTTCAATCAGTATCGGTATACGTAGCCTGTGTCAAATAACCTGATTTATTTTGTGACTCGTTGTCAAAAGGTAAAAAGTCGATACTCGCGTCTACTTCACAGCAAATATTAGTTCGTTAGAGTGGACTCTGTACGTGTGTTTTTTTATAGGACAGGGTGACAAACGAGCACACATTCCACCTGATGGTAAGTGGTTGCTTTGACCCATGGACATCTACATCTATCTTCGATTACAAATCAAAATGCAGATGCGTTGTTAACCGTGGACTAAGATGGAATACCTCGTTTGCAGTAAAAAGGGTCTCCGGTTCTCTACACTCACCATACGAAACACAGCAGCATAAAGCCACTATTTCACGCCGGCATTCTGTGAGAGTGTGGTCCTTCCCCGGTCATCCCATTCGTGCTACAACTATACTACTAATACAATTGCAGCATGGCTCTACCACGTAAATGTACGACGCAGCCACCACTAACATATAATCATTTACCGTTTTGCTTTAAAAAGTAAATCTAGTAGTTTACCATTACCATTACAACCTTTAAAAGTCCACTGCTGAACACAGTCCGAATAGATTGCCTCATAGTGGAGATTGTGCCAAAGTTGCCATGCGTGGTAAGCAGACTGGCAACTGCAGTTTTATATTGTTAGAATTGTTAAAAGGAACATGCTACTGCCGAACTTTGCTAGATCGCGTACAGTGAAACTTTAAGACATGCACCTATTCTGTGACCTACCAACAGTTCTTAAACACAAAAATAAGTAACTAGATTACTTGACCGTGTAGTGGCGGTGTCAGAATATCCACTACCGCATATCGTCGCGTGGGGGTCGTAAAAGGTGACAGCGGGAAACTTAAAGCACGCTTTGCGGGCGTGTTGGCCAACTGCGTGTCCATCCCGCATGCCAAGCGCAGTAACTATGTCAGAACCCCTACGAGGCAAGTTGTATGTTCAGCAATGGTCTTTTATAGGTAAATAGATATTTTACGCCGATACTTTCCCAGCCGAGATGGTCCATTCAATTCGATTTGACTCTGCATCGTTCAACTCACTAAGATTTGACGTCGTACATTTTGTTTTGTTAAAATATGTTCAGTGTTAAAAAAACAAGACAGAAAAAAGTTATAAATATTTTTACCGGTACAAATAAAAATTAAATTGCTTTTTCAACGCAACATCAAAGCGATGTCGATTCATTCGTGCACACGATAGTAATTATTTGTTCGTTAGTGCCGAGTTCTGTGTGAACAAGTTCTATATGAGGGTGCGTAGTGAAGACAAACTATAGCGGCATAATGGCTGCAACACGAACGAGTCGGCTCAATCGGGGTAAGACCACGCTCTCACAGATTATCAGCGTGAAATAACAGGTAGATGCTGTATCCCCGATTTTTTATTATCAGTTTTCATAATTGCCTTCCCGTATGAAAGCTAATTAAAAGACGTATTCACGTCAAAACTGGATCCTTTTTATAATTGAGATATTCCATCCGATTCCTTAGGGGGTCACAGTGTATCTGTCTTTATATTTTTAATTATAAATCGATGTACGTGTATATGGGCCTCAGTAATCACTTACTACAGGTGCAATATCTTAGTAGTGTTTTAAATTAAAAGAAAATTGAACCTACAAAAATCGAACCTATTTCAATTCCCAATTAAGAAGTTACAATCTTTTTTGCATAGCAAAACGTACTCGAAGTAATAATGGCTTAATTTCACAAGACGTGCTCTCTTTTACGTCGCTACCAGCGATACGTTCATCTAGCAAAATAGCGCTGCATTACACTGCACAGCTCTTGCATAGTAATGTTCCTATTCTATTTAGTGCCGTAGTAGCTCAGACTCTAGGCTACTAAGTTTTATATTTCTAAGAGTTCGTAGTAAAATTCACAGTACGCAAGCATTCAAGCTTCAATCCCCGCTAATACCTATGAAATTTAAAAGTTCTTATTTACCACGTGTTCGACAGTGATGGATAACATCGTGAGGAAATCTGCACGTTTGACAAATGAAAGAAAGTAATCTTCACTAATATTATAAAGAGGAAAGATTTGTTTGTTAGTTTGTTTGTTTGAATTGAATAGGCTCTAAAACTACTGAACCGATTTGAAAAATTCTTCCACCATTAGAATCCTACATTATTCCTGATGAAGATAGGCGATAGAACGTTTTCAAAAAATTTGGGGAACCGTATGAAAACTTCGTTAATGTAACCCAAAGTGTGAAAAAAATACCAAAAAAACCTTATATCACGTACGCTGCGGAAACTATTGACAATAGAGCAAAGTGATGTGGTACAGTTTTATGGAGGACATCAATATCTACATAAAAGTCTGCAATACCACATAGAAGAAAAAAAAAGATACGTAAAAAATAATTAAAAAAATCATTATCCATACTTTACTTACTTTAGGCACGGTCTCTGGTGGGGGGCGATGTAGTGTGCAAAATATTAATTGATGTATATTACTTTATAAATAACAGCAAAATAGTTAATTGTTTAGTGTAATTGTAATATTTAATTTTAAATTATTTCTATATAATATATATTTCATAATTACGGACATACCATTCTACAGAAATTATTATATATATATATATATATATATATATATATATATATATATATATATATATATATATATATATATATATATATATAATATTATAAAGAGGAAAGATGTTTTTGTTAGTTTGTTTGTACCAAATAAGTCCGAAACTACTGGACCGATTTTAATCAATTTTTGCCAATAGAAAGCTAAATTATAGGGGGAGGGGGGGTGAGTGGATATAATTTAAATTTTCTGTATAACGTGTTTATTCCGATAGATAAAAGTACGCCATTAATTTTGCTAATTTTTTAGCTAAAATGATTGAACTAAATGAGCGAGGTGTCATATCATGTCGCGCGGCAGAGACGCGTGATATACGCGGGTGAAACCGCGGGGTACAGCTAGTTTAATATACTCGTGTTCTTGTGTTTGCTCTTACCCAGGTCACGGTAATATTATTGTTGCGTGAATAAGTCAACTAGCGCCATCTAGTGTCAGGAACGAGAGCGAGGGGAGCTTTGCAGAAAATGACATCACCAATCTTTCAACCGACAGTGCCATCCGAAAAACTAAGTTTCTAGAAAATCTACACTCGAACACTCGTCGCTTTGCGCGCATTTACTTGAATATTCCGGATGCTTCATTGCTAATTTATATAAATAGGCGCTGCAAGATGCGATCGGGGAAGTATTGGAGTTGGCGACACAAGCGAAGCTTCGGAGCGAAATAAAGTGAATTAGTGTGATTAATTATTAGTGTTTTAAGTTTTAAATTGTGTAAAGTGAATTAAAGTTAATCTAGGTAATTCTATCGGCAATTTTTATTGTCACGAACCTCAAGCTCGTAACAATTGGTGTCAGAAGTGGGATAAAATCATGCCGATTTTACCTAAGGACGAAATGGAGGGTGTCCGTACCCGAAGTCAACGTCAGCAGGAGACGGACCAGAGGAGATTTGGTGGTGCAACGCCGCGGATGTCTGAGGGCCAGCTGCCGGCCACGGAAGCCGGCCCGTCAGCAGCTCCTACGTCTGTGGCACCTGACTTAGGTGCTCTGATGGTGATGCTGCAGCAGCTGCAGCGTGGACAGGAGGAACAGGCCCGCCGATTGGAAGAGCAGCTGCGGGGCGGACAGGAGGAACAGGCCCGCCGATTGGAAGAGCAGCTGCGGGGCGGACAGGAGGAACAGGCCCGCCGGCAGGAGGAACAGGTCCGTCGTTTAGAAGAGCAACTCCAACGCGATAAGGAAGAGCAGATTCTCCTCATGAAGGACCTTCACGCTACCTTCGGGAAGGAGATCAAGGAGGTGAAGGATAGCGTTGCTCAGCATGACAACCGCCTGTCAGAAGCTGAAACCCAAATCGCGAAAGCTGAAACCCGAATCGAGAAAGCTGAAATCCGAATCGACCAAGTAAACAATCGGGTTAACAACGTAATGGCTGACATGAGGAAATCACTAGACGAACTCAAACTTGGAGATGGAGCTACAGGTCCCGTAGTAGCTACAACACCTTCGCCACGTGGGTTCAAGGTGCCACCGTTCGACGGTACCTCTTCCTGGTCAGCCTACAAAATCCAGTTCAAGGCTGTTATGAAGGCGAACGGCTGGAATAAAAGTCAGGCCATGACTGCTCTCACACTAGGCCTGCGCGACCAGGCCTTAACAGTTCTGGAAGCTCTCGGTGAGGAAGTGACTTATGAGCAACTTCTTGAGGCATTGGAGGCGAGATATGGCGACGCTCACTTGAAACACGTCTTTCGTGCGCAGCTTAAAGATCGCGTGCAGCGCATCAACGAAAACCTGCAGCAGTGGGCTCTAGAGGTTGAGAAGCTGGTGCGAAAAGCATAAGGGTCTGTACCTGCACTCATTGAAGGGAACCTGGTGCAGACATTCATCGACGGCATCCGCGACCTGGAAGTCAGAGCTGCTGTCAGACTCGGGTACCACGAGACGCTTAAGGACGCCTTGGCCCATGCACTGGAGGTGGAAGCCGTGCGGCAGGATCTTCGCTCCCATCGCGTCAGGGAGGTTGCAACAGCTACAGTTCGTGACCGCAACAAAGAATACAGCCCTAGGTGCTATGACTGTGGGGAAAAGGGCCACCTTCGATCCAGCTGCCCTAAGCGAACCCTAGAAAGGGAAGGTAAACGATCTCAGGAGGGTAGTGCGACCAACAGCACCGCCCAGCAGCAGCAGGGAAACGAGTAAAAGCCAGAACTGCGGGGCGGGTGCTGGCTGATGTTAAAAGAGCCCCACGGATCTCGATCTCACAAACCCATGATGGGAACAGTCTAATCATCAAGGGCGTGGTCAACGGAATGTCGTGTAAACTGACCATAGGCACTGGAGCCTCTCGTACGGTTGTTAGTTCCCAACTAATAAGTCAGTTCCTTGGGGACTCCGCATACAACCGAGAACGCATTAATTTGGTAACAGCCACCGGTCAGCGTATACCCGTCCGTGGAGAGAAAGAGATGGAGTTGAAGCTAGGCAACATGATCTACCTGCATAATGTCATCGTGGCTGATATAATGGACGACTGCATCCTGGGCCTAGACTTCATGAGGAAGAATTGTTGTGCGATTGACGTTAAGCAAGGTGTCGTGAAATGTGGACAAGAGGAACTTTTTGTGGAAGGAGCGTTACCAGGGAACGTGTATAGCCTTGAGAAGATTGTTCTTCCGCCGAGATCGGAAACGATTGTGCCGGTTAGTCTTCCTCGGAATCCTGGGCAACAAAAAAGGTTAGAAAATGACCTTCCATGGAAAGTGGCTCGAACCTTGGTCAGAACCACTAACATCTCAGGAGTACGTGTGCTGAACCTTTGTGGCCAGGAACAGATTATAGAAAAAGGCACACTGGTTGCTACTTGTGAGGAAGTGGATTGATTACGTCGGTGCCAATATCTATCGACTGGGACCCCAGCAAGGATGCACAAACGAGAGTGAGCACACTTTTAGAAGACTGTCGCAGCGTTCTCTCCCCGAATGAAATGGTCAAAGCGAAGAAGTTGTTACTCAAGTATGCCGATGTATTCTCATAAAAAGATGCTGACATAGGAAAGACTGGCTTAGTTCAACACAAAATAAACACAGGTGAAGAACTGCCTGTCCGTCAGCGGCCAAGAAGATTGCCGGTAGCACGTGAAAAGGAAGTGGAAACCATGATTGAGGGAATGGTGAAGGATGGTGTTATTGAACCTTCATCTAGTCCATGGTGTTCACCCGTGGTACTGGTAAAGAAGAAGGATGGCAGCATGCGGTTTTGTGTTGACTACCGCCGTCTAAACGACGTTACGAAGAAGGACAGCTATCCCTTGCCAAGAATTGATGACGCGCTGGACATGCTTACAGGAGTAAAGTGGTTTAGCACGCTGGATCTAAAAAGTGGCTACTGGCAAGTTGAAATTGACCCTAAGGACAAGGAGAACTGCGTTCTCGACGGGAAAGGGTCTGTAGCAATTTAAAGTAATGCCGTTTGGGTTGTGCAATGCTCCAGCAACGTTTGAAAGGCTGATGGAACTTGTACTTACCGGGCTAATTGGCGATGCCTGTCTGGTCTACTTGGATGACATCATCATCGTGGGCCGTACGTTTGAGGAACACCTTCAAAACCTGGAACGCGTGCTCATGAAGATTCAGAGTGCCAACCTCAAGTTGAGTCCGAAGAAATGTTCACTATTCAAACGGCAAGTCAACTTTTTGGGGTATGTAGTGTCGGAAGAAGGTATCCGTACGGATCCGGAGAAAATCGCCGCTGTCAAAGATTGGCCGGTTCCAAAAGACAAGACGCAGGTTAGAGCATTTTTGGGTTTGTGCTCCTATTACCGGCGATTTGTGAAGAACTTTGCAGATTTAGCCAAACCTCTGCACAAGCTAACCGAGGAGACGCGACATTTCTGCTGGGATGAAAATTGCAATATCGCATTCCAGGAGCTCAAGGACCGTCTGTGCAAAACACCTATTTTGGGATACCCTGATGCAAGCAAATAATTTATAGTTGACACAGACGCAAGTGATATAGGACTTGGCGGTGTGTTGTCTCAACGGAATGGTGACCAAGAGGTCGTGATAGCGTACTTCAGCAAGTCATTGTCAAAACCGGAAAGGAACTATTGTGTCACAAGACGCGAATTGCTAGCAGTAGTAAAGTCATTGCAGCATTTTAGCAAATATCTTCTGGGGCGGAAATTTCACTTACGAACTGACCATGCTGCACTAAAATGGCTGTTGCAGTTTAAAAATCCAGAAGGACAAGTTGCGAGGTGGATTGAACTACTGCAGGAATATGACTTTGAGATCGAACATCGGAGCGGGAAATCTCATGGCAACGCAGATGCATTGTCAAGAAGACCTTGTCCTGAAGATTGCAAACATTGTACTAGGCAAGAGAGTAAGGAACTGGTATCCGTGAGGATGCTCAGGGCAGACCACCTCAGCAACGAGTGGAAGGACAGTTTACAACGTGCACAGCAGGAAGATCCGGACATCAAGCCGATTCTGAAATGGATGAAGGCCAGTGCTCCCAAGCCCAAGTGGAGCGACGTCTCAGCGATGAGTTCGACCACTAAAAGCTATTGGGCCTAGTGGGACAGCTTGCTGCTTCAGGATGGAGTTCTGTGCGGTAAATGGGAAAATGTTCGGGGAGACAGCTGTCATTTACAAATGGTTGTCCCTAAAGCTAAAGTACCGGATGTGCTACAGCTGTACCATAATGATTATTCAGGAGGCCATCTGGGAGTTAAACGAACTCTACTGAAGATCCGAGAACGTTTTTACTGGGTCCACTGTCGAAACGATATCGAGGACTGGTGTCGCAAATGTACAAGTTGTGCGGCTGTAAAGGGACCTCAGACTCGTAGTAGAGGTGCATTGAAGTTGTACAATGTTGGTGCACCATGGGAAAGAATAGCCATTGACGTGGCGGGGCCGTTTCCGGAGAGTGAAAGCAGTAACAAGTATTTCATGGTTGTGATGGATTACTTCACTAAGTGGCCAGAAGTCTTCGCCATTCCAAATCAAGAAGCTTCAACAGTTGCAGATAAACTAGTTCATGAAGTCTTCTGTCGTTTTGGAGTACCTTTAGAGATTCACAGCGATCAAGGAAGGAATTTTGAGTCTCAAATATTCCAGGAAACTTTCCGAGTTATGGGTACTCATAAAACAAGAACGACTTCTTATCACCCGCAATCTGATGGAATGGTAGAACGATTTAATCAGACATTGGAGAGGTACCTAGCAAAAGTTGTAGACAATCGGCAACGAGATTGGGACAAGCACATACAACCGTTTTTGATGTCATATCGAAGCGCTGTTCACGAAAGTACATCAGTGACACCAGCTTTCGCAAGCTTTGGGAGAGAATTACGGCTGCCTGCGGACTTGAGCACCGGAATACCACCTGATGCTTCACGCAGTATAACCGATTATGCAAATGACTTGCGGAACAAAATGAATGACATTTATGAGCACGTCAGACAATCGGGCCAGCAAATGTCTGAGAAAATGAAAACCCGGTACGACCGCAAAATGAACAATAAAGGGTTCAACGAAGGTTCATTAGTGTGGTTGCACAATCCAGTCCGCAGCAAAGGGAAATCTCCTAAGCTTCAAGCTAAATGGGACGGACCGTACCGGATTGTAACCAGGATCAACGATGTGACCTACCGGATACAGAAAGGCGCAAGAGGGACTCCTAAGATCGTCCATGTGGATCGCTTGGCGCGTTATTATGGGACCGATAATGCTCGGGACGAGCATGTCTTAGGAGGGGGCAGTGTTGCGTGAATAAGTCAACTAGCGCCATCTAGTGTCAGTAACGAGAGCGAGGGGAGCTTTGCAGAAAATGACATCACCAATCTTTCAACCTACAGCGCCATCCGAAGAACTAAGTTTCTAGAAAATCTACACTCGAACACTCGTCGCTTTGCGCGCATTTACTTGAATATTCCGGATGCATACATACATACATACATATAATCACGCCTCTTTCCCGTAGGGGTAGGCAGAGACCACTTCTTTCCACTTGCTACGATCCTTACATACTTGTTTCGCTTCGTCCACTTTCATTATTCCCTTCATACATGCTCTACGGTTTAAGGTACTCTTAACCTGGCCTTTTTTCAAGACGTCCCTAATTTGGTCTAGAAAAGTCCGCCTAGGTCTACCCCTTCCAGCACTTCCATTCACACTCGCCTTATACACTTTTTTCGTCAATCGTTCTTCATTCATTCTCTCGATGTGGCCAAACCATCTCAGCATACCTTTCTCAATTTTTGTCACTACATCTTCTTTCAAGCCACAACGTTTTCTTATCTCACTATTTCTTACCCTGTCACTCAGTTTAACTCCTATCATACTTCTTAATGCTCTCATCTCAACTGCATTTATTCTACTTTCATGTTTCTTCTGCCATACCCAACTTTCACTTCCGTACATGAGTGTCGGAACCAACACCCCCTCATGCACAGCCAAACGAGCCTTGTTAGACACCTTCCGACTGTTCATAAAGGAGTGCAAAGCTCCATTCACCATGTTTCCTGCATTCACTCTTCTTTCGATATCACTCTCACACTTTCCATCTCTTGTAAACTTTGACCCCAGATACACAAACTCTTTCACCTGTTCAATTTGTTCATCTTCAATCACGATATTGCAGTCTGTCACTGCCTCATCTTTTTCAAACACCATCACTTTCGTTTTCCTTACATTCATCTTCATTCCCTTTCTAGCAAATGCTCCACTCATAGCAGTTACCATCTCCTGCAACTCCTCGGCCGAAGACGCAAGTAATACTTGGTCATCAGCATAGAGAAGACATTTGACGAGTAACTCATTCATTCTCAACCCACTTTCATTCACTTTTAAATCTGTCAAACAATTGTCCATGAACAGATTAAACAGCCACGGTGACGCTACACATCCCTGTCTAACACCTTTTTCGATATTAAACCATTCAGTGTATGCCCCGTTTATCCTTACACAAGCACTAGAATCCCTATAAAGAGATTGCAATGCTCGTATGAGGACACTGCTCACACCGTACACGGACAGTGCTGACCACAATTCATTCCTGACCACTCTATCATAGGCCTTTTCTAGATCTATGAAGGCGCAGTAGACTTTCTTGTTTTTAGCCAAACACTTTTCGGCTATGCACCGCAAAGAAAAGACCTGATCCGTACATCCCATTCCCTTTCTAAATCCCGTTTGTACATCCCATATTTTCTCGTCTGTTTCATTCACAACCCTTTCAATCAACACTTTCGCATACAATTTACCGACGACGCTAAGAAGGCTTATACCACGGTAATTTATGCAGTCCTGCCGTGACCCTTTTCCCTTATACAATGGCACGATTACGGCTTTGCACCAGTCTCCCGGCACTTGCCCATTTCGCCAGCACAGATTGAAAAGGCGGTACAGCTGACTAGCCACCAGGCCCTGTCCAGCCCTCAGCATCTCGACGGTAATCCTGTCATACCCTGCAGCCTTACCTAATCTCATACTTTTCAACGCTTTCACTATTTCATCCATGCTTATCTCATTTTTATCAACATTTATATTCGTTTCCGTGGAAGGTGGCAGATGCTGTACCTGCACTTCCTCTCTTTCAAACAAACTTTCAAAATACTCTTTCCATCTCTTTAACACACATTCTTCTCCTTTTATAATGCTCCCATCTTGACTCCTGATTGTACTCAGCTCCGAGGTAGAAGTTTTTCCTCTGACTGTTTTGATAGTTTTCCAGAAAAACTTAATGTTTGACTGGAAATCTTCAGTGAGCCTCCTATCGAAATCATCTTTTCGTTCTTCTTTCTTTCTAGACACAGTTTCTTTCGCTGCTGTTTTCAATCTTTTATACTTCGTTCTTGCTTCCTTTATCTCGTCATCCGTTGCCTTTTGAACTTTTTGGTTAGCTTTTGTTGCTAACCAATCCAACCACGCTTTCTTCTTTTCTTGCACAACCCTTTGTACATCTTTATCCATCCACACGTTATCATTCTTTCTCCCTTTCCTTCTTTTAGCTACCCCGCATACCTCAATCGCAACATTTACAACCCCTTTCTTAAATGTCTCCCACAAATCTTCAATCATTCCTGTCTCTTCTATCCCTTTAAAACTTTCTTTCAGTTTCTCTACATACTCGTCTTTCTTTTCTTTTTCTTGTAGATTTTCCACTTTTACTCTGTCCAAAACACTCGTAGGCTCGGCCCCTCGGTGTCGCCACCGTTTAAAGAGGCCACGCATTCGGGCTATGACCAGGAAGTGGTCTGTGTCGAGGCCTACACCGCGGTATGCCCGAGTGTCTAGCACTTTCTTCTTCAGTCTTTCATCCACAATTACAAAATCAATCATACTTCTAGACTCACCCTCATCTCTTGTATACAAATGGATCTTTTTGTGGTCAAACATTGTGTTGGCCACGCACAGATTCCATTCCAAGCATACTTCAAGCAGGCTTCTCCCATTGTCATTCACTCTCTCGTCCCCAAACATACCCAGAACTCCTTCATACCCATCACGCTTTACTCCAACCCATCCATTAAAGTCCCCTAACATCACGATCCGTTCATTTTCTCCGCATTTATTCAAGACTTCTCTCATGCTATCCCAAAATTCCTCTCTCTCTTGTTGTGATTTTAGTGACCCACCTCCACTCAAATCCGTCGGTGCATAGACCCCAAGGATAAACAAGCGGGTGAGTCCGACTTTTAACCTAATCCAGAGGAATCTTGGGCTTACACATTCATGCTCCATCACACATTCAACCATTCGAGATGAAAGAATCACACCAACTCCCTGACAGCCTCGGCTGGTTTGGGGGACTCCCGACCAGTATGCCGTGTAGGGGCCATGAACCGTGGTGTCACATCCTTTCCTCTTGGTTTCGTTCACGCACAGAATATCAATGCAACGTTCATCCATCATCTGACACACTCCATCTACCTTTCCATCCATCCCTCCTCTTACATTCAACGTAGCGAAGCGGCTCTCCGTGGGCCGCTTTTCGCCCCCGCGAGAAACGAGACGTGATGGGTGGCGAACCACATCGCCGCCATTTTGGTTAATTTTTTGATTACCCATTGCGTTCCCACGAATAGCGAAGGAAAGGTTTGTCCCCCCCAGCAGAGCCCCGCATGCCAGGGTAAGGCTAGCCTAATTCTGGGGTCGCCCGGTCCCAGGGCAGTGTGGCACGCTAGCGACTAGGCTCGCCCCTAGCCATGCATCCATCCGCACGGCCGACGTTGGATTGGCGGAGGGTAGGAATAGGAAAACGGGAAGGATAGGTGGTGTGAAAAGGAAGAGTAAGGTAAGTTAGGGTAGGAAATAGGAAATGTAGGATATTACCGTCTATGAGGGCAAGGGATAGGACAGTAATAGCTAGGGTAGCCGGGGTCGCATACCCGTATACCATACCACAACTACCGGACAGGTAAATTGGGATGAGTATCCCTCGACTCTCCTTATTCCGGATGCTTCATTGCTAATTTACGTAAATAGGCGCTGCAAGATGCGATCGGGGAAGTATTGGAGTTGGCGACACAAGCGAAGCTTCGGAGCGAAATAAAGTGAATTAGTGTGATTAATTATTAGTGTTTTAAGTTTTAAATTGTGTAAACTGAATTAAAGTGTCAATTTAGGTAATTCTATCGACAATTTTTATTGTCACGAACCTCAAGCTCGTAACATTATCTATAATAAAATTACCGTGCCCAGGTGCTTAATAGTTATTGCGATCTTAGAATTAAATAAGATAGGCATTTATATTTTTTATAGAATAAGGGTGACAAACGAGTACAAAGTCCACCTAATGTTAAATTGATGCTGTGGCTAATAGGCATCTACGTCTATCCTCGAAAAGTCCGTAGTATCCGGGTCTATACATTCATCATAAGACATCATTAGTTTGTTATTTTACGTTAGTATTCTATGAGAGCTTGGTCATTCGTAATAAAGCTACAGCATGGCTATATACTTTGATTTGAAAACGCGCATCGTGGCAGAGCAACGGACACTTCCTTGCGCTATAACCCTTTAAGAAAAAATAAACACGGGACGTAAAAAGGCTGTAAATTTGTAACGAATAGACTATAGCCTAGTATTCTAGTGGTAATATTACTATATAGTTTTTAACCTAATTTTAAAACTTTAAAAGCGCAGACTACCGCAAAGCGTCCGAATAAAACTTACACGCTTGCCACGGGTAAAAAGTTAAGAACGTGTGCAATAAAACGATTTAGGCTATACATGTCTTTTTTTATCATCAGATAAAGCTTGTTAACAATTTATTAAAAATGTTCCTACGGTTAATTTAAAAAAATGGTATATTAATTTAAATAAATTGGTTTCCTAGTTGTTTAATAAAATAATTTTTATTTATTACTAGCGATCCGCCCCAGCTATGCACGCGTGATTTATTGATCTTGACAAAAGCGCCACCTAACAGATTCAAGTGAATTTCAAAACCACCCACTCAAATACACACACAAAATTAATCAAAAGCGGTCAAGTCATTTTCGAGTTTTTGCGAGACTAATGGACAGCAATTGGTTTTTATATAATAGAGATAAATATAAGAAATATACATACCTACAGTAAAATTTTGAGTACATATTACTATTTGAAAACCATTTTTACGACTGGTTTGAAAATAATACCTACAGTTCACAGTCAAACTTCATTTTGACACATTGCCCCATGAATGAATTACCGACTCCGTGGAGTCGAAAAACTGGTACCACTAACTTGTGTTTGTTCATGGTGTTTACAGAATGAATGTTATTTTTTATTAAAAGATTATAAGAAATAAAAAATTTTGTTTCTTATATAATGTTATTGCAGGATCTCGCATCATGAACCAATCTGCATAATAACTTATGCGCTGCTGGAACCTGTCACTCACGTCTGAACAACAAACAAAACTATGCATATTTTGGTAAACTTTATTGCACAAACAATGTTAGACAAATAATAAATAGTATTATTAAATACCATTTACTATCTGACACTGTTCGAAGGAACTTTTTGGTTGTGATTAATTTGTTAAAATAAATCGTGTAATGGCGGCGTAAGAATATTCATTACTCCAAATCGCCACCCGAGTGTTATAAGAGGCGACAGAAAAAATTAAAACGGAAGTTATTATTTTCAGCTGCTATAATGAATGTCTGACATAGTCGACACGCTCAGTAAGCGGGTTGGCAAGCACAGCATTTTATTATTTTCAGCTGCTATAATGAATGTGTTCCATAGTTGACACGCTCAGTAAGCGGGTTGGCAAGCACAGCATTTTATTATTTTCAGCTGCTATAATGAATGTGTGCCATAGTTGACACGCTCAGTAAGCGGGTTGGCAAGCACAGTATTTTATTATTTTCAGCTGCTATAATGAATGTGTGCCATAGTCGACACGCTCAGTAAGCGGGTTGGCAAGCACAGTATTTTATTATTTTCAGCTGCTATAATGAATGTGTGCCATAGTCGACACGCTCAGTAAGCGGGTTGGCAAGCACAGTATTTTATTATTTTCAGCTGCTATAATGAATGTGTGCCATAGTTGACACGCTCAGTAAGCGGGTTGGCAAGCACAGTATTTTATTATTTTCAGCTGCTATAATGAATGTGTGCCATAGTTGACACGCTCAGTAAGCGGGTTGGCAAGCACAGTATTTTATTATTTTCAGCTGCTATAATGAATGTGTGCCATAGTCGACACGCTCAGTAAGCGGGTTGGCAAGCACAGTATTTTATTATTTTCAGCTGCTATAATGAATGTGTGCCATAGTTGACACGCTCAGTAAGCGGGTTGGCAAGCACAGTATTTTATTATTTTCAGCTGCTATAATGAATGTGTGCCATAGTCGACACGCTCAGTAAGCGGGTTGGCAAGCACAGTATTTTATTATTTTCAGCTGCTATAATGAATGTGTGCCATAGTTGACACGCTCAGTAAGCGGGTTGGCAAGCACAGTATTTTATTATTTTCAGCTGCTATAATGAATGTGTGCCATAGTTGACACGCTCAGTAAGCGGGTTGGCAAGCACAGTATTTTATTATTTTCAGCTGCTATAATGAATGTGTGCCATAGTCGACACGCTCAGTAAGCGGGTTGGCAAGCACAGTATTTTATTATTTTCAGCTGCTATAATGAATGTGTGCCATAGTTGACACGCTCAGTAAGCGGGTTGGCAAGCACAGTATTTTATTATTTTCAGCTGCTATAATGAATGTGTGCCATAGTCGACACGCTCAGTAAGCGGGTTGGCAAGCACAGTATTTTATTATTTTCAGCTGCTATAATGAATGTGTGCCATAGTCGACACGCTCAGTAAGCGGGTTGGCAAGCACAGTATTTTATTATTTTCAGCTGCTATAATGAATGTGTGCCATAGTCGACACGCTCAGTAAGCGGGTTGGCAAGCACAGTATTTTATTATTTTCAGCTGCTATAATGAATGTGTGCCATAGTCGACACGCTCAGTAAGCGGGTTGGCAAGCACAGTATTTTATTATTTTCAGCTGCTATAATGAATGTGTGCCATAGTCGACACGCTCAGTAAGCGGGTTGGCAAGCACAGTATTTTATTATTTTCAGCTGCTATAATGAATGTGTGCCATAGTCGACACGCTCAGTAAGCGGGTTGGCAAGCACAGTATTTTATTATTTTCAGCTGCTATAATGAATGTGTGCCATAGTCGACACGCTCAGTAAGCGGGTTGGCAAGCACAGTATTTTATTATTTTCAGCTGCTATAATGAATGTGTGCCATAGTCGACACGCTCAGTAAGCGGGTTGGCAAGCACAGTATTTTATTATTTTCAGCTGCTATAATGAATGTGTGCCATAGTCGACACGCTCAGTAAGCGGGTTGGCAAGCACAGTATTTTATTATTTTCAGCTGCTATAATGAATGTGTGCCATAGTCGACACGCTCAGTAAGCGGGTTGGCAAGCACAGTATTTTATTATTTTCAGCTGCTATAATGAATGTGTGCCATAGTTGACACGCTCAGTAAGCGGGTTGGCAAGCACAGTATTTTATTATTTTCAGCTGCTATAATGAATGTGTGCCATAGTTGACACGCTCAGTAAGCGGGTTGGCAAGCACAGTATTTTATTATTTTCAGCTGCTATAATGAATGTGTGCCATAGTTGACACGCTCAGTAAGCGGGTTGGCAAGCACAGTATTTTATTATTTTCAGCTGCTATAATGAATGTGTGCCATAGTTGACACGCTCAGTAAGCGGGTTGGCAAGCACAGTATTTTATTATTTTCAGCTGCTATAATGAATGTGTGCCATAGTCGACACGCTCAGTAAGCGGGTTGGCAAGCACAGTATTTTATTATTTTCAGCTGCTATAATGAATGTGTGCCATAGTTGACACGCTCAGTAAGCGGGTTGGCAAGCACAGTATTTTATTATTTTCAGCTGCTATAATGAATGTGTGCCATAGTTGACACGCTCAGTAAGCGGGTTGGCAAGCACAGTATTTTATTATTTTCAGCTGCTATAATGAATGTGTGCCATAGTTGACACGCTCAGTAAGCGGGTTGGCAAGCACAGTATTTTATTATTTTCAGCTGCTATAATGAATGTGTGCCATAGTCGACACGCTCAGTAAGCGGGTTGGCAAGCACAGTATTTTATTATTTTCAGCTGCTATAATGAATGTGTGCCATAGTCGACACGCTCAGTAAGCGGGTTGGCAAGCACAGTATTTTATTATTTTCAGCTGCTATAATGAATGTGTGCCATAGTCGACACGCTCAGTAAGCGGGTTGGCAAGCACAGTATTTTATTATTTTCAGCTGCTATAATGAATGTGTGCCATAGTCGACACGCTCAGTAAGCGGGTTGGCAACCACAGTATTTTATTATTTTCAGCTGCTATAATGAATGTGTGCCATAGTCGACACGCTCAGTAAGCGGGTTGGCAAGCACAGTATTTTATTATTTTCAGCTGCTATAATGAATGTGTGCCATAGTCGACACGCTCAGTAAGCGGGTTGGCAAGCACAGTATTTTATTATTTTCAGCTGCTATAATGAATGTGTGCCATAGTCGACACGCTCAGTAAGCGGGTTGGCAAGCACAGTATTTTATTATTTTCAGCTGCTATAATGAATGTGTGCCATAGTCGACACGCTCAGTAAGCGGGTTGGCAAGCACAGTATTTTATTATTTTCAGCTGCTATAATGAATGTGTGCCATAGTTGACACGCTCAGTAAGCGGGTTGGCAAGCACAGTATTTTATTATTTTCAGCTGCTATAATGAATGTGTGCCATAGTCGACACGCTCAGTAAGCGGGTTGGCAAGCACAGTATTTTATTATTTTCAGCTGCTATAATGAATGTGTGCCATAGTCGACACGCTCAGTAAGCGGGTTGGCAAGCACAGTATTTTATTATTTTCAGCTGCTATAATGAATGTGTGCCATAGTTGACACGCTCAGTAAGCGGGTTGGCAAGCACAGTATTTTATTATTTTCAGCTGCTATAATGAATGTGTGCCATAGTTGACACGCTCAGTAAGCGGGTTGGCAAGCACAGTATTTTATTATTTTCAGCTGCTATAATGAATGTGTGCCATAGTCGACACGCTCAGTAAGCGGGTTGGCAAGCACAGTATTTTATTATTTTCAGCTGCTATAATGAATGTGTGCCATAGTCGACACGCTCAGTAAGCGGGTTGGCAAGCACAGTATTTTATTATTTTCAGCTGCTATAATGAATGTGTGCCATAGTCGACACGCTCAGTAAGCGGGTTGGCAAGCACAGTATTTTATTATTTTCAGCTGCTATAATGAATGTGTGCCATAGTCGACACGCTCAGTAAGCGGGTTGGCAAGCACAGTATTTTATTATTTTCAGCTGCTATAATGAATGTGTGCCATAGTCGACACGCTCAGTAAGCGGGTTGGCAAGCACAGTATTTTATTATTTTCAGCTGCTATAATGAATGTGTGCCATAGTCGACACGCTCAGTAAGCGGGTTGGCAAGCACAGTATTTTATTATTTTCAGCTGCTATAATGAATGTGTGCCATAGTCGACACGCTCAGTAAGCGGGTTGGCAAGCACAGTATTTTATTATTTTCAGCTGCTATAATGAATGTGTGCCATAGTCGACACGCTCAGTAAGCGGGTTGGCAAGCACAGTATTTTATTATTTTCAGCTGCTATAATGAATGTGTGCCATAGTCGACACGCTCAGTAAGCGGGTTGGCAAGCACAGTATTTTATTATTTTCAGCTGCTATAATGAATGTGTGCCATAGTCGACACGCTCAGTAAGCGGGTTGGCAAGCACAGTATTTTATTATTTTCAGCTGCTATAATGAATGTGTGCCATAGTTGACACGCTCAGTAAGCGGGTTGGCAAGCACAGTATTTTATTATTTTCAGCTGCTATAATGAATGTGTGCCATAGTTGACACGCTCAGTAAGCGGGTTGGCAAGCACAGTATTTTATTATTTTCAGCTGCTATAATGAATGTGTGCCATAGTTGACACGCTCAGTAAGCGGGTTGGCAAGCACAGTATTTTATTATTTTCAGCTGCTATAATGAATGTGTGCCATAGTTGACACGCTCAGTAAGCGGGTTGGCAAGCACAGTATTTTATTATTTTCAGCTGCTATAATGAATGTGTGCCATAGTCGACACGCTCAGTAAGCGGGTTGGCAAGCACAGTATTTTATTATTTTCAGCTGCTATAATGAATGTGTGCCATAGTTGACACGCTCAGTAAGCGGGTTGGCAAGCACAGTATTTTATTATTTTCAGCTGCTATAATGAATGTGTGCCATAGTTGACACGCTCAGTAAGCGGGTTGGCAAGCACAGTATTTTATTATTTTCAGCTGCTATAATGAATGTGTGCCATAGTTGACACGCTCAGTAAGCGGGTTGGCAAGCACAGTATTTTATTATTTTCAGCTGCTATAATGAATGTGTGCCATAGTCGACACGCTCAGTAAGCGGGTTGGCAAGCACAGTATTTTATTATTTTCAGCTGCTATAATGAATGTGTGCCATAGTCGACACGCTCAGTAAGCGGGTTGGCAAGCACAGTATTTTATTATTTTCAGCTGCTATAATGAATGTGTGCCATAGTCGACACGCTCAGTAAGCGGGTTGGCAAGCACAGTATTTTATTATTTTCAGCTGCTATAATGAATGTGTGCCATAGTCGACACGCTCAGTAAGCGGGTTGGCAAGCACAGTATTTTATTATTTTCAGCTGCTATAATGAATGTGTGCCATAGTCGACACGCTCAGTAAGCGGGTTGGCAAGCACAGTATTTTATTATTTTCAGCTGCTATAATGAATGTGTGCCATAGTCGACACGCTCAGTAAGCGGGTTGGCAAGCACAGTATTTTATTATTTTCAGCTGCTATAATGAATGTGTGCCATAGTCGACACGCTCAGTAAGCGGGTTGGCAAGCACAGTATTTTATTATTTTCAGCTGCTATAATGAATGTGTGCCATAGTCGACACGCTCAGTAAGCGGGTTGGCAAGCACAGTATTTTATTATTTTCAGCTGCTATAATGAATGTGTGCCATAGTTGACACGCTCAGTAAGCGGGTTGGCAAGCACAGTATTTTATTATTTTCAGCTGCTATAATGAATGTGTGCCATAGTCGACACGCTCAGTAAGCGGGTTGGCAAGCACAGTATTTTATTATTTTCAGCTGCTATAATGAATGTGTGCCATAGTCGACACGCTCAGTAAGCGGGTTGGCAAGCACAGTATTTTATTATTTTCAGCTGCTATAATGAATGTGTGCCATAGTTGACACGCTCAGTAAGCGGGTTGGCAAGCACAGTATTTTATTATTTTCAGCTGCTATGAGGAACACGTTGCTTACCATCTCTTATTTCAATGTGCTGTCGCGTCTTTCCACACCTAGCTCAACCAGTTGTAGTGTGGTACCTATATATTGTGGACTTACTTTTAAAATAATATGTGATTAGCATTACGTCAGTCGAACAGTCGTAATAAACCAACCGTGAAGCTTACGCGTGTCCTCATTTATTCTCCCTGCAACCCGCACACTTCAAAGTTTAGTGGATATTCATACACCGCCACTACATAGTTGCTTAAATATATGATACTTAAACTATGTGAAATTTGTGTTGCTTTTTATTTTTAATCATATGACAAGCCGTCACAAATTTATGATTGATTCCTGTCAATGCATGGCTGAAATGTTTTATTTCCTGAAGCTACGTGAAAGGGGCAGTGTTGATACATCCCGGACAGTACAAACATTGGTCCTGTTGTGGTATAGAGTGGCTCGTTGAATTGCTCTCGTAGTTGATCTGTTTGTATATGAGTATGAAATAGTAAGCTAAGTAATATATTTAAAATAAACAAAACCTACATAGCATTATTTTTAGATAACATTAAAATATAATATACAATATTAAAACACTGTAAAGTAAAAACGTAACTTATCATACAGTCCTCCCCGCGGCATGGTGCCGAGAACGCCGGCTGCGTTTCCTCGCTGAATGGCTATACTTATACTTAGCTTTTGAGTGAGAAAAGAACCAGCCTTCTTATCACCAACAGCGATGACAGCATAGCGATTGAGGCAATTGACAATTATTATTACAAGCCAGCGCTTGCCTAAAATCCCAACTGGTGGTAAGTAGTAATGAAGATGGTAGTTCGCACTGTCTTAGCGTAACAAAAGCCTATTCATTCTTACTTCGAAGACACCCAGATTTTGTTTGGATGGAAGACACCCCGAAAAATTATTCCACCTCTTTGCTGTACGCATTACAAAAGACGAAGCAAATGTTTGGTTTGAAAGCGTGGAATGTCGACAACAAAGTGGTGAAGACCGCCTACTGCCTGATTGTCCGATAGTGAAAAAGAGAGAGGAATGAATTGCATTTAATTCCTGCGAATACTCTCCGACATGGATCTTTTATAATACAGAGGGGCTGGCAACTCTGCGCCTGTACTCGATGATGTCAAGATTGGTTCCAACCAAATCAAGGTTACCAATAAGCATCTTAGCACGTTTTTTACGATTTTACGTTTTGAAACAAGTCCAATTTGTGTGTTGTGTACGTGTGAGTGAATTTTGAAACACTTGTCTATAGGTGATAGCAGTACTCCATGCACTTTCACTAAACAAACCCTGAAATGTGATAAGCAAATCAGGTCAAAATTTGTTTCTATGCCACAATTTACTAATGTGATATAAAATTTGTAAAAATTACTATTTAAATTTATTTAACAGTAATTAGATTACAAAATAAAGAAACTCTTGAATTAATCGAAATATCCTGACCTACAAAACTCCCGTTTATATCCGTGTAGTGGCTGTGTAGGAATATCCATTGTCCCATATCGTGTAGCGGCTGTGTAAGAATATCCATTGTCCCATATCGTGTAGCGGCTGTGTAAGAATATCCATTGTCCCATATCGTGTAGTGGCTGTGTAAGAATATCCATTGTCCCATATCGTGTAGTGGCTGTGTAAGAATATCCATTGTCCCATATCGTGTAGCGGCTGTATAAGAATATCCATTGTCCCATATCGTGTAGCGGCTGTGTAAGAATATCCATTGTCCCATATCGTGTAGCGGCTGTGTAAGAATATCCATTGTCCCATATCGTGTAGTGGCTGTGTAAGAATATCCATTGTCCCATATCGTGTAGCGGCTGTGTAAGAATATCCATTGTCCCACATCGTGTAGTGGCTGTGTAAGAATATCCATTGTCCCATATCGTGTAGCGGCTGTGTAAGAATATCCATTGTCCCATATCGTGTAGTGGCTGTGTAAGAATATCCATTGTCCCATATCGTGTAGTGGCTGTGTAAGAATATCCATTGTCCCATATCGTGTAGCGGCTGTGTAAGAATATCCATTGTCCCATATCGTGTAGTGGCTGTGTAAGAGTATCCATTGTCCCATATCGTGTAGCGGCTGTGTAAGAATATCCATTGTCCCATATCGTGTAGTGGCTGTGTAAGAGTATCCATTGTCCCATATCGTGTAGCGGCTGTGTAAGAATATCCATTGTCCCATATCGTGTAGTGGCTGTGTAAGAGTATCCATTGTCCCATATCGTGTAGCGGCTGTGTAAGAATATCCATTGTCCCATATCGTGTAGTGGCTGTGTAAGAGTATCCATTGTCCCATATCGTGTAGCGGCTGTGTAAGAATATCCATTGTCCCATATCGTGTAGTAGCTGTGTAAGAATATCCATTGTCCCATATCGTGTAGTGGCTGTGTAAGAATATCCATTGTCCCATATCGTGTAGCGGCTGTGTAAGAATATCCATTGTCCCATATCGTGTAGTGGCTGTGTAAGAGTATCCATTGTCCCATATCGTGTAGCGGCTGTGTAAGAATATCCATTGTCCCATATCGTGTAGTGGCTGTGTAAGAATATCCATTGTCCCATATCGTGTAGTGGCTGTGTAAGAATATCCATTGTCCCATATCGTGTAGCGGCTGTGTAAGAATATCCATTGTCCCATATCGTGTAGTGGCTGTGTAAGAGTATCCATTGTCCCATATCGTGTAGCGGCTGTGTAAGAATATCCATTGTCCCATATCGTGTAGTGGCTGTGTAAGAATATCCATTGTCCCATATCGTGTAGTGGCTGTGTAAGAATATCCATTGTCCCATATCGTGTAGCGGCTGTGTAAGAATATCCATTGTCCCATATCGTGTAGTGGCTGTGTAAGAGTATCCATTGTCCCATATTGTGTAGCGGCTGTGTAAGAATATCCATTGTCCCATATCGTGTAGTGGCTGTGTAAGAATATCCATTGTCCCATATCGTGTAGCGGCTGTGTAAGAATATCCATTGTCCCATATCGTGTAGTGGCTGTGTAAGAGTATCCATTGTCCCATATCTTGTAGCGGCTGTGTAAGAATATCCATTGTCCCATATCGTGTAGTGGCTGTGTAAGAATATCCATTGTCCCATATCTTGTAGCGGCTGTGTAAGAATATCCATTGTCCCATATCGTGTAGTGGCTGTGTAAGAATATCCATTGTCCCATATCGTGTAGTGGCTGTGTAAGAATATCCATTGTCCCATATCGTGTAGCGGCTGTGTAAGAATATCCATTGTCCCATATCGTGTAGTGGCTGTGTAAGAGTATCCATTGTCCCATATTGTGTAGCGGCTGTGTAAGAATATCCATTGTCCCATATCGTGTAGTGGCTGTGTAAGAATATCCATTGTCCCATATCGTGTAGTGGCTGTGTAAGAATATCCATTGTCCCATATCGTGTAGCGGCTGTGTAAGAATATCCATTGTCCCATATCGTGTAGCGGCTGTGTAAGAATATCCATTGTCCCATATCGTGTAGGGGCTGTGTAAGAGTATCCATTGTCCCATATCGTGTAGCGGCTGTGTAAGAATATCCATTGTCCCATATCGTGTAGTGGCTGTGTAAGAATATCCATTGTCCCATATCGTGTAGTGGCTGTGTAAGAATATCCATTGTCCCATATCGTGTAGTGGCTGTGTAAGAATATCCATTGTCCCATATCGTGTAGCGGCTGTGTAAGAATATCCATTGTCCCATATCGTGTAGCGGCTGTGTAAGAGTATCCATTGTCCCATATCGTGTAGCGGCTGTGTAAGAATATCCATTGTCCCATATCGTGTAGTGGCTGTGTAAGAATATCCATTGTCCCATATCGTGTAGTGGCTGTGTAAGAATATCCATTGTCCCATATCATGTAGCGGCTGTGTAAGAATATCCATTGTCCCATATCGTGTAGCGGCTGTGTAAGAATATCCATTGTCCCATATCGTGTAGTGGCTGTGTAAGAATATCCATTGTCCCATATCGTGTAGTGGCTGTGTAAGAATATCCATTGTCCCATATCGTGTAGCGGCTGTGTAAGAATATCCATTGTCCCATATCGTGTAGTGGCTGTGTAAGAGTATCCATTGTCCCATATCGTCCCGTGTGGCTCCTAAAAACGAAAAAAGGAAACTGGAGATGGGCAGCAGCGTCTCCCTGAAAACAACTTAAAATTATAAACTACTGAGGCTAGCAACCTGCCTGCCAAGCGTGGCAAGGTTGGCAAAATCCCCAGCAGTGGACTTTTATATTTTGTACTGTATGATGGATGGATGAAAACACAGGTCATTGATCTCGTAAAAGATTAAATTGAATTGATTGAAAACGATTGAGCCGTAAAAGCGAGAAGCTACCTACGTAATTTTTAACAGTAGCTAATTATAAATCATTAATAGAATCAGGCGTCATTTTGCGGAAAAAAAGTTATATTAAATATGTTATTATTCTGCCAAGACCCGCGTAATAAAATAGAACGCCCTCACCCAACTGCGCCTTACATTCATATTATAGTCTCAGCGGTCAGCGACCGCAGGGTGTACTGCACCTGATGATGTCTAATTTAGAGGTGATACTGCGTCTTTACTAGTGTAGTGGCGTTGGGAGTAGTGGTGACGGGCACAGTGCACGTGATTGAGAGAGGACGCGAGCTGCTCTTCAAACTAGGTAAGACACAACTTTTGGTTTATTACGCAGATTTTATTTAAATAATTCCTACATCTTTAATAGCAATAACAAATTAAATAAGAAGATCCGAGTAAATTAAAATGCAAGACCTGTGGAGAGTAAAGTGCAACACGACCGCTAATCCGTTGGATAAACGGGACGCTCTCTGAAACGTGCAGAGACCACGTCGACGTAAATTTTATCGGTTTACGCTCATAGGGAAATTTTTTGTAATATTTGAAAATATTATGTACTTGAGATTGTGATTAACTATTAACTTGACTTACGGAGACTTACAATTCGAACTGCATGCTTTTTAAATTAATTTTACGGCTTATTTGCATTTTTTTTATCGAAGAGGAAGCAAACGAGTACGTGGCTCATCCGATGGTAAGTGACGATCACTGTCGTTCATGATCATCTATGTCGCGTTTAATTTTAATTTTTTAATTCCCGAGGGACCGTGGATGCTGTAGAGAACTCGAAACGTCGGAAGTTAAAGTTAAAATAAAAACTGTAAAATTAGCTTCGTCATGTAGTATTCACGTAAGTATAAAAAATCATTATATTTTTTGTATTTATGTTACAGGATATCTTTGCCAAGTATAAAGAAATTTAGATGATTCTTTTTTTCAATATATAGTTTAAATTTTAGAGGAGTGGCAAAATAGGAGATGAAGATTTTAATGTAACCATTTAGACAATATTGAGATTGTGAAATTCCTTAGTCTACTACTTCCAAGGTTCAAAACGTTTAACTTTCAATGAAAAGTAACCCGAATTCAAAAAAAAAGGAGAAAAAATATGTTTCATATTTGCTTATGTATTCGAGGATTTAATAACTTCCTTTGCAACGCGTATTTATTCATTTAACTTAGGTTTAGACAATATTGAGATTAGGATACTCCTAAATCTACTCAAATGGTTATTTTTTTTTAATATTGACAAAAAGTATAAGTCTACTTCAAGAAGCTAAAAAGTATAAAACAATTTCATATCATAAGTCGGAGCTTTCATTATTCTGCACGCTATATCTTAGCACTTTGGCTATTATTTTTTTTAAGTTAATTTTACAAATGATCCAAAGCGGAAACCTCCTTACTTTTATTTCAAACGAGTCTAGTTCACCTGATGGTAAGAGGAGGCCATACATACCTACATCTATACCATAGTTTCCTTTATTCCAACGTTACACTCTTTCGAATGTCTTCTGCTGCACATAGACCTCTCACATGATTGCCTCACAGCAAGCATTGTCCACAAAAAGTCGACAACCGATGGGAATGACAGGTTCTCGAGTGGCAGACTCATACCGGTAATCGGAGTGTAGGGCGACTCCCACTGGATGAAGTGACGACCTGGTAAGAAATGTAGGAAGATAAAGGATGCCGGTTACTCAGGACCATGCTTTGTGGCATTTTTTGAAGGGAGAGGACTATTTTCAGCAGTGGACTTCTTAAGGTCTGTATTGATGATTATGAATGCTCAGTAGTTACTAGGAAAATATGTTGATATGCCTATGTTTAATTTCCATCTTCCGCCCCTAACACACAAGGGACGAAATAGGGTAGTTAATCCCCGTACGTCATTACGACACTACATTATTTTTATATTTTATCAACTGGTGTATAAATAACACATATAATTTTTTTATTACGCCATAGAGTGGCACCGTAAGAATACACCACCCCATTTCAACCTGTATATAAATTCCAACATTGGGAATTGCTAGTAAGAACTCGTGGTTTCCGATAGGTGGCGGTATCAGTATTTAGTTTACGCCAGGCGTAAAGCACCCAAATCGGGGATGTGATCGAAACGTGTAGCAATGCTATCGTAAATCCGCCAGCTATCATATCGAAAAGATTAAGAAAGATTCCCTATCTTGAAAGAGTCTTTAATCGAAAAATAAGCCGCTTTTTTTATAGAATAACTGTGAGAAGCGAGAACATAGTCTGCCTGATTGTAAGTGGGTGCTGTGGCACGTAGACATCCACATCTTGCACCGTAAGAACTAAGACGGAATGCCTCGTGTCCAGTAAAAATTTTTCTTTGCGTGCAACGTAAGAAAGACAGTAACATTAAACTGCTATTTTGCGTGACTTTTAAGAAGATTTTTTTTCTATAAAAACACGTTATCCTCACATTAGGAGTAGTCATAAATTGAACGAGGACGATCGTCCAGACCTAAAACGATTATTTGTAAGCTAGCCCGCGGCGCCGCAACTCATTACTATCACTTTGCCACGGAGCCGGCAAATAGTAATACATATTTAATAAAATGTTCATAATTTTAAGGATTTTTCCACAATTTATCGGATATTAATTAAACGTTCGTAAAATTAATATTATTCAATGTCAAATATTTGTGTTAATATACATAAATATTCATCTTTCAACATGATCACAAGTATTCAGAACTATAAAAACACACAAAAATCCTCCATAGCCTCAGATCTATACCCTAGACGGCCGCCGCCTTTGCGTCAGATATGATGGACCAAATACCTCTTATTATCTAAGGCAATATTAAAAAGTTGCCATAAATAACAAAACTGTTCCGCTAAATTTTTTTATCATAAACATAAAAAAATTTAACATACGTAAATAAAATCTTGGAAAATGATATCAGTAAGTTGGAAAAATTACCTGGCGGTACACCACCGTAGGGCATTTAATAATCATATGCGTGTATATACGTGCACTTTACGTTCCTTGTATCGCGAAGAAATGTGCTCTAGGAGATATTTTGTGTTCTGACAACATCTTGTCCTCTCACACTTTGTAACACATATTCACTACGTGCTCTGCGGTGAAGAAAACACCGTGAAGAAACCTACCAATCAGACAAACAAAAATAATTTATAGAAACATATTAACTCTGCCAGCAAATTTTGGATAGCGTGATGGATATTTCCTTTATTCTTTCATAAATTATAGCATGTATCTACCCACAATTCTATTCCGTTCATTACAGCCAATGAATATCCACGGCTGAAAAAACGCCGCCATAGATTGTCTCAAAGGAAGGATTTTGCCATAGTTGTCACACTTAAAAGGCGGATTGTTCCGTACGCAGTTTATTTGGGTTGCTATCAGGAAGATTCAGCAGCCCATCTCCTGCTTCAGTTTCCATCCACGGGATGATATGGGAAAGTGGATATTTTTACACCGCCATTACACGATTTTCATGTGCCCAGGATTGGAACTTGCATACAGGCTTTTCTTTTACTTTTGTAACATAATTGGACTGAGTAAAAAAAATACATTGCAGAAAAAATATTTAATTCTCCTTAGTCTCGTAACGTGTGACTGCTAAGTAGGGACTAATATTCAGATGTAGCAACAGGTAAAAGCTTTGCACTTACCAGATGGACTTCTTCCTAGGCGGGGAAGGAGTCCTACCATGCAGTAGGAGTACTAGGATCGCGTCTGGTCGTACCTTTCCAATGAAATAAGTTGTATTCTCTCTTTTGCTAATAAAAACTTTAAAAAAACCCAACAATTTTCTATGTTTACCACCTACCAGAACTCTAATACGTATGAGTAATTATTTAGTTTATTTTTTACGTTGTAAAGCCATGCTGCTGCATTATGGCTGCAATACCAATGAAGCGTCATACTTTGACATCAACCTAGAAACAAAAACTGAAACCATAGTGCATTATAAGTATATAATGTTGGCATCCCTCTTTAACACAATTAGTCATTTAAAAAATTAAAAAATATTGAACCTACTAAAAATTCTTCATAATATTTAATACCAGTACTACAATGAGAATAGCTAATTTGTCATCCTTTAATAATTTTAATGGTAAATTGCATTAATGAGGCATGCCAAGATTGTTTGTTAACTGAATGAGACAAGTAAGGCAAATTTAAGTATCCTTTACCTCACTTGTGCAATTTTTCCAATGCTCTTATTTTTTGGAAACATTTATTTTGTTTTATAATGTTTGAGAGAATTGATTATGCTTGGTTTTTATGACTATAAGTTTGTTTTAAAGATTAAAATTTTATTTTCTATGAAAATCTAATGTGTCTTGAATCTCAAATCTGATCTCTTTTTTTATAAATAAAATTTTATTTTTACAAGTTCGCTTTAAGATTTCACTTTTATTTCGTTTCTTCTAATATCTTATGTTCAATTTTAGACATTTGTGATTTTATGTGATTTTAAATAATTATATTCAGATTTATAAATAAATTTTATTTTTATGTGCTTACTTTTTCACACAGAAAATATTGTCTAATTGTTACTATTCCATTTTTTTCGACAAAATTGGTCTATACTTCTACTTTAAAACCAAACACCTCTCAATATAAATGACAGGCCAAACAGGCATACATTTTTTTTAAATCACAGAAATAATGTTAATTTTGATGGTTTGTCATTTCAAAATTGTAACATTTAAAATCACCAATGTGGTTCAAATTACTATTGGTACAATTATTAATAATTTAAGGAAAAATGTTTAACGTCCATAAATTTCTAACATATTTAAGCAAATTTTGATGAAGTTTTACCGATTCGCCGTCATGCCAAATAGAAGTAAGGATTAAAACAAGTGTTATAGAGAAAATAACTTAAAAGCAATCATCCCATAGTAACTGAAGTGTAAATATATGGCCACATGCAAACACACAAGCTGGCTAAATCACAAGTAAAGTTATTAAGTTTTTTGCCTCCTGAAAAGCAACGGTTTTGTGGTTTGAGACACACACACAAAATAAAATTGAAATACTATTTGTGGGATGCTACTGTTTTACTACTTTATAAAAAATAAAACTGGAATACATACTTTATATGAAAACTTTCATAAAATTTATTAAACTTTCATAAAATTTATATCAATTATTATTTCAAGATTTAAATTTTTCATTTATTAAATTATTTTTCATTAATTGTATCTAAGTACGAGGGTGGATTGAAAAGTACTCGGCCTAACACAGATCCATTCAATTCTAAAAATCAAATCTACCCACATTATTTAGTTCAGTTCAGACTAGTTCATTGTGTGAAGTTCGAAACGTGTGCGATAATTAGTTGTGATTTTATAAATTTATTAACAAAGTAATCGGACATAATTTCCGCGAATGGAGCAAATCGAGCAGCGTGCCGTCATTAAGTACCTCCATAAGAAGGGGCTATCATCAAAAGCCATCCATGATGACATGGTCAGTACATTAGGCGATTGTGCTCTGTCATATTCATCCGTCAAAAAATGGATAGCAGAATTTAAGCGTGGTAGAGAGAGTGTGAAAGATGAACCCCGCTCTGGAAGGCCTTCGACGTCAACTACTGACGAAAATATTAAAAAAGTACTTGATTTAATAATGGGAGACCGCAGATTAAAAATTAGAGAGATAGCCGAGATTATAGGCATCTCTTATGAATGAACTCAAAACATCATTGTCAACGAGCTGGGTTTCCACAAGGTGTCTGCGAGGTGGGTTCCGCGACTGCTTTCAGTTGAACAAAAAAGGACGCGATTGACTATTTCACGCGAATGTTTGGAGTTATTTGAAGCCGATGCAGATGATTCTTTGAATCGTTTTGTTACTATGGACGAAACATGGGTTCATTACTGTACACCGGAAACAAAACAACAATCAAAACAGTGGAGAAGACCTGGTTCACCACCCCCTAAAAAGGCTAAGTCGATTTTGTCGGCAAATAAGGTGATGGCTTCAGTATTCTGGGACTCGAAAGGTGTGATTATGATTGATTATCTTGAAAGGGGTCAGACTATAAACTCTGATTACTACTGCACCTTACTACGTCGTTTACGAGAGGAAATAAAAGAAAAACGTCGAGGAATGCTCAGAAGAAAAGTCCTTTTTCATCAAGATAACGCCCGTGTTCACACGTCAGTACAGTCAATGGCTGAAATTCACAACTGTGGCTTTGAACTGTTACCGCATCCGCCGTATTCACCTGATCTGGCACCATCAGACTTCTTTCTGTTCCCTAACCTAAAACAGCACTTGGGAGGTCAAAGATTTTCGAAAAACGACGAGGTCAAAGCAGCTGTAGACGCATATTTTGACTCTAAGGTAGAATCTTTTTTTTTCAACGGTCTAAATGCTTGGAAGGGGAGGTGGCAAAAGTGTATTGAACTTGATGGTGGATGGATAACTGATTTAGTATGTGTTTATTTTCTTGGTTAGGCCGAGTACTTTTCAATCCACCCTCGTAATAACCTCAAGTACTTACTTGGAGAAATTCTGGTACCAAAGGTGCTAATCTTTTTTTTTTATAGAAGAGGGGGCAAACGAGCATGCGGCTCACCTGATGTTAAGTGACTACCGCCGCCCATGATCAACCGCAACACCAGGAGAATTGCGGGTGCGTTGCCGGCCCTTTAGAAAGGAGTAAGCTCTTTTCTTGAAGGTCCCCAGGTCGTATCGGTCCGGAAAAATCGCCGGTGGTAAACTATTCCACAGAGAGGTTGTACGTGGAAGAAAACTCCTTGTGAAACGTACAGTGGTGGACCGCCAAGCATCCAGATGGTGTGGATGGTATCGGGACGTTTGCCGTGTAGTGCGTTCACGAAATTTGGCGGCTGGGATTAATCCGAACAATTCCTCAGAGCACTCCCCGTGATAGATGCGATAAAATACGCAAAGAGATGCAACATCTCTTCGCAGCGCCAGTGAATCGAGCCGATCGGAAAGCTTTCGGTCGTCGACGATTCGAGCCGCTCTGCGCTGGATGCGGTGAAGTGGAAGGAGCTGGTACTGGGGAGCCCCAGCCCAGAGATGGGAACAGTATTCCATGTGCGGCCGAACCTGCGCCTTGTAAAGTTGCAGGCGGTGTGCCGGCATGAAAAAGCTTGGCGTGCTCAGCAGAGCGGGACAGTATCCCGCTCTGCTGAGCACGCCAAGCTTTTTAGAGGCCAATTTGGCCTTCCCTTCCAAGTGACCACGAAACTGCACATCACTCGATATGTCGACGCCGAGGATTCCGATACTGGCTGAGGCAACAAGGGGAGTGCCTTGAAACTGAGGGGATACGACAAAGGGGTTCTTTTTAATCTTTTTAATCTTTGATATAATTCTGCACTAATTTCTTGAATTGAAAAGTTGGGGAACCTTTTTTCGGGGAATTTGTCTTTAATCATATCTAAAGCAGCTTCAATTTCATTTTGAGTTCCTAAAAGAAATAATAGTGATTATGGATTTAATTCCCATAAAGTACAATAGTAAACTAAAATAAAACAATGAAAATAGTACCTTCAATTGCCGAAATTTTTTGTTTTACAGAATCAGGATGTCTTCTAACATATACACTAGCGCCGGTTTTGGCTTTAATTTGATTAACAAATGATCCATGTTTGCCTATTAAGAGACCAACCAAGGTCTGTGGAATTATAAACTTAAAATAATTTTTAATAGAATGGGTTTGACGAACGATGTACTCGTTCAGTCCACTTGATGGTAAGTTGTTGCTGTGTTCCATAGACATCTACATTTATCTTCGATTAAGGTGGCTCAAGTCGCGGGCTCGAACTCATTGGTGGGCGCGGCCAAAAAGCACGTTGTCTCACCTGGCATCGTGCCCGACAGAGATAGTATCAGTGAAGAGCAGTTAGAACGCACGTCTTGTTCGTACGGCGTTCCGAACCGTTAGAACAAAAACGAAGTTACACGAACACGATGCACACATACATATCCCTATTCTGTGCCGCTCGACGCTTGCCTTGTACCTACCTACAAACTCGTACTAAATTATTAGGCGCTGCGTTATCGCTTTATACTATACCTCTATGGCTCTATAGATACCTAATATAGATTGCTTATTTTATTATGTTTTGTTTTCCCCGGGTGGTCATGCAGCGATCACTCAAGAGTTCACGACGCCGAAGCATGAACTGGAACAGTCATCGCAGTTTATATCCGTACTAGCTGTTGCCAGCGGCTTCAAACGCGTGAACTCGAAAATTATCCCACAGGAACGAAATACCTGAATAAACGGTATCAAATGTGTTATTCCAGACCAGGTATAACCTATCTCTGAGCTAAATATCATCCAGATCCCTTCAGCTGTTCTGGCGTGATTGAGTAACATACATCTATCCATCCAAACTTTCGCATTTATAATAGTACCTGGTTGACCGAGCAAATATTTTTCGCTCGATTTTTTTTAATTCGTGTATTTTGGAAATTATATTTAGATACAAATTACATACTGATGAAATATAAATAATATTTTTTGATCTTAGCGACATAACAGAAAAAACGGAACTGGTTATTTGAATAAAAAATCATGAGTGCAATTATTTTAATTTAAATTTTCGTGTTTTTAAAAAATACTAAAAAAGGGCTCGAAAAAATAGATATTCTCAAAAACGAAAGGAACTTGAAAAAAAAATTAAAAAAGTCGGTCGGTCTGGGCTCGAACCAGGGTTTTACGATGCTGTGACCGCCCAATACTAATTAAGCTATTTATAATCATTAACAATTTGTCAAAATTTACCTTCTTATTCTAACGATATTGTAGCAGTTTTTCATTGCCTAAAAACACGGACAAAAAGACATTTTCTAAAAATAAATCCTAGCTAGATCGATTTTTTATCCCCGAAACTCTCTGGACACTAAATTTTATGAAAATCGTTGGAGCCGTTTCCGAGATCCCGATTATATATATATTTATATACAAGAATTGCTCGTTTAATAGTATAATATTTAGATAATAATTGTAATTATCAGAATATAGTATATTCTGCCTACCTATAAATTGTTTTCAAAAATACTTACCTGTCTTCTTACTTTTTTTATATACACACAATATCACTAGATGTAAACACATGTTTTTATCAAGACAAGTGACCCGTCAAGACTGTTTCCTTAGTACCGACGTACTTAGGCAGGTAGGTAGGCAGTTTAGATTTTAGTGTCCACGACGCAGCGACAGTTTGTCAAATTTTGTTGTATAGTAGGTTGTGGGTATCTAGGTAATAACAGTGGGTAGGTACCTATCCACCGTCCACGCCGCGCAAGTGATTCTCGTCCCACCTGTCCGCGCAGTAACTTTTTTTTACGACCGCGCGAGACTGTCGCAACAAAAACGATTACTAGGTACTGAAATACCAAATAGGTACCTACCTAACATTCAAATAAAAATATTCTCAAAAAGCTCAACGAATTCAGAATTTAATTTTGTTAAAAGAAAATTGGTCAAATAAAAAATAAAGGATGAAAATAAAGCATATGGGAATATAAAAATAAATCGTATTTATTTGTTATTTCGAGTTTTACAAGAAAAGTATAATATTTACTGGAGACAATTATTTTATTATTATAATAGTACATGATATTCCCTTCAAAATGACACCAATATGAATAATATCTTATATCTATATCTATAAATAAATAAAATTGAAGTGTCTGTTTGTAGTGTTAAAATAACAGCTTTTTATTAAATGCATATGAAAGTACTAGTAACAAAAACACAATTTTAAAAATTTTGTCTGTCTGTCGGTCTGTCTGTCTGTCTGTTTGTTCCAGCTAATCTCCGAAAAAGCTGGATCTATTTTGACGGGACTTTCACTGGCAGATAGCTGATGATATAAGGAATAACTTGAACTACTTTTGTTTTAGAAAAAGAATTAGGGTTCCGCGCAAAAAAATTAAAACCCATGAAATCCATATTCCACGCGTGCGAGATCGCGGGGAAAAACTAGTACTCAACATAGATAAATGTATACTTATTTTTATTTATTTATTATTTTAATAAATAAATAAAAATAAGTATTAATAATTTCTAGACACATCTCAACAGATATTTCGTTTATAAATTGCTATCAATACTGAAGCATTCTTTTATTTAAATTTCAAACACCACAATCTCTAATTTTTTACTCTGCTATCTTCAGCGCTGTGCACGAACGGAACGATGTCGTTGAGAGTCGTGATAGCTCACATGGTTAGCGCTCGTTATAGGTATCACAGTACGGGAGCAACCCGGGTTCGATCCCCACTGCACCAATGAAATTGTTGCGTGCTGATTTAGCTATCAGTTGGAAAGTCCGTTTTTCTGGGCCGTTTTGTTTTGTTACACTGACATCTCGCAAGTCACCTAGGGACCTAGGAGGTTGTCGGTTACTTATTTTTTATTTTTCTTTAAAATTTTCGTCGGTAAAATAACATATTTATAATAGTAAAAAAAGTAAAGTTACAGCCTATATACGTCCCACTGCTGGGCACAGGCCTCCTCTAATTTCTGAGAGGGTTTTAAGGCAAGGAAATGTCCGCCACGCTGCCCGTGTTGACGAACTTCACATTTCTTCGAAATATATATTTTTTAATTTCTCAGACATGCAGACCCGAGTTCGATCCCCGCCGGCACCAATGAAATTGTTAATTGCAATTGTGCTGATTTACCACGTGCTCGGCGGTGAAGGAAAACATATTGAGGAAACCTGCACGTCTGAGAATATAATTATAATCGAATGTAAATCAAATTGACATAGGTGAGTAAGGATAAAATTAGCGGAACATTAATAAAATTTTGAGATCGTTTTTTTTTTTCAAAATTTTATTTATATATTCCTCTATTTTTGTCTGTGCTTATATCAATTTGATTTAATCCGAAGTTCAAGCAGGGGTCAATGTAGCGTAGTACGTAGTAATTTAGAGCGCAGGTATAGCTATAGTCATACGAACGTCACAGGCCGCAGCTGACTGAGTCGAATAAAACTATTAGAATAAGCGCGCGTCACCGCGCATGCATGTGTGTGTAAGTGTCGTCCTCCCGCACCGCACCGGGGGAAATATTATTCAGTGAGATGCACGATAATTCATAGTACCCGGTTGACCGAGCTTTGCTCGGTAATTTTCGCTCGGTTTTTTTTTTGATTCGTGTGTTTTGGAAATTATATTTAGATACAAATTACATACTAATGAAATACGAATAATATTTATTGATCGTAGCGACATAATAGAAAAAAACTGAACTGTTTATTTGATTAAAAAATCATGAGTGCAATTAGTTTAATTTAAATTTTCGTGTTTTTAAAAAATACTAAAAAAAGGGCTCGAAAAAAATAGATTTTCACAAAAAAGAAAGGAATTTAAAAAAATTCCTTTCTTTTTTGTGAAAATCTATTTTTTTTTAAATTTTAATTATATTTTTTAAATTTTAATTATATTTTTATTATTTTTTTTTAAATTAAAAATTCCTTTCTTTTTTGTGAAAATCTATTTTTTTTTAAATTCCTTTCTTTTTTGTGAAAATCTATTTTTTTCGAGCCCTTTTTTTAGTATTTTTTAAAAACACGAAAATTTAAATTAAACTAATTGCACTCATGATTTTTTAATCAAATAAACAGTTCAGTTTTTTTCTATTATGTCGCTACGATCAATAAATATTATTCGTATTTCATCAGTATGTAATTTGTATCTAAATATAATTTCCAAAACACACGAATCAAAAAAAAAACCGAGCGAAAATTACCGAGCAAAGCTCGGTCAACCGGGTACTATGAATTATCGTGCATCTCACTGAATAATATTTCCCCCGGTGCGGTACGGGAGGACGACACTTACACACACATGCATGCGCGGTGACGCGCGCTTATTCTAATAGTTTTATTCGACTCAGTCAGCTGCGGCCTGTGACGTTCGTATGACTATAGCTATACCTGCGCTCTAAATTACTACGTACTACGCTACATTGACCCCTGCTTGAACTTCGGATTAAATCAAATTGATATAAGCACAGACAAAAATAGAGGAATATATAAATAAAATTTTGAAAAAAAAACGATCTCAAAATTTTATTAATGTTCCGCTAATTTTATCCTTACTCACCTATGTCAATTTGATTTACATTCGATTATAATTATATTCTCAGACGTGCAGGTTTCCTCAATATGTTTTCCTTCACCGCCGAGCACGTGGTAAATCAGCACAATTGCAATTAACAATTTCATTGGTGCCGGCGGGGATCGAACTCGGGTCTGCATGTCTGAGAAATTAAAAAATATATATTTCGAAGAAATGTGAAGTTCGTCAACACGGGCAGCGTGGCGGACATTTCCTTGCCTTAAAACCCTCTCAGAAATTAGAGAAGGCCTGTGCCCAGCAGTGGGACGTATATAGGCTGTAACTTTACTTTTTTTACTATTATAAATATGTTATTTTACCGACGAAAATTTTAAAGAAAAATAAAAAATAAGTAACCGACAACCTCCTAGGTCCCTAGGTGACTTGCGAGATGTCAGTGTAACAAAACAAAACGGCCCAGAAAAACGGACTTTCCAACTGATAGCTAAATCAGCACGCAACAATTTCATTGGTGCAGTGGGGATCGAACCCGGGTTGCTCCCGTACTGTGATACCTATAACGAGCGCTAACCATGTGAGCTATCACGACTCCGGTCGGCCGGTCTGGGCTCGAACCATGGTATTACGATTTTGTGACCGCCCAATATACCATTAAGCTATTTGTAATCATTAATAAGCCGTCAAAATTTACCTTCTTATTCTAACGATATTATAGCAGTTTTTCATTGCCTAAAAACACGGACAAAAAGACATTTTCTAAAAATAAATCCTAGCTAGATCGATTTATTGCCCCCGAAACTCCCTGCACACAAAATTTTATGAAAATCGTTGGAGCCGTTTCCGAGATCGCGATTATATAGATATATATATATATACAAGAATTGCTCGTTTAATTTCATATAAACACGCGCGCGTAAAAAAATACGAAAAGGCCTTTGGAAGGAGGGGTTTTATGAAAAAACCACTGCATGAATCAATTACCAATAAAATTTATTGAATTCTTCGATAATTGAGCTGTGTCGGTACCGACTTTGTTTTGGAAATTTTACACTGCTTTTATTACTAATTTACGCCCAAAGTTGTGTTAAAATTGGCAATAAAAACGAATCTTTGGTAGCTCGTAACTTTTTAACGACTTTTTATTTTACTATTCTGTTTCGGTACAGACAAAATTAATAATGAGACAAAACGATATCATGTTTAAGTTTGGATGTACACTGTCAAACAGCGGAGTAAAACCCCTCCGAAATTTCTATGGAAATAATGTCGACTAGAGTCACCTTAAGAACAAAAATGCAGACGCGTTGTCATCCCTGACGACAACGATGAAATGCCAATATTCCAGTAAAGTGTCTCCGGTTCTCTACACTCACAATACGAAACATAGCAGCATTAACCTGCTATTTTAAGCTGGTATTCTGTGAGAGCGTGGTTTTTCCCCGGTCGAGCCGATACATTGGTGCTACAATGTGCTCTACCACGTAATATTAAACTAATTATAAAGTAACATTTGATCGCGTTTACGTAGCTATAGAGGTATGAAATTAGAAAGTAAAAATAAAAACGTCAAATATTATGTTAATATTTATTTTAAGTAACAACAAATGGTACACATATTGCGCATAAAATCATGATTTCGATATAACACAAATAAAAATTAACAGAATTAAAAACATTTGGTAAGGCTGATTTAAGAAGCAAATCGATTTATTCTTTCTATCACAGACATATCTTAAAAATAAGTGGAAGACAATTTATTGGTCACCTAGACTTACCATACAGGTAAAATAAACTAGCATTTTATAAATAAATTTAACAGTGTCGGCATATTTGCCAATTTTTAAAGTGTCTAAGCTGTGTTAAAAAATTTATATAAATTGAGACTAAAGCATTGAATGAAATTTTTAATTAATGGATATTTGAAAATGAAGCGTAGAAAATATACTTAACTAATATATAATTAACATTTTTCTAACATAATATTATATACTTTCAATTCAACGCCACACTGCTGTGCCGGTCGGAGTGGGGGGTGTTAGGTTTAATTTCGTTACGGAATTTCTTGATTCGGTCGCCGTACTCAAAGCCCGCGATAAAAGCTATGCAATAGATAAGTAAATAAATAAAATAATTTTATATTCAATATAGATTACAAGTAATTCTTATTGAAAGTCAATATTTTACCTTACCACTGGTTCGAAAAAAAAACCTCTGTCCTGGGAAGAACCATCAAGAAACCCAGCGGAACTTTTTTTTTAAATAAATTTTACAATGCTATGGTCACAGAATATTTACAAAATTTATTTTAGAAACAGCTTGGAAGCGACCACCTCATTCTCAGGGGTTATTATCAATCATGTATTCATTTATATCATAATAACCCTTTTTATACATAAAAAAACATAACATAAACACTCACGCCTGTCACCCAGAGGGGTAGGCAGAGACTACGGACTTCCATTTGGCACGATCCTGACATACCTCTTTCGCCTCCTTTACATCCATATATCTACGCATACATGCTCGTAGGTTAAGGGTACTTCTAACGTGGCCCATTTTCAAAATATCGCCAATTTGGTCGATACACTTTTTTCTAGGGCGTCCCTTCCCGATTCGGCCGTTCACATCTGCCATGTAAATTTGCTTTGTCACTTTTTCCTCATTCATTCTTTCTACATGACCAAACCACCGAAGCATTCCTTTCTTAATCCTGGTCACATCATCATCTTGCATACCACATTTATCTCTTATCAAGCAATTTCTCACCCTGTCATTCAGATTCAACCCTAGCATATTCCTTAAAGACCACATTTCTACAGCATTTATTCTACTTTCGTGCTTCTTCTTATACAGTTTATACAGTTTTTGTTTAATAAAATATTTAAACTTGCTATTAGGGAGACCTTGTATATTTTCTGGGACTTTGTTGTAATAGCGTATACATTGCCCCCATAATGAATTACTGACTCCGTGGAGTCGAGAAACTGGTAGCACCAGCTTGTGTTTGTTCCTAGTGTTTACAGAGTGTATGTCACATTTTTACTATCTTTATTTTTGTGAACATACATCAAATTTTCATAGATATTCTGAGAGGCCAAAGTTAATATATTTATTTCTTTAAATTTTTCTCTAAGAGACTCTCTCAGTTTAAAATTGTATATAGCTCTAATGGCCCTCTTCTGTAAAACAAAAATAGTTTCTAAATCAGCCGCATTCCCCCCCCCCCCCCCCATAGCAAAATCCCATATGACATTATGCTATGGAAATAATTGAAATAAACTAATCTAGCTGTCTCGAAACTAGTGAGATCTCTAATCTTTTTTACAGCATAAGCTGCAGGGTTTAGTCTGCTTGCTA
Organism: Parnassius smintheus behrii; assembly: GCA_036936625.1. Classification (NCBI taxonomy): domain Eukaryota; kingdom Metazoa; phylum Arthropoda; class Insecta; order Lepidoptera; family Papilionidae; genus Parnassius; species Parnassius smintheus. The sequence goes on from JAUPFT010000031.1 coordinate 4,006,223, forward strand.
GTTTAGATATATGGAGGCCCCACTGAAGCTTAGCGTCGAGAGTGATGCCGAGAAAAACAGAAGACCTAACAGGACTCAGTTCTTCCCCATTTAAAATAACTTCAAAGTTTGATTTTTTAAAAAATTAAAAAACAATCTGCAAAATTTTTATTTCTTCACTGGATGGTGTATATATAATTCAAATATTATTGTTACACATTATTAGTTTATCGTTTTAGTTTACTCGAAAAATAAAGGGTGACACCATCATCAGAAGGACCGAGAAAATTCCATTAGCAAGTAAACTGCCCGTTACCGCGGACTTACGGCTTGATGGCGGCAGTTTGTAACGCCACGCTTTCATTATCTTGTCTCGGGTTAAGTGATACGAGTGAAGTGTATGTTTGCTTTCAAACAAGTTATTTTCTACTGAAAAAGAACTCCACTTTAGTAACCTATTCTCAATTTTGTTTCTTAACCGAGGATAGATGTAGATGTGGGGCACAGCATGACTTCCCATCAGGTGGACTGTGTGCTCTTATGTCACCCTTAATCTATTTTAAAAAGTACCTTTGACAATTGAAATTTATTATATTACGTTAAAGAAATAAACATATTTTATATAACTTCACTGAGTTTTGAATGGTGAATTCTTCTTAGAGATGAAGGTCCACAATTAGACTTACATATTATGTCAATTTTTCTGTTTCTGCTCGACTGCGCCAGTAGCAATCTACATCTTTGGCACGCTCTGTAGCTGTAGCCTAAACGACTTGATGGATTTTTGCGTATGGGACGTCGTTCGTTTTAGTAGTGGAAGTGACGTGCGGTATATTTTTTTCTATTTAACATTTTCTAACACATTCGGTTTTTATTAATTACTGTTATAACCATTAAGCTTGTTTGTACGTCTGCTACGCGATATTTTTGTCAATCGATCGAAATCGATCTTCAGGAATCTCTTCAGGGATGGTCCCATATAAGTTTAGAGAAAAAATTGCTCGATAGAAGTGCAAAATTAGCGGATGAAATTTTTAATGTAATTATTAGGACGATATTTTAGTTGTTACCTTGGGCTTGTAATATTCCTTCGTCTACTTAAAATAGTATTACTTATCGGTAATGAGGCGTTCTATTTTTGTTGGAGGCATTCTATAGCCCTTAAAGTGACTACGCATTTAAAATTTGATTCTCGATCGAAGATACACGTAGATGTCTATGTGCTACCGCATCCACTTACCATAAGCTGAAGCTGTGCTCGTTAATTCGTAACCCTTACTCTATAAAAAAGGTATTATATCTAATAGTTCAGGGGTTACAAGCAATCGCAACGTATCTGAATTGTGATTTTAAGCGAGAATAAAGAGCGACCTAACGCCCATAGCATTTATTTATCATAAGATGGATGGTGTGCTCTTCACCCTTACCTCTATAGATCATTGTTTTTCTTACACCCCACCTCACGAACAATATTAAGTAATTTTTTGAAAACTTTAAAACTTAGTTACAATCTAGGTGTGCTCTAAGTGGAAGATCTGATAATTCGTTGTGTAAACGTGTCGCCCGCGGCTGGTTAAAGAAGGCACGTACTCGGTCTAAGCTGAAAGTTTAAAACTTAGAACGTGGAGTTGTTACTATTAACGTTTATAAAAGTTCTAATCCCGTATTGTTGTAACTTACGATGTTTGAAAGGTTGCTGTTAGCGACAACAAGTGAATCTAAAACATTTAATCTTAATTGTTTCTTATTCGTGATATAAAACTAAGTGTTAGAGGTAAAAAGTGAATTTAAACATTTAATCTTAATTGTTTCTTATCTGTGATTTAAACTAAGTATGAAAACTAATAGCATTAATACCAAGAGAGTGAAATAATATTTATATTGGCTTCAAATTCTTGTTTTAAAAACTATATAAAGAAAATATAAATCTAATCGCTTATTTAGGTTAATTAGAATGTTTAAAATAAGATATGAGAGTATGAGACTAGTTACTTATTAGAACCTTCTCTTATTACGATTTTAAAGAGTTGCATTAGAGACATTAACATTTAAGTGTAAATTTAATGATTGTTTAATTCTCTCTCTTATAGTAATTTAACACAATAATATGTCAAATAATCTCTAATGTAATCTAATTACTTATTATAGAAATAGATTTTAATTTAATAAAAATTTAAATATGTTCTGTGAAAAGTTTTAAGCATAATGTTATCGTGATAAGCGTTGTGCATTTCTGCCGCCTGGCGGCGCTACTTGTAAACTATTTTTATTTTTTATAAGTATAAATTAAAGGTTTTATGAATGTTTTATGTTCGAAATAATAGAGATAAGTCATATCTATTGTCAGGAATAAATAATAATGTTGTAAGGTATGTTTTACCACACTTATTAAAGAAAATTGTAAATTTCTCTTAGAAAAGGTTGTTCTGTGCTCTGATTGGTCGATGGGTCATGTGCAAATTCGTTAGTGCCGCGTGCAAATTTTCTCAATTCTGATTGGTCACAGCTGCCTATAAAAAAGGGGCGTTTTTTGTGGTAAACATTCCAAACCCGGCAATGTAATAATAAGGAATCAAGAAAATAAAATAGGAAGAAACTCTCAAGAAGTGTTACTTATTGCTCATCTAACTGCTACTGTATGCTCTCCAGTTAACATCCCGCCAGCAAACCCGCTCTATTTATTAACATTCTCACACACGAGCATCTACATTGGTCCTTCGAGAAGCCGGATCGGGTTTAAGGAAAACTAGGAAGATGCCTTCAAATACAAGATCAAAATCAGTGCAGTCGAAGACTACGAGTGAAAGTAACGCTACTACGGGTACCAGTACGACGGATTGTAGCATGAACACGCCGAGTGATTCTACAAACACGACGGCTACTAACGCGTCAACTTCGGATCGATCGACGCTTACAAGAGCATCGCCGAGCACCGTACACAGACAACCCGTACTTCTTAAAAAGAACATTGCTGGAAAAGAATCAACATCGGGGGACGTAACCCATACCACCCCCCCCGACCCGCACCATTGAAGCGTCAGTTCCTCACCAAGAAGAGAGTCATCCAACGCCACAGATTCAAGAAAGAAGTGTTGCAATGAAGACTCTGCAGCAGCCTCACCCTAAGAAGACGACCCGCGATCCAGACACGCTTTCCGTTCGCTTGTCGCATAGGAAGAGAGCAGAAGCGCAAGCAAAAATTACAATGGCATTAAGGGAACTAGAATTGGCAGAAGCTCGGTCAAAAGTTGCTTAAAGCGGAATTAGAACTTCTCACCGCGGAGTCAGAAGAAGAAGATGGTGCCGGTGAAGAACTGTTCGAACGAACTCGAGAAGTCTAACGCTGGTTCATCCAGACCGGAGACGTGCCTAATAAGAACCACAAACCAATAAAGGCAGAAGAAAAGAAGAGACATCCAGGAACTAGCTTCAGTCATACTAAAGCTATCCGAAAAATCACGTGACACCGTTTCGCCGAAGCACCTCGAACTCCCTCACTTCAACGGGGCCTGTGAAGAATGGTTAGCCTTCAAAAGATCATACGAGGATACGGCCGCTTCTTTCAGTAACAATCAGAACCTAGCGCGCCTTAGAATAGCAATCCAAGGAAAAGCTAGAGAAGCCGTCCAAGGCCTGCTGTTCACCGCCGAAGACCCACGCGAAGTGATCAAGGGACTGGAAGCAAGATTCGGAAGACCTGGAGCACTAGCATTAGCAGAACTAGAAAAAATGAAGAACCTCCCAAGAGTTGGCGAGAACCCGAGCGACATATGCATATTTGCGAGCAAAGTAAAGAACGCAGTTGAGACAATCAAAGCCCTGAAGAAACCGCAGTATCTCAGTTCACCTGAAACGCTGAGAGTTATAGTAGATAAGATGCCGACGTCAATGAAGTTCCGTTGGTTCGCCTACCACAGAAGCAGAAGAGATGAGGAAATTCAGGAGCTATTACTTGTTAAATCATTCCTAGAAACAGAAGCCGACATGTGCGGAGACTTCGCTCCGCCTGAAGCGTCCTCAGAACAAAGAAGAGGAATAAGAAAACTCATTCATTTGGTACAAGAAGCGTCAAAAGAAAAACATAAGAAGTCATGTCCGTTCTGTGAGGAAGAACACTTCGCACTAGAATGCAAAAAGTTCAAAGAAGCCAACCTGAATGGAAAATGGGATATGACCAAGAAGGCAAAGATATGCTTCAAGTGCCTTCGATTCAGGCACTCAAGGATCAACTGTAAAGCACCAGTCTGCAAGCTGTGTAAAAGATGGCATCATACCATCTTACATTCTGACAAACCACCGGCACCGATGGAAAAAGAAGCAAAAGACATCAGTAGTACCTCAGAAGAAAAGGTCGCCTCAATTCATAACGCCGAAGGAGAAGAAAAGGCCTACCTAAAGATGATTCCCGTGAACCTCTATGGCCCAAAAGGACAAGTTCGCGTATTAGCACTACTAGACGAAGGGTCAACGGTCACGCTCTTAGATGCATCAATTGCTGAGAAAATCGGAGTCGAAGGAAAGAAAGAAAAACTCATGATCGAAACCGTCGGCGGGAAAGTGTTAAGAAAAGATAGTTCACGGAAGATCGAGTTCAAAATAAAAGGGGCTCATAGAAAAGAAAAGAGGACTATCGTAGCGAGAACCATCGACGACCTTAAGCTGTCTGAACAATGCATAAACAAGGACACCGTGAGAAACTGCGAGCACCTGAAAGCAATTGAAAATCAACTCCTCTACGTCACCGAGAGACTCAAGCTACTGATAGGCCAAGACAATTGGGGACTGATAGTGACAAGAAAACTGAAGAAGGGCAAACCATCAGATCCTGTAGCCGCCCTCACGAACTTAGGGTGGGTGTTACACGGATGTGAAACAGGAGCAACTGCCACAGTACACTTCACTCATTATGGCAGAGCGACCACTGGTGAAGAAGACATAGAAGATATCGTCCGAGAATACTTTCAACTAGAGTCTCTCGGGATCCAGAATCGATCGCCATCCAACGACAGCGACAGAAGAGCATTAGAAACCCTCGAGAAAACTACGAAGAAACTACCAAGCGATCAATATGAAACGGGACTCCTGTGGAAAAAAGAAGACGAAACCCTACCCAACAATTACAATCAGGCAGTCCGACGCCTGGTTAGCATCGAAAAGAAACCAGATCAGGACCAAGAAGCAAGAAAGCACTACGAGGAACAGATCCTAATTTTGATCGAAAAAGGATACGCAGAGATAGCTCCAGAAACCTCCAACAAAGGAAGAACGTTCTACTTACCCCACTTCGCTGTTGTGCATCCAGTAAAGAAGAAGCTGAGAATAGTGTTCGACGCAGCTGCCAAGTATGAAGGAAAGAGCCTCAACGACGCCTTGCTCTCGGGCCCAGACCTGTTACAATCGCTATTTGGAGTACTGTTGCATTTCAGAGAGGGACCGGTAGCCGTCATGGCCGACATACAAGACATGTTCCACATGACAAGACAGGTTCCTGTGGCCCGGAAGCCAAAGAACCGGCAAGCCTGAAGAGTATAGAATGTTTTCAATCATCTTCGGAGCAGCATCATCACCAGCAACAGCGATATACGTAATGAATAAGAACGCAGAAGAATTTAAGAACACTCATCCCGAAGCAGTGAAAGCAATTAAGAGAAACCATTACATGGACGACTATGTGCAGAGCTTCACGTCTACAACCGAAGCAAAGAAGATATCCAAAGAAGTGAAAGACATCCACGCGAGAGCAAACTTTCATCTGAAGGGTTGGGTCAGTAACAATTCAGGGGTAATATCAGAAGTAAAAGACACCAATATAGAAAACTCCTTACAACTGACCAAAGAAGAGAAGACTCTGGGACTAAGATGGCTGGTAAAAGAAGATGCATTAGCCTTCAACGTCGGGTTACGCAACACGCCGGAGGACCTGCAAGATGGCAGAAGAACTCCAACGAAGAGAGAAGTCACAAGCGCAGTGATGTCCACCTTCGATCCAATGGGTTTTGCAACGCCGGTACTAATACAAGGAAAGAAACTAATCCAAGACATCTGGCGAAAGAAAATAGATTGGGATGAACCAATTAACGAACAACAAAAGGAAGCCTGGATGAAATACTTAGAGGAAGTATCAACATTAACAAGGCTGAAGATCCCAAGATGCGTCTCGCCCAAAGGCAGAAAAGGACAGTTACATACATTCACCGACGCGAGCGAAGAGGCCTATGCAGCAGTAATCTACTGGAGAACAGTCGAGCCCGGAGGAAAAGTCCATGTCTCCACGATCGCCGGCAAAGCAAGAGTAACGCCGACAAAACCAGTATCGATTCCGAGGCTAGAGCTACAAGCAGCTTTACTCGGAAGCAGGCTAGCCGCTACAATTGAAGAAGAGTCAGAGCTCGAAATATCGAAAAAGATTTACTGGACCGACTCCAGCACAGTACTGCAGTGGATAAAGTCAGAACCGAGAAAATTCAAAACTTTCGTGGCCAACCGACTCGCCGAGATCGAAGAGAAGTCCAAACCAGAAGACTGGAGATGGGTACCAACTAAGGAGAACCCAGCGGACGACGCCACAAGGGGAACCCCAATCGAATTCGACCATAACGCCAGATGGTTCAAAGGCCCGTCATTTCTCCGTCAACCAGAAGAAGAATGGCCATTTCACGACTTCAAACCAGAAAGTACTATGCCAGAAGAGAAGAACAAACAAAAGGTGTTGGCAACGATGGCAGCAGAAGACACCCTTCTAAACCCAGAAAAGTTCTCGAGCTGGGAGCGACTACTGCGCACTACAGCCAGAGTTGTTGCCTTTACACACTACCTATTAAAGAAGAGCCGTAAAGCAACCACCACTGCCATGCGCCAGTAAGATGAGCCTTGGAAACCACAACAAAAAACCAAGAAAAAAGAAGCACAAGCCTCAGACCCATCGACCAACAAAAACGAAAATAAGCGCCTTTACCTACCCCTAGAAGAAGAGCACTTAAAGAAGGCCGACGAATTATTATTGAAAATAAGCCAGAGCGACAGTTTTGCGTCAGACATAAGTAGATTGAAGACAGAAAAACCTCTAGAGAACTCAAGTCGACTTAAGAAAATCGATGTTTACATTGGCGACGACGGAATCATTAAATTAAGGAGTAGGACAATGAAATTCCACGACCATAACGAAAGAAGGATGAATCCTATCGTATTAGACGGGAAACAAAAAATAACCCGTTTAATAATACAATATTATCACAAGAAATTCCTTCACGGAAACACTGCTACGGTAATGAACGAAATTCGTCAAAAATTCTTGTTCTTGGGTTTAAGAGCAACTTTAAAAGCGGTCGCACACAGCTGTCAATGGTGCAAGACAAAGAAGAGTTCACCAGAGATACCCCCGACGGGAGATCTACCGAGCGAGAGACTACAGCATCATCAGCTCCCGTTCTCCTGCACAGCAGTAGACTACTTCGGGCCGATGCAAGTCACCGTCGGAAGAAGAACTGAGAAGCGCTGGAGAGCCTTATTCACTTGCAACATGGGAGGCGCCTGGGAGAGACTCGTACGGACAGTCAAGACGGCGCTAGCAGTGGTTCTCAACGAAAAGAGCCCGCCCGAGGAGGTACTCCATACGCTAATGACCGAGGTTGAACATATCGTCAATTCGAGACCTCTCACCCGGATCAGCATTGACCCAGAAGACGAGGAGAGCCTAACACCGAATCACTTTCTACTGGGAAGATCATGCGGAGCGATGGCGCCGGGAGAGTTCAGTGATACGGAGCTCATCGGAAAAGCAAACTGGAGAACCACTCAAAGACTCGCGGATCATTTCTGGAAAGGATGGATTAAAGAATATTTATCGCTCTTGATGCCCAGGAAACTCGAGAAGGGAGAAACCAGAGACCCAAAAGAAGGAGACATTGTATTAATAGTGGACTCTACGTTACCACGAAACTCATGGCCTCGCGGAGAAGTCATCAAAACCTATCCCGGACCAGACGGAAGAACCAGAGTGCTGGACGTGCGGACATCAGGTGGAATACTTCACCGTCCAACTCGTCGTGTCATCGTGCTGGTGCCAACGGTGTCGTCGCCTCCAGAAGATGCAGTGCTACGCACCGTGGGGGAGAATGTTAGCGACAACAAGTGAATCTAAAAACATTTAATCTTAATTGTTTCTTATTCGTGATATAAAACTAAGTGTTAGAGGTAAAAAGTGAATTTAAACATTTAATCTTAATTGTTTCTTATCTGTGATTTAAACTAAGTATGAAAACTAATAGCATTAATACCAAGAGAGTGAAATAATATTTATATTGGCTTCAAATTCTTGTTTTAAAAACTATATAAAGAAAATATAAATCTAATCGCTTATTTAGGTTAATTAGAATGTTTAAAATAAGATATGAGAGTATGAGACTAGTTACTTATTAGAACCTACTCTTATTACGATTTTAAAGAGTTGCATTAGAGACATTAACATTTAAGTGTAAATTTAATGATTGTTTAATTCTCTCTCTTATAGTAATTTAACACAATAATATGTCAAATAATCTCTAATGTAATCTAATTACTTATTATAGAAATAGATTTTAATTTAATAAAAATTTTAATATGTTCTTTGAAAAGTTTTAAGCATAATGTTATCGTGATAAGCGTTGTGCATTCCTGCCGCCTGGCGGCGCTACTTGTATGTTGTGCGAAAAAACGCTTAGCTACTCCGGAACTAAACCGTGAGCGACCGCGAAACTATTTTTATTTTTTATAAGTATAAATTAAAGGTTTTATGAATGTTTTATGTTCGAAATAATAGAGATAAGTCATATATATTGTCAGGAATAAATAAAAATGTTGTAAGGTATGTTTTACCACACTTATTAAAGAAAATTTTAAATTTCTCTTAGAAAAGGTTGTTCTGTGCTCTGATTGATCGATGGGTCATGTGCAAATTCGTTAGTGCCGCGTGCAAATTTTCTCAATTCTGATTGGTCACAGCTGCCTATAAAAAAGGGGCGTTTTTTGTGGTAAAACATTCCAAAACACGGCAATGTAATAATAAGGAATCAAGAAAATAAAATAAGAAGAAACTCTCAAGAAGTGTTATTTATTGCTCATCTAACTGCTACTGTATGCTCTCCAGTTAACATCCCGCCAGCAAACCCGCTCTATTTATTAACATTCTCACACACGAGCATCTACAGTTGCATTTAAAAAAGATATTAATAATAATATGTAGCAATGTATTAAATGTACGTTATATACATGAAATAGCACGGAATAATTATTTGGAAGCTTTTACTGGGTGGTTTGACTTCTTATATTATGCGCAGGATTTTGGGGAGGCGTCGCTTTATCTACCTTTAACTGCTTTGTTGGCCTACTGATTGTAAATGCAATTGCTGATCTTTGAGTACCGGGTTCAAATCCCGGGACAGGAAAAACAGTTATTGTCGTTTTCTATCAATAAATTCTCAGTAACAGCCGGGAATCAGGGTGTTTTACCACCGTGACTCAGAAAGCATGTAAAGCCGTTACTGCTGGGCCTGAACTCTCAACGGTCGTTTTGGATTATCGACCCATCTGACTGTGAAAGTAAGGGAATAGGGAGTGCATACACTCGAGCACTATGATCATGTCCCGATGATAGCTAGTCTCCGTTGAAACAGTTGACCGTGGCCGAATTTCGGTCTAGATGATGTGTTCCATTCTGAAGGGTATATTGAGCCAATATGACTACAGACTATGAAGCGCTCTGTCTCAGTTTTTGGACGCGACAACTCATCTGTAGCCTGCTTTGAAGTTGGTTACAGAAGTCCATGGATGGTATTATGCATTTACCATCAGGTGGACTGTCAGATTGCTTGTCATTACAACTTTATAAAAAATAGCTGTACAACTGTTTGTTGCGTTTGGAATTCAAACCGGCAAGCCCTAACCGTTAATTCGCACCGAAAGTTTAACCACTGCGTGACTGAGCTGTTACCGATCATAATTCTGTTCTTTTTGTAATTTTATATTATAATTTTAAAAAAAAAACTAAATTTTGTGTACTGCTTGGAAATGAGAATCTCTTTTGTGGAAAAGTACATTTCACAAGATAGTGCCACGGTGCAGTTGTATTATGGCTGCCACACAAACGGGCTATCTTGACCCACAGAGGACCAAGCTTTTACAAAATACAAGCATGACATGGCAGCATAATACTGCTGTGTTTCGTACTGTGAGCCTAGCGAACCGGAGGCCTTTTTACTGATGATGGGGCATTACATTGTAGCCAAGAGCAAAGCAGGCATCTGTAATCTGTATTTTGATTTTTATCTAGGACTTACACATACAGATACACCCACACATACACACAAACACAAGCACAAACACACACGCACAGATTTAAAGTAAATCATTTGATATGATGAAGTGGTGGAAGGGACCATCTCTTAAAAAACTGCCAGCTCGTCCGTTTTCATACATTTTATACAGTTTATTTAGTCCAAGAAACATTTTACTCAGACGGAGGGCTGATGCAGGCAAGTTATGTCAAGTCTCGACGAACGCTCTAATGCTCGCTGTATCTACAACTAAATCGAAAAACCGCAGAGCGTCTTGTTGTCCGACAATGGAAAGAAATTAGGCAATTCTAGTCATTAATTCACACGTGCACTCTCCATTTTTTATAAAACTTAAGTCACAACAAAACTAAATTGATACAAAATGGCTACTGTAATGTTTTCCATAGAACAGAACTAGGAAAAACTTAAAGAATTAGCTACGATCATTAATTATTTAAATATTAAAGAATAAATTTTGCTATAGAGGCTATCGGCGCGAGGGATCCACGTGCGGTAAACTTCCTAACGGTACTAACTGTATGTGTTTAATTATAGTTTTTTCAATGCTGTATATATTTCAATGTTACGTTAAATAGACCGGAAAACCAAAAATTTATATCTTGCAGACGAACGGCTTCCGCTTTCATTTTATTTTAGAACCAAGAAACGTCAAGTTTATATTTTATCAGTAAGTTAATCACAAGTAAGTGGATGTAAGTCGTACAAGCAATCAGAGTGACGGAGAGAAATTGGCCACTCCTGCCTGCCTGCCTAGTGTCTGCTGTATGTCACAGGAGTTACAGACAATATTGACTTAATCTTGAAGTGGGCTTCTATAAGAGCATACTATAAGTCGCTGAATTCACCAACCATCGACATATCTTGAAATCTAAAACATCCTTATATCAATAAATAAGATAGCTGGATATTTTCATCTGTACGGAACCCCATAACTAATAATATTAAATCCGAACCCAAACATCCAAGAAAGTCTTTTAAGATACTGTGAGTAAGCTCGTTCTGCGTAAATCATATATATGATAAGTACGCTATACTGCAGCTACATTATGATTTTAGCACGAATGGGTCGGCTCGACTGGGGTCTCTCACTCTCACAGAATACCAGTGTGAAATAGCAGCTTAATGGTGCTGTGTTACGCATCGTGAGTGTAGAGAAATGGAGACCTTTCTTACTAGAAACGAGGCATCCCATCTTAGTCCTCAGGGGTGACAACGCATCTGCATTTTCATTCTTAATTGTAAATATATGTAGATGTCTATATGCTACAGCATTCACTTACCATAAGGTGGACTGTATTCTCGTTTGTCACCCTTATTCTATAAAAACATCAGGACGCCAAAAATCTCAGTTCGTCAGTGAAGGGCGTTTTATATCACCCATGAGCACCCCGATTAACGTCAGAAATTAAATAATAAAAGAAATAAATTCGTACAAATACAAGTAGTCCCTTACTTCTATAATAAATATAAAGCATCCAATTAAACATTCCTTTGAATAAACCAAGTTTTTGTGGATTTTATCGCGTCTAACTATTGTTTTACGGATTTTAACGCACTCTTGGTCACTGGGGTACTACCAAAGATTATTAAATTCTATTGTCCAACCGTGACCATGGGTGCTGTAAAGCACCCGAATCGTCGGAAATGAAATATAAGTAAAACAATTTAAATTAAACGCGATAAAATCCTTTTATTTATTTTTATTCAATGGAGAAAAATCGGACGTATAAAGTGTTAAAGCATATACAAAATCAAGGTATAGCCTAAATATTTTTCTATCAAAATTTGATTTACCAGACTTTAATATAAAACTCAAAACAACTTTAATAAAAAACATTTTCAATTACACAGGCAATTTTATCTCACAGTCTCAGAGCGGAAATAAAGTGACGTTAATTAACCGAAGGATTGAAAAGACAAATAATGAAACTTTCAGATGAAAGTGTCGCAGCTTTGTTCGGGAAATTCATAACGCCAAGTTGAGGACAACAAACAATTTATACGACTGACGCCTAATTATTATAACTAGTGTTTGTGATATCTGATTGATATAACACTGAAGTAGCAAACTTACAACAAACTTACATTCCACCTGATGGTTAGTGAAGTGACTCCAAAGAAGATTACAAACGCTTTGTCACCCTTGAGGACTCGTATTGAATGCGTGCGGAACATGGCAATGAAAGCACTGCTATTTGACGGCAGCATAATAGAATCCACTATCCCCAACATACCCTGTACTATCCCGTGGGTGCTGCAAGAGAAAGTAAGCATCTTCCTGATAACAACTCAAAATAATAAAAAGTGCGGATTCTCCAGCCCGCCCGCCCAGCGTGGCGATTGTGATAAATATCCCCACTAAGCAAACTATAGCGAAGGCTTATGTTCAGCAGTGAACTTTTGGCTGTACTGGTAAAGAAATACCTCTATACATTGTGAGGGGCCTGTGCCTAACCGTTTGATGTATGTAGTCTTCTTTAACATTATAATAATGAATTAAAGTAAAAAGTATAAAATACATAATTTAATTTAAGAAAAAACAGAAATGAATACAAAATAATTTAAAATACGCTATTAAATCCGTAAAAACCACTTGCAACCGCGTAAACACAAGAGATCACCGAAAAAGCCACTTCAAACACAAAAAAAATCCACATAGTAGCTTTCGAAGTCGGTACTACTAAAACATTGTATCAAAAAATAAAAGCTACGACTTCCGAAGTTGTACGCGATCTTAATAACAGCGTACTTTAAGTTCGTACGTCTATCACCACCATTAGTTCTTCAGCATATGCAGTGAAAATGATAAGAAATCTTACCGCTGTTGAAACAGCTAGAATAGTTTACTTTAGCTATTTTAATAGCATAAAGACCCACTACTGCACGGCTACGCGACTGATATTGGAGTTATATTTGTCTTACAGAAGAGGATCATAAGAGCAGTTTATGATTTAAAACCGAAAGAGTTGCTCAGACAAAATTTAAGCAAAATAATATATTAAATTTAGCCTCTTAAGGGGAAATATAATGTCAAATGGCTTAGCAAGATCCTTCGTTATGCCGAAAATATTGCAGCATTAATTTTGAAATAAATATATGGTAAAGTTGACGATTAATGTTAAGGATTATGTTAGACGAAAACACGATTTCGTAAAATTTTCTCCATAGAAAAAAAATCCAAAGTTACCTCCAAAATAAACAATAAACCGCTGTTATTCATAAAATACTTTAAATAAGATCATGAAACTTTGCATACTAACTGAACTAACTATAAAGCAGTGCTTATGTTATTTACTTAAATACCATTATTTTTACTGTAAAAAGAAATTACCTAAACTATTGGCCTTTTGAAGCGTGATTCCTGCAGCACGGTCACTTCGCCTCGGCCTTTGGACGGGGAGGTTGTGTCGCTTACGATCAGAATATACATTACGCAACAGTACGACGTAAAATTAAAATGGGAAATAACCGTGATAAAAATAAGAAGCGGCTGGCTTGGCGTTAAGAAACAGGCATAAATATGATAAACCTAATGAAATAAGTGTCTAACGACCTTTCTACTTACAGTATTAGTGATTACAAACATGTCGGTCCATAGCATACGACGCGCGGGCAAGTGGGGACGAAATTAAAATTTGAGCTGACTTACTCTATCCTCTTAATACATTTACGTAAATTTTTAATTTTTCGGCGGTAGGTGAAGAAAAAGTTAACACATACGTAAAATTTTAATTTGTATTTTTAATTAACTTATACAATATTCTACAAAATTTGTTACATATTTGAGTGCTAATTAACACCATTTTCTTGGTAATCGCATTTGTACAACTGTGTATATGTGAATTCATTCCATCTAAATACACCACCTGCCAGCATATTCCACACACTTGGATTTCATATATATCTTGGCACAACACAATGTCTCAACTTGATGAGATTAGAACTGCACAGAACAGTTTGGAGGAATGCTTTTCAAAAAGGATGGCCGAACTGGAAGCACAGTTACACACGGGGGGATCTGCCAAGGACACGGTTGCAAAGGTGGCTGAGGAGTTTCGAACCTTCCGTGAACTCATGTTCTCTATACTCGGTATGCTCCGTAAACAAATTAATGAGTGCTCCCATATGGTTGACGCTATTGAGACCAGGCATCGACGAAAGGCTCTCCTTTTCTTGGGTGTTGCTGAAGAGGAGAAGGAGGACTGCAAGGCTACAGTGCCAAGTATAATCCACAAAATGGAGTTGAAGAACATCACAGAATCTTGCATTAGTGTCTGCCACAGGATTGGAGTAGCCACCAAAAATCGTCTCAGGCCAATCCTAGTTCGATTTATTAGCGTTGATTTTTTTTTATAGAATAGGCTGACAAACGAGCACACAGTCCACCTGATGGTAAGTGGTTGCTGCGGCCCATAGACATGACTTCAGGTCATCAGTATGGAGGGCGAAGTCTAGACTGAAAGGTTGTCCAGTTTCAGTAAAAGAGTTCTTGACAAAGTCTCGGCAAACTGTTTTTGGCAAAGCCCGTCAGCATTTCGGCATGCGTGCATGCTGGACCCAAGATGGAGTAATTGTGGTGAAAGTTGCAGATGGATCCCGGCATAAAGTCACCTTAGATGAGCTGACTACTCTTACGCAAAAACACCCTAAGGCTACTGCTGAATCCTCAACTGGAGGCGAGCGCATTGCAGGAAGCAATTCTAAGCCACGTAAATAACTACGCAGTAGGTATTGCGTTTTATTGTCTTAATTCTCCTTTTTCCTTTTACTACAACTTTAAATTTATTCAATATTGCAGAATTACTTAGTATAATTTATTATTACTTTTTATCCACAGTATTAAACCCTGTTTTGCTTTTATGTAACCTTAAGCTTCTTTCTTTCTCATTTATTTAAATTTTTTTTAAATTAGTTAATTTCTAATTTTAATACAGTTTTTCGTTTTACATCATTTATTAAAACTTGTATATTTTCACTTAAAATTTTAATTACATTTTAGGTTAAGTTCTACTTTGTTTTGGTATTAAGTTGTTTTGCTTTTGGTTATATTTTGTCCATAGATTAATAGATTCGTAACAAGTGCATAGTGCAATTTAACTTTCGGTCGCTGGGAAGGTTTTTTTTATTAATACATGATCATGGATACAAAGTCCTTTGGACACAGTATATTTGTCGTCTATGAGACACTTCTCTATGATACTTTTTATTTGTTCTAAGTTCTGCTATTTATTATTGGTAATCTTAACGTAGTTTAGGTTAGTTGTCTTGCAAATCATTTTTATTTTTATTGTTTTGTGTATTATATTTGTCTTTTAATTTTTGAGTGTGTTAGCTGGCAGGTGGTGCAGGGATGGCAGTTTAGCAATCGAAATTATTACTATTTTTTTACGTTATATAATTTTAATTATATTAACTTATTTATTCTTATAGTTTAGGTCTATATTATTTATTTATTTTTATATATTCTATTACATATAGATGAGTTCCGATGATGATTCTTTTCTTTCTGCCAACGAGTTTTCTTCATCAAATGACAGTTATTGCTCTATTACTGAAACGTTAGGGGATTTTATGCGACATAAATTCGATGAATCCCGCTCTTTGTTTAATGTTTGCCACATAAATGCACAGAGCGTACCTAGTCATTACAGTGATCTGATTGAGGCTTTCTCTGACGCTGATGTTCATGCCGTCTTGATTTCGGAGACTTGGCTTAAGCCCCATATTCCTTCTACCTCTTACCCTCTCTCTGGCTTCAGTTTGATACGCAACGATCGAATTGATAGGAGAGGGGGTGGGGTCGCTATATATCTTCGTTCAGACTTTTCTTATAAAATTCTAGCTTCTTCTTCCCCCTATTATACTGCATCTGCAGAATTTCTTTTCCTTGAAGTTTACGTAAAAGGAGCCAAATTAGTACTTGGCGTTGTCTACTGTCCTCCTTCTGTCGATTACTTCTCCAGTCTTGAAACAATTCTGGAATCCTTGGGGTTGGAATACTCACATCACGTCATCATGGGCGATTTTAATACAGATCTCCTCACTCCGCTCTTAACCCGTTCCTCCAAGCTCCTTCAAATGTCGAGTCGGTTGGCCTCCACATTTTACCTTTACAAGCCACTCACCACAATATTGATGTGGAGGATACCTGGCTTGACTTAATCCTTACCTCTGCTCCTTCTCTTGTCTTCTGCCACGGTCAACACTTTTCACCTGCTTTCTCCTATCATGACCTCATTTTCCTTTCTTACGTCCTTAAAGCTCCTAAACCTCCAGCTAAAACTCTACACATGCGTTGTTTTGGTCGCTTGGATGTTGAAAAGTTTGTATGGATGCATCCAAAATAAACTGGAACAGCGTGGTTTCTGCACCCACTGTGGATGAAAAAGTTGGGGCTTTGAATGAAGGTATCCTTAAATTATATGACGTGCATGCTCCCATCAAAAAAGTGAAGCTCAAGCGTCCACCTGCGCCTTGGATGACGATTGGGGTTCGGATTGCGATGAGACGTAGGGATCGCGCTTTCAGCAAATTTAGAAGAGATCGATGTGATCAAAACTGGACGCTTTATAAAGTTGCAAGGAATCGGTGCAATCAGATGATACGCAACGCCAAACGCCGATTTATACTTAGTAACATCTCATCTTCTTCCCCTGCTAATATCTGGAAGTTTCTTGGAACCATAGGTATCGGTAAACGACACCGTTGTGAGTTTCAAAGGACGATTGGTCTGGATGATATCAATTGTCATTTTGTCTCCAAGTCCTCTTGATCACCAGACCAAGCGTCTTACTGTTGAACACTTAATGGGTTTACCTCGTCCTGATATTAATCTGTTTCAATTTTCTCCAGTAGCTGTAGATAATATCAAGAAGATTATGCTTTCCATTAAATCTAATGCTGTAGGTTACGACAACATCAGCCGACGGATGATTATCTATATACTTGACCATATCCTCCCAGTCATCTCGCACATCATTAACTTCTCCTTGGATTCTGGTACTTTTCCCTCACTGTGGCGTAAGGCTACTTCCCTTACAAAAGATCCCAAATCCCACTATACCCAATTATTTCCGACATATATCCATCCTTCCCTTCTTATCCAAGGTCCTTGAGGCCTGTGTCCACAAGCAACTTTCGCAGTTTATCTCTCGTAATAACTTATTAAGTCCCTTGCAGTCTGGCTTTAGGCCCGGTCATAGTACCGTTTCCGCACTCCTGAAAGTAACTGGTGATATTAGGGCAGGCATTGAGGACACTAAAGTCACCGTGTTGGTTTTGGTTGACTTCTCGAACGCCTTTAATACCATTAGTTATGACATTCTAATTTCCATCCTTTCCCTTTCTATGATCTCACCCGAAGCACTGGATTGGTTTTCATCATATCTTCGAGGGTGCCAGCAGTCGGTTCGCATCGATGGGCTATCATCTAGCTGGCTTGACATACATGCTGGTGTCCCTCAAGGCGGCATATTATCTCCTTTGTTGTTTTCTATATTTATTAATCTCATTACTCAAAACCTTCAGTCTGCGTATCATCTGTATGCTGATGACTTGCAATTGTACACACAAGCGAGTATTGACGATATTTCTACAGCGGTGGACACACCTAACAGGGACCTTGAGTACATTTAGAACTGGTCTGACAGGTTTGGCCTAATGGTCAACCCTTCAAAGTGTCAGGCCATAATAATTGGTAGCCGTCCGATGATCCAGAGATTGAAAACAGTAGCTCTACCTCCTATCTTTTTTAATAGTACTGAGATTCAATTGTGTTCCACTGTGAAGGATCTAGGTTTATTAATTGATTCCACTTTGAGTTGGAAAGCCCAAACAACGACCGTTAGCCAGAAAGTCACTGGTACCCTGCGTTCTCTCTATCGCCTAAAAAATTTTCTACCATCTGAAATTAAGACAATGCTTGTGCAGAGTTTAATTTTTCCCCTAATCGACTATGGTGATGTGTGTTATTTCGACCTGAATGCAGACCTTCTCAACAAATGTGACCGTCTTCTGAATAACTGCATTCGATTCATTTTCGTATCGATCTCAATTAAAATGGTTACCTATTCGTCAACGCCGTAGTTTGAGTGCACTTACCACCCTTTATTCTATCCTGATTCTGATCCTTTCAGTTGCTTAGTGCTAGTCATGAGAGAAACCTCCGCTCTACGAACAACCTTCTTCTCCTATGTCCATCCCATAGCTCTGGACTTGTTCATTCTTCTTTCCACATTCAATCTATTCTCCTTTGGAACGCACTCCCTCTCGAAATCAGGACGGCTAGCAATCGGTACGCGTTCAAGATGAAGGTTCGGGAACACTTACTTAATAAATTGGCAGAATCATCATCCTCATCATTGGCAGAACCAGCGTCCTCATACGGCCAGCAGTGAAGGACCACGTCTCTGATCCGTAAGTCATCACTGGCAACAGGCAATGGTTGTACATGTGTATGTGTATGTAGATGTGTATATATGTATGTATGTGTGTGTATGTATATATATATATATATATATATATATATATATATATATATATATATACATATACATATACATACATATATATTGATATAATTTTATCTATTTTTTGCGATGTACCATTTATATCTTATGTATTTTATTTCCATGTATTACAATTTTTTTTTTGTTATTTTATTTTAGTATTCGCATATTAACTTTTTACCTACTTCATTCTATCTCTGCATCATCCCAAGGTAGACTGGGAGAGAGTGCCTTAAGCATTAAGTCCGCCTATATACCACTTGTGTATATGAAGTTTTAAATAAATAAGTAAATAAATGTAATGTTCCATACATTAAACACAAAAATAAAAGAAGTTTTATAAAAATAAGTGATATTCATTCTGTAAGTAGCACCAGTTACTTGACTCCACAGAGTTAGTAGTTCATTTTTGGGCGTATACACACTTTTACAAAAAATCCTAGAAAATATACAATATTTGACTGGAACCACGTGATTAGCAGTTCTTTCAATTTACCACCTGCTCGATGTAGATGAAAATAAATGGCGAGGCAAATCTCTTTTCTGAAAATAAAAACATTTTGGGAGCAAGTTAAGTCTGCCAACATGAATTGCGGGATAGCGACAAACTAACTCCACCAATATTCTCTCAGAAAATAGAGGAAACCTGGGCCCAGCAGCATCTTTTGCAGCATATAAAAGTACACTGCAGAACATAGGCCTCCACTTAATAAGAGAGATTTCGTCATAGTTATCACGCTTGGCAGGCTGGTTGAAAAACACAACTTTTTTATTTTTGTTGTTACTAGCTACTAGTAGTACTCGGCGCGTTGCAGCCGCAGAGGAAATAATTGCGGAAATATCATTTTAAATTTGAAAGAGCTAAAATTGGTAATGATAATACATTCATTGAAGTTGAACGATATATAATTTTCAAAAAATATTGTTAATACGCCACCTACTGTAGTTTAAATGTATTATACCTATAACTTTCGCGCAAGTGTAAGAAATACGAGTAAGTTGACAAAGTTGTAAGAACCTCAATCTTATGAGTACTATGACA
Organism: Parnassius smintheus behrii; assembly: GCA_036936625.1. Taxonomy (NCBI): domain Eukaryota; kingdom Metazoa; phylum Arthropoda; class Insecta; order Lepidoptera; family Papilionidae; genus Parnassius; species Parnassius smintheus. The sequence goes on from JAUPFT010000031.1 coordinate 4,026,082, forward strand.
GTGCATAAAATATGAGCAAACAGACTTTGATTTTTATATATTAGGCTGCTGCCCATATCCTGGTTCGTTTCTTCTTCTCTTGCTCTGTCACCTCTTACGGCACCCACAAGACGATATGCAGTAGTGGATATTCTTACAGCGCCACTGCACGGTGAGCACAGCAGCGTGCTTACTGTGTATAGTCTGTACCCATATTTTTTTAAACATAGCTAGATGTGCAACGAAATCGTTTGCATTCAAATCATTTTGGAGCACAGCGATAAGGTAAACGAGTTGTCAAAGAAACTACATTCAGGCTCTTTAAAACTGCTTTAAAATGAAACTAAGCTTGAAATCAGGTACGAAGGATAAATGGGAAATGTTACCTTTATATAATTATATAATAAGCCAATAAAAGTATTGTGTGTATTAACTTCTTTTTTTGCCGGGTTTATATGTATAAAAACGCTTTGTTTTTTCACGAGCCATTCAACACTACACGTAGTGCATGAAAGATCTTTTTCGTAAATAAAATACTAGTTAAACACCTTATCAATCGCTGAAATACTGAACAAATAGCGTGTAATATAGACTATTTATACATGTACCTAATAGAACTAATCGTTATTAAAACGAATCGGTTCTTGTATAGGCATTCCAATACATTCTAACTACTAGTGTAGACAATCAGCACCTCCCTTTGGAACTTGTGCACGGATATAACATAATCGTCATCATTATTATGCCTTTAATATTATCCCGTAAGTGTTGTAGTAGGTAATAGAGAGAAACGAAAAAGGGAGATAGACAGCGGTATTTTCTTGATATAACTGAAAGCAATGAAAACTGGGGTTGCAGATTAGCCTCTCAAGTGATGCAACTATGGCAAAATGGTTGCTCTACTCAGGGACCTTCAAGAAAGAACTTACTCCTTTTCAAAAGGCCAGCAAAGCTCCGGCAATCCTCCGGTGCACTTGTACATGGTCGGCGGTCAAAACATACCATCAGGCGAGCAGCATGCTCGTTTGCCCCTTCTTATATGAAAACAACCCCTATTAGGCAGTTTATAGGTAGGTCTATGTTCAGGAGTGAACTTTTGACAGACCATGATGAATGAATAAATCAATGAGATAAAATGCTAAGAAATTTCAAATATTAAATATAATAATACATATATAAATACTAGATATCATAATACATGAGACTAGCGACCCGCCCTGGCTTCGCCTGGATAAATGTGGAGTTATATTTAATTTATAAATTTTTCTTTTTCTCAAAAATTTCTAAGTTTTTGGATAAAATATGGCGGAAATCACTCCTGAAAGTGCTCTCTATCTGTACACAAAGTTTGCAAACAATTATTCTTATCTTTGCTTACAAATAACCCCTGAGCTCAATGCACAAGAAAGATTATTTATACGTTACAGACAGCTTCATATAATTATAACACGCATAAACCAAGTTTGGGGTTTTGTAAAACATTTACTAATTACGTGCAGCGTTGTGATATTATATTATATATATATATATATATATATATATATATATATATATATATATATATATATATATATATATATATATATATATATATATATATATATATATATATATATATATATAATCGGAATCTCGGAAACCTGGTTCGCGCCCTGTCTCTGGTCCGACTTTTTTTCATTTTTTTTCAAGTTCCCTTCTTTTATCAGAAAATCTATTATTTCAAGCCCTTTTTTAGTATTTTTTTAAAAATACTTAACCCTTAATTCACTACCTGAGTCCATTGGACTCACATCGAAATTTTAAACCGTTATAAATTTTAGCTCTAGCGACTGGTTTCCTCCCCCGCCTTAGTACCTTCCTATAGTGTCGCCGGTACCGCGGTAGCGAGAGGACGTGCACCTGTGACGCGTAGTTGGTGAGTTATCAAGTCGAGTGAGTCCCATGGACTCATACTAGTGAATTATGTTAATATTTTTATTTAATTCTTACGATTCTCAAACGTTGCTTATTTGTCGTATTATTTATATAAAAACATATATATTTTAATTTCTTTCATTGTAGGTTTGTAAAATGGATCTAAAACAACATAAAGTTGCATATATGAATGAAGACCAGGCAGATTCTGTTGTGGAATCATGGATCACGTAGTTCGATTTCATATATCTAAAAAAGACATTCCTGAAGATGCAAGCCACTCTGAAACTGAAGACAAGTTACCCAGGACGGAAAGAAAATATTGTTACCTATGTCACTACAAAAAGAGAACAATAACTTCACATTTATGCACCAAATGTCTGAAGCCTGTATATTTGAGTTGCTCATAAAAGGTATGCCGTCGTTGCCTGTAAGCGGTGGCAAGACCCATTGCACGTTTTTTATTTTTGTATAGAAGCATACATTTTTGTTCTATTATTTTTGTTTTGTATACCTATGAAAGGCTTATAAAGATAAAAAGATATATTGGTTAAGGATATTTGTTATTTTTGTAGAGGTCTAAAAATACATTTGTTTTTGAGACTGTTAGAACAAAGTTTCTTTAATTTTTAAGAGGATTTGAGAAGTTTATTCAGTTTTGTTACTGTTTTCTAGTGCCTTATTTAATATTTAAGAAGAATAATAAAAAAGAAATTATAAAAAAGTGTTTTATTTGAGAAAACCACGCTAAGAAAATATATGAGTCCAGTGGACTCATAGAAGGTGTTTACGTTAGCAAATTTCACCTAGTGGATTGAGGGTTAAATTTAATCATCAGTATGTAATTTGGGTCTAAATGTAATTTCAAAAAAAAAACCGAGGAAAGCTCGGTCATCCAGGTACTGTTAATTAAAGCAAGGATTGCGGGAGTTTTAATATCAGTTTGTGACCACATAAAACAGAAAGGTCGGTCATGAATTGCTACAAAATTATCATATATGTATGTTTGTATATGGCTATAATCATATACATATATGATTATTACAAATATGAGAAAACTATGACAGTTACAAGTGAAGTGGCGGTGTAAGAAAATTCATATCGTCCCGTATGTATCGGAAAAAATAACAAAATGTTTTTAAATTGGGAAGTAAAAATACCCGTGTTTTTATTTGCATATTTTTTTTAATTTTTTTCAACATAACTCACTTATGTAGATTTCCTCATACTATTTTCCTTCACCTCTAAGCACGTGAAATCAGTACTTAAAATTGCAATTAAAAATTTCATTTTTGCCGGCGGGGATCGAACCCTGGTTGCACGCTTACTGTGAAATTTACACAGCCCCTGAGCTACCACAGTTCCCTCACAGAAATGAGAGGACGCCTGTGCCCAGCTGTGGGATTTTTATGGCTGTAATTTTAACTTTTATTTGTGGTAATAATTGTGCATTTATTCGTACAATCCCATTAATTTAGCCTGACCACTAATTCCCTTTCGAAAAGGCTTTAGTCATTTGACAAGTAATGATATGATTTCTTATATTTTTCATTATGTAATACGAATCAGTTTTGTAGGCTGATGACCTTACTTCTACGCGGTTCCGCTATTAAAATCTTTAAAAACATACAATATACTTATAGTTCACATTTGCGTTTGGCAGCTTTGTGTGTGTCGCAATATTACTTAAACCGAAAAACAGAGTCATTTTTTAACGTAGTGATTATATTCTCTTTGCTATAGTAAACATACAGCTATTACAGCAAGTTATATATATATATATATATATATATATATATATATATATATATATATATATATATATATATATATATATATATATATATATATATAGTTTTCTTTAAGGATTACTCAGATATTTTATATGGGGATTCCTATATTCAGGAGTGGACTTTGATAGACTGTAATGAAGATGATGATGATTATTCAGATGACATCATCTGGATCTAACATGGATGGACAGAACACATACAGTAGTTTTAATCCTGTTAATGCTTTCAACCAATTTATAATAATTGGATAGGACAAGGCATCCAAAGGATTGAAGTAGCATAAAGTTAGCACAATCCCTTACTAACATTATTAAAAGTGCAACACACTGTGCATATTATTTTTAACAATCAAATATTTTTTTTAAAACAACACAAAACCTTAAGAAAGTTCAGGCATCACATTCTATGAATAATAACATTTTAAATTTAAACCCACAACTTGTACAACACAGTAGAAATACATGCATCAAATGATTATCAAACAAAATATAAACACAAGACTTCGCTTTTTTCACATAGTTATTGTATTTACTATCTTATTTTCTTATATTAGGTGTAATAGTTGATGTATTATAGAGCAAGTTGGATGAACAAGATAAATTCATTTATTTTGTATTGGTAGAAGGGTAATGTACTGCTATGAGTAGGGACTGGTTTACTGTGAAAGTAATGTTAATGAATATGATGTTAATTTAAATTTATATAATAATATGTTTTTTATACCATAATTTATTTCAGTTTTTATTTATTTCCAGACTAACAAAGTGTATTCCCATTTTATTTTGTGGAATCACAAGCTGGTCCCTCGCAAATTATTGCTGCAAAACCACAAGCAGGATCTTGAGAAAGGACAACATTAGAAGGACAACATTAGAAGGACAACATTAGAAGGACAACATTAGAAGGACAACATTATATCCACTGAAGAACAACCACAAACATCAAATTATGTCAGATAATGTTGAACCCGAAAAAGAAAGTACTCTATATAAAATTTTTTAAATTACTTAAGGAATATTTTTGTAATCTAATATTTAATGTGTTTTATAATTTTGAATTAAAATAATTATTCTATTTATAAGCTGCATTCAATACTTAATATATTGCATATATTATGGAAACAAAATGTTTAGTGTCAATTCAGGGAAATAGATAGACAAACAAATATTATCAAAAAAAAATTATTATTTATGGATCTTCCACTTTGCATTTGTGTGTAGGAGCTTATTTATTAATTAACTTGTTTTTTTTTAATTAAAATATTAATATTTTGGTTATTGTGGACATCCTGTGATTGTGCATATTATCAATTCACCACGATTGTAAATCTTATATATTATGTTTATCATTGTTTACATGAGTAATCGAAATATTGTAATCAATATTGATTTTCTTTTCATGTTTAAACCCATCAAATGTCTTTATAGAAAGAATTAAGCTGCTAAAGAAATTTTGTCTAAGTTATGTATGTTTAAATTTTCCCGCCACACGAGAAGTGCACGTAGGCTGACGATAGATGGAGCTAGTGGGTATATATCACATTTCTTAAATTTTGTATAAAGTTGTCGTTCTTCTCCGATAAGGGGATAAGGGTAATAGTGTTCTGTGCTATTAATAGAAAAACCGTACGAACCGTTGGTTGAAAATATCAAAAATATTAAGAAATTAATGGAGTTATATTTTTGCCTATTTTTGCAACTTGTTAACGTTTTTGCTAGATTCTGTATTACAATAAGATGATAGAAATGTTAATAGGGTTTTGTTTCAACGATATATAGATGGCGCTAGTTGTCAGGGTGAACATCGACCTCCGGATTAAATTTATTAAAATAAAAAAATAGTGATCGAAATACTGTAAATCGATACTGTAGAGCGATAGGAATGTTATCCCAGTGAAAACTAGTGTATATGGTGTGAAAATAAATCAGTATTGATAAGGCAGATAACACCGTAATAAAAGTACGAATTAATCAAGTGCAAGTGAAAAATTATTTTACATTTTATTCCACATATTTATGTTACAGAACATATTACTTATACATATTCTAAATTTTCAATTTCATCATCGTAAGTACTTAAATATTTTCTAACATCGAAATTTTAATTTCTACTCATAGATCACGTGCATAATCTCCATATGAAATAGGAAACACTGTATACAGTATTCTATCTTATTCTCTCGCAGGCTAAATCCTATAGATGTTATATGTTTGTCTCTTTTTAATGTCGCTTTTTCGTTTCATCGATTCGAATCACAAAGATTCTAATGAAGTTTTCACTTCAAAAGATTCTGCGATTGACAATCCGTGCACGAATTATGAAGATTAATGTAAATTCACCCTACAATGGCAGAAGTCCATCGCAAGCAGTAGACCGTAGACGAGATAAAAAAGAGAATCTCTGTGAGACCTTTAATGATTTGTCTAAGAGGACTACGTTGTGTGCACGCTTCGTAGCATTATTCCAAACAGATTTTGTGTTTGTAGAACTATGCATGTTGACGTTCCGAATTACATTAACATATCAACTTGCATTGTCTAAGAGGACTACGTTGTGTGCACGCTTCGTAGCATTATTCCAAACAGATTTTGTGTTTGTAGAACTATGCATGTTGACGTTCCGAATTACATTAACATATCAACTTGCATTGTCTAAGAGGGCTACGTTGTGTGCACGCTTCGTAGCATTATTCCAAACAGATTTTGTGTTTGTAGAACTATGCATGTTGACGTTCCGAATTACATTAACATATCAACTTGAATTGTCTAAGAGGACGACGTTGTGTGCACGCTTCGTAGCATTATTCCAAACAGATTTTGTGTTTGTAGAACTATGCATGTTGACGTTCCGAATTACATTAACATATCAACTTGCATTGTCTAAGAGGACTACGTTGTGTGCACGCTTCGTAGCATTATTCCAAACAGAGTTCCGAGTTACTTACATTATTTCTGTCATAATCAAACCACAATACTAGGTCATATCAGCACCGTCCGGATGTTTTATACGTAGTAGAGCCATGCTGTACTTATATTATATTTGGAGCTGGAGTGGGTAGGGTTGACAGGAGAAGGACTACGCTGTTACAGAATAGCAGCGTAAAATAAAAGCGTGGTATAACAATAATAATAATAAATAATGCTGCTAAGTTTCTTATGATGAGTGTAAAATAGATTAAATACATACATACATAAACACTCACGCCTGTCACCCAGAGGGGTAGGCAGAGACTACGGACTTCCATTTGGCACGATCCTGACATACCTCTTTCGCCTCTTTTACATCCATATATCTACGCATACATGCTCGTCGGTTAAGGGTACTTCTAACGTGGCCCATTTTCAAAATATCGCTAATTTGGTCGATAAACTATTTCCTAGGGCGTCCCTTCCCGACTCGGCCGTTTACATCTGCCATATAAATTTGCTTTGTCACTCTTTCCTCATTCATTCTTTCCACATGACCAAACCACCGAAGCATTCCTTTCTTAATCCTGGTCATAACATCATCTTGCATACCACATTTATCTCTTATCACGCAATTTCTTACCCTGTCATTCAGATTCAACCTTAGCATATTCCTCAAAGACCGCATTTCTACAGCATTTATTCTACTTTCGTGCTTCTTCTGCCACACCCAGCTTTCACTACCATACATTAAAGTAGGGACTAACACAGCATTATGAATTACCATACGTGCCTGTTTTGACACATTCTGGTTCTTCATAATAGAGTGTAGTGCCCCATTCGACTCTATTCCCTGCATTTACTCGTCGTTCTATATCCCTATCATATCTACCATCCCTGCTAAAAACACATCCCAAATACACAAACTCATCCACTTGCTCAATTAAATCTCCTTCCATTCTTATTTCACATACCGTTTTGCTTTCTTCTCTTTCAAAAACCATCACTTTCGTCTTACATGCGTTCACTTTCATTCCCCTTTCTATTTATTTATATATTATTACGTAATGATTATTAAAAGTCATTTCATCGTTCATTCATACAACAGTGATTCATTCATACGTACGTTTCTGGCAACATTAATTCGTCATGCATTCTATCCATACATTCAACATCATTTCGTCACTACAGAGTCACTACTGAATATAGGCCTAACCAAGGAATGCCAAAAAGCACGGTCCAGAGCCATCTGTATCTATCGACTGTAGGTCTTAACCAGGTTGTCACTCAGTCTAGTGGCGGGACATTCTTCACTTTGCCTGCTGGTACAAGGCTGCCACTCGAGAACCTTCAAACCAAACGGTTTTCCAGTCTTCAAGCTATATAGCTGGGCCATTGCCACTTCAGCTTACTAATCCATTGGGCTATGTTGGTTACTCTGGTTTGACTGCGGATATCCTCATTCCTAAGTTCATCTCGCAGAGAAACTCCAAGCATAGCCCTATCCATAGCTTGCTGAGCGACCTTGAGCTGCCTCATACGGCCAGCAGTAAAGAAACATGTCTCAGATCCATAGGTCATCACTGGCAACACGCACTGGTTGTACAATCTTGTTTTGAAGTTCGGAGACATTCCTGACAAGACGATGTGTCATGGTCTCCCGAACGCTGCCCAGTCGAGTTGAATCGACAAGGTAAGTTGAATTCACCTCGTCGGACTATTTGTCCCGGGTAAACATACTCGTCAACAACTTCCAGCTTAGTACTTCCTTATATATTAGTTATACAAGGCTTTTGCTGAACACAGCCCACCCCCACAGATTGCCGCATATATGGGTATATTTTTATTTGTTGGCAACCTCAGTGTTTATTTTTTAGCTCTCTCCTGTTCATCTTCTAGTTTGTGTCGCCTCCCACAACAACACCCACAGGATGGTATAGGGTAATAGATTTTCCTATATAGCGGATAATTTGACATTCATAGATAATTGATATTCCTACATATTCCTACAAAATCTCTCTAATTTTGCCGGAATAACCTTCCACTGCTTAGAATAGAAAAATAGACCATGAAACTATTAATGTGACTCTTAAACTTTTAATTTGACAGCTCCGTGGTGCAGTGCTGTACTGGTTGTACGTTTGTGGAACTCCTTGCCTTTATCTATTCGATATTCCTTTTTTTCCTTCAAAAATCTATTATAATTTTTATTCATTGGGACTCTTATATTTCCCATCATATTCCTGTTCCTAAATTGTATCTGTCATTCCTATCCTTAACAGTTTCTTGCATCATACTATTATAAGTATGCAGGCAGAACAAAAAAGAGGAATGTTGTCATATTTGCACTTTTAAACGCAAAACGGTTGTCTGGAAGAAATCGCTTCCAGAGCGATAAGTACCTTGACTTACTCTTGTACCTTCTACATAATATACTCGTATTACACCAGCTGATTAGTGATCGCCAATACGGTTTTCGCCGTGGCCGATCAGCTGGTGATCTTCTGGTCTACCTAACTCATAGATGGGCGGAGGCAGTAAAGTCCAAGGGGGAGGCATTGGCCGTTAGTTTGGGCATTGCAAAGGCCTTCGAACGGGTTTTGTAGAAAGGGCTTGTTTCGAAGCTCCCTTCCTATGGGCTTCCCGAGAAATTGTGCGATTGGATCACCAGCTTTCTTGCAGATTGGAGCATCAAGGTCGTTGTAGACGGTGCAGGCTCCGATTACAAGCCTATTAATGCTGGTGTTCCACAAGGCTGCGTGCTATCGAGAACGCTGTTTCTTCTGCATATCAATGATATGTTGCAAACCCGTTACATTCATTGCTATGCAGATGACAGCACTGGTGATACTCTGTACACCGGCCGTGCCAATAGTTCTCGGCAAAACGTCTCCGAGTACCGGGACAAACTTTTGTCTGAATTCGAGTTTTTGCTGAAAAAAGTCTCGACTTCAGACAATTCGAAGAACCGGCAACCGTTGGGGAAAATGGTTCTCGAGTGGCAGCTTCGTACTGGTAAGCGAAGAGTAGGGCGACCCCCCCAATAGATTCAATTAGTAATGTACGTAAATACGTCTATCACTAATATTGTTATTATTATTTTAGGAAAATACATAAGCCTTCCTTGCAATGTCAACTAAGTTTTGAAAGACATAGTTTTATATTTATTATATTTCAAAAATCACATACGAGTATATTACACCGTAACGTGCAACACAAAGCTGAAATGCCTCGTTCAAATATACTTTATTACAATTATTTAATTCTTCACTTATAACAGCCAATAGATTCACTTGTTTGTTGTTTAGGGATACATGTGCATAGTTGCCACGCTTGGCAAGCGGGTTGACAATCGCAGTTATTATTTTTATTATAACTTTACAATTTCTTGTCTTTTTTAAACGATACCTCCACACTGACAGCGTTAACCACTGAGCTACCACAGAGCCGTGGTAGCTCAGTGGTTAACGCTCGCTGTAAATATAACAGAACGCGAGTAACCCGGGATCGATCCCCACTGGCACCAATGAAATTGTTAATTGCAATTTTAAGTGCTGATTTACCACGTGCTCGGCGGTGAAAGAAAACATCGTGAGGAAACCTGCATGTCTGAGGAATAAGAAAAAAAAATATTTCGAAGACATGTGAAGTTCGTCAACACGCCTTTGGGTAGCGCGGCGGACACTTCCTTGCCCTAAAAACCCTCTCAGAAATGAGGGGAGGCCTGAGCCCAGCAGTGGGACGTATATAGGCTGTAACTTTACTTTACTTTTACTTTACCTCCACACTAGGATTTTCTACTGTATCGTGGGAGCAGTTTTAAAATATAAATTTCACAAGGACAAACATACAGACCCGGAATAATTATTTATAGGCCATACGAGTACCTGCTCCGTGCGGGATTCGAATCCGACGCTTTTAGCGATGTAACTCACTGCTAAGCCACTGCGCCACGGAGCCGTCAATTAGGAACACGCTTCTGCCCCTCTCCTGGTTTATTTCCCGTTGTCATAAATGACGTTAGAGTAAACAAGCATTTTATATTTAAGTAAGTGTCAATTTGTTCTTTCCCTTAGTTAGCTTTATCTCACAACATATAATTAAAATTGAAGCTAATAAGCAGCTAGCCTGGTCCACGTTTCTCCTGCCACCTCTACAACGTCGCGCAGCAGCGCGCACGCGCCTCATTGATTCTGGCCACATGTCCTGCCCATCTCCACTTCAGTTAGCACGCCAATTTGGCTGCGTGTATCATATTTATTCTCAGCGATTATTCTTGTGTAAATATAAGAAATCATTAAATGCTAAAAGTACTTTTACTTTTCCTTTGTGCTTTTACTTCCTTTCATATTTATAAAAGTTTGTAGTAATAATAATAATGTCCTCCAGACAGAATTTCGGCCACGGCGACCTGCCTCAACGGAGTCTAGCCATCGCATCGGCGCAGGACAGGATTATAGTGTTCAAGTGTATGCACAAGTACTGGTGCACTCTCTATTCCCTTACTCTCATAATCTAATGGGATGGTAAACCGACACGACCGCAGAGCGATCAGGCGCAGGACCAACGGCTTTACATGCTTTCCGAGGCACGGGGGTGAGACACCGCCAACTTCCTGACTCCGGGCAGCTACTGAGAATTTCTGGACGGAAAACTAAATAATTGATTTTTTGGCCCGACTCGGAATTCGAACGCAGGACCTCATGATCAGCAGTCGCACTACTACAACGACTAGACCAACGAGGCAGTTTGTAGTATATATGTGGTAGCTAAGATGTTGGGCATTCCTTTTGAAAATTTTATAGTGTTAGAGCAGGGTGTTTGGCACAAAATTGCTAAACCGCAATTGCAAGTGTTACAATCTACCTTATACTCAAATATAAAGGAAATCTGGACATAAAACATGGATATTATAGTAAAGATAACGATAAAGTTATTATTACGTTTGGCAGGCAATTTGACCAAATATCATCTCTCAGAATAACCATACGTAACAAAGGTGTACTTTGACGCTACTTCCCGTCGCCGGTATGTGCTTTTAACAATGATGTATAAACTTATAGATACGTTGTCCGCACTCTAAAATGGCAACATGAAATGAAGCCAATTGGCCACATCGCGCTTAGTCACGCACCAACCTGTCGCGCGACATTACGTTTGTTTTTAATTTATTATATCGTGATTCGTGTGTGTAAACCTGTGCAAAACATAAAGAAAACATGCCGTCGTTTGTTTTCAGACGATGTACAAATTATACCCCAAAAGTTAAAGACAAAAATGTGTCATTTCATGCGTAAGTTCACAAAACTACCTATTTTCATTTCATTTTATTGGACGACGTTGTCTATTGGCGGCCGGCGCATGTAGCTAGTAGTCAAGCAACAGGCATCCCGTCGTACGGTGTCATATTTTCTTTCTCTTTCTTCACGCGTATAAGTAGTTCTAGTATTTTCGCCGTTTTTAAGTGCCGCGATGTTCGTTCATGACGTGTCTATATATAATACGTCATTGGCTTTTAATTATTATTTTATAGAAGTAGGGTGACAAATAAGTACACAGTTTACCTGATGGTCAGTGAATGCTGTGACCCATAGACATTTCAATCTTTTCTCAACTAAGAAATAAAAATGTGGATGGGTTGTCACCCCATGAGTACTAAGTCACTAATGTCTCTTTGCCAAGAAAAAGTGCCACTGGTTCTCTACATCCATCATACAGAACACAGCTGCCTTAAGTTGCTATTTTACACTAGTATTTGTTATATAAATAATAAACCATAAGGTAACCTGCTGAATCATAAGGAACTAGAATGCCACGATTCTCTTCTCACTTTTTAGTCCCTTAACAAGGACAAATCCGGCTATGCAGCAGTGGCAAGGAGCTTAATTTTAAAATGAATTCTGAAATTTATGCTAAATAGAAATAACCGTTGAGGCTTAAATTAAAGCTAAACAGAACCTTGGCTGGGACAATCGTCGCGTCGTCGCAATGCGGGATTTGATAAAAGCGTTAATGTCTGCCGCGGGAGACAATAAAACTACCTCAACTATAGAACTGCGGCCCGAAAAGGTACCTTGTATAAATTAAATTTACTTGCTATTATAATTACAAAAAAAACATATCTTGACCAGATCCATAATTTACAAGTAAGAATACTCAATACTATAGTTCCAAATAAAATAAAAAATTAATTCAGGGACGTTAATATGTTTAAACATTGTAAAATTTTACCAATATACAAGTACAAAATATTTTATTAAAAGAATAATTTTTATTATATTATAAATTACATTATTATCTGAGGCAGCGGGTGTGTAATAAAAATTACTTACAGTTTTTACTGGAAATCCGTAGAACGTGGGGCACAACGACACTGAAGCACTCGCGCACGCAGGTAAAAATGTCTGTGTCTTCTTTCTTCTTATAAACGCACTGGGAGCGCATGGGCTCGACCGAACAATAGCACTTAACGGTTGGTTGGTCGCAGGCGACCGAACTAAATGACTCGCTAAAATCCCGATTGAGCATTCTGTTAATACTCAAGCAATTTCTAAAAACCGTCTCAACGAACCGCGTGCTAGCAATGCGTACGGTAAGAGAACATGTAGCTACTTAATGCTTCGACTTATCAATAACTTGCCATCAGAATTGGTGAACAATATCACTAAAAATAATATTAGGTGTAAACCAAAAGGTCAATTTCTTAAATTATTATAACGTATTTTGTCATTTCTTTGATTGTTTGCATATTTATTTCAATTTTTTTATTTTTCCTTTTTAAAGTATCTGCAATACAACATAACGCTATATTATCTTATAAATTTGTAAACTTTCGATAGCTTAAGTATAAAAATTACTGGTTTTTTAAATACCATCACTACAAATATGTGTAATGCTTGTCATGTGATAAATAAATGAAAAAAAAAATAAGATGAGCAGAGTAAATATGACCACTAAACAGATAATATTAATATACACTATAGAGAGAGATATTAATATACGACATGCACACCGAATCTAGTGTTAGTTAAATTTGCTTAAATTTTATTTAAAAAAATATTTCTATTCACCATTTAGTGCCGACGTAAGAGAATCAACTATCCCTATCTAACCGTGGTTGTCGAAAGATGTGCCAGAGTAAAACAAACCAGGAGATGGGCAGCACGCCCGCGAGCAGCATGGCCGTCCGACATTATATGATGTTTCAGAAGTTTTCTTCCTCGCAAAACTATTTGTGGAATCGACTCACGATCGATCACCTGCGATGTCTCCGGGCCGATACTACTGAAGGACCTTCAAGAATTGAACCCCCTTTTTTTAAAGGCTGGCAACGCATCTGCAGTTGCCCTGGTATTGCAATTATTCATGCTCAAACACCTTCCTGATACCAACTCAAAATTAATAAACGCCATGACAACCCGCCGCCAAAAATCTGGCTAACTATGGCAATTAACCCCTCCGCCCGCCCCCCATCCCCCACATACATGTTTAATATGTGGGGGTGGCATATGTTAAGCAGCGTACTTAAAATATTGTTTTAGGCTGAAAGGGTAGAAAGCAAATTCCCATCAGGAAAGTAGACAGGCTGTCATTATGCTATATTGCTTTACTTCATTTCAATAATAAGAACTGAAACACATGTCATAAATACAAATCAAATTGTGTAGGGCATAATTATGTATAATTTACCACGTTCTCAGCGGTAAAAGAAAACTTCTCACAGAATACCAGCGTAAAATAGTAGCTTAATGCTAAGTGTGTTTCGTATGGTGAGTGTAGAGATCCGGAGACCCTTTTTACTGGAAACGAGACATTCCATCTTGGTCCTCACGGGTGACAACGTATCTGCATTTTGATTCGTAATCGAGGATAGATGTAGATGTCTATGGGCCACAGCAGCCACTTACCATCAGATGCACTGTGTGCTCGTTTGTTACCCCATCCTACAAAAAAAACTTCGTGAGGAAACCCGTATTGTCTGAGAAATAAATTATGGACACATTAAGTTTTTCACCACACACTGTAGGAGCGCAACGGAATAACCTTTTAAAAACTTCTCATAAATGAGAAAAGGTCAACTGTGTGACACATATATTTTAGTAATGGTAGTTTTCTATAGAATAGAAGTGACCAATGAGCACACAGTCTGATGGTAAGTGGATGCTGTGGCATGTACATTTATGCTCGATTAAAAATTTAAATGAAGATGCATTGTCATCCCCTTGGACTAAAATGAAATGTTTCGCAGTAAAAATGGTCTCCAGTTGCGACAATCCATATACGAAACAAAACAGCGTTAAGCTCCTACTTTACGCTGCTATAATGTGATAACGAGCCGACCCACTCGTGCTACAACCATTGTAAAAAGTTCACACAAAAGAAGTATTTTTAACAAAAATGATCTGCGTGAATCATTAGATTTCCCACGCAACGCAGCTCATGTTTTTCTTTAAAACAAAATCATAACCACCTGACGCGGTAGTAAGTGAAAATAAGCTCTGAATAAAACAATAGCTACAAACTGCCATAGGCACGTTACTTTTGTTAATTAAAACTAATCTAGGTACATGCAGTTTTGTTAGGTTATTTACTAGATGGAGATTTCCTTTTATATCTGGTCCGTCTGGTGGGTGGTTACAAATGAGCACACAGTCCATCGGGTTTTAAGTGGATGATGTGGCCCATAGACGTCTACATCTTCCTTCTGCTAAACTTTTAAAGGCAATTAGAAGTAAAAATGCAGATACGCGAAAAAACCAACACGAAAGCAAGCGCAGGGGAGGCTAGCGGCTGCAAATCCATCTCAGCGGAACCTCTTAGTACCCCTTAGTAGGTACGAGGCAAGAATATCTACTGCCCCATGTCATCCTGTGGGTGGGGTAAAAGTCGACAGAGGGAAACTAGTCCAGAGGTGGGCAGCAGTATCTTCTACGACTAAAACTAAAAAACTGTGTTTACCAACCCGACTGACAAGCGTGGCAGGTGTGGCAAATATACCCTAATGATGCAACTTGTGGGAGAGGCGTGTGTCCTGCAGTGGACTTTAATAAGCTGTAATAGTCTCTTTGCACTTGAGCTCGTCGGCACTCGTTTCCCATCATCATGCCTGAAGATGTTTTCCCTGTGTTGCGCGCCATAATAAATGTCTGGTACATGGCGAAACTAGTTACCACTAGCGCCTTATAGTATCGGGTAGCAGAACCATAGGAGAGTCAAGATCCTTCTAGAAATCTCCATGGAAGAACTTTCCAGAACTATCAACACCTAGTCAGTCAGGACCGGTATGTACTCGAACATTCTAGATGTTTCTACAGTACATGGTTCTGGAATTATCTGGAACCCTGTATAAGGCCGGTATCGATCGCGACCCTAGTCAGTATTGAATTGGCGAAACTAGCGTATACTTCAAAGCGATACAACTGAAACTATAGTGAACTGAACTGAACTAAAGTGATCAGTAGTACAATTTTGTTTTGTTATTAGTGTGGTGTTAAGTTGTAATTAGTGTTCCGTAATTAAAGTGTCAATTTTGGTAATTCACTCGGCAGTTTTTGTTGTCTCGAACCCCAAGCTTGTTTGGTGTCACTGGTGTCAGAACTGGGATCAAATCATGCTGATTTTACCTAAGGTCGACACAGAGAGGATCCGTACACGAAGTCAACGCTAGTACGAGACGGACCAGTGACGACTTGGTGGTGCAACGCCGCAGACATTGGAAGGCCAGCCCGACCACGTAGACCGACCCGTAAGTAGCTCCTGCATCTGCAGCATCTGACTACGGTGCTCTAATAATGATGCTGCAGGAGCAGGCTCGCCAACATGAGGAACAGGCCCGCCGACAGAAAGATAACGCTGGAGTGTAGCTAAAAAACCTTCGCTACGTTTATTCAAATTGTCGCCGTTCGACGGGACTTCTTTCTGCTCGGCCCATAAAATACAGTTCGAGGCTGTTATGAAGGCGACCGGCTGGAATAAAAGTCAGGCCATGACTTTTCCTTCAGCAATCTCTTCCATCTTTGCACGAGGAGGAAAACTCACTGGCTCATGGCACAAAGCAGAAAGCCGACCTGCTAGGCTCTTTCATTGCGTCTAACTCGACTTTCGATGGCGGGAGGAGCGCACCGCCGACCATTCCGCGGTGTGAGTTCTCCATGCCGGATGTGCGGTTCACACAGCGCTCGGTTCCAAAAGCACTCCTATCCCTAGACATCCACAAGTCGAGTGGGCCTGACGGAATCCCCCCAATTGTGCTTAGGATGTGTGCTCCAGAGTTGGCAATGGTTCTAGTACACCCTCTCCGGTACTCCTACTCCCTAGACGTAGTCCCGAAATCAGGGAAGACGGCTTTCATCCACCCAATCCGACAAAAAGGCGACCGTTTAAATCCGTCTAACTATAGGCGTATCTCCTTGTTCCTTGTTCTCGAAAATAATGAAATCCATTATAAACTGCCAGCTCATGCGGCACCTTGAGGATCACCAGCTCATTAGTGACCGCCAATACAGATTTTGTCGGGGTCGATCAGCTGCTGATCTTCCGGTGTACTCCAGAGTTGGGGGAGTTGGGGGTTACATCGGGGTCGCGGCGTGAGTAAACAAGTTAAATAAAGCCCTCTGTAAATTTTATCTAATAAAAATATTTAAAGTAAATTATTAACCATATATTTGGTTTAATTAGTTAAAGTGAAATCTACATTACAGGTGAAAGTGTAATCGAGAAAAAAACAATATATAAATAACAGCTATAACAACAATTAATAATAAGTGTTAAAGTGACTTGAACATCAATTCGACATAATAATTATTTCAGGTTTTTTAGGTTTTAACTCTAAAATTGCTTAAAATTTTTGTAAATCCCTACGGACAACTGTTTATAGTGAATAAAATAATTTTTCAGTGCATAAAAATATCAAGTAATCTTTTGTAGAGATGTGTCGTACTAGGTAAATTTCGTACTGGGTGCACCTGGTCCAATTCCGTATAAATACTCGATCCAAATACCTGTTCCACTTAGTCCATAAAGTGTCAAGTACGCATAAAGTTTAGTATTGTTGGAATAGGATACGCTATAGTTTCAAGTACCATATTTTACGTGCGTACTTCTGAAACGTGTGCAATAATGAATTGTAATCTTCCCTTCATACTTTACAAAATCATTATAATTATTCTTGTAACTAAATTACAAGAATTAATATTATAGGAGAAATAAATTAAGATAATTTACTTCAAATGCTCCCTTCCACCATACTACTTTCTTTACTCGATGTAGTACTTAAAAGTTCTTTTGTGTGTGGTAAATATAAAAATCGACACCGACCGTCGAAATAAAACAAGCGCTTCTGGCGAGATTTCTTCATCAAAGAACAAGCAAGAAAGAAGCCCTTCAAGCTCCCTATTAGGTTCATATAGTTATGAAATAGTGTTTTAGTATTAACTGCCGCAATTTAATTGTAAATAGTGTACAATATAGTTATTATTATGAAGTTCTTTAATTTCATCTTAACCCCTGTCAGTTTAAAATAGCAATTATTATTAATTAAGTTTTTAGTCAGACTGATGTCACAGTAATTAGTTTTCTTCTTCGTAGGAGTTCAGTTTCTCCCTCAATAAAACATAAATATAATCCACTTAGCTCTCATCCCCTACTTTCTTTGGTCCATCATCGCCGGGTTGAAGAAACAAGAAGAAGATCATCGGTCATCGGTCAAGATCGTCCGTGAAGAAAGAAGATGGAAGATAAAATGATCAATATAAATAATAAAAATCTTTCCCTGTTTCTGTTTCTGACGGTAACTGCATCAACCGTAAACGTCGTTAGTCGTTTTAACCACGGAGCATTTGCTCCGTGGTTTTATTGATTAAACGTCCTGTTTCTTACTGGACTTACGGTTTGATGGCGGCAGTTTGTAACGCCACGCTTTCATTATCTTGCCTCCGATTAAATGATACGATCGAAGTGTGTGTTTTTGCTTTAAAACAAGCCATTTTATACAGGAAAAGAACCTTTTCAATATAAATTTTGTTTGTAAGCAAAGGATAGACGTAGATGCTTGTGAGCCACGGCATAACTTCCATCTTTTTCTTTACAGGAGAGGGGACAAAATGGGCCGGCAATCCAACACGATCGGTGGGCGATCAGGCGCAGGACCAACGGCTTTACATATTTCCTAAGGCACGAGGATGAAAATCCGTCAACTTCCTGACGGATTCTTCCGGTTACTCCTGAGAATTTCTTGACAGAAAAATCCTTTAACTGATTTTAGTCCGACCCGGGATTTGAACCTCGAGCCACATGATCATCAGATGCGCTTTAGACCAACGAGACAATTAAAAAAAATTCAAAATACTATAATAAGCTTAAAACACTTAAAAATATTTACAGTAAGCAACGTAGGTCAGTTCTTTAATCTTCGGTCTTAGGTATAAGATAAAATGTATCCTATTAATGTATTAAAAATATATTAAAAATTACTATTGTTTGAGTAAAATAGTTTAATTGTTAGACAATTTATCTAATGGTTAACTTTTATCTGACGATTAAATAGATTCATAGTAAGGAACCATTTTTTAAAACTTTTTACTTTTTATAAGTTTTTAAAATGCTTATTTAAATGCTCTAAAAAGAAGAAAATAATCTTTAAATTAAGTCAAACCCGTATACTTATTAAATTATACAATTTATATGATACAAAAGCTTGTCGCGAGATTAAATCATTTCGTAATGTTAACTTTTATGCCCATATCGTAATGGTAAGTATAGTGCCACCAACTTATCTGTTCAGGTGGACAAAATTGGAACTAAGGCCGCCATTTTGTAAATGACATTTTTATAAAATATAAATAATATATATAATAACACTAATTCTCACTAATTTTAATATATTAACACGAAATTTGTTTTATTTTATATTATGTGTACCTAATGAATATGTAGTCACCTATTTCCTCGGCGAATTTCTTAAATGGCAATAGTAAGCACTCCACTAGCGACTCTGTAAACTGAACAGATATATAGACATTGAGCTATTATGTACTACGTACTAGAGGAGACACCGCATTCAGCTACTCTGTTCCACTCAACTGCGGTTCATGCACTGCACTTTAATCAGTCACTCGCTAGGCGCTTGTAGAGTTGTCACGTGTTGTGTTGATTTAAAAAAAAATCTCTTGATAAAAATATGCCGTCTTGTGTACTTAGATATTGCACAAATAATTCAAGAAATGTCAGTAAAAACCAAGGAATTACTTTTCATCGGTTAATAAGATACTTATTCAATAAAAAAGTATTATAAATTAATAATAAAACAAATTATTCCTAAGACGCCATCTCGTGTCACTGCATATAGATTATGAAATTAATATGTTCAGATGCGACATTTCCGTGGGTACTTAAGTATAGGACGAATATATTATTATACACATTTTTTTATAGAAACATATATAAGTTATTATGATTTGGCAAAAATTTCCATGTTTAAATCCGCTTATCATTCTTTTATTTTATTTTTAAGTTTCCACATCAAAGTCAAAGTGGAATAAATTCGTCCATTTTTAACTCTCGCGTGCCCAGCATTTATGAACGATTATTTACAACATTTATGATTCTAATTTAAATAAATATATTTGTAATTTAAATTTTATGTTAATAAGTTTTGTTAAACATACATTTAGTACGTTTTTTTATATTTGACATAGATACCTTTTAAAATATTCAGATAAAAATATCATTAAAATGTAATTCTGACATAATATTATGTAATATTATATTAAATTAGCATATATACAAAATAAAAAACAATTTAAAAATTGTACTCGATATAATTAACAATACAATATAAATAAACAATTATTACATACTGACCATTCTACTTACGTATAATCTATAATAACAAAAACTGACCGCGCAAGCGCAATGCGCGTTTATACCAACTGCGCATGCGCGACTCTACTATTACCGCGCATGCGCGAAGACATACGAGTAGTGCACAATTTTTGTTTGGAATAGCTTCTCTAGTACGTAGTATATTATAACTCAATGTATATAGATAAGAAAATTTTGTCTGCCATCATGGGGCATCCGCCATATTGAATTTAGTCTGACGTAATTTTATTTTTCGTGTTCTTCTTAGCACAGCCTTTTAATTGATACCCATATCATGAAGGTACATAAAATATAATAACTAGTCCGCCATCTTCGGGATTCCGCCATGTTGGATATAGAATAACGTCGCATAGCTAATCATGCATTGTCCTTCAAACTAAACATGTACGCAGAATTTCGGCTCAATCGGTTAAGGATAATTTAAATATCTGTTGCAAGATTTGACCTAAACAAACCAGCCCTCACGTCGATCTGACGTACCAACAAACGGCATGACTATGAAAATCTATAGAGTCTACAAACTACCAACAATATAAATATAACTTAACTAAATATTAAACTATTGACGACTTCGTGACACAGTGGCTTATCAATGATTATCTTTATCAAGTATTTGTATGGCCTACAAATAATTGTTTTGGGTCTGGATGTTTGTCTGTGTGAAATTTATGTATGTAAACTGCGGCCACGATACAGTAGAAATTCCTAGGGTGGAAGTAACGTTAACTCTTAAAAATACTCTTTGTAATAATACACTCTTCTACAATAATACACCCTTACAGCCTCTCAAAAGTTAGCCTATCAAAGGGTGTTACTAGACCAATCGGTTGATCGTCGATCGATACCACTGATCGTCGTCGATCGATGTCGAAGTGTCGAACGATTGGTATGGTAGCTTTAGCTGATCAACGGATACTAGTCGTTAAAACGTCTTTCAATCATAGATCGATAATTAATCGATGTGTTTGTGTGTGATGGGATTATTATCAGTATCTTTCAAAATGTGTTCAAAAGAGATTCTCTGTAGACACGGTAGATCATGGGCGATTTCTTTCTTTTTTTCGTCACAGTTTCCACGCGTGGGTTATTTTCCTCTGTCGTTTCTTACGGCACCCACGGGACAATATATGATAGTGGATATTTTACCGCCACTCCACGGGAGCCGAACTAATGACAATTGGTAAAGTTAAAAATGTTGTACAACCGACTTCAATATAAACTAAATTAGATCATTATCAATGTATTCGAAGTCAATCTTGGTCAGATCTTGAGAATCATCAAAATCGGTTCATCCAGAAAAAAGTTCTGAGATAACACATATAAAACATACAGTCGAATTGAGTTTTGAAGTCGGCTAAAAAAGGCATAAATAAGCTAAAGCTAAACAAATGAATGTCTAACTAATTTTAAAATATTATAACATTAGGTGAAAAAAGAATTAGCCCTCATGTCACCTCGGGGATCTTCGCTACAGATACGTACTCGTATTACATAATTCCTTTAGAAATTACGCCACGACATTTAATTGTAAAATTAAAAATTCAATTTTCTTCAAATATTGTTTTTGATTTACAAGCATTTCAAAATGAAATTCCTCTGACCGGAAAGGAAACTGAAAGGAACTCCGCGAATATTCTCTTTTTGTCATTGTTTTTAATTTCAAATAAGTATAGTTGTTTGAAATTTAGTGTTGGGTCTCTGATTCTTTCTACGACAGAAGTTTTTTCCGAACCGATGGATTATTTGAATTTAAGAGTAGGTACATATATATAGAATTAAGGTGTCTGTCCGTAATATTGTAACAACTCCGGCCTCTTTTAAGCACTGAGGGTTATTTGCATGATATGAACACAAGTAACCATAACAATTTTTTTGTATATTTCCTATCTGTGTGTCTGTCCGGGCTAATCTTCGAAATGGTGGAGTCGATTGTGATGAAACTTTATGAACAGATATAAAGCAATGCCAGGGAAGAGAGTATCCGAAACAGACAATGACCAGCATCATCTTCGTGATAACAACTCGAAATAATAAGCCCGCTTGTGCAGCGTGGCAACTGTGGCAAAGTCCTGCCTATGAGGCAAACTACGGGAGAAGCCTAGGTTTAGAAGTGGACTTTCATAGGCTGTAATGGATGGATTAATGGAATCAAGTAGAAATAAAATGAGTGAATAACTTTGCCTTTTCTCATATAAAAAAGGATCAGCCTTATAGACGGTTTCGGACGATTAGAAGGTTGCCAATATCGAAAACAGTGGCGTATGAGTTTGATAAACTCGGTCGCCACCTGATGTACCTTTATTGCACAGCATCATGTTAATGACAAAACTGACGGATACTGTATTAATGGAGCTATTGGATTCGATTTTCACGGGTGCATGTACCAAATTGTGGGATATATTCGGGACAGATTTTATTTTAACTTCCTCGTTTGTCTAGTGTTCGTAAATACGGTAGCTATTCGTGAGGTAACGAGTTCGAATACCGGATCGGGCCACAATCAGTTATTGTGTTTTTCTGTCAAAAGTTTCTCAGCCCGGAGTCAAGAAGTCGACGGTGTCTCACCGCCATCCCTCGGAAAGCACGTAAAGCCATAGTTCCTACACCTAATCTCTCTCCGATGGTGTCGGAGTACCATCCCAACGAACTTTGAGAGTGAGGGAGTAGAGAGTGCACCTGCGCTTGCGCATACACTAGGGCACTATAATCCTCTCCTACGCAGTTGACTAGTATCCGTTGAGACTAGCCGCCGTGACCGAAATCCAGTCTGAGGACATTATTATAAAAAAATTTGGTGCACATATTGTTCTATTAAACTTTTAAAAGGGTTTTACGTTCTGTGATGAATTTGACACAGATACCGTCTAACTTAGTTGAAATGTTGTCAAATTATAAACAAAATACAACATTTCATAATTTCCGGTTCCCAGACAGGATATTTTATTACAAACAAGATTAGTATCGATCTGAGACTTTTACGTTGATAATAAAGGCTCGCTTTAAATACCCTTTCAATGTGTTATTAATTATTATACAAAGGCGGAGGTTGCTAAGAATCTTTAACACTTTCTAAAGTATTCCGTATATTTTTTTGTTATAAGTATAAAACATGATTATGTGTTATTCAATAAACTAATTTTACGGATTCTTTTGTATTATTATTATTATTTTTTGTTTCCCCAAGTAACCGTGAAATGTCAACAAATGAAAGTAAAGTTAAATTTAACGAGATAAAATCCGTAAAATTAGTTTTAATCAATGTCAAGTACTCGTGTGAATATAACAATTCATTGTGATTATTCTGTTTTTTCTTAATCTAAAACTTTCAGTCAGTTGTGTCCCACTGCAGTAAAGGGCCTTCCTTTTTCCATTCTTCAGGGTTTAGGGTTTCTTGTGATCAGGCGGTACAGAAGTTGTTCCAGTTTATCCTGACATCTCCTAGGATTGGTGCGTCGTCTTGTAAAATTGTGTGGGAGCCATTCCCTAGAACGTTTGGCCTACAACCCGTCCAACATTCGGCAATATGTTGGGTCCAATTTTACTTCAGTTTCGTGACTCTATTACGAACGTCTGCGTTTGCAAGTTTTGGAGCGAAACACTGTTTTTGTATGCTGTCCGAAAACTTAGCTCGCAAGATACTGCTTTCCATGGCTCGCTAGTATACCCTAAATGAGGAATTCTAATGTCCTGTCATTGGCCAAATCGGAGCACCGTAGGTTAGTGAAGGGACAATGTTATTGTGCATTATTTGATGACATTATCATTATCAGCATTGCAACCCTTCACTCTTCTACTGCAGAACATAGGCCTCCCCCAAGGAAAGTTCATGTCTACGAGTCTGGGTATGTACCACCCTCTTATATAATATTATATTGGTCACTCCTCAGAGGCGACAACACGTTTGTAGTCTTCTTCGTTTGAACTTGGCTGCGGGTGCCCAAGAGCTGCAGTGGCCGCTTACCATTAGGTGGAATGTAAGTTCATTTATATTAGGTGGAATCAAGTTTGTCACTTTCATTTTATAAGATCTCCTCAAAGGAGTAGTTTTCCTTGAGTGAGTCACAAAGCTTCTACACCTACGTTATATTCTCACGACTCCAAGGGTAATAGAGAATACTTTTAGGCATAAAATCACCCTTTGCATCTTATTTTATTTTATAGGAACATGCAACAGAAGTTTAAAATAAATAAGGCAATATCCCTTCAATTGTACTTATATATAAGAAAACAATAAATAGTAGACTTATAAGCTATGTTAGGTACCCTAGTAACATAATTGGCTCATTAAATAATTTTATAAGAATAGGAACCTTTAACAACAATCCAATTACTAGCGATTATGCTACGAGTCACTTAATTCCCACAAGGAAATGCGACCATAATTCTAGGTAATAACTTCTACTCACTTGATCGTGTTGTGGCGTGGCGTTGTAAGAATATCGACTGCCCGATATCGTTCCGTGCGTGTGTGAGATGCGACAAAAGGAAATAAACCAGGGCATGGGCACTTTGAGTATGGATGGGCAGCATTTTTCTGATAACTTCAAAACATAAAACTAAAACTGCGGTTGTTAACCCACCCGCCAAGCGTGACTACTATGGCAAATCTCGCCTATGACGCAATCTGTTGCGGAGAAACGGAACATAACGTGGTAATTGAAACACACACTTTATATTTTACACTATGTTTTACTCATACACTTTCAGTTCACACAATTTTAAATTATTTTGAAACAAACTAACCGATGATAGCTATTTTATCCCGTGGGTGTTGTAGGAGATGACTAGGAAATGCTATAAAAATCTTACGAATTCCGACAGGTGGCAGTATAACCACGTGTACACCAGACGCGGAATACTCAGACTACGACGAGTGACTGCGGCAAATTTTCGAGACGTTTGATACTTGATCGTTAAACTGACTGCCAAGCTTTGAATTCCTACTTCAATAGGAATGGTGTCCAACAGTGGAATTCTATGGGATGATAAAGAAAAAAAAAATTGGATTTTGTGTTAATATATATAGTTGTTAGAGCCGTGCTGCAGCTATATTATGGTTGTAGCACGAATGGGTTTGATCGATCAAAAAAGAACACGCTCTCGCTGAATACCAGCATTAAATAGCAGCTTAATGCTGCTGTGTTGTATGTTGAGCTTAGAGAACCGGAAACCCCTTTTTACAGGAAACAGGGCATTCCATCTCATTTGTCAGGGGTAGCAACGCATCTGCATTTTGATTCTTGATCGAGGATAGATTTAGATGTCTTTGGGCCAAAAGATCCAATTATCATCATGTGGACTGTGTGCCCTTTTGTCACCCTTATTCTATCGCTATACATTTTACATACGACACTCGTAAATACCTTTTTTTAGTCGACGGCAAAGGCGTAAATTCCACCAACTAAAAATATTTTTTTAAATTTGTAGAATAAGGTGCAAGAATATCCACTAGCCCATATCGTCCCGTGGGTGTCGTAAGAGGCCAAAGAGGGAAATTGAAACAGGTAATGGGCAGCAGCATCTACCTGATAATTACTCAAATTAATAAAAAACTGCGGTTTGTCCGCTCGCCAAACTTGTCAACAATGACAAAATCCCCTCTATGATGCAATCTGTGGGCGACTCCTATGTATCAGCAGTGGACTGACTTTTCATTGTGCTGATGAAAAATATTTTCATTACAAAAGCTACGATGACGAAATTTTTTAGTCACTATTTTTACTCGTAATGTAAAAATAATTTCTGTATTTCGTAAGTGAATGAATTTTTCTTAAAATAATAATGTAGAAATATTTACAATTTCTTTTATATATATATACGATTTTTGTTTCTTTTTCATTATATTATTAACTAAATATACATTTATATTTGGTTTCTCTTAGGGTAAGTTCACAACGAGACGCGACATGACGCAACGATGCTTGAAGAGGCCAGTGGTTTCGCACCGCGAAGCGCGCTGTCAAATTGCTGACAGTGATAGTTACCATAAGTGAACTTCTACTGCTGAAACTTTAATTTGCTGTTTTAACATACATTTCGTCATACCTGTAATTCCCGAAGGAGTAAATAAAGCCAAAGCAATGAACTATTAAAACCACAGTCAGCCAAACAATGACGATGTGACGACCTGGTAAGAGACGCAAAAATTCAATGGATGTAGGTGGCTCAGGACCGTGCTTTGTGACATTCGTTGTGTGGACTTTCTGTGGAAATGTTCTGTCTTGCTAAATGTATGATATATGTATATAATAATTATAAATGTACAGCTTCATATGTCTTAAAATAAGTACTAGACTCAGGCTTTACTTTGCAAAAATATATTATACTTACGAGTTTACTGCTTTTTAAAAGGACGGCAACGCATCTGCGTTTCACCTGGTGTTGCAGTTGTTTTTTGGCGGCGGTCGACACTTACCATCAGGTAAGCAGCATGCTCGTTTGCCCGTCTTCTATAAATAAAATTAAAAAAATATATAAATATTTAAACTGCCGTCAGTCACGTTTTAATTGCAATAACTCCGTACAAAGTGACTGATATAGCAGTCAAAGGCTTAAAGATATTAAAAACTAATTATCTAAGAGACACGCAATAAAAAATTATGTATTTTAACTAATTTGAAGAGCACCTTCCGCCCTGCCTCAATTGAGTGCACTATTTCCATCACCATTGATTCCAGCACCACAATGTCTTATACCACTCTACTAGGAATGAGATACCACCGTCAATAATACGACACTACACGACGCTTCTAAGCCAGGCATCCTCAGGTGAAGACTGCGTTTGCTGACTGCTAAGTAGTGCACGCAGTTGAGGGTGGTGTTCTTCAAATTAAGTAAGACACGTAATTTTATCTTATTACAACTCCAGACCAGAAGATCAGAACACCACAATGGTGGTGTTTGCCATTGTGGTGTTCTGATCTGGATCACCACACCGAGCATGACACCATGGTCCTCTCAAAGTTCAAAAATGTTGCTATACAAAATTTTACGGAACACGTTTGTCACTTCAGTTTATCTTCATGTTTTTCGTGTTGCGGAAGTGGGCTAAGAAATACTAAATCCAAATAATCCAAGTTCATAAGCTGAATTGTACAGTAAAATTGTGTAAAGGAAAGTGCGGTTTTTAATTTAAAAAGATTGCTAAATCAAACGTAATAAACTACTGTCAACTAAACAAGAAAGTAGCCATAGCTAAAATTAACTTACGTATTTCAATCAATTTTTTTTATAGAGAGGGGCAAACGAAACTGCGGCTCACGGCTCGCCTGATAGTACGAGTAAGTGTCAACTACAGATGCGTTGCCTTTTTAAAAGGAGCTCCTTTCTTGAAGGCTAAGTCATATCGGTCCGGAAAAATCGCCGTTGGTAAACAATTCCAGCAAGAGTTCTTATAAGTAAGAAAACTCCTAGTAAATCGCACGGTGGTGAACAGCCAAGCATCCAGATGATGCGGATGGTAAAAATTCATCAGTAAACTTTCAGTAAAAAAAATTTTAATAAACATAGAATTAATTTTTGAACGGATAAACATTAAAGTTAAAATTACAGCCTATATACGTCCCACTGCTGGGCATAGTCTTCGTCTCATTTCTGAGAGGGTTTTAGGGCAAGGATATGCCCGCCGCGCTGCCGCAATGCGTTTTGGCGAACTTGACAGGTCTTCGAAGATTTTTTTTCTTATTTCTCATACATGCAACAATTTCATTGGTGCTGGCGGGGATCGAACCATGAAATTTACGCGCGCGAACGCGAACGCGCACGCGAACTATGAAATTTACAGCGACCGTTAGGCCTACAACCACAGACTACAACACTACGACTAGTGGCTATGACAGTACATAGACATCTGAGATCCTGAGGTAAAAAAAATATTTTCATCATTTGTGGCTTTTGTAAACCAGAGCTGTGTTATATCACACAACTGCATAAAATATTAGTGATTCGTAATTTGCTCTATTGTTGCGTGTTGGTCAAATAAATGTTTCAGTTATTTTCTTCTTTGTTTCTTTCTTTCGGACGTCAATAAACTTTGACTTTCTAGGTCTAGTAAACAGGTGGTAATACAGCCATCTGTCGGAAGTCCTAAGATTTTTCTGGCAAATTCCATAGTCAGCTCTTAGAACACCCACAATATGAAATGAGGGGTGGTGGATTCTTTTACACCACCATGCGGTTTAAATGGTAGCTATATCGACATCTCTATTTAATATAGTGTAACTATTAGACTTAATGAAAAACAAAAGCCGACCTTAAAGAACTAAAAGAATAAAATAATTTTTCGGTAGTTCTTCTACCACTACTTTAACTTTTTCTTCGTCGGCTTTTACTTTTCATTAAAAGTTTGATTTTGTTGTACTTTTATGTGGATTGCGCTTTCTTGAAGGAATATCACAGCGTTAGACGCTGTTTAAATTTATAAAAATAATAATTAAACGAATCACACTTGATGAAAATATCGAGTAACATACAGTCGAATTGAAAACCTCCCAATTTTTTTGAAGTCTACTAAAAATATATTCATATTAATAACAAATAAATATATATTATTGTAACAGTTACGAGTTTGTAACTTGTTACAGCTCGAACTAACTGAGAGATAAACTCAAACTAGCTCTTATAAGCTTTGTTGTCTCTCGTACGGAGTTTATTTTGTAAGGAAACTTACGCAATATTGTCGAATTATATTTTTAAACTATTTGCACGAAGCTTTTAGACTACCGTCTTGAATGACTCGAAATATTTTGGACTCTAAACTTACTGATAATTGAGTTTACAATAGTCACCTAATGAATAGAACTTAGGGTGGAAGCACAGATTTTTCGGCAGTCGACTTGGTGCGGTAATGAATTAAAACAAAATAAAAAATTGTTTATTTCTTTAGAAAGATCATACATTACATAGTCATGGGTGTAAATAGGACATCCTTTGAGGTAAAAGTATACTTTTGGTTTGTGGTGGGTTGACCCGTTCTATAACAACCATATGAAACACAACAATATTTTGGTGAGGATACACATAATATGGCTTAAGTAGATCATACAACTGGATACCGGCATCTTTCCATCTGTGAAAAGGTCCACCGCGCTGCTCCCGCGTGTGCAACAGCGTGGCGTTTGTGCATCAATCGCGCGTGCTTCCGTCCTCTTGACAAATGTATAAACTAGTATTTGCTTTGGGAAGGAAGAATTCAAAAATCGTGAATTGTGCGCTGAATTACACTACACTACATTACACTACACTACAGTGTAAGGATATTCATCCATCCATCCAACAAAGGCCCCTTTTGATTGTATCATAATCGGGATACATAATTCTTTATTGCATGTCACAAATTGTAAAATTGGTAAAATATATTTATTTACAAAACCTTGGTCACCCTGTACGGGCGTAGCATATTAAGACAAAGTTTAAATTTTAATTAATATATAATTCAATTCAATTACAATATTTATAATACACAATATGTAGATTATTATTAATTAATAAATAAAATAGTCAGAATAAATAAAACACACACATTTATTTTAAAAATAAAATTTCATTAAATATAATACGTCAACTATTGATAATTCGTGATATATATCGATGATGTAAATAGGGTTTAAAAATTTGATTAAAATTATTAACAATATAAAATAAGTAAATAGAAATAAATAAAATTGTCAAATAATTAAAATTGACTTATAATTTATCATTAAAATATTCATTCAAATTATAATATGTTTTTACAATAATCATTTTCATAAGTACTATTTCAAATTTACGACACTGATGGGCTTTTATCGTATTAGGTAAATGGTCGTAAACTAAACCCTAGCCATGTAGTAGGAACCATTTTTAAATAATATGAGATATGTGACAGGAGCAACCAGATTATAACCACGGCGTGCGCTGTATCGACTGAGTCTATCTCCAATTCGTTGAAAATAATGAGGATTTTTCGTAACATAATTCAAAAATGTACATGCATGTTACAGTTAGTAAGTTATGTCTGGGAAATAACCTTCGACGTGAATCTCTTGGTGCTGCGAATGTGATGAATCAAAGACAACATTTAGGAGCAAGAACACCGCGTGCAGATTATTATGCCATATCTTATCCAGGCAGCGTCGTGACTGTGGTGTGCAGTAAACGTGGTCTACGTGGTACTACTGAAAGAAGATCGTTGATATAAATGGAGAACAACAAGCATCCTAGGTCTCTACCCTGCGGTATAGATCCTGTTTCTGTTGCAACGAATTGATGTCATTTATCAGTTTTCTATTTTCATTTAAATGTGATACCTGCACGTACT
Source organism: Parnassius smintheus behrii (assembly GCA_036936625.1). Lineage (NCBI taxonomy): Eukaryota > Metazoa > Arthropoda > Insecta > Lepidoptera > Papilionidae > Parnassius > Parnassius smintheus. Next base: position 4,056,852 of record JAUPFT010000031.1, read on the forward strand.
GCTTTCTATTCGCAAGATATGAAGAGAGCCATTCGTGCGGTTTCCATCGTATACTTAACGAATATAGCATTTCTAGCAAGGGACCATGCAATGCGATCGTATGCTATGGACATATCCATAAAAATAGCAGTAGCACATCTTCCATCATTTAGAGCATTCAGAATTTCTATGATGCGGTCAAATACAGCGGGTGTAGTAGTCTTTTCGGAAGCCATGCTGATATCTATTAAAAATTCTGTACTTTTCAAAAAACTTATATATTTTACTACAAATTTTACCATAGTTGCCATGCTTGGCAGGCGGGTTGGCAACCGCAATTTTCCATTACTTTTAGTTGTTATCAGGAAGGACTCGGGAAACTTCAAGAAAAGAGCCTTCTCTTTTTTAAGAGATCAGCAACGTATTTGCAATTTCCCTGGTGTTGCAGTTGTTCATGGGCGGCGGTAGTCACTTACAATCTGGTAAAACTCATGCTCCTTTGGCCCGTCTTATTTAAAAATAAAAATAAAAAACGGAAGTTAATGCTCCCTATCTCCTGTTTCAGTATCCCTCTGTCGCCTCTAACGACACTCACGGGATGATAAATGGGATGACGATAAGTAGAAGTTCCTACACTGCCACGACACCGTTTGTTAAGATTGGCCTGATACGATATTCCGTTTGAGGACAACCAAAAACTACGTCAAGCCATTAGACCTATGCAGTAAAATAATAACGCTAGACTCAACTTTGCATAGTGGTTTTGAATATAACTGCAAAATATTTCGTAAGTAAATTACTGAAATATTGAAAGTAGAAAACTAATTGCAACTAAAACCAAGTAGCTTTCATACCGTTTTTTCAATGTCACTACATTTCGTGATTTCTGCTAATCTCTCATTCGCTAAATACTTCAAGTTGCAAATTCAAAACCGATACAAGGAGGTAAAATTCACAATAAAATATATATAGTTTAGTATAAGTTTAAGCACCCACAAGGACTAAGATGGAATACCTCGTTTCTAGTAAAATGGGTCTTTGTTTTTCTTAACACACCAAAATTATTAACCTTTCTTCTTAGTCTTCTTTCTTACTGGTTCATTGAGCTATGCCGATTCTGGTCCTACTGCGGATATTCGAGTTACAATGTTTACTGAGTTAAATTTTAAGTTCAAGTATAACAATCGTGTCTACAAAGTAAGTAGTAGTAGTAGTGTAAATACTGACCACATTTTCCATGGAAGGTGCAACGTAGATTAGTTCCAGGTTTCATTTTCAGTTTGCCCAACTTGGCAACTATCAAAGCTCTAATTGAGGATCGGAAGACTGAACATGGTAACATATTTATTTACTGAATTGAGCTGCAAATTCTTTATACTTAAGTTTGTATTTTAATTTTAACATATGTACTTATATATTTATACAATAAATATATCCTTTCCCCTCGGACCGCCGTATGTCCCTTTCCCCTCGGACCGCCGTATGTTGTGGACGTATCTATTAATCTGTGTTAAGTTATTTTTGCTAAAATATATAAATCATTGAATTAATTCGTCATATAAAAATAGGAGTGCATAAGTAACAAGAAGCAGTTCGTTCATACTCATAGTGAAGTGCAACGCTGCGATTTAAGCTCTGCCCCTTTGGCTCCGCCCCCTGTAATTCAAGCAACGTCTCGCTCGCCGCCTGCCGTCGTTCGCTGCCGGTGACGCACTGCTCACGCATTCTGTTAACCTGGTACTACTAGCGCGCTGTGACGATACAGTCGCAACCGCCTGCGCATCGTTAGCTACCGGATACGCACTGCTTACGCATTCTGATATCTTGGTACTTGTAGAGCGCTGTGACGATACAGTCTTCACTTAACAGAGCTAGCTATGTCGGACCCAGATATGTCAATCTGCGCTTCGGACGAGAACGAATCTCCACTGAATACTGTTTTTGATCGACCGCGTAGACCTGCCCAGGGAATGCCGCAACAACAATTGGATGCCTTTAGAATGGAGATGAGTCAACTTATAACAACCTTTAACACTTCGCATAGTGAAGAGTTACGACAACTGTGTACGAAAGTGCAAGAAATCAGAGACACTAACAAAAGCATAGAGGCATCTTTGGCTTATCTAACGACACAGAACGAAGAACTGAAACACAAAATAAATAGCCTTGAAGATCGATCACGGAAAGATAGGGAATATATTGTATTCCTGGAGGATAAGCTGGAGGATTTGCAACACTCATCTCGCAAAACCAACTTCGAAATTAAGGGAGTGCCTAAAAAGGAATCTGAGACTAAACAGGACCTAATTGAAATGGTGGTAACCCTATCAGAAACTATTGACTGCAAAATAAACAAGACCCATATTAAAGATATTTATAGGGTCAGAGGGAAAAAGCCAGAACACAAAAACACCCCCATTGTAGTTGAAACTGGCTCAGTGCTACTGAAAACAGATTTTCTAAAAATGGCTAAATCTTTCAACATACGAAATAAAACCAAACTGTGCGCAAAGCACCTTGGTATGAAGTCGCACGCGGATACACCGATTTTTCTTTCAGAGAATCTGACACCAAAGGCTTCCCGACTTCATTACCTGGCCCGTGACCTTGCCAAATCTAAAGGCTATAAATTTGTGTGGACATCTTACGGCAAAATTTATGTGCGGAAAAGTGAACAATCGCCAATTATCCTGATTAAAACGGAACAACAGGTACATAAATTACTTTTAGAACAAGACTGACTATATTATTACCCATTTTCAACTCTAAGTGTTTCTAATCTGTTCCCTAACATAATCTTGACGCTTTGTAATTTTGCATTTTGTATATGGCTTAACATTAAGTACTGTTTTACCACATTGTGCCATTTGATGTCCATCTCTATACATGTAGAACTTATGAAAATTGTTATAAACTTTTACCAAACACTACACACTTTTTCCCACACATGCACACATACACTCATACACTTTAGACACTTACACTATCAAACATACAGAATTACGTCTGTTAAAATACAAATGACAAAATCCTACAAAAACTCGCTCCCATAATTCACCCCACACTAGTATACATATGTTTTCACATCTTCACTCTTAACGTAAGATACTTACTTAAATTATTCATGAAACTAATTGAACAACACTTCTCCGTTATACCCCTTTTTACTATCAACTTACTTACAGTCAAGCAAATTTTAATTATTACTACTACTAGATTATTTGTACTTCTGTTTCAATATGGCTGAATCGTTGTATACGCTTGAAGAATTAGACAATATTAAAATAGCAAAGGCAATAGAGTGCGATGTCGTTGATCTTGAGAGACACATACAAATTAATAAAAATGACTTAACCATAATATCTCAGAATATTGTTAGTATCTACAAAAACTTTAACGATTTTACACTTACTCTGGCAAACTTATCTTTTGAAATTGATATTGTCACCTTCACGGAATGTAGATTAAACCACAATAAACCTCTCCCACAATTAAATAACTATAAAGTCTATTGTACCTCTTCCCAACTAAACCAAAGTGACGGAGTAGTTGTATATATAAAAAAAAGCTTAAAACACAAAGTCAAGGAAGTAATCTTGCATCACGCTTCATGTCTCCAGATTGATGTATTGAATAATACAGTATTATGTATTTACAGATCACCATCGAACCCAAACCCTACAAACTTTATCAATACGCTAAACTCTCATTTAGAGACTCTTCATTCCCATAGGAGCATTATAATAACAGGTGATATCAACATAAATATTCGAACTAAACCTAATGAACCTCTGCATGTGTACAAAAACAGAATGAACTATCTGGGCATGCTTGCTAACCATGGCATATTAGCTGGACACACATTACCTACTAGGCAGCAAGGTTGCCTTGACCATTTCATGTTAAAAATAAATAAAATTAAATACAGATCAACTATAGCGATTTTGCAAACAACAACTACGGATCATTTTACAACTTTTCTAGCAATCTCAAAAATAAAAAACTTAACTAAAGACAATAGAACTAAAACCACTATAAATTTTGAGGCTGCTCTAAAATATTTACAAAATAGTAATCTATCTGATATTTTATTTAGTGATGACCCAACAACTGTAATTACCTACCTAATAGAAAGAATTATAGAAAGCCTAAAGGTGAATACTGAGGTGACGCGTATACCATGCAGCAAAAGAATCATACAGCCTTGGATCTCTCCAGGAATCCTGCGGTGCATAAGAAATCGCAACCAGCTTCAGAAAAGGCTACGTAATGACCCGCATAATGAAATTCTTCGCATTACTTACAGACGCTACCGAAATTTCTGTAATAATTTAATAAAAAGAATAAAAAGAAAATACGACAGGGATACCATTACAAAATCTTTAAATAATAATAAACTGCTTTGGAACAATATTAAAAACATTACATACTCGAAAAAAACACATAATACTAATTCTAAACTGCTCAATTTAAGGTCCTCGCCCTCTGAATCAGCAAACTTTATTAATGACTATTTCGCCAATATAGGATTACAACTTGCAAATAATATTTAACACGATACAAGGACAGCTAATACACTTATAGAAAATAAGCCGGCACAATCAAATTCTTTTGTACTACTGCATACTCATGTTGATGAAGTCCGTAGCACTATCCTACATCTGAAATCTCACAGCGCCCCAGGATGGGATAATATCCCCAATAAATTTCTTAAGATGGCGGTTGATGACTTGGCTCCCATTATCACCCACCTTGTAAATCTTTGCTTCTGCAAAGGAGTATTTCCTGCACCGTTAAAAGAATCTATAATAACACCTGTGTACAAGGGTGGGGATGATGAAGATATTAGTAATTATAGACCGATCTCGGTTCTGCCCGCAATATCTAAAATCTTAGAGAAACTACTTAACACTAGACTACTAAATTACTTAAATAAATTTAATAATTTATCATCTTCACAATTTGGATTCAGGCGGGGAAAATCGACAGAAGATGCAATCATGGAGTTAAGCTCTTTTGTAACTAGGCAACTTGACAAAACTAAAACATGTCTGTCGGTTTTCCTCGATCTGAAAAAAGCTTTTGATACTGTGTCCATCCCTATCCTTGTCCATAAACTTGAATCTATGGGAGTAAGAGGGACTCCGCTTGCCCTTTTTGAGAGTTACTTATCGGACAGGAGACAAAGAGTAAGACTACCTGGCTGCACTAGTGAAGCTGTTAATGTGACGTGTGGCGTACCGCAGGGCAGCGTTTTAGGACCTACGCTCTTTCTTATCTATATCAACGACCTATGTAATATAAAGATCCATAACGCCAGAGTCCTGTCATACGCTGATGATACGGCCGTAGTCTTTGCCGGTGATTCTTGGGAGGAAGTCAAAACTAGTGCTGAGGCAGGCCTGTTGCGAATCGCTCTGTGGCTGAAACACAACCTTTTGACGCTAAATACTTTTAAAACAAACTTTATCTGTTTTAGTATTAACAACAACTCGCAACCTCAGGCCGACTTCAGCCTAAAAATTCATGAATGTACAATGGACACTAATAAAAACACCTGTAACTGCCCTAGAATCGATAAGGTAGCTCAGACAAAATATCTAGGGGTAATTGTAGACCAAAGACTATCCTGGTACTCACACCTTGATCATGTCATCAACAGAACGAGGAAACTAACATGGATCTTCAAAACCCTTAGACATGTAATGCTGGGCAAATCAGATGGGGAGTCACCAAATTATCTCCTCAACCAAATTTACATTGCTCTTGCTCAATCCGTCATGGCCTATTGTATTCCTGTCTGGGGTGGTGCAGCAAAAACTCAATTTCTGGAGTTAGAGAGGGCGCAGCGTTCTCTTATTAAAGTTATGTACTTTAAGAAGGGGCGTTTTTCTACTGATCTTCTATATCGTACCAGTGGTTTACTCTCTGTCAGGAAGTTGTATATATTCTGGACAACCCTCAGAACACACAAATCATTATTTTATGATCCACGCCATTTAAATAAACGTCGTAGAAACATGGTTGCCCAGACGTACAGAACTAAAACCACATTTGCAAGCAGACAATACATATCGCGTTCTGCCTTTCTTTATAATAAAATAAACAAAGAAGTATATATATACGACAAAACATATCATAAGTGTAAAAAGCTTTTGTTGAAATGGATTCAACTTAAGACATATGACGAAACTGAGAAGCTTCTGGATTGTGTTATATGATTTGTACAGATTCAGACACTCTAATCACACACACTCATTCTAACTCATGCAAGCACAGACACAAATACACACACACACACACACACACACACACACACACACACACACACACACACACACACACACACACATACACACATACGTATACCTAAATAAATAAACTTTCACTCACATATCTACAATATTTATAAGTAGACTAGTTCCTATCGTTTGATTGTCCTAATTTTAGAATATAAGTAATATATAGATAATTTTAATATATGATATAGAATATGTTTACCCATACTGCCATGTAACATGAATGTAGTAATGGAAGGGCGGACCCTCCAAACACAGGCATTTTTTTTTTTTGCTTAAATGGAGGTTCCAATCTACTAGTTCTTAAGGCATGTACTTCTTAAAACGAAATTAAAATTTATTTATTTATTATTATTTATTATTATTATTATTATACGTTAAAAATTAAAAACATATAACTAAATAACTAAAATTAGAACTAAATAACGCATAGATTTAAACATAAAAAGAGAAAATAAGACCCAACAACAAAAGAAAAATTGAATTAAGCACTATAGGCAAGAATAAGTATGAATCTTCTTAACATTACCATTAAACTCTAACAAAAGCCCAGTACGTCCGCATAGATTGCCTTATATAATGCCATAGTTACCACGCTTTGCAAGCGGGTTGAATACCGCAGTTTCTTTTCTATTCAATTGTTATCAGGAGGATGCCCCCCATCTCCTGGTTCAGTTTCCCCCTATCGCCTCTTACTACACCCTCGGGATGACATGGGGTAGCATATACTCTTACACCGCAAACGCAACACGGTTTCCTCTTCCTCTTTGTTTAAGGAATCCTATTATCGTCTATTATTTTGATTTATTCCTCGTGTAGAGGCAAAACACGCGTCGAATTATCGACGTTGGTGTGTCTTTCTTAGTGTAGTGGCGCTGAACTGGAGGTAACGTTGATGTGCACGCAATTGAGGGAGGGCGGGCGGCTCTTCAAACTAGGAAAGACACATCATTGTATTTTATTACGCGGATCCTAGCTAAATAATTTTAAACATCATTAATTCTGCGGCATAACTCTAAATACTATCCTCATCATCTCGATAGTTGTCGTTCCAGTACGTGTATTTTACCAGAACGTATCTACTACACACGACCACAATGTGGTATTCAATCCCGATAGCGATTTCTCTCGACCGATATTTATTTATTTATTTAGTTCACCAACAAATGTTACTAACACTTATACTAAATTATAAAACAGTAATATAAACTAAGTATAAAAGTGATCATATCTGTTCTTACAAGCTTAACTTTATAAAATAAAAAAATGCTATACAAAGCTAAAACACAAAAATAATACTAAAAGCTTAATACAAATATGACCGAGAGACCGTCAAAATAAGAGCCCACTCCTTTCCAAAAGGTCGGCAAAGTACTTGCAATGTTCCAAATCCCCATATGAGGCAGTGATCGTCTTTCTTGATCTTTTATTCAGAATCGTATTCCCATTTGCCTTCTCTTCTATTAAAAATCATCTCGTAGAAGTTGACTACTGGGCGTCGGCCTCTTGTATTGTAGAGAGGGTTTGCCTATTTTTGCAAGGAAAGGATTCTTCAATTGCCACCTCCATCTTTACACGGTGCTACGAAGTGCATCCGATAAACGAGATCGAATAAAACAAATGCGATATGCAAATGATATAAATTAAAATATATAAACGACGAAAAAATTCGTCTTACATTTATCAAAAACATTGGATTATTAATAATATGAAATATGAAATAAAATTATTGAAGCGAAACGTAAAAAGAGGATAATGATTTTTAAAATAAATACGCCAAAAGAAAGTTGTCTTGTAGTCTCTTTGATAAAGGCACTTTTATTGTCTCCAATTTTACGATTTATGATACAATACAGCGTAAAATAGTACCTTAATGCTGCTGTGTTTCGTATGGTGAGTGTAGAGAACCGGAGACCCTTTTTACGGGAAACGAGGCATTCCATCTTAGTCCTCACGGGTGACAACGCATTTGAATTTTGATTCTTGATCAAGGATAGATGTAGATGTCTATGGGCCACAGCAACCACTTACCGTCAGGTGGACTGTGTGCTCGTTTGTCACCCCATACTATAAAAAAAAAACAATAATGAAAGGAAAAAGACAAAGAAATGAACTAAGACGATTTCTTTTATTTCGTTTTGAAAAGAATATACATAATACATATTTGTAATATTAGGAGTAGTAGATTCGGCTGGGCGCTTGCCTGAGTTATTATACAAATAATGTTGATAAGAGCGAAGTCCATCGACTTCCTACATGTCTTATCAGGTTGTAACTCACTTACAAGTACAAGGCTGCTCGAGAATCTTTCTTCTTCATCGGTTGTAGGTTCTTCGAGCTATAGGGCCGACACATTGCCACGTCAGCTTACTAATCGGCATGTTGTGCGTCTAATAAAAATTACACAACAAAAAAGTTAAAGCTAATAAATTAAAAAATAAACGGATTGGTTCCTCTGTACAGTAATAATGATAAAGGATCATATTTCCAAGTAATTTACTAGTAAAAGTTTATTAATACATTAATACCTTCTATACTATTGTTAGTCAAAAGTTTGAGCAATATTTTTGTATGTAAAGCGGTGTGCTTTTAAGAATTCGCGCTATGAGTATTTTGCTCACGCAACTTTAGACTCACATAATTTTTTGGAAAAACATATAAAAAGGCCTTATTTGTTCAGTAGCTCAGTTTTATATATCGTTACCCTCCCGTGGGAATCCTTGTTTTAAATATAGTGCGCTTCAAGGAGCGGTTTTAGCGGTTGGTTACAATCGTACGGCTAATATACTCATTGTGCGTGTATTGACCCAAGTATTATAAGCTGTGTTATTTGATGGCTTCGTGGCGTAGTTACTTAGCAATGAGTTGCGGTGCTGAGGGCCGAAGGTTCTAATCCGGCACGGAACAAGTTTGCTTTTTGTATTTGTGGCTTACAAATAATTGTTCCAGGTCTGGATGTTTGTCCTTGTACAATTTACGTATATAAACTGTCTCGCACGATACTGGACAAAATCCTGACTATGAACCCGGATGATGACTCTAGCAATACCTATAGAAGCTTATTTCAAATAGATTTTATATTTAACCAAAGACCTGCCCCAGTGAGTAATTTATTTCAAAAATTAATTTCTAATAAAAAAGTTGACTTTAGGGAATATAAATAGAATAAAATATTGTTACATTCTGTAGTCGGGGCTTTTATTTCTTCCATACATGGTTTCTCACCACACATGGCACCAATATATGTTTTACTCCTTACTCTTAGTGTCGGCTAAACAGTTACATGTAAGTGAGAGCAAAATGCTGTTTAAGCAAGTATTCGCCCAACTTTTAAGGGCGCGATTTCTCCCTTAAACCAATGAAGCAAATGCTTCGAGGGTGATATAAATTTACTTTATACCGGTCCTTAAAAGTTCGCTGTTGCTGGATCAGCTGTTGTTAAAATTTTATCTATAAATTTATTATCCATACTCAATTCAACAATGATACAAAGACAACGCTATGTATATGATGCAAAATTGAGCCGAAATTTGTTTAACTTACCGTGCGTTTGCACTGACGCGATTTTCACGAAAAAACATGTTTTAAACACTGTTTTCTGTCAATGTACCAAAAAGCGTTTGCATAGTCACTAAACATATTGTAGTTAAATATGTTTGACAGTTTATTGTACACTACATATTAAATCTATATAACTGCAGAAACAAAATGTTTGAAAACAAATTTGTAGAAATATTGTCATGTTGAAAGATAAGTTTGACGTTAATTTTGTATTTGTAGACACTTTTTAATCGAGACAGAGAATTTTCAACAAAATGGATTCAAGTGATGAGAAGAGGTTTTATTTTTTTAAGTACCTGTGCTGTACATTTACAACAAAAAAGAAAGAAATCGAGGGTCTGGACGCGCGTGCAATGTGTTTGACAGTAATTCGCAGTGGAATACGGGATAGAGACTAAAAACTGTGCTGCATGACGAATAAAGAAAATTAAAGAAAGTGATACATGAGAAAATTCTACCAATTGGGTAATCACATTAAAACATTAAAAGCCAAAATTGTATTAAGTGTTTAGCTAATGAAAACACAGTAAGAAAATTATCCAAGAAAATAACATCAACATTTGCGCTGTAATTACAAGTTCAAATAGGAAATTGAAAGAAAAAGCTACATGACATATGAAAATCAAAGCCATGTGGCTTTATAAAAGGTCATCCACCTCTTACAGGTTACTCAGGCTCTATTAAAGGGTTAACTGAGTACTCTTTGCTATTGGAATCAATCAACCAATTTTTAAGGCCCGGCAGATTTTTTAAATACTATAAAACCATCAGACAATCAATTTATATTGATATTTGATGAAATGTCTTTAAAAAAATGTGATGTATAAACCAAAAGAAGATTTGATTGAAGTTTATTAGGATCATAGTACACAAGGAACATCTTCAGTCATTGCATCATATGCATTAGTATTTATGATTGTTAATACTAGGAAGACAGAAACAGCCCATTGCCCACTATTTCTCCAATGCATTTTAACTGCAAATCAACTTAATGTACTAATAAAAGAGGTAATTATTAGTACTTTGTATGATGTTTCATTTTATTTCAACAGTTGAAATTAAAGTTGATTATAAAAGCTCAACGGTTGTAAAACATATTTAATTTTTATTTCAGGTCTTGAATCAGTCATAGCTGGCATAACTTCCAGGCTCTCAGGCTGGGATGAATATATCTGCAACAGTGTGTGCCATGGACGGAGTAAATTTACAAGTTCTCTCTATCTTGGGTGCAAATGTGCAACGACTATATTTTGCATTCCATAACAAAGAGATAGTGACCCTTTGATACGCCGTATTTATTACATAAGTGATCTTGCAATGGGGTTAATGCATTTCACATTGAAATAACTTTGTTTTGCAGAAGAGAGCCATGAGAGCACTTTACAACCTAAGTCCGAAGGAGTCTTTTCAAGAAAGTTTTTTAGAAGTAAATATATTAACTATAGCGTTTTAGTAATTTTATGAAAATTTAATGTATGTTTTTTTTTTCATTTTTGTTTTTTGTTTTTGTTAATTTAATGTACACAAAAGCAACAATAGTTTTTATTAAAAATAGTAATGTATATTCTGTAAATACTAGGAACAAGTACAAGCTAGTTATATCAGTTATTCCACTTCAAAGAATAAGTTTTCCTTCATGAGGCAAAGTATATGTTTTTACAAGTCATAAAATATGCAGCCTATCAAAAACTGAAAATTTTTAACTAAGCAAAGTTGTTCAAAAAAGGTTATTACAATAAAATATACGATTGATAAACCCCTGGGAATGGGGTAATTAATGTTGTTTCTAAATGTTTTAATATTTAATTGTAAAACATTATATTCTAAATAACATTTTGTTCAAATGACCCGCTTGGACTTCTTGCTCGTTTTCTACATAGGACATAGGCTTTTCCCAAACGAGTAAAACATTAATTACTTAATGAGTTTTGTAATCAAGTATTCTCTAATAAGTTTTGTAGTTTTGAATAAAATTTATTCTGTTTATGTCGTAACTGCAAGAATATAATACAGAGACAAAATTTTAAGGTTAATTTTAAATCAGGGAAATAAATAGACAACCAATTATTGTCAAAATGAAATTATTATTTGCTGGTTTTACTCTGCTCTTGTGTACATGAGCTTATTTATTATTTAACTTGTTTTTTTCAAATGTTGCTATTTTAGGTATTGTAGACATGCTAGGGTTTTTAATTGTGCATGATATTATCAATACATTCATAATTGTAAATCATCTATATTATTTTGTCCTTTTTTACATATGTAATTGAAATATTGTAATCAGTATTGATTTTTATTTTCTCGTTTTAACTCATCTAATGACTTAATAGACAGAACTAATTTTGCTAAAGAAATTTTGTCTCCTCCCTTCAGTAGTGTTCTAGTATTATGCAAGTTTGAGAAATGTTATTCTCTACCTTAGAATCACCCGCTATTAGGCGGCCAGTATACATATATACTAGGCGATGTCGGATGCATGGCTGTTACATTCCGTCTGGACTGTAATACTAAGCCTGCAAGACCCAACATTGTAGGCTTAGTATAACAATCTTTTTTAACACCCTTTGGGTCCAGACTAATAAAATGATAAATATTGTTGCCATTATATACATATTATATTATATTTTTCAGAGTAATCAAATTCGTAACTTAGGCTTAAATACATAAATAATGATAGAATGTTATTGCAGTTTTTTAAAATATCGGTAAATAAAGCTTCTTCTTTTATTTGCAACTATCCCAAATTGAATCCGATTTTAAAATATCGGTAAATAAAGCTTCTTCTTTTATTTGCAACTATCCCAAATTGAATCCGATTTTAAAATATTTTTTTTTTTTTTTTTTTATAGAAGAGGGGGCAAACGAGCATGCGGCTCACCTGATGTTAAGTGACTACCGCCGCCCATGATCAACCGCAACACCAGGAGAATTGCGGGTGCGTTGCCGGCCCTTTAGAAAGGAGTAAGCTCTTTTCTTGAAGGTCCCCAGGTCGTATCGGTCCGGAAAAATCGCCGATGATAAACTATTCCACAGAGAGGTTGTACGTGGAAGAAAACTCCTTGTGAAACGTACAGTGGTGGACCGCCAAGCATCCAGATGGTGTGGATGGTATCGGGACGTTTGCCGTGTCGTGCGTTCACGAAATTTGGCGGCTGGGATTAATCCGAACAATTCCTCAGAGCACTCCCCGTGATAGATGCGATAAAATACGCAAAGAGATGCAACATCTCTTCGCAACGCCAGTGAATCGAGCCGATCGGAAAGCACTCGGTCGTCGACGATTCGAGCCGCTCTGCGCTGGATGCGGTCAAGTGGAAGGAGCTGGTACTGGGGAGCCCCAGCCCAGAGATGGGAACAGTATTCCATGTGCGGCCGAACCTGCGCCTTGTAAAGTTGCAGGCGGTGTGCCGGCATGAAATACTGTCCCGCTCTGCTGAGCACGCCAAGCTTTTTAGAGGCCAATTTGGCCTTCCCTTCCAAGTGACCACGAAACTGCACGTCACTCGATATGTCGACGCCGAGGATTCCGATACTGGCTGAGGCAACAAGGGGAGTGCCTTGAAACTGAGGGGATACGACAAAGGGGTTCTTTTTAGCGGTTAACGCGCAAACTTGTGTCTTCTGGGGGTTAAACTGGACTAGATTTAGTCGTCCCCAATCCGAGACTCTGTTCAGCAAAGACTCGACTTCAGACACAAGTTTGTCCCGGCACTCGGAGACGTTTTCCCGAGAAATATTGGCTCGGCCGGTGTAAAGAGCATCACCAGTGCTGTCATCTGCATAGCAATGAATGTTACGGGTATGCAACATATCATTGATATGCAGAAGAAACAGCGTTGGCGATAGCACGCAGCCCTGTGGAACACCAGCATTAATAGGCTTGCAATCGGAGCTTGCACCGTCTACAACGACCTTGATGCTCCGATCTGCAAGAAAGCTGGTGATCCAATCGCACAATTTCTCGGGAAGCCCATAGGAAGGGAGCTTCGAAAGAAGCGCTTTGTGCCAAACCCGATCGAAGGCCTTCGCAATGTCCAAACTAACGGCCAATGCCTCCCCCTTGAACTCTACTGCCTCCGCCCATCTGTGAGTGAGGTAGACCAGAAGATCACCAGCTGACCGACCACGGCGAAAACCGTATTGGCGGTCACTAATCAGCTGGTGATCCTCAAGGTACCTCATGAGCTGGCAGTTTACAATGGACTCCATTGTTTTGGAGAACAAGGAGGTGATGGCGATTGGCCGGTAGTTGGACGGGTCTGAGCGGTCGCCTTTTTTAGGGATCGGGTGGACGAAAGCCGTCTTCCACGATTTTGGGACTACGCCTAGGGAGTAGGAGTACCGGAAAAGACGCGTTAAAACCGGTGCCAACTCTGGAGCACACGTCCTCAGCACAATTGGGGGGATTCCGTCAGGCCCACTCGACTTGTGGATGTCCAGGGAGAGGAGTGCTTTGCGAACCGAGCGCTGTGTGAACTGCACTTCCGGCATGGAGCACTCACACCGCGGGATGGTCGGCGGCGTACTCCCCCCGTCATCGAGAGTCGAGTTAGACGCAAAGAAGGAGCCTAGAAGATCGGCTTTCTCCCTTGCAGTATGGGCCAGTGAGTCGTCCTCCCTGTGCAGAGATGGAAGAGATGGCTGACAGAAATTCCCCTGGACAGCCTTGGCGAGAGACCAGAATGCACGGGTTCCAGAAGGAAGGCGAACTAGTTTCTCGCCAATTCTGCCTATGTGCTCTGACTTTGCCTTGGCAATGACTCTTTTGAAGGACCTAGAGGCGGAATTATACTTCTTTTTTAGAACGCTGGTGTTTACATCCCGGGACGCTGATGCATCAACCCAGGCTTGGTAGCACTCCTGCTTATAGCATGATGCTATTTTACAGGAGCGACCAAACCATGGCTGAGATTTGCCTCCAATGGGCACCACAGAGGAAGGAATAAAAAGTTCCATACCCTGAAGTACCACATCAGTAACAGAATCCGCAACAACGTTGGGATCATCCGGCGAGAAGCAAACCCGCCCCCAAGGGTAGGATGCAAAGAAAGACCGCATCCCATCCCAATCGGCTGACCTATAGTGCCAAACACGGCGGCAGCCTGCAGAATGCAACCGCGATTTCAGCGTGAGTGGCACAACACTCCGGATCAGACAATGGTCCGAGGAGCCTAAAGGGGCGTCGACGGAAATCTGATATCCGTCCGGGTGAGAGGTCAGCAGAAGGTCCAACAGGGAAGGTGCATGATCCTCCACATCTGGAATCCGCGTAGGCGAAGTAACCAGTTGTGTCAGACCATATGCCAAGGCAAAATCATGAACAGATCTCCCCGCATGATCGGTTAAACGTGAACCGAGCCATTCGGCGTGATGGGCGTTAAAGTCGCCGAGGATCACGATCTCTGCGGAGGGGATCTGCTGTAGCAACGAATCTGCAGCCATTTGGACGGTAAATATCGGTAAATAAAGCTTCTTCTTTTATTTGCAACTATCCCAAATTGAATCCGATTTTAAAATATCGGTAAATAAAGCTTCTTCTTTTATTTGCAACTATCCCAAATTGAATCCGATTTACGGGCAACAACGTTTTTGCCTACGGATCGACCAACATGTTTCAAGTATAAGCAAGCTCTAACTAAGTTTTAATGTCTTTATCTTACGAGGAAACTGAAAAATTATTAAATATAGACAGCTAAAAATGCAAACTGTTAAGCAAAATAACAACACACACTCACTACTTCTTTCACACACACACACACACACGCACTCGCACTCGTATACTACACACTGGCATCTACGTATTAATTTTACACTTACTTCTAAACTTTTAATATTGGTTTATAATTAACAAATCCCCAATATTAAATGAACATTTTGCATATTATATTTTATTGTTTTAAGAAAATAAAATTTTAACTGAGTCACTACTCACTAAGTTTCCATTATTTCTATGTGAAATATAGAATAAGTTCTTATAAATGTTTACTCTAACATTTGAATATTAATATAAGTGTATGACACATTTATAGAATATCTCTCCTGCCTTACTCTTGTACCATACAAATAAACATTTAGCTATAATAGTATTGAGCCATTTGTCGGATTAGAACATAGCACATAGCTAATTATTTTACTTCTTCCCACTTTTATTCATTTCTTGATTGCGGTAAAATTGTTTTTATGTTTTTGTTTTTCTATTTGGTGTGTATTTAATGGGGAGGGCTTAGCAGCTGTAACACAGGTCTGTGACCTGGCACGGTTGCTAAAGATACCTTAATATACTATTGAGTTAGATTTACGTCTTATCAATGTAATTTTGTAAGTATATGTTTTTATGTAGAGTATATTTGGATTCAATAAATAAATAAAATATACATTCAATAAATAATAAATAGGGAAAAATTTCGGTCGGCACACCACCCCACATGTCGGTCACCTCGTGAGCCTTTCACGAGGTTCTCGTCATACGGAATGGTAATGTCGACCAAAAATATCCTTGACTGTGCCCGGTCCATCAGCACAATATCAGGCTTATTCGCAAGAATAGTCCTGTCTGTGATGATGGCCCGGTCCCAGTAGAGCCTGGCGCGGTCATTTTCGAGCACGGCTTCCGGTAAGTACTTATAATAAGGCAGTTTCCGATCCACGAGACCATATTTCAGAGCGAGCTCCTGGTATACAATTCTGGCTACTAGGCTGTGTCTGTGTAAGTACTTTGACATGCCTAAGTGACTCACCGGGACGGCGACAAGCCTATTATTACTCTTACGAATGTTTGCGTGTGCAGTAAAATCACTTACAATGCATTACTGCGCATTTTGAATTTAAGAGATAAAAAGGATACAAAGTTCGAGATTTTTTAAAATTGATTTGTCTTTAACGGCATTTATTAGTTATCTTGTACATTCTCTGCAAATTTGACCGGTTATCACAAAATAACCCTGTATAATCTCCAAGGAAACACAGATTATTGGAATAAGACTTCAATAATAATAATCTTGTACCTTCTCTGCAAATTTGACCGGTTATCAACAAATAACCCTGTATAATCTCCAAGGAAACACAGATTATTGGAATAAGCCTAAACTATGGTAAGCTTTGTAAAATTTTGAGAGAAAGGTGGTACATGCTTTCATATTTATTTCTCATATATATAATTAGTAGAACATGTGGAATAAAAATTTCTTGTCAGTGGCAGTGACTAACTAAACTATTTGATAAACAGTTTTCTACATTTCTTTAAGTTATGTATTTTAATTGAATAAATAATTAGAAATTTGTATTGTATTTTATTACGTTCTTTTATATCGAGCTCTGGGACAGGCAACCTAAAAAAATACCCCAAAAAAAGGACAAAATTTTTCCGCCTCACGAGAGAATTGCAGATAATCTGATTAATGATAAAGATGGAATTTGTGGAGATATATACCACATTTAATAGTTTCACTCAATAGTGCCTCTCAATGGATAGGTCATAAGATGAACATGGACAAAACAAATATCATGTTTAATGTCCGTGTCACACCTATGTCGGTAGTTGTTGGGAGCACTAAGCTGGAAGTTGTTGACGAGTACGTTTACCTGGGACAAATAGTCTGACTAGGTAAGTCCAACTTCGACCGAGAGGTCAATCGACGGATTCAACTCGGCTGGGCAGCGTTCGGGAAATTACGACGCATCTTCTCGTCAGGTATACCTCAAAAGCTGAAAACAAAGTTGTACCACCAGTGCGTGTTGCCAGTGATGACCTACGGAACCGAGACGTGGTCCTTCACTGCTGGCCGTATGAGGACGCTCAAAGTCGCTCAGCGAGCTATGGAGAGGGCTATGTTCGGAGTTTCTCTGCGTGATAAACTTAAAAATGAGGATATCCTCAGTAGAACCAGAGTGACCGACATAGCCCAACGGATTAGTAAGCTGAAGTGGCAATGGGCCGGGCATATAGCTCGAAGAACCGAAAACCGTTGGGAAAAAAGGTTCTCGAGTGGCAGACTCGTACCGGTAGGCGAAGTGTAGGGCAACCCCTCACTAGATAGAGTGACGACCTGGTAAGACATGCACGTAGTCGATGGATGCAGGTGGCTCAGGACCGTGCTTTGTGGCATACCTTAGGGGAGGCCTATGTTCGATAGTGGACTTGTGAAAGGTTGTAATGATGATGATGATGATACCACATTTATATTTTGTATTAAGTTATCATTCATCTCCGCTAGGGTTGATAATGTTTTGTGATGTTTACCAACTAAATTGGATAACAGAGAAAACACGATTTAAAACAAATCGCGAAATATAAAAAAACAACAGTGCGAACGCTAACGTTGACAAATCTATAGATAAACAAGTAAAATGTCCATAGAGATAATAATCTAAGTCAGTGAAAATGTCTATGTTGTAATCAATGCGAACACAGCTAAAAACAAATCTTGATATCTGTTGAAAATTTTACACAGTTTTTGTGAGTGCGAACGCCACCATCAACAAAACATGTTGTGTGATTTATTTCATGCGGTTTATTTCAAAACATTACATGTTGGATGTTTCTCAGTGCAAACGTACTGTTATAAGAACACACATTCACACACATAATATGTATGAATAGTTCTTGCAATTCATGAAGTTGAGCAGGCTTTACTCGTGGTTGAACGTGTACATGCACATTGTGATAGTGTGCGTGTCTGACTAAGCGATCAGTTGCCAGCGTGCCGTCCCTAATAATATCTACTTTTCACCTCACGCACACATTTACCACAGAATAAATAATAGTACTACTTACTTTACACATATACAGATAAATGTTTACTACAAATAAAGCCCGCTCGACTTCTAGAACTGCACGAATCATATCTCAAATCATTAGCAAACAACAATATGGTTTCTGGTGCACATGTGTGCGTCCAGCAGTGAACTTTTACCTGTTGATACAGATCAAAGACTACAATATTATATATGAAAAATACAGATCTTTATACGATAAAGTTTTTTTTACAATAGCCAATTTTTGGCCTCTGACACATTTTTCAAAATGGTTCCACAGTTGTGGGTGACGTCTCGGCATAATAAAAATTGAAATTTAACTCTTAACTAAAATCTTGTATTTTTGAACACTACACTAAATAATACTATATAATATAGAAACCAAAGATGTTTTATAAAACATCTTTGATAGAAACTAATTTCACTAAAACTTAATTAACTTCCCTAGTATTTATTTCTACAACTTTTTGTATATCCTTAATATATTTATATCCCAAATTCTTTGTAATATTTTGGTGAAAAAGTGAACTCTAAATAAAATACGTGCTTCGTTTAAATTAACACCAACCAATATTTCAACCAATAGCGTATTAACAAAATCCATAAAATTAACATCAACCACTAACGTATTTAGCCGATAGCGTTATCCCTATGTGTTAAAAATATCGTTTTGTACGGTTTAAGAGCGCATATTCAAAATGTCCAAGTCGAAATCTACGCGATCGCTTTGGAATGGCGTAATATTGACGCACACTACAATGTTATCTCTGTGTGCGTGTCAGGGCGAGCGTGAGGCTATAATAGTTGCCTAACGACGACTACGAATCACTTTGATCTTTGGTTATATACCTGTCTTTGATACTATTGGAACTAAAATAATAAAAAATTAATTTCCATATAATGGCTTATATAGTGTATAGAAATCGGAGGCTAATATGTGGAAATTGTTTTATTCTTTTAGTAAATTGAAGTCGGCTTTACATTTTCACCCTATTGAGTATATTATAATATGTATATGTTCTAATTGAAAAATATGTATTCTATAAAATATATATCATTTGATAAACTTTTATTCTGTTTCATAATGTACCTAAACATAATTCATCAAACTAACAATTTCATTAGTGTCGGCGGGGATTAGTGTTGCCAGGTCTAGCAAGTAAAATTTCGGGACGGAAGGTAATAATAATCGGGGATTTGGTTTTCATATCCGGACAACTGGAATGACTACAAAATATAGGTTTCTTTGTAGCCTTTTGTGCTTTATTGAGAGCCGTGGTAGCTCAGATGGTCAACGCTAACTGTAAATATCACAGTATGCGAGTAATGCGAGAAATTGTGACTGTAACTTTACTTTATTTTTGTGCTTTATAGTTATTATTCGGGTCTGATCTCATAAACGAATAAGTTTTCATCCAAACATCGTAAAAACTTAATTTTTTTCATTTTAGAACTATTTGTTTTTTTTGCAGTCCTTGAATTTTTCGAATCACTCATTTTAATATAATTTTGTTTAAAACTTTGTGGTTTTTTTTTCGACTGGTGAGACAATGTCGGAGTAAAAATATTTTAATGTGGTAGTAGCTAACAGATGTAATCATTTTTGATGTCAAAATTATGGATTAAATTATAGAATAAAAAGTTTAGTGAAAATCGGGACATTTGGCGTCCCGATCAAGGGTGAATCGGGACGTGTCACTAGACCCTTGAAAATCGGGATATCCCGCGCAAATCGGGACACCTGGCAACACTAGCGGCGATAGAGCCCGGATTGTTCGCGTTTAGGCCCGCCGCTGATTGCAATTTTTTGTCACCGTGACTTATTGTTACTGTCATATATATATATATATATATATATATATATATATATATATATATATATATATAATCGGAATCTCGGAAACGGCTCCAACGATTTTCATAAAATGTCGTTTTATCCCCGTTTTCAGGCAATGAAAAACTGCTACAATATAAGAAGGTAAATTTTAACCACTTAATTAAGGTCGTAATAGCTCAAGTGGATAACGCACTGTCGCGAAATCGTAGTTCCATGGTTCACGTCTTGTCTTAGCGTTGACTTTTTTCCCTTTTTTTTCAAGTTCCCTTCATTTGTGAGAAAATCTATTATTTCGGGCCCTTATTGTAGTATTTTTTCAAAAATACGAAAATTTTATTGCACTCACGATTTTTCATTTTAATAACCAGTTCAGTTTTTTTTTTCTATATGTCAGTAAGATCAAAAAATATTCTTCATATTTTATCAGTAAGTATGTATTTTTAATCTGAATATAACTTCCAAAACACACGATTTCCAAAAAAAAATACCGAGAAATGCTCGGTCATCCAGGTAAGTACTATACAATATAATATATACAAATCTTCCTTCAATTCTATATGAATAGGGTTGCGTTCGGAACACAAGATCTATATACTCTAAAAACTCTAAAATGTACAAAAATTTACTTATCTTTTTATTTCAATGTTATCTTTATATTCCTGGTAGAATTGGCCGACGAATAAGAAAAATATAATTCAGATTAGAATAAGCTATTTATTTATAAACAATAAAGCACGGAACAGAAAAAAGGATTTTATACATACATACATACATAAACACTCACGCCTGTCACCCAGAGGGGTAGGCAGAGACCACAGACTTCCATTTGGCACGATCCTGACACACCTCTCTCGCCTCCTTCACATCCATACACCTACGCATACATGCTCGTCGGTTAAGGGTACTCCTGATTTGGCCCGTTTTTAATAAATCGCCCATTTGGTCGATAAATTTTCGCCTAGGACGTCCCTTTCCGACTCTGCCATTCACTTCTGCAACATAAATTTTCTTTGTCAGTCTTTCCTCATCCATTCTTTCCACATGACCAAACCACCGAAGCATTCCTTTCTTAATCCTGGTCACAACATCATCTTGCAAACCACACTCTTCTCTTATTACACAATTTCTTACCCTGTGATTCAGATTCAGCCCTAACATACTCCTTATTGACCGCATTTCTACTGCGTTCATTCTACTCTCGTGCTTCTTCTGCCACACCCAACTTTCACTACCATACGTTAAAGTAGGGACCAACACAGCATTGTGAATTGCCATACGTGTCTTTTTCGACACATTTTGACTCTTCACAATAGAGTGTAAGGCCCCATTTACCCCATTTACATTCACTCGTCGTTCTATATCCTTATCATATCTCCCATCCCTGCTAAATACGCAGCCCAAATATACAAACTCATTTACTTGCTCGATCAACTCCCCTTATATTCTTATTTCACAAATCGTTTTACTTTCTTCTCTTTCAAAAACCATAACCTTTGTCTTACTTGCGTTCACTTTCATACCATTTTCTTTTAATGATTTGTTCATTAATGTGACCATCATTTGCAACTCGGCCGCCGATGACGCAAGGATAACTTGATCATCGGCGTACAAAAGGCATTTGACGGTTAACTCACCCATTCTTAATCCGCATTCTTCAACTTTCAAATTTTGTAAACAACTGTCCATAAATAGGTTTAACAGCCACGGGGAAGCCACACAACCCTGTCTGACACCTTTATGGATGTCAAACCAGTCCGAGTAGGCCCCGTTGATCCTAACACAAGCACTAGAGTCCCTATAAAGAGACTCCAATGCCTGTATCAAGCCTGCTTTTATGTAACTGAATTATATTTGATTCTGAATGCATCATAAGGTGTGACGTAGTGACGAGTGAACTTGAGCTCTACAAAATATAACAAACTAATAATGTGTGTCTGTCTGAAACTGTTTGCAAAATGCGTAAAGGGTGTTTAATGTAACCCGGCAAAACCATATTTAGCAAATGCTTGCAAGTTTAATTTTGTGACTACTTTGGTAGTTTACCGATTTATAATAATTGTATTTATTGTTGACCAAAAACATATTCAAACACATTCATATATGAAACACTGACATGTATGACGTAGGTAATCAGTATTGTGGCGATATTTTAGAAAAATCACGGGCCAGCCTGCTGTTAATAATACTATCGAAAACATAATTGCGTTTTTAAAATAATTAATTACTATACCTACGATAAATTACAATATAGTCTCAAATATATACTAGAGAAATATTGCAATTGGAATCAATGAAAACATACATACAAAATATGTATAATACACAAAAACCGCGCGCAAATCATAGCGCGTGACAACCGAAATCAGAATATTATGGGTATGTTCCGAAATACAACACAGTGTACTGTCCAATGCAAATGACGTCATGAATCGACGCTATACTGTTGTATCGTTCCAAAACATTGGACAGTATATGACGTCATACTTTTGCGCCATTTGGAAAAGTGTTGGCGATTATTTTGTCATTTTGTTCTCCAAAAATCATTATATCCTCCTAATGGATATACCATCAATTATTCTATAATTGTTTGTATTTGAATAAATAGAAACAAATTCTGGCATGCTTCATTCGGCAAACACACAATTAAAAATTGTTTTATTATGGCCGGATATCCGACACAATATGGCGGCGGCACGCTAGTACAATAAAGTGTCAAATGATACGTCATTTGCATTGGACAGTACACTGCGTTGTATTTCGGAACATACCCGCTATCAATAATCTATGGACGCTATACTGGTGATTCGTTCCAAAACATTGGATAGTATATGACGTCATACTTTTGCGCCATTTGGAAAAGTGTTGGCGATTATTTTGTCATTTTGTGCTCCAAAAATCATTATATCCTCCTAATGGATATACCATCAATTATTCTATAATTTTTGTATTTGAATAAATAGAAACAAATTCTGGCATGCTTCATTCGGAAAACACACAATTAAAAATTGTTTTATTATGGCCGGATATCCGACATAATGGGTGCGTTTGGCAGAAAAAAGCGCTAGCAAGCGCTTACAAGCGCTGAAATAGATTTCGGCCAGGACACGATAGCTACCAAATAGCTACTTCAGTAGCGCTGACACAATCCGCCATTTTGCTTATTTAATTTGTTTGTTTTGAAGTAGAGTTTATAAGTAGTTTTGTGCAATATTAGTTTTAAGTAATATATTGACATGAATAAACATATACATGTTATTAAAAAATCATGATTGGTAAGTTTGTAATATGAATACTTTACAAACATATATTTAAATTAGGTTTGGTTCCCCGGTTAAAACTAACATCGTGTCCTGGAGGAAAATAGCTACTTACGATTTGACAGCGCTTACCGCTTACGATCGCCATTTTCCTTGCAAGCGCTTGCTAGCATTTTTTTCTGCCAAACGCACCCAATGTGGCGGCGGCACGCTAATACAATAAAGTGTCAAATGATACGTCATTTGCATTGGACAGTACATTGCGTTGTATTTCGGAACATACCCTATATTTTATACAAGTCAAACAAGTGAACGTACGTAAGTTTGGCAACGCTTTTGTTCCGTCTTGCTTTGTTCTTTAGTACCGTAGACTTCTCTGTCTACGGCAGTTTGTTGTCAGGAAGGACGGCAACGTCGCTTTACCTTAAACCATATAATAAGTAATAAAATTGTTTACAAAAAAAAACATGGGTGTCTAAGGTCATTAGTTTTATGTTATTTTATACTGTTTTTTTAACGGTTGAAAAGGAAATTAACCAATTATTGAACTTAAGATATTGATTTATCAGAATTATTTGAGATCACTTGGATGCCATCTAGCGTGTAAATGCTTAAACATCGCCTTTCGTTTGCTTGTCAAAAGTCACGCACACTACTAAAGAAGCATCGATTTATATAACACTAGATCAGTAATTACCGCGCCAAAGCGTTGCCACTGCAAATATGGTCACAGCCATATGCCTAGCTAACGTGAGTTCATTGTTCAATGTGACGCCGACAGAGTTGAGTCGCGACCAAAATGGGTAAATGCGTAGTGAAAGAATGCTATTCAAGGTCACAAAAACGTAATAAATCTAGCGGAATCATTTTCAACACATAATTTTTAGTTCTTGTTTTCATATAAACGTAAAAAAACTCAAATAATTAAATAAAATTATCGAATATAATACCATTTAGGTTCAATGTTGCCACTTTTCCGCATTTGTGATTATCCTACATTAATGGGAGACTAAGTATATAATTAATGGAGTAAGTTAATTTGTTACCTCTGATTTTAAATATTTTGGAAATTATAATAAAACTGCGTTTTAACTTTCATACAAAATATTTAATTATTCTTATTTTAGTTTATTCATGAATTATCTATTAAATATATTTTATTACCTATTTTATTTTGTTTGATTTATTAGTACCACAAAAATATGTTTTATTTCATCGTTATGTTTACTTCTATTCATCTGATAAGCTTTGTATCCTTTTTTTCTAAGGGGACGTAATAAAGATTTTAAAATAAAATATACTTTTTTAATATAAAAACAATTAACTGCAGCTTAAAAAACTCATTTTATTCATTGATATATTAAAATACCCAAACGAACCATTGATATATTAAAAAATAAAAACCCCTTTTAATATATCAATGATTTTATTGCGTATTTTAGGTAAAATTTCATATAGTAAGCCACACCATCCCGCCATTGTGTGTTTATGTGTCTATCTTTATTTAATCTTAGCGACGATATTATTTTCGCAACTTGTGTAAGTGAGAAAGATATATGTTGACTTAAAATAATTGTTACTAGTTTCAAAGCTACGTCGTCGCGTTTGGATAGTGGTTACACTTTTTTTCAACGCGCGGTAATGTGGTTTGCTCCTCTAGTGTAGTATAACTCAATGTAAAGAAGTGTCAAATTTTTCCGGGATTTCACTATTGGTTTTCTCGGTATATAATGTAAGTTATTGCCTATAAAGGTCAGAGGCGTACACATTTCATTGTAGAGAAGTGATAAAATGATTAGTTTTAAAGAAAGAGTGTCTGTGTTTAGTCTATATTTTGGTTAAAAAATGTGTGGGCGGACAACGCATCCACCTTAATATTACATTAGCTCTGTTAATAAATCGATCGATTGTTTTCAGTTTACAACGGACTTGATAATTTTATTAACTATGGTTAATTTTATTTATTTAATAAATTTGTTCTTTTTTAAACTGTTTATTTCAACAGTTAAAAGATAATATATTAGCCATCTTCAATACAGAAAGAAAAAAGATCTGTACGTGAAAGCGTGTCAAAAATATAAGTGTGGTTTCGGCATCACTTGAAATGTACGCAACACTGGCGTCTTTCTTTGTTTGTCTAAGTGTGCATCAAAATATTGTCTACTAATTTATATAGCTCCTCAGACGAAGTAAAAAAGGTAGATACAGCGCGGCCTTTGTTATTGGTGTAGCGAAAAAACTCCGCTCCTTTATGTAAGCACACGCGTTCACGCACACACGTGCATCAAACTACGCTCATTTTCGCTCAGTACTTCCCGGGGCGTCGTGCAGTAAATTTGTTAAAAAAAAAATTTTTACAAAAACAATACTAAAGTGAACAAAAAGTCTGAAGATGAAGTCGTTTCACTCCTAAACACTCATTTAACTATATTTTAATTTGTTATTTCAACACAATTTTGAAGGTTATTCGAAGCACGAATGTCAATGTTTCGAGATTACGTAACAGGAGAATGTTGCCAGTATTTCTTATTTCTAATGATCCAAGATTCGGGTAATTAATTTTAGGCTGTTATAAAAATATATGTAATCAGCATATTTTTAAAATTAATTGTTATATATTACATCAAATTGAAGTCAAGATAAATATTAAATTTTTTAATTGTTGAGTACTTTACAAACTATTTTACTATCAAAAATATTTATGATTTTAGGCTACCAACGAATATATATATACCATAGACATGATATATATATATATATATATATATATATATATATATATATATATATATATAAATCATGTCTTACTAAATATAATATATTTAGTAAGACATGATTTTTTAAGTGGTAGAGCCATGCTGCAGTTATACTATTAGTAGTATTGTTATACCACGAATGG
This sequence comes from Parnassius smintheus behrii, assembly GCA_036936625.1. NCBI lineage: Eukaryota > Metazoa > Arthropoda > Insecta > Lepidoptera > Papilionidae > Parnassius > Parnassius smintheus. The sequence continues at coordinate 4,083,438 of JAUPFT010000031.1, forward strand.
GTCGGCTCAACCAGGGAAGGACCACGGTCTCACAGAATACCAGCGTAAAATAGTGCTTAATTCCGACGTTTCGTATGGTGACTGTAGAGAACCAGAGACCCTTTTTACTGGAAACGAGGCATTCCATCTTATTCGTTACGGGTGACAACGCATCTGCATTTTGATTGGTAATTAAGGATATATGCAGATGTCTATTTGCCACACCATACACTTACCATCATGTGGATTGTATACTCGTTTGTTTCCCTATCCTTTAAAAAAATGAAGGGTAGCTGCTATAAAACTGAGCCGAAATGAGTCAAAATGGCAGCCATCCTCTTGACTTGACAGTAGTAGAGCTACGCAGCGGCTATTGATATCGCATGGACAGGCCAGCTTGAACCGGGGTGGTACCACGACCTTACAGAATACCTTTCTTTTTAACCGAGACTTGGTGTCCTCTCCGGCTGATACTTCATATCTCTCCTACCCGGGGTACAAATTAGAACAATCCTTTGTGCCCCCGGCTGGAGTTTGTTCTATTTTGCATTTACTAAAATATACTTTTTTTTCATTTAGAAAAGTATATTTTTAATTCCATGAAAATTTATTTTTTATTCCAACTAGTTTTTTTTTACCATTGAGTAATTTTTTATAATAAACATGATTTACATTACATATTATGTTGTATATTTTATCGATGCTTACATGCTCACTGGACAATCTATCTATCTATATATCTACAGACGCCTCCTACATGCTTTATCTTTTTTTTCGAATTGTCAAATTGTTGAAATTTATTAAAACAGACAGATATACTTTTACATTCGCGACGCATATTACTCTTATAATTATGTAGTATTGTATCTCGATTTTCAGGGACTTTTAAAAAAAGTGGCAACACTCCTATGACTCACACAAAGTTATAAAATTGGTTACAGTTTCTTGTTCTAGGTGCGATATCTACCTTTTTTTACTTCATCTGAGTATAGCTCAAAAACTAAATTGCTAAGTCTAACAAAAATGCTTATAACTTAAAAAAGCATAATCTAATAATTCAATTGTTGATCGGTATGAAAAGTCGAAAAAGTCATCATCTGTCAACATGAACAGAAATTACTAAACCAAAATGTATTTATAATCCTACCATTACAGCCAATCAAAAGACCACAGCTGAACATAGGCCATCTCCATAAATTGCCTCATAAGGGGGGGGGGGGGGATATTTGCCAAAGTTGTCACTCGAATACTTTGCTGTCCACTCTTGGTTTGTATCCCTCCGTCGCCTCCACAACAGCACGTCTTTCAACGCTACTATACGGTATTATTTATCTATAGTGTTCTTACCTTAAATCGTTGACACATTAGAACAGACAAACAAAGCGAAATTAAAGGTTACCTATTCTAGGAATTCTACTAAAATTATATCGTCACAAAGAAACATAATATTAAGTGATAAAGTCAGAAATGTCTGCACCAATTGAGCTTTCCTTCCCAGCAAAGGGAGAACTTAGATCAAACTTTGCGGATGAGAAACTTTCAAAGTAGCAATTTCAGTGCACTTTGTCTTTAATAACTTTCAGATATAGAATGGAACAATGGCATAAATTGATTTCCAACATAATTCGTATTTGACTTTGACTGTACTTGGTTCATATTTCAGTTGCAATATCATAGATGGTACTTAAATATTCCGTGTGGCAGCTTTAGTTAATAAGGGAAAATTTTTATAGCTTCCGATAGATGGCGGTGTAACTATAATTTAAGGCAGTTGTTATGTTCCAGTGTAGTGTTGGTGAAAGATTATCCACTACCTCGCATCATCCCGCGGGTGTTGTAAGAGGCAACAGAGGGAAACCAATCAGAGGCTGAAGAAGACTTCGTCACTTCCGAGGACTAAGGTTGAATGCTTCACACTTTGTAAATGCACTGGGATTTTAACACTTTAGTCCCAAACATTGCAGTGCACACCACACACTTCTGCTTAAGGCTTGTGTTGTTTTAAAAAATGCGAAGCCCTTTCCGATATGAGATGGGGTGTTAAAACGTGGGATTTTATTTTTATTAAATATTCAGTTTATACTAAATTGATGTTTTATAATCGTATTTCAAGGCTTTATAATAAGAGATTATTCTGCAAGTCGATATAAGGTAACGTTATCAAACATGACTTTACATAAATATAAACGTAGTTATACAACGGGTGCACAACGCCTGCGTGCGTTTTACATATATATATATATATATATATATATATATATATATATATATATATATATATATATATATATATATATATATATATATATATATATATATATATATATGTATATATCATACCACCACGTACACATGTAACACCACGTACACATAACAAAGCTAATATATTAAAAATGGACCTCCGGAGACGACTACACTTTGCCACTCTTTTGTTCGGTATTGTAAAAAACAAAGTACCATTATATCTCTACAATAAGCTTGATTCGGCCAAAGATCACGAAAATACACATTATCTCAGATCAGTTGAACAAAAATTAGTATATTATCCTCTTAGTGGCACTACTGCATTCAGAGGTAGTTTTAAAATACAATGCAACAAGGTGTTGGAACAATCTGCCACCTCCCCTACGTAGCCTTACAACAATGAATAGTTTTAAAAACAAATATAAATTACTATATATACATATATACGATTAAGACGTAGAATCTAGGTATAAATAACTTATGTAATTTTTTATTAAATTAACGATGAATGGATTTGGGCGGTTTTTTAAAAGTTTGTATGGTGACAAAGTGACGCCAAAAAAAAAATTTGTCATGATATTGGGGATTTCTTACTTCAGATTGACTCTATAATATCTAAATTTTGTTATAATAACAAGAAATAAGAGAAAATGCGGTAGAATTTGACAAAATTGCAATTTGAATGGACAATGACCTGAAATCTTCTTCCGCTGCGTTACACATTAAGAACTCCCGTTTATAGGTAAATTAAAAGAAAAGTACAATTAACAATCGTTATTTATTAAAGAAACTAAACATATTATTTTAAATTCACTCAAAAATTTCTAAAACATTATTCAAACATAAAAAGAAACATAATTTTCTATCTTCTGAGTTACACTACGATTAAATTAACATAATAAAGTTTTGTTTATTTGGCAAAAAACGAGATCTAAATTAAAACTTAAATAAGTAATTAAATACAAGTATCAAGAAGGTTAATATTAATTAAATATATGAGATCTTCTTTATTTAACAATAAAAACATTAAATAAAATAAGTTGCCTCAACAGGGGACTGTCACTCAGCGGAAGTATATGGAAAAATTTAGGCATAGTTTACAATAAACACTTTATGTACCATAAAAAATAAAGAGAAAACGAAATTATTAAAGGTCTACCAAACCAAAACAAATATCACAAATAAAATCGTTGTAACAATCTTTGGGTATAATCCAACTATCGCAAGTAAAACAAACAAAATTTTTACACGCAATACATTTTTTCATTAATTGCAATGATGTTCGAATTTTACATTTATGGCACTCAGAGTGACGGCTGAAGACATTTCTAATAGACTTTGTCTGGTTTATTGGAAAAATATTTTCTTTTGCTGTATTTAATTTAGGTATCTTTTGTGCTTTAATTTCCCACTTCTCTTCTTGAATGCAATTTCGCTTTCTATTCGTTATTTTATGTTTGCTGTCGTCGACGTTGACGCCTGTCTCGTCCAAAACTTCTAGATTATCACATATTTCTTCAATATTATTTAAATCAAATAACAAATCTTTATCTAAAGGAATTATAATTGAATCAAATACCGCACCATTGATCTCGTATCCTTTGTCTTGTTCCTTTTTTTCTTCCGATCCTATTATCTCACCACTGACTTCTTTGCCTATTTTTTCTTTATCCTTTTCTCTACATTTAAAGGTTGCAGAATAAATTTCTTCTACACTCTCTTGTTTTTCCTTTTCCTGTCCATTGTCGCTAACCATTTTTACTTCTATAATGTCTTCCTCTTCCCCACAATTTGTAGGAGTTTTATGTGTTTGTTTGGACGAGACAGATACAACTTTTTTTGTACTAAGGATTGGCATTGCATGAATTTCAGCTGTTATTTTAATTTTACTAGTACGATTAGAGCAACTCGGTTCAGTTTTTTGGATTGGTTTTCCGTAGGTATGAGTAAATAAGCCAAAGCAATCACACAATCCTCTGTGGAAGCCACAAAAACAAGATAGTGGGCGATATTGAATTTCTCCAGGTGATTTAACAATAACTTGGTGTGTCTGCATAGTGCCTGTTTAAGGCTTCAAGTCTTCAGGAATCAGTTTATTTATGTTGTCTATATCATTGTCAAATATATAAAGACATTTCACTGACTTCATGCATTTTGACAATATCTTCACAGCTTGCTCACCACAGGAAACATCATTACCATAAGCTACCTGTTTGTCCAGGGACCTCTTTACTGCACCACCTATTCCATCTGCTACTGATTTTCCATGTCCACTCTCGGTGAATGACCATGTTGAGTACTCAAGGCCTAGTTTAAAGGTAAATAAATTGTGTAAAAAAAAATTTTTCTTTTGCCTGTACTGAGTACACGGACCATCTGAGTAAAAGTGAATAACCTTAAGTAAAGGATTGTACTCTTTGGCTAACTTTATGACTGGCAAAAGGTGAGCCCATATAGCTGCTGGATCATGGGCGTTTTTATCAGCAATACTGCAGAATGATTGTGAACCTCCAGCCCAGTAAATCATCCCTGTATGTAGGGTAAATTGTTGTTTCGCGGCACCGAAATGCATAGATTGTACTTCCTCGGCTAGTTTACCACAGTAATTTTCTGAGAAGTCACAGAGTAGTACGGCTTCATTTTCTTTGAGTTCGGTTATACACTTTCGGTATTGGTGTTGCTGATGTTTCCAATTGTAATAATGTTTTTTGAAAATCGGTATATTACATTTAAAATTCTGAATTAATGTTTCCACGGTCCCTGTTTTTCTTACTTTCGCCATTCTCTTTGTTTTTACAGTTTTATTATTTTCCTTTTTAGTGTCTATATATTCGTGATTTATGTTCTCCCACTGTTCCCATTCTATTTCTTCAGTTATCTGTCTGTCTTTTAAATCGTACTGCAATTCTTGTACTTTACATGTACCACATTCACCATACATACATTTTTTTGATTTAATATCACACGTGAAATGAGCCAAAAGGCTTTCTAGTACTTTATATTTTGACAATACTCCAAGTCTTTGTAGTGCAGAGAACATTTTTTCAAAATTGCTATGTTTGATACAGATGCAAGTATCTCTTTTCTGTGCAGTAGGCGATAAAACGTTTTCAAACTTTGAATTTTTTTTATGGCGGCATTATATTTACGGGCTAATCTATTTCTTAACGTCCTCTTCTTATTTCGGGTATTCACAGTAGATGGTATTATATTTTTTTCATTTTTACCCTGAGTTTTATTTTTCTTCTGCTTCCGTTTCTGCTCTCTCCATTTTTTCCGCCTTTTTTCTTTCTCGTATTCTGTTAGCTCAATTATCTTCTTAGTTTTATTTTTTACTCTTGCTGCATGTTTTTTCTTGACTTCTTCGTATTTTTGTGGATCTGCTTTCAATTTCTCTCTATATCTTTTCATGCGTTCCGCAGGAGTGAGAGCCATTATGACACCTAATAAACCAATATAAATGATTAAATCCTACTCATATAATAAATGCGAGAGTATGTTTGTTCGTTATTCAATCACGCTGAAACGGTTGAAACACAAAGTCGCAGTTCGCCGCTTGTTTAATATAAAATTCAAATTACTGTCTAATGGTTGCCTGCCGATCGATGTCAATTAAAGTACGTACATAATATAAAAAATACATTACGGATAATGTTAAAAGTATTACTTAATCTTTCAGCTTTAAAACAAACATAGCAACTTCGCGTGTGTAGAAACAATTTAATAAAAAAAACATATAGCTTGAAGCCTCGGCTGGTGCGCAGGCTTTATAAAAAGATGCAGAACAAAATTACGTTCAAATATAGTTGATATGAAATTGTTTTACTAGGTACTTAATAAAACTCAGTGTAAATGAGGGCTTACGTTCCACTGAGTTACGAAAACCTATCCACTGAGTGAATGTTTCTCAGCTGACGTAACGGATTTTAAATTAAGGCTGATTTTTTTTAAAAAATTCGTCAAAAGACAAGTCTAATTCAGTCAAACTGTTGCATTATTATCAAATAGTAAATTATACGTCTAATAAATACTCTTTAAAACAGTAAAACAAGCGTACTTACTATGGAATCTTCGTAAATCAGCTGAATTTTTAACACGCACTAACCGGTACTGTACTAAGTTCTAACGATGTTACATTCGAACTGTGAATTCAAAATGGCTGACTTGTTGTGAACCAACCATTGTAGGGTTGCTAGTTTGTGATAATAATACTATTGTAGTAGATTTAGATACTCTCCTGGAAATATAAGCGTAACTCAGCGGAATTTTCCACCATGCCCAACTTTTAAACCATTCACTAAACTGTTAATTTCATTATATTTTAAAATATTGATTAAAACTTCATTAATTAAAATTGAAAATGAGCTTGCGTTTCTTGTAATGACACCATAAATGTAAAAATATCGTGATTCTAATTGAAACAGCGAGGTAAAATGTCTGACATGAACAAGATGGGACAGTGATAAAAATAGAAATTGTCAAACCAATTTTAAGTTTTTTCTTATAATTTATGGTAAAATTATAATATAAATGGTAATTTAGAATGCCTGATATTCCAATTTATTTAAGAAATAAGATTTAACTAGAGAGCGGGATTCAATTTTAGTTAGGAAAAAATTAACTATACTGGACAACGTGATATTGCCCACTACAAACAAATAAAAAAATGCCCATTTACTAGTAATGTAACTGTACTTTATAGACACCGAGCGGTTTGGCACTTTAAATTATACTAAATCCTGTATTTAAAAAATGTAAATATAGCAACAATGAAACTCAGCATATAACGTGCGTAGCCTATTTGTTTTCTTTTTTTTCTTTTCTTTCTTTTAAAATAATTTAAAAATCCTTATACGACTTGTGTGTGTATTTACCTTAGTTGTTTTATTTATTTATACAAAACTGTAGTTATTGCTTCCATACATATACTTTTTGGAAAAAAGGCAAATTCTACCGTCAGTCCAATTATGTATAAACATAGGTATGCATATGTATATTATGTATATTTTATATTATGATTTTTCGGACATCAAGAGCGAGCGTGCACTCAGTCGCCCCAGCTGCCTCTGGCTAATTAACTGAAAACCAGTGCTATCACTGAGTCCGGTCCGTTTCACGGTTCTTGCTGCAGCACAGGGTATTTTTAAAATGTTTTCTTAAATTTATAATGATGTTAAATTACTTTTAACTTAGTTATATTTATCTTTTGGCATACAATTACTTTTTACTTGTTATGCTGCATGCGTAAACTGGAATAAATGCATTTTCTTTCTTTCTTTCTTTCAGTTCGACTATCAAGAATAACTCATCCTTAAACGATTAGCATTAATTTAATTTATTTTTGTCATCGTTTTGAATAAGCTATAAATTTCTATTTATTATCCCCCAGAACGAGTTTCAATCACGTTGGCCAGTCTCAGCGGACACTAGCCATCTGCGCAGAACAAAATCATACTGCTCAAGGTGGATGCGCGAGCGCAGTTGCACTGTCTAGTATCAAACTCTCATAGTCCGAGTAGTGGTTATCCGACATGCAAGGCTCTCAAAGATTTCCTGTTAAGATTTCGCCATAGTTGTCACGCTTTTCAGGCTGGTTAGCAATTTTGTTAGTTTTTTGTGACGCATCTGCCCAGCTCCTGTTTCAGTGAGCCCCTGTCGTCTTTTACGGCACCTACAGTACGATATGGGGTAGTGAATATCAGGTCATAACCTATGAAACTGCCGTTTTTTATGAGATAAGTTAACGTAATTTTTTTTCTATATTTTTTATTTCTATTGATCAAAGTAAGGCGTAAGCACGTATGCAATCGATACATCTTTGCAAACGCTAGGTCAGTTTATTGATTCTTATAGAAATCAGCTTGACGGGATTTTTGGAGAAATTCTCGAGAATTTTGAATTTTTTCCCGCCTAAAAGTTGAAGTATGTAGGCGCAAGGTCTGGTGAGTACGGCATAAAACGGAAGGTTTCTAACCCCAGATCTTATAACTTGGAGACCGCTTGTTGTGCAGTATGAGGTCGCGCGATGTCGTGCAGCAGCAGCGAGGACGAGCGATTGACTAGAGCTGGTTGGAGACGTGGAAGCTTTTCCATCATTGTGTTCTGTTCTTTACAGTACACATCTGCTGTAAAGATTATCCCGTTTGGTAGGAAGTTGTGATTGTGTGTGTGTGAGTGAAATTAGTGATCCGATTGCACGATTTCTCGGGAAGCCCATAGGAAGAGAAAAGGGCTTGTGCTACTTTGCCGCCACGACGGTACTCATATTTCATAATTATTCGACTTTTTAACGTATATATGATGACAAAAATGATTCAAATGTGATGAAAACATAACGATTATCAAAAAACAAATAACCTACTATTATTATACTGTCACTAAACGGTTTATTTATATTTATAAAATTCAACGCTTCATCACGCTCTACAGACAGATTCACTATCAAAATGCCAGACGTATCAAATCTTTACCATTGCTGTCCGTAATGGCCTGTGCACTTTATGTCTCATATAAACGAAAGAGTTATCTATGGGAAGGCAAAATTTTTCTGACTATTCACCTAGTCACCTAATTTTTTATAGAATAAGGGTCACAAACGAGCACACAGTCCACCTGACGGTAAGTGGATGCTGTGGCGCATGGACATCCACATCTATCCGCGATTACGAATCAGAGAGCGGATCCTTTGTCATCCCTGAGGACTACGACGGAATGCCTTGTTTTCAGTAAAAAAGCGTCTCCGGATGTCTACATTCTCCATACGAAACACTTCCTTGGTCGAGATGACCCTTTCGCGCTACAACCATAATATAGTTGTAGCGTCGCTCTACCACTATTGTAGCGTGGCTCTACTACTACTAACTATTACAATACCACCGGAAATCCTTCTACTGGAAGAAAGGCAATCTACCTTAGTCCTCAGGGATGATAAAGGATCCGCTCTCTAATTCGTAATCGAGTATAGATGTGGATGTCTATAGGTCCACAGCATCCACTTACCATCAGATAGACTGTGTGCTGGTTTGTCACCCTTATTCTAAAAAAATGAATAAACAAAGCTTATATTTGTCCGTCTGTCACAAATACGCTCGGAACAACGGGACAAAGCTACGCATAACTGCGGACGCCGAGTTAATTCATAACACAAGATTCGCCCGACTGATATGAAGACAAGATACTCAAACCGTAAACTTGTTATTGAAGGAAGAAGGTTTAAAAGCGACTTAGTTTGATCCCCGGTAACATCAATGAAATTGTCTTTTCTTTATACAGTAAGCGTGATAAATGAGCACACAGTCTACCTGCTGGTAGGTAGTAGCTGTGACTCATAGATATTTACATTAATCCTCTTTTAAGAATAAAATGCGCTATCACGCCTGAGAACTAAGATGGAATACCTTGTTAATATGGTCTCAGGTTCTCTACACTCACTATACGAAACACAGCAGCTTTAAGCTGTTATTTTACACTGGTGTTCTATAAGAGCGTGGTCCTTCCCCGGTTGAACCGACCCATTCGTGCTACAACCATAATATATCTGTAGCACAGGTTCAGGAGTACTTACGCACCAGGCGATTGCTCACTCACACGCTTATGTTCAGGAGTAGGCCTATGACAGAATTTTATGAGTAAATAAATGAATGAAATGAATAATGAGAATTTTCAAATACTAGATATACATGAGACTAGCGACCCGCCCTGGCTTCGCCTGGATAAATGTGGAGTTATATTTGTTTTATAAATTTTTGATTTCTCAAAAAAATCTGCAAATTTCGGATAAAGTATACCATTTGATCATGCTTAAAAGTGCTCTTTTTCTGTTCCCCAATTGTGAGCACAATCAAAACAGCCATCTTGACGATTAGCGCCAACACACAGACAGAGAAAACGTTTGCAAACAATTATTCTTATCTTTGCATACAACTACGAGCACTTAACCCTTACAAGCAGCCCACTGAGCTCAATACAAGCCAGTTATTTCTATATTACAGACAGCCACTTCATTTAAACGATACGATGCAATCAGTAAGGTAGCGTATGTTCAGCGGTGGACTTTGATAGGCTATAGCGAAGTAACAAGGGTCTCTAAAAATTTACCTTCGGAGTGGACCATGGCTGTTCAAACTATGATAACAGTAAAATAAATAAAACAATAACAATTTGTTTCTAAATTGAAAAGTAAAAATACCCGTGTTTTTTTTGGATATTTTTTTATTCTCACACATACAGGTTTCCTCATAATGTTTTTCTTCACCTCCAAGCACGTAAAATCAGTACTTTAATTTATAATTAATAATTGCATTAATGCCGGTGAGGTTCGAACACTGGTTGCACGCGTACTGCGAAATTTACCACGAGTTCTAAGCCCAGGAGCTACCACGGCTCCCTCTCAGAAAAGAGAGGAGGCCTGTGCCCAGCAGTGGGATGTAAATAGGCTGTAACTTTAACTTTTATCCGTGGTAATAAGGACTGTACTTAAACAAATATAATATAAATAAATACAACAATTCCCCACCGAACATAAATCTTTACATTAGAAGGGATTTATCCCATATATTTTGTATAATATAATCCGAATATATTTTTTTTTATTTTACGCTTGTCAAAGTATCATCAGTTCGACGGATCGAGCTTCACGTTTCACCGAACATTTTGAAATTGGTGAAGAGTGCTTATGCGTTGATGCGTACAATCCCATTAATTTGCTTGACCACTACTTCCCCTTCGAAAAGGCTACAGTCCTTTGACAAGTAATGATATAATTTTTTAAAGTTTTCATTATATAATACAAATCAGTTTTGTAGGTCCCCTACCTTACTTCTACGCGGGTCTGTTATTTAAATTTTTAATAAAATAAATAAATACTAGCTACTACTAGAAGCTTTGAGTATGTCTCAATATTTTTTAAAATTAAAAAAAAAACTGAGTAATTTTTTAAAGGATAAGCGTTGAAAAATAAGCACACAGTTCACCTGATGGTGAGTAGATGCTGTGGCCCAAAGACATCTCTATCTACCCTTAATAAATGAAATGCAGGTGCGTGTCACCACTGAGAACAAAGCTGGAATCCTACTGAAATGCTAGTAGGGATACTAACTATTTTTTATAAAATACGTTTGGAAACAAGCACACAGTCTACCTGATGGTAAGAAAATGCTATGGCTTATAGACATCTACATAGACCCTCGATTAAGAAACAAAACGCATTGTCTTCAAATTGTCGCAATGCCTTCTTTCTAGTAAAAGAGTCTCGGTATTCTGTGACAGCGTAGCTCCCGGCCGAGCCAACCCATTCATGCTACAATCACAATATAATAGCAGCATCTCTCTTCCAACTAAAAATCTACACAATTATTGTTTTTCTTAGCGCATGTACTCGAGTGTATAAATATGTCACAAGGCATCATGTAGATTGTAGACAATTGCAACACACACACACACACACACGCATGTGGGTTCTGCTTGGGTTTAGAATAGAATGGAACAGAATAAATTAAAATAGAATTATTTTTAATCAATATAGATTACAACAATACTTATTTAAAGTCTTTAAAACTTTATTAAGATTTTGGAAAAAAACCTCTGTTCTGTGAAAATCATCAAGAAACCCAGCAGGACTTCAAAAAATAATTTACAATATAATATTTATAAGTACTTGGTGTGGGAATGAGATAGTGATCATCTCATTTCCTTGGGCTATTATCAATCATGTACTTTTTAGTAGTTATTACCCTAAATAAACAATGTAAGCGTAATAAAAATTTTAAACTTTTTGGAACACATATATTTTCTGGGACTTTGTTAAAAAAACATTTTAATTAGGCCCCACAATTTGAGATACAACTGTAATGTTAAAGTTCATAGAACCATTTAGACGTTTACCCTTAACAGAAATCACTAATTAAACCGGAACCAGTTTAAACCGCTATCATCCGACATTAGACATGAAATACCACATCAGCCCATTAGAGCCATCCATCAATGTCTTTATTGCTTTTGTGCCGAACTAAGTTTGTTAAATTTTCTCTATCGTAGTTAATTACCTGCCGATTTCAATACAATATCTGTATAGTTCACAAGTTAATACACAACACAAGTTAATACACAACACAAGTTAATCTTTACATGTTTTGAGCTAAGGTGGTTATCTGCATGCCATTATGAATGACATGAAACACTTTAAAAAATTTGCCACAGTTTTAAAAAAAACGATTTTTTTAGGAAAAATTGGTAAAATAAATGGTCTTTGACTATCTTTATCTATCTTTTCGCTGGGCAGCGTTCGGGAAATTACGATGCATCTTCTCGTCAGGTATACCTCAAAATCTAAAAACTAAGTTGTACAACCAGTGCGTGTTGCCAGTGATGACCTACGGAACCGAGACGTGGTCTTTCACTGCTGGTCGTATGAGGACGCTCAAACTCGCTCAGCGAGATATGAAGAGGGCTATGCTCGGAGTTTTTCTGCGTGATAAACTTAGGAATGAGGATATCCGCAGTAGAACCAGAGTGACCGACATAGCCCAATGGATTAGTAAGCTGAAGTTGTGTAAGCTGTGAAGCTGGCCATATAGCTCTAAAAACCAACGACCGTTGGGGAAAAAAGGTTCTCGAGTTGCAGCCTCGTAGCGGTAGGCGAAGTGTAGGACGACCGCCCACTAAATGGAGTGGCGACCCGGTAAGGCATACAGGAAGTCGATGGATGCAGGTGGCTCAGGACCGTGCTTTGTGGCATACCTTGGGGGAGGCCTATGTTCAGCAGTGGACTTATGAAGGGCTGTAATGATGATGATGATGACTATCTTAAATCTAAATATATTTAGACGAAGCCGGGTTAGTGTATATTTATTAATTATTATTAGAATTTAAAAAGCAGTTATTCCACACACAATTTTGTTTCTATTTATAAAACACCTTCAATCTGCCTGTTTTCACAGGCATTACTTACTACTTACTTACTTTTAGTAAGTAAAGTAAAAGTAAAGTAAGTAAGTATAAGCTAGAGACTTAATATTTTGAATATAGCTCAAAGTCGGATTACTATGTTGAAATATGACGTAGAAACACCCATGGTATGTTATATTATTGTTTCCTCTTTTATTATTATTTATGTGAACCTTGTTTGTTAATTTTTAGTGTGTTTCTGTATCAGAACTGACTGTAAGCTGTAGTTTAAGATATGTGTACCTAAAAAGTGTACGAAGCATTCACTTACAGGAGAAACTTAACTTTACAGACCTTTTCAAGTTGTTAAATGAACCTGTATCTTGACTAATAAGTAAAGCTCTGTATTATTGTATTGCCCCATTTATAAAATGGTGCTATAAAAAGATCATGTTTTGACTCCATTGATTGATATACAATCACAAAAAAGTAAAGCTCAGCATCGACATGTCACACTTCTGGACACTTGGCTCTTCTCTGGCGACTTGGATATGGAGTATATATTTCGGTGCACTGCAATAGCGTATGTATGATTTCATGTCTTAGTAAAATACTTTTAGTATTTGTGTGAGAGGTATTCCATGTTAGTTCTTTTTTTATAGAACTACCTGATGGTAAGTGGATACTGTGGACCGTGGACATCTTCATTTATCCTTATTTAAGAATCAATACGCGGATACGTTTTCAATTCTACGGATTAAAATAGAACGCCCCGTTTCCAGTAATAAAGGTCTCCATTTATCTACACTCACACGAAACACAGCAGCATTAAGCTTCTATTTCACACTGGGGTTTTGTAAGAGCATGGTCCTTCCCGGGTCGAGCTGACTCATTCATGGCATGGCTCTAACGCGTATAAAACTCTTACTAAATACGCTAATATAACCAGAAAGTTAGGAGAAAATAGGTTAATTCATTAACGAAAATATCTGTTTTCACCTTACACCGAAATAAAGAACGACGCCGTTAAGTTTACGGCTGACGTAATGAGTTTAAGGGCTGAAGTAAAGAACTTTTATAATAACTTCTCGCAGGCGGCCGTAGTTGAGACAGACCTTTGTTTTACCGCTATAGTTGAATCAGACAAACAAAATAATAAACTTGGTCGATTTTAGTATGTACAAGGCCAAAGAAACTAAATAATTTCGCGTAAAAAAAGCCAAGAAATATATTCAAAAGTTTACCGGATTGAATACTTAGTAATTTTAAACTTCTTTTTTCTTCTTCTTCTTTAAAGTATCTTTAAATCCCAAAGCTAAGAATGGGTCCTATTTCGTTGTAGGGAAGATTTTTTAAAATCGTCACGCTTGTTTGGAGTGACAATTACAGTACCAGACGTTTGTCAGCTCTGATGATGCTACCAGTTACCGTGACGTCAGTCTTACACCACCACCTGCCGGAAGTTTTACCGTGTAGTGGCGGCGTGAGAATTTCTACCACCCGATATTTACTAAAAGCCTACTACCTAAGCCTATACTTTACGAAATAAAAGTAGTTAATTGTATTGATTTGTTCCAGATTCTAACTCTAACACTTATACATTTAACGTTTGTAATATTGAAGTCTTACCGTGTAGTGCCGGTGAATATCTACTACCATAGGGAAGCATATCAGGAGATGAGTAGAAGCGACTTCCAAATAACGACTAAAAATAAAACACTGCGGTTGCCAACCAGCATGCCAAGCGTGGCAACTATGGAAAATATTCGCGCTATTTATGACAGTCCTTCACAAGTGCCCTGCTGAACATTGGCCTCTCCCCATGAATGCCGCAAGGCACTACTTCCTTCGACTTCTATGACACTTACGATCTTTAAAAGACCTTACATTTCACGTAGTAGGTGACGAATTAGCAAAATTACCGCGTGTATGGCAAATGTAACTTTACAAGGCGCACGTTCAGCCGCACATTGAATACAGTTCCCATCTCTGGGCTATGGCTCCCCAGTACCAGCTCCTTCCAATTGATAGCTTCCAGCGCAGAGCGGCTCGAATCGTCGGCAACCGAGCTCTTTCCGATCGCCTGGACTCACTAGCACTACGAAAAGATGTTGCATTTCTTTGCATATTTTATCGTAATAACCACGTGGAGTGCTCTGAGAAACTGTTCGGACTAATTTCAGGTGCACAGTTTCACCATTGCACATCGCGACAAAACTCGCAATACCATCCGTACCATCTGGATGACTGGCGGTTCACCACTGTGCGATTTAAAAGAAGTTTGCTTACTTGCATAACTTCCTTGGGAATCGACTATTGACGACTTAGGGATTTTCAAGAAAAAAGGCTACTCCTTTTAAAAGGCCGGCAACTCATATGCAATTCCCCTGGTGTTACAGTTGTTCATGGGTGGCGCTAATCACTTACCGTCTGGTGAGCCGTATGCTTGGTTGTCCCTCTCCTATAAAAAATGTATTGAATGATCATGCTAATCGATATTTCACAATTAACAATTGATATACGCGACTGCTGAACGTGAGGTTCCGCGTTTGAATCCTGGGTCGGGCCAAAAATAACATTATTTATTTTTTGTGTTCCTTGTGTGATTGTATGTCTGCCGTTGTTTCTACATCTAATCTCTCTTCAGTCGTGTCGGATTACGGCTGATTACGGATTATCGGATTTTGACTAATGTCATGACGTAACGTGAACGACATAAAGTGATTTCATTAACCCGTATAGGGAAGATAAGAAAAGGAAACGAAGCACGTAAATTTTTTTATGTAGGAAAATCATCATTGAAGACATATGATGGCTAAAATTACACAGCGTTCTTTATTAAAGGAGTCGAAAGACCTCAGGATCTTCGCTAGCTCCATTATTTAATTTTATTTATATTAATTCCCGGGAAATTAAAATTTTACTACGTGGTAAGATTTCTCGTTTGCCTAAAAGTTCATCTGGGTAATTACCACCTTCTTAACTACTTCTGACCCCAAGCATTAGTGCGAACACCACTGCGTTCCAGTCTGAGGGACATAGAGAGCCAGTATAATTGCAGGCTGAGAGGCATTCCGTCAGTACTCTATGGTTACCATGTAGAAAATGTGTAAGAGTACCCGCTACCTCATATCATCCCGTGAGTGTCGCAACTGGCGACAGAAAAAAACGAATCTGGAAATAGGCAGCAGTGCCTTCCTAACAAATACTAAAAATAAATAAAACTGCGGTTGCCAAATCACTTGCCAAGCGTGGCAAATATGGAAAATAACCACCGTATAAGGCAATCTATGCGGGAGCCCTATATTCAACAGTGAACTTTAATAACTTGTTACGGTAACGGTAACTAAGTGGTGGCAACGCCTCTGTAGGCTTTTTTGCTTGAAGTTGGTTTTAGGTGTTTGTGGAATGCAATAGCTACATACCACCAGATGGCCTAAAACGTTCTTTTGTTACTTCAATATTATAAAAAAATCTATGTATATTTTGACTAAAAATATTAAAATTCCGTTTGTCTAAAGTTATCATAATGAAGATCCGCTATCGTCACCGTTACAGCCTATTATAGTACAACGATGAACATAAGCCTATCCCATAGATAAAGTCGTAGAGGGGATTCCACTAATTTAGGGCAATATTCTCTAATCCGAGTAACCATGTTCTCATGGTCTAATTTATGAGTGAACTACATAATTGAAATTTACATTTTCAGTTTACACTTAAAATAAAATTTCTCACAAAACGTGAGTTCTAACCCCACCGGCACTATTGAAATTGTTAATTGCAATTTTAAGTGCTGATTTTTCACGTGATCGGCGGTGAATGAATATAAAAAAAATAATCTTTGAGGGAGATCATGAAAAATGGGAAATATCGTAAGAAACTTTTATTGGTATTAAGCATTATTTAAGAATTTATGTTTGGAATTATAAGTGCTGTTGATTCTATTATCAATTAAGAAAGAAAAACCTATATGTCTGGGGAACAAATATTATGACGACACTGGAGCACTTCTGTGGACGAAAACTTTCGGTAAATAACTTCTTTTTTAGGATAAACGTATGATTTACTGTGCTACCGATTAGATACCGGTAGTGGATTGGTAGAATTTAAATATAACAAAACATGCAACTGCAGACAAAAAACAATATATATTAATGATTTTCAAGTTATAAATTGACGCGTTATATTTCTGTTATTTATAACGCGCAAAAACTAAACAATCGAAGGCATTGTGGTGTAAGTCTTACGCCACAATTTCCGGGTTTGAATCCCGGAGCATTAGACAGACTTCTATACGTAGATATAAAGGAGTTCTACCACCTCGTATTTTTAACTACTAGAAGTCAGTTCTAGATTACTGTCCCACCTGATGGTAAGTGGTGATGCAACTGACGATGGTGAAACGCACTGATTCAATTTGTAATCAGATTTACAATTTACAATTTAATTTACCAAGGGATTTACTCAGTATCCTTTTGAAGGAAACAAACATATTATTAGTTGCGTGAAATTTTTCTTTGAACAATATTTTTTATAGAATAAGAGTGACAAACGGGAACACAGTCCACCTGATGTTATGTGGTTGCTGTAGCCCGTAGATTATATATCCACGATGACGAAAGAAAATGCAGATGCGATGTCATCCGTGAGGACTAAGATGGAATGCCTCGTTTCCAGTAAAATGAGTTGAACACAGCAGCGGTGAGCTGCTAATTTACGATGGTATTCTTCTGTGAGAGCGTGACCCTTCTTCGGTCGAGCTGACCTATTCGTCCTACAACTCTACTACTAATATAGGTGCAGCATGGCTCTACTAAATAAATTATTGTAATTTTTATAAGGGACTACTTTAATACCTTTGATAAAATGAGCCTATAGAAGTTCTGTGCTGAACATAATATGTGTGCCCGCTAAGATTGTCCCATAGGGCTTCGTCACAGTTGCACGGTTGGCAGGCAGGTTGGCAGTCGCATTTTATTAATTTAGAGTGGGTCAGAAAGATTCTCCAGAGACATGCTGCTGCCCACCGCCTATATTAGTTTCCATCTGTTGTCTGCAATCACACCTACGGTATGATATGGGGTAGTGAATGTTCTTAAAGCGCCGCTACACGGAGCACAAAATCCACCGATGCTAAATGTGTGTGGTACCCATAGACACTAAAATCTATCCTCGCTTAAGACTAAAAATGCGGATGCGCTGCTTCGTTATATGGATCTAGGCTTCTCGTCGCTCACTTTATTCAAAATCAGTTTAATTTAAACCCAGCATTTAAATTAAAATAAGAAAATCTTCCAATTTATTGAAATTGGATTTAGTTAAAACTTGAAAGGACGTCCGTCGAAAATATCTACTATCAAGAGAAAAACGGGCAAACGCGAAAAGAAGTTTATTTATATATGATTGTAACTTAGTTGCTCAAAACAAACTTTCCTTAAAGAATTTTCTGAACTTCAAAATAAATATGTAGAGAAACGTAAAGGATTTTGTAATTGGTTAATTATAAACGTCCTTTACAATAATTTAATCGAATTTTAATTCGTAAACTTCTTAGGAGTTATTAGGTCAAGCTTTGTGTGAGAAATCACATCTTTAGATATCTACAATCCTCTTAAAGGATCCTATATAAAATAGTGTAAGGTTGCCAAACGAACAGACAGTCTACTCATAGACATTTTGCATGCATCCTTGACTAAAAGTCAAAATGCAAATGCGTTGTCTTATCTATACAATTCAATAAAGTCGAAGTGTCTGTTTGTAATGTCAAGCTTTTTAGTAAATGATTTCGTATAGTAAATGATTTAGTAAATGACGGTTTACGACATCCGTTGGTAACTACTACGGAAAATCTGTCTGTTAGGCTTGCCGGTCATGCAAAATACGGGAGAGGTCTTATTCAGCAGAGTTTTTTTTTTCGCCCGAAGCAAATATGGGCAACCCTCCGGAAAGCGGGGGAGGGAGGTTGGGAATGCTCATAGCATACCACGCAGCCGGCTGCGTGGTTATGTGGCGACTTTTACCCACTAAACCCAACCTTTTAGGCATTGGCTTAACGATCTGACTAGAGATCTCTAAGCCGTATACGAACGCGACCCTCCTTGGCAGAAAGGAGGGCGCAGGTTCAGCAGAGTCATGGGCGTCTCCTTTTATAGAAATTGCCCGAGATACTGGCAGATTAAGAAGATTTCAAATACTGTTACCTTTAAAGCTGCTTACAGTCATTGGTCTGAGTGTTGACATTTCTTATATAAGAGATAAGGTATTCAACCATATTTCAGAAGCTAAGGTATCTAGCTGGCTTTACCCAGACCCGTGATGATAGCTCTTCCGTTCTAATTTACCCTGTGGTCAGCGGTGAAGTAAAACATAGTGAGGAAACCTACA
This sequence comes from Parnassius smintheus behrii, assembly GCA_036936625.1. Taxonomy (NCBI): domain Eukaryota; kingdom Metazoa; phylum Arthropoda; class Insecta; order Lepidoptera; family Papilionidae; genus Parnassius; species Parnassius smintheus. The sequence goes on from JAUPFT010000031.1 coordinate 4,102,932, forward strand.
GGTCTGAGGAATAAAAATATTTCTAAGACATTTGAAGTTTTCTTATGCCCCGGCTACACGCTCCGTCTTGCCTGCACAGTCCAGGCCTATTCAGTCATGACTGTACAACGTCTCGTGCAGGTAAGTTTGTGTAAACTGGACTGTTCAAACTGGACTGTGCAAACCTCAAAGTGTTTTAAGAGCTAGTCACGTCACGATGTGGCCAGAAGAGGTTTTTTTTTTTTAAACGGAGCCTTATATTATTGTTTACTTGTAAAAAAGCAACAAATAAGAAAGTTAGTTTTTCAATTAATATATGATAAGCTTCATTTTTTGTTCCTGTCGGAATATTCCTTACTTTTAATTTTCCACAACGCCGGCAACGATTTGTACAATTTTACGAATTCAGTTAAAAAATCCCTGGAATAATTGCGTACATTTCTCATTTTTAAGATTTTATAACGTAACATGTGTCGTCAACAATAATTTAGACGGACTGAATCGCGGCTCGAATAACCAGCCGGCCACACGCTCAAGTAAGCTCGCAGGCAAAACCGTGCAGACCAAGCCCGCGCAGTCCAATCTTCAGCACGTCAACGATTACGCAGGTCGCCTGCGCGAGCCCCCGTCTTTCCACACGCACGCGCTTACCTGTGCAAACTGGTTCGTGCAGGCATGCTCACAGGCAAGACGGAGCGTGTAGCCGGGCATTACACGTGCGGACGTATGGGCTAATTGCGCTATAACCCTCTCAAAAATGAAAAGATGCTGTGCCCAGTTGTGTAACATATGTAGGCTTTAGAAAGAAAGGAAAGGAAAAATGAAAGAAACACTTTATTTTGGCACACACAAATTCACGTACAAAACTATACTAATTATTAATAAACAACGAAATTTAATAAATTTGACTTTTTACGTCAAAGTCGTGACAAAAAGGTCATTGCTCAGCGTGAGTTGGCGACACCTCAACGCTGATTTTCAGTAAAGAACCAAAAGATAATTACTTTCATCATCGTTGTTTATACGTTGTAGAGCCACGCTGCAGCTACGTAATATATTATGGTTGCAGCATGAATGGGTCGGTTGGATCGGGAAGGTCCACCCTCTCACAGAATACCAACGTAAAATAGTAACTTAATGCAGCTGTGTTTCGTACGGTTCGTAGAGAACTGGAGACCTGTTTTACTGGAATTGAGGTATACTATCTTAGCCCTCAAAAGTGACAACGCATCTGCATTTTGATTTCTAATCGTGGTTAAATGTTTTAAATGTTGTTTTGATCATGATTAAAACTACTTTTACGGATTTTATCGCGTTTATTTTTACTTTTTATTTTTAATTCCCGACGTTTCGGGCGCTTTCCAGCACCCATGGTCACGGGGGACTGAGATGACTGACGTCCCGATGTCATTGTTAAACCCGGAGTACCTTCAGCTTTTTTAATTATTATTTATGGTCCGATCTATGCAAAATGAACTAACTCTGTCTTGAGGTCTTGCAGTGGTATGCTTGGGTTTAGTTTTAATTTTATTGATTATAGGATCCCAAGCAGGTGGTAGTACCCAGCCTCCTTCTCTATTGAAATTAGGATGTTTTTTAATTTCAATAGCCTCACGTTTCATCCTTGGTAGGAATCGGTGTTCTTTCGCGAGGATTTGTGGTCTATCAAATCTGATGTAATGGTTGGGGCCGTCTAGGATATGATCACAAACTGCAGACTTCCCGGAACGTTGATGCTTCACATCAGCTATATGTTCTTTTACGCGGGTCCTAATTGATCTTTTGGTTTGTCCTATATAAGAGAGACCACATTCACAATCAAGCTTGTACACTCCTGCATCTTGTAGAGGAATATGACACTTGACGGATGGTAGGAACTGACTAATCTTCTTCGGCGGCTTGTAGAATGTTCTAATAGAAGCTCGCTTCAAGATATAGCCAATCTTGTCTGTGACACCTCTGACATATGTTAGTACAGCAGGCACACGCTCGACTGTGGCTGGCTTCACTCGGTCACTGTGACGTAGGCGCGGGACTCGAAGCTTGTTGTCGTGCAGAACTTGCTTGACGTGCTGAAGCTCGGCGGCCAGGTGTTTGCTGTCACAGATCCCTCGTGCTCTCTGTAACAAAGATTTGCCCACGGTAGCTAACTGTGAAGGATGGTGGTGAGATTCACCGTTTAAATATCGGTTTGTATGGGTCTTTTTCCTATACACAGTGTGACCAATGGTGTTATTAGGATTTCTGATGACTAACACATCTAGGAAAGGTAAGGAATTATTTGCCTCTAACTCCATAGTAAATTGAATTTTAGAGTTTATGGAATTAAGACGTTCTAAAAATGCAGTTACTTTGTCTGATGGTAAAATTGTGAAAGTATCGTCTACGTACCGCTTGTAGATCCTTGGTGTAACAGGTGCAGTAAGGAGGGCTTTCTCCTCAAAGTCTTCCATGAATATATCGGCGACAATGGGAGATACAGGTGAGCCCATCGCCACACCATCTACTTGCTTGTAAAACTCTTCCTTCCACAATAGATAGCCAGATGTAAGGCAATGTCTTAGTAAAACTGCATATTCTGCTGGCATGTTATTTTCCTCTAGTTTCCTAGTTATAATTGAGATGCAGTCTTCAACAGGTAGGGATGTAAATAGAGACTGAACATCAAAACTGACCATGGTTTCATTGTCAGTAAGATGTAGGTCTTTTATCTCACTGACAAAATGGTATGAATCCTTAGTGTGTGCTCTTGTGTGTCCTCTGAGTGGTGATAATATTTTAGCTAAGTATTGAGCCAATCTGTAAGTTGGCGAATCGATCTGACTCACTATTGGACGTAAAGGAGCATTCGGTTTGTGTATCTTTGGTAACCCATACAACTTCGGTGGTTTGGCACATGAAGGTATTATCGAATTAACGTCCAGATTCAATTTTTCGGAGTATTTCTTAATTAGATCGCTAGTTGTTTTAAGCGTATTAGTTGTAGGGTCTGTTTTGACCTTTCGATAAGTAGTTTCATCCGACAAAAGTTGTTGTATTTTAAAATTGTAATCTGACGTATCCATTATAACCGTAGAATTACCTTTATCTGCGCGGAGAATCGTAAGCTCTGGTCTGTTGCGTAAGTTTTTCAACGCGTTAAATTCATTTTTGGGGAGATTTAATTTCGGCGCTGAACTTCGACGTAACATAGACGAGATGTCTTGACGTATGGCCTCTAAATCTTCATTACCAATATTATTTTTATACAGACAGTCCTCAACACTACAGATAATGTCCTCATACGGTATTTTTCGCGGTGTAATTGCGAAATTAATACCTTTTTCTAAAACTTTTTTTGTGGCGTCGTCCAGTGTTTGTTTTGATAAGTTGTAGACAGCGCGTTGTTTATGATTCGTGTCTGTGGTCAACGATTTCGTATGTTGGACATTTGATTTAGTTGTTAATTTATGGTATTTATCAATATGTTTATTTTTGCATTCATTGTATTTAGTTGTTTCGCGTTTGTCTAAAGTTTCCATGCAATTTTTATAATCAAATGTCGATAAAACTGTCTTTAATTCACTGGACGAATTGTCTATGGTTTTGTTTATGAAATATAGATCGGTACGTTTTTGCTGAATCACCGTTATTAACAACTTTTTACTAGCCTGATTTAAGATCTTAGCGCTTCCTCGAATGTCTTTTTTAGTGGATATCTTGACACACGTAGGAATGAGATTATGATCTCTGCATCTCTTCAAGAAATTTAAAGCTGTTATGTATCTTGCGCGCTTGGTCTTTAGATCTTCTAATCGGCGTATTTTATTTGCTATTTTCAGTCCGTACTGGTTAACATAATGATTTCTTATATTTACGCGAACACTACACATGATTAAAACTACTTTTACGGATTTTATCGCGTTTATTTTTACTTTTTATTTTTAATTCCCGACGTTTCGGGCGCTTTCCAGCACCCATGGTCACGGGGGACTGAGATGACTGACGTCCCGATGTCATTGTTAAACCCGGAGTACCTTCAGCTTTTTTAATTATTGTTTATGGTCCGATCTATGCAAAATGAACTAACTCTGTCTTGAGGTCTTGCAGTGGTATGCTTGGGTTTAGTTTTAATTTTATTGATTATAGGATCCCAAGCAGGTGGTAGTACCCAGCCTCCTTCTCTATTGAAATTAGGATGTTTTTTAATTTCAATAGCCTCACGTATCATCCTTGGTAGGAATCGGTGTTCTTTCGCGAGGATTTGTGGTCTATCAAATCTGATGTAATGGTTGGGGCCGTCTAGGATATGATCACAAACTGCAGACTTCCCGGAACGTTGATGCTTCACATCAGCTATATGTTCTTTTACGCGGGTCCTAATTGATCTTTTGGTTTGTCCTATATAAGAGAGACCACATTCACAATCAAGCTTGTACACTCCTGCATCTTGTAGAGGAATATGACACTTGACGGATGGTAGGAACTGACTAATCTTCTTCGGCGGCTTGTAGAATGTTCTAACAGAAGCTCGCTTCAAGATATAGCCAATCTTGTCTGTGACACCTCTGACATATGGTAGTACAGCAGGCACACGCTCGACTGTGGCTGGCTTCACTCGGTCACTGTGACGTAGGCGCGGGACCCGAAGCTTGTTGTCGTGCAGAACTTGCTTGACGTGCTGAAGCTCGGCGGCCAGGTGTTTGCTGTCACAGATCCCTCGTGCTCTCTGTAACAAAGATTTGCCCACGGTAGCTAACTGTGAAGGATGGTGGTGAGATTCACCGTTTAAATATCGGTTTGTATGGGTCTTTTTCCTATACACAGTGTGACCAATGGTGTTATTAGGATTTCTGATGACTAACACATCAAGGAAAGGTAAGGAATTATTTGCCTCTAACTCCATAGTAAATTGAATTTTAGAGTTTATGGAATTAAGATGTTCTAAAAATGCAGTTACTTTGTCTGATGGTAAAATTGAAACCATGGTCAGTTTTGATGTTCAGTCTCTATTTACATCCCTACCTGTTGAAGACTGCATCTCAATTATAACTAGGAAACTAGAGGAAAATAACATGCCAGCAGAATATGCAGTTTTACTAAGACATTACCTTACATCTGGCTATCTATTGTGGAAGGAAGAGTTTTACAAGCAAGTAGATGGTGTGGCGATGGGCTCACCTGTATCTCCCATTGTCGCCGATATATTCATGGAAGACTTTGAGGAGAAAGCCCTCCTTACTGCACCTGTTACACCAAGGATCTACAAGCGGTACGTAGACGATACTTTCACAATTTTACCATCAGACAAAGTAACTGCATTTTTAGAACGTCTTAATTCCATAAACTCTAAAATTCAATTTACTATGGAGTTAGAGGCAAATAATTCCTTACCTTTCCTAGATGTGTTAGTCATCAGAAATCCTAATAACACCATTGGTCACACTGTGCATAGGAAAAAGACCCATACAAACCGATATTTAAACGGTGAATCTCACCACCATCCTTCACAGTTAGCTACCGTGGGCAAATCTTTGTTACAGAGAGCACGAGGGATCTGTGACAGCAAACACCTGGCCGCCGAGCTTCAGCACATCAAGCAAGTTCTGCACGACAACAAGCTTCGGGTCCCGCGCCTACGTCACAGTGACCGAGTGAAGCCAGCCACAGTCGAGCGTGTGCCTGCTGTACTACCATATGTCAGAGGTGTCACAGACAAGATTGGCTATATCTTGAAGCGAGCTTCTATTAGAACATTCTACATGCCGCCGAAGAAGATTAGTCAGTTCCTACCATCCGTCAAGTGTCATATTCCTCTACAAGATGCAGGAGTGTACAAGCTTGATTGTGAATGTGGTCTCTCTTATATAGGACAAACCAAAAGATCAATTAGGACCCGCGTAAAAGAACATATAGCTGATGTGAAGCATCAACGTTCCGGGAAGTCTGCAGTTTGTGATCATATCCTAGACGGCCCCAACCATTACATCAGATTTGATAGACCACAAATCCTCGCGAAAGAACACCGATTCCTACCAAGGATGATACGTGAGGCTATTGAAATTAAAAAACATCCTAATTTCAATAGAGAAGGAGGCTGGGTACTACCACCTGCTTGGGATCCTATAATCAATAAAATTAAAACTAAACCCAAGCATACCACTGCAAGACCTCAAGACAGAGTTAGTTCATTTTGCATAGATCGGACCATAAACAATAATTAAAAAAGCTGAAGGTACTCCGGGTTTAACAATGACATCGGGACGTCAGTCATCTCAGTCCCCCGTGACCATGGGTGCTGGAAAGCGCCCGAAACGTCGGGAATTAAAAATAAAAAGTAAAAATAAACGCGATAAAATCCGTAAAAGTAGTTTTAATCATGTGTAGTGTTCGCGTAAATATAAGAAATCATTATGTTAACCAGTACGGACTGAAAATAGCAAATAAAATACGCCGATTAGAAGATCTAAAGACCAAGCGCGCAAGATACATAACAGCTTTAAATTTCTTGAAGAGATGCAGAGATCATAATCTCATTCCTACGTGTGTCAAGATATCCACTAAAAAAGACATTCGAGGAAGCGCTAAGATCTTAAATCAGGCTAGTAAAAAGTTGTTAATAACGGTGATTCAGCAAAAACGTACCGATCTATATTTCATAAACAAAACCATAGACAATTCGTCCAGTGAATTAAAGACAGTTTTATCGACATTTGATTATAAAAATTGCATGGAAACTTTAGACAAACGCGAAACAACTAAATACAATGAATGCAAAAATAAACATATTGATAAATACCATAAATTAACAACTAAATCAAATGTCCAACATACGAAATCGTTGACCACAGACACGAATCATAAACAACGCGCTGTCTACAACTTATCAAAACAAACACTGGACGACGCCACAAAAAAAGTTTTAGAAAAAGGTATTAATTTCGCAATTACACCGCGAAAAATACCGTATGAGGACATTATCTGTAGTGTTGAGGACTGTCTGTATAAAAATAATATTGGTAATGAAGATTTAGAGGCCATACGTCAAGACATCTCGTCTATGTTACGTCGAAGTTCAGCGCCGAAATTAAATCTCCCCAAAAATGAATTTAACGCGTTGAAAAACTTACGCAACAGACCAGAGCTTACGATTCTCCGCGCAGATAAAGGTAATTCTACGGTTATAATGGATACGTCAGATTACAATTTTAAAATACAACAACTTTTGTCGGATGAAACTACTTATCGAAAGGTCAAAACAGACCCTACAACTAATACGCTTAAAACAACTAGCGATCTAATTAAGAAATACTCCGAAAAATTGAATCTGGACGTTAATTCGATAATACCTTCATGTGCCAAACCACCGAAGTTGTATGGGTTACCAAAGATACACAAACCGAATGCTCCTTTACGTCCAATAGTGAGTCAGATCGATTCGCCAACTTACAGATTGGCTCAATACTTAGCTAAAATATTATCACCACTCAGAGGACACACAAGAGCACACACTAAGGATTCATACCATTTTGTCAGTGAGATAAAAGACCTACATCTTACTGACAATGAAACCATGGTCAGTTTTGATGTTCAGTCTCTATTTACATCCCTACCTGTTGAAGACTGCATCTCAATTATAACTAGGAAACTAGAGGAAAATAACATGCCAGCAGAATATGCAGTTTTACTAAGACATTGCCTTACATCTGGCTATCTATTGTGGAAGGAAGAGTTTTACAAGCAAGTAGATGGTGTGGCGATGGGCTCACCTGTATCTCCCATTGTCGCCGATATATTCATGGAAGACTTTGAGGAGAAAGCCCTCCTTACTGCACCTGTTACACCAAGGATCTACAAGCGGTACGTAGACGATACTTTCACAATTTTACCATCAGACAAAGTAACTGCATTTTTAGAACGTCTTAATTCCATAAACTCTAAAATTCAATTTACTATGGAGTTAGAGGCAAATAATTCCTTACCTTTCCTAGATGTGTTAGTCATCAGAAATCCTAATAACACCATTGGTCACACTGTGTATAGGAAAAAGACCCATACAAACCGATATTTAAACGGTGAATCTCACCACCATCCTTCACAGTTAGCTACCGTGGGCAAATCTTTGTTACAGAGAGCACGAGGGATCTGTGACAGCAAACACCTGGCCGCCGAGCTTCAGCACGTCAAGCAAGTTCTGCACGACAACAAGCTTCGAGTCCCGCGCCTACGTCACAGTGACCGAGTGAAGCCAGCCACAGTCGAGCGTGTGCCTGCTGTACTAACATATGTCAGAGGTGTCACAGACAAGATTGGCTATATCTTGAAGCGAGCTTCTATTAGAACATTCTACAAGCCGCCGAAGAAGATTAGTCAGTTCCTACCATCCGTCAAGTGTCATATTCCTCTACAAGATGCAGGAGTGTACAAGCTTGATTGTGAATGTGGTCTCTCTTATATAGGACAAACCAAAAGATCAATTAGGACCCGCGTAAAAGAACATATAGCTGATGTGAAGCATCAACGTTCCGGGAAGTCTGCAGTTTGTGATCATATCCTAGACGGCCCCAACCATTACATCAGATTTGATAGACCACAAATCCTCGCGAAAGAACACCGATTCCTACCAAGGATGAAACGTGAGGCTATTGAAATTAAAAAACATCCTAATTTCAATAGAGAAGGAGGCTGGGTACTACCACCTGCTTGGGATCCTATAATCAATAAAATTAAAACTAAACCCAAGCATACCACTGCCTCCTCTGCCTCAAGACAGAGTTAGTTCATTTTGCATAGATCGGACCATAAACAATAATTAAAAAAGCTGAAGGTACTCCGGGTTTAACAATGACATCGGGACGTCAGTCATCTCAGTCCCCCGTGACCATGGGTGCTGGAAAGCGCCCGAAACGTCGGGAATTAAAAATAAAAAGTAAAAATAAACGCGATAAAATCCGTAAAAGTAGTTTTAATCATGTGTAGTGTTCGCGTAAATATAAGAAATCATTATGTTGTTTTGATCCATATCTTATTTTAAAAAAAAACTACAGTTTAACAAGTCCACAGCCCAATAATAATTTATGCGTCAACCCTAAATTATATTCATTGTATATGACTCTGGTAAACTCTATTATCAGATTCGTTTAGAGTCCTTTCGATTTAATGAAGACGGCAGTCTAACACCCGTATTTATAAACAAGTAAAAGTAATTACTTGAGTAAAAATAATCACTTAAGTAACGATTTTTATTCGATAGTTAAGTAATTGCTCCAAGTTAGAACTGTCAAAAGTTAGAATATCAGCCAATTAATAGTCACCATTTTCTTTACTTAAGCACTACTTTGAGGTTATTTTGGATAAAAAATGAAAACTTTGGATAGCATTGCAACGGTTTTTGCTGTTGTCAATAATATTATATTAGAGGAGGTAGAATTTGAATTTTTTTCCAATATATATATATATATATATATATATATATATATATATATTGGAAAATAATACAGGCCTGTTGGTCTAGTGGTTAGTGACCCTGACTGCTATGCCGGAGGTCGTGGGTTCGATTCCCACCCAGGACAAATGTTTGTGTGATGAGCACGATCATTTGTTCTGTGTCTGGGTGTAATTTATCTATAACATTTATGTATTTAGAAATATATAAGTATGTTTATCAGTTGTCTAGTACCCATAACACAAGCTCTGCTTAGCTTGGGACTAGATGGCGTTGTGTGATAGTTGTGGAATATTATTATTATTATTATATATATATATATATATATATATATATATATATATATATATATATATATATATATATATATATATATATATATATATATATATATATATATATATATATATATATATATATATATATCGAATAAATAATCATTTGAACAGAAATTAAACAAATAAGTGTAATAATCAAACATTATATTTATGTTGTAAGTTTTACTCTATTTACTTTAACACATTTAATTATATCAAATAATAATTATTTTTAATAGAAAACAAGAATTAATAAAACATTTTTTTTTACTTTTACGTTTATTTCTTTAGAGTTTAATTTTAAAATAACGATTTTGACAACCTGGCGCATAGTAAGCGCTCACGGGGTACCGAAGTTGCCACAATAGGCATATAGATCTTAGCTAGGCTAAGAGGCCCGGGTGACAACCCTTTCATGCCATCTCACATCTCCAACTCATCTCCCTTTATAGGAGTGACAGGTGATTACATGAATATATGTAACTCTTTTTTCGGGATTATGTTACTTCTGCTAAATGAACCTTCTTACTTCAAAAGTTTAGACGTTATCTAACTTCGACACTTTTTACGAATATTTATTTTCGGCGTCATAAAAATCGTGTTAATCGTCGTTCGTAAGTATTAACATACAGAATTTTATGCCTTAGAATTGTTGGTTATTTCGAAACCTTTGACAGTAAGCCAAAACGAAACATCGTTCATAATAATGAAGAACTATGTTTCTGAACACAGAAACAACCACCAAGCGTAGAGTGTTACTTGGGCATTTGCTCAAGTAAGTAACGTGTGTTACTCAACTATAGAATGAGATTTTGTAATTAAGAATTCTAACCTTAAGTAATGACTTAACTAAGAAATTACTTGGCAACAAGCAATTACTTCTTTATAAATACGGGTATAAAAGCTCCGTACAAATAGTTCAAAAATGTAAGTCTACAATATTGCGAAGTTTTCTTATAAAATAACCTCCGTACGAGATACAACAAAACTTTTAAAAGCTGGTTGTGTCACTGTAAGGAGTCGAGTACGAGTATATCTCAGTCAGTTAGTTCCCGCAATTACAAGTCACAAACGCATAACCGTTACAATGTTATTTTAATATAATATATTATTTTTAGCCGACTTCCAGAAAAGAGTAAGTTTTCAATTGGACTGTATACTTTTTATATATGTTACTTGTGTGTATGTATCTTCCTCCATTGGGAACCGATCTAAATTATGTTTTTTTAAAAGTCTATGAAATTGAAAAAAACATTCACCCCTGTAGTTCCAAAAAAAATTAAGTTTTTAATATATCTATTAAGACAGCTATCGAGCATATTGTATTCTTTCCATAAAGCGCAGTTCTTAAAGGATCAAAAAATTAAATTTATGTATACGAAATATTAATCCTACGAAGTAAAAGTAAAAGAAGTAGTAGTAGAACTATACGTAGACTTTGACGTTAGCATTTAGTTTTTATTAAAAGGCTAAACATACTTTGAATAACTGTCAATATTTTATTATGTCTAATTCGCGTGGTGGTGTAAACGAACTCACTACCCCATATCATCCCGTGGGGATCAGAGGGTTATGAAACAGAAGATCAGCATCTTTTCATGCAGGCAGCAGCATCTTCTTTTTATCAATTCAATAATAATAACAAAAAACTTCTGATTGCATCCCCGCTTGCTAAGCGTGGTGACTATGACAAAATATTACTTTTATGACTCCTACTTATGTTGGAATTTTGATAGACTGTAATTATGATGATGAAGATGATGATGATGATAAAGACATATAATTTTTGTGAAAAACTGTTACTCTACTTCCTACCCTTGGGTTTCGTGGTGAGAAACTTTGGGAAGCGTTGTGATTAACATTTACCTGACGATGTATGGTTTAACAGCAAGCATAGGTGCTCTCGCCAACAAACCTTACAACTTTGAATAAAACTATTATTTACGGATTTTATCGCATTTAATTACTTTAATTTATTTTTATTATTATCGCGACGTTTCGGGTGCTTTACAGCACCCATGGTCACGGGGGGGGGGGGGGACTGAGATGTTTGACGTCCCAATGTCATAGTTAGTCCGGCTACCTTCAGTTTTTTTTAATATTAATTTTTGGTCCGATTTACGCAAAACGAGCTTATAGTTTCATGAAGTCTTGCAGTGGTATGCTTGGGTTTGGGTTTAATTTTGTTAATTATAGGATCCCAAGCAGATGGTAGCACCCAACCATCTTCTCTATTGAAATTTGGATGTTTTTTAATTTCAATAGCCTCGCGTGTCATCCTTGGTAGGAATCGGTGTTCTTTTGCGAGAATTTGTGGTTTATCAAATCTAATGTAATGGTGGGGACGATCTTGAACATGTTTGCAGACTGCAGACTTCCCGGAGCGTCGGTGCTTCACATCAGCTATATGTTCCTTCACACGGGTTTTTATAGATCTCTTTGTTTGACCTATGTAAGAGAGACCACATTCACAATCTAGCTTGTACACACCTGCATCTTGTAGAGGAATATTACATTTGATGGATGGTAAAAATTGACTAATCTTCTTCAGCGGCTTGTAGTCTTAATGGACGCTCGCTTCAAGATGTAGCCAATCTTGTCCGTGACTCCTCTAACTTATGGTAGTAGAGCAGGCGCGCGCTCGACTGTGGCCGGCTTCACTCGTTCACTGTGACGTAGGCGCGGGACCCGAAGCTTGTTGTCTTGCAATACTTGCTTGACGTGCTGAAGCTCCGCTTTTTATATATATTTTTGGACCTAATAATTGTAGAGATATAATTACAAATTGCTGAGTGTAAAATACATTACTTTCTTATCCTGATAGGTATTTTCACTTAATACCCACGTAAAAACTTTTATTTCACAAAAAATCGTTCAGTATAGAGATCTAACTTTTATTACATAAAATATCGGTAAACAATATGTACCGATAAACATGATATCGATAACATTATTCGAGAATAGACACTTACAATACTATTAAAATTCGTCTATGTTGTCAGCGCTGTTTGTTAAGAATTAAATGTCATGTTTTGATTTTGGTAGAGTAATTTAGCTCTTAAACATAGTGATTGTATTTGCTTTGTTACAGAAAATATACTACTACTACTAAGCATGTTGGTGACGCGATCTCATAACATTTTAATCTGAGGATTTTACAAATTCAAATATCATCCAACGTGTACATTATAAGCGTCACATATCGTAATTTTAAATGCAGATATACCGCTAAAACTAGCATGTAGGTGACCCGAATTCATAAAATATTACTCATTCAAAAATCACCCAACGCGCCTAAACATTTTTCACTATCAAAAGCTGACTTAACACACTAATGACAACGTTTTAAATAACCTTAACAAATGAATACGGCTAAACATACATTGCGGTGATATCGACCCCTATCAATATGTTCCGAATGACCGCTTTGCATTAGTACAGCCTTTATAGTCTCAAAAAGTGAGATGTTTAAAATAATTTTCATATTATATACTTTTTATAAATGTTGTATGTATTTCTCAGTGGACTTTTTCGGGCTGTGTTTCATAGGCTGAATGATTAGACACTTTTAACAAGTAAAGAGGCATTCTATCTTATTATTTCTATGTATTCAAACCACCGAAGCATTATTTTCTTAATTCTAGTCACATCTTCCTGCAAATCCGCTTGTCTCTCATCACAAAATCTTACCTGTTTAAAACTGAACTCAAATTTATCTTTCATAATATAGTAGTTAATGCGTGTTACAAATACATTTTAAATACTTAGTATGGAAGTAGTTAGGCCCTAACTCATCAAAGTACGGTTAAAGGCAACATTAAACGACAGTGTTGTAACCATGACTAAGCTGTGTAAACTGACTCTAATACAAAAGGCGTAATATCCGCTTTGTAGATACAAAGTTGAAATTGACCGTAAGGATGTAAAGTTAGGAATTTAGAATTTATTATATTTTAGAATATTCATATTGAACGAATCATTGTTTTAATTTCTTTTTTATTTAATAAGAGTGACAAATAAGAGCACCTATCCAGTCATTTATCCTCGATTAAGGATCAAAATGAAGATGCATTGACCACTAAGATGGAATGTATCGTTTTCAGTAGAAAGTGTCTACGGTTCTCAACACTCACCATACGACACACTGTAACATTGAGCTGCTATTTAAACTGGTATGTTGTTACAGCGTGGTCCATTCCCGGTCGAACCAACCCATTCGTGATACAAAATAATATAGCTACAGCTTGGCTCTGTCATGTGTGTCTTGTATTGAAATTAAGCATCTCAACATAAGTTAAGTAAAGTAAGATTTTAAAATATAGATTGGTGAGCGGTAGATAAGGAACTAAGTGCTCTCTAAAAATTTCACAGAAATCGAGCAACTCGGATTGATTGAACTGCTGGCAATGAAGTTTTAAGTTCTCATTTACAACCGTTTCAGAAATGAGAGGAGGCCTGTGCCCAATAGTGTGCCGGATATAGGTTATAAGTTTAACTTAGCTTTTAAAATAACTTTTTAAGTGCGTGTTGACAGACTTCACGTCTGCGAATTTTTTTTTTATTTCTTTGACATGAAGATTTTTTCGTAATGTTTTTATTCACCTGAGATCACAGTAAATCAGCACTTAAAACAATTGCTAGACAACATGTGTCAGCAAGAATCGAACCAGAGTAGTTCGTGATGTTGTAAAATTTACAGCGAGCCCTTAGCCTATGCGTATATATATTTATGCCGTGGTAGAGTCATGCTGTAGTTATATTAGTAGTATAGTTGTAGCACGAATGGGTCGGCTCGACCGGGGAAGGACCACGCTCTCACAGAATACCGGCGTAAAATCGTAGCTTAATGCTGCTGTGTTTTGTATGGTGAGTGTAGAGAACTGGAGACCGATTTACTGGAAACGAGGTATTCCATCTTAGTCCTCACGGGTGACAACGCATTCGCATTTTGATTTGCAATCGAGGATAGATGTCTATGGGCCTCAGCAACCACTTACCATCAGGTAGACTATGTGCTCGTTTGTCACCCAATCCTATAAAAAAGCCTCTGAGTAAGCACGGCTTATTGGATATCTCAATACAAATTTATAGTTTTTTTTTAAAGAATAAGGGTAACAAACGAGCACACAGTCCACCCGATGGCAAGTGGATGCTGTGAACAATAAACATCTATCCTGTATTAAGAATTAAAATGCAGATGCGTTGTCACCCCTGAGGAACATAGAATGCCTCGTTTTTAGGGTTCCGTAGTCACCTAGGAACCCTTATAGTTTCGCCATGTCTGTCTGTGCGTCTGTCCGTCCTCGCCTAATCTCTGTGACCGTTAGCACTAGAAAGCTGAAATTTGATACCAATATGCGTATCAATCACGCCGACAAAGTTGTAAAATAAAAATTGGAAAAAAATGTTTTATTAGGGTAGCCCCCTGTTGGCGACGCGCCTATAAGAATGTTTCAGTTTATTAAGTCAACCGATGACGAATAACTTTTCAAAAACTTATTGTCCAACTAAAATGTTCTGATAAGAAAATGCTTAGTTAAATCTTAAAGAAATGTCGAAATAATGGTATGAAGGTCTTGGGTTCGACTCCCAGGCCGGACTAGTTTACTGTTTTCTAAGTAATATCTTTCAGTAAATTCATATAGGGAATTTTATGTTATAAATTATGTTACCGGATTTGTTCCCCGGTTGAAATCGTCTTTCCAACGATGTAAATTCAAAGGAATATTAAAGTGAAGTAAGAGATCGGATTTGTTCCCCGGTCGAGATGATCACTCTGTGCACAAACAGAATTAACGGAAGTTAATTGCATAAGTATTGTCTTGTATAAGTATGATATGTTTTGTACGAAAACAAATGCCTATTTGTTATGATCGATTAATAAGAACATTCACTTGTATTGTTATCTGATAAGAAGCATGATAACTGATAAGAATCTTATCAGAGATAGTTTCCTACTGTTTGAAAATTATGTAGAAGCACTTACTTATTTAATATTGTTAAAATTAAGTGTATTTCAGACTTTCATTTTTTCTGATAGCCGAGAGCCGTGCAAAGTTAGTTGTTCAAATAGTGTGAGTTCACGGAAGCACGCTGACCACGCCCCTAGGAGGCCGAATATGTAAAAATTTAAAATGTTTGTAATTTCAGCAACTTATGTAAAAATGACTTGTAAAACATTTCAGGTTGATTGTACGTGCTAAAAAGGTGAATTCTGTGTTATTTTTATGTGAAAATTCCTGTGTATAAGTGAAATAATGATAGTTTTGTATAAGAAATTTAAAAGTGTTTTAAATAGTGAATAAATAGAGAAAATGTAAATTAAACTATTGTATTAGTAAACATATGTATAAATTCAAGTGGGAAACATTGTTTTAACTTTCTGTGTTAAATATTTAAGAAGTTTGGATTTTGAATTTGTGATTAAAATAGGCATGTTTTGTTTTATAAATTAAAGAATTTTTGTGATACGAAAAAATAATATATATCATGGTGTAGATATTGTTTTGTGCTATCTAAATAGATAACTTGTATTTATGTATGATTTATGTGAATAAAGAAATTAAGTGAAACGTGAGAGAGTAATAGTACAAATTCATGTTGTTAAGTTGCGCAGGCACGCGAATGGCGCGGCTCACTTTCGCGTATAGTTCTGGGGGTAGCTTAGTGAACGGGTTTTATTGCAATTCTAAGGATCTCCTAGGTGTGCGTTACTTGCAGTATTACAGTGGCTGCAAATAACCGCCGGTACGACAAACTCCGCCCACGTTGAGTCCCGTGATTCCGTGAGGCGTCGAGGTCACCGGCCCCTAGGTGATTCTTGGCACTTTATGCGTTGCGTGCATCTAGTGCCTAGTCGCGTCATAAAGTGCCACCGTCGCACTTCCCCCAACCCTTTTGTTGACAAAAGGGGTAGGCAGTGCCCAAAGTGAAGACAGTCATCTACATAATCTCACCATTTATATAGATAGGGCCACGTAGATTACAACTGGCAAGCTAGATAGTAATTTAGCATGTCGAGTAGGGACAAGGGGGAACCACCCCCCAAGTCTAAAAAACCACCGGATAAGAAGGGAGTGTTGGAGAGACCTCTTGTAATTAGGGATATAATGAACCCGGAGCGCACCAGAACGGTGCCAGCGTTCTCCCATATCCCTATGCGGAAACCCGTCTCGCCGCAGAAAGAGCCCGCAACGAGCGTCGCGCTCACGCCAGCCGTGTCTGAGCACACGGTTAGGCAGGAACCGTCGCCCCAACAACAGCGGGCCAAGAAAACGGCCAGACGCCACACACCACCCGAGACTGAAGCCTCTCTATTCGAGAAGAGACAACGGATTGGCTCCCAGCAGTCGTCCGACGAAACTTCATCTTCATCTGATGATGAAATATACCACCAGGTGGTGACAACGAAGAAGGTGCTTAGATCACCGCCGAAGTCGCCTTCTCCACCACAACCCCTCCCTCGCTCTATATCACCAGATCGCCGTAGCCGAGATTCGGCTCAGTATGAGCAGGGGGGCGAAGAGTCCTTCAGCTGGGGGTCAACCACCTATGCAACCCTGGCTGCATCCGCTGGCCGATCATCGCCAGTGGCTACTACAAACCCGTCCGGGCTTCCGCAGGACGATGGTCAACGACCATCTACCAGCTATGCCCATACGGTAGCTGCACCAGCAGTGCCAAGACCACAACCGGTGGCAGTGCCTATTGAGAAGCCTGCCGACCAGGAAAAAGCGAGATATCCACCGATAGTAGCTGAATGCCTACCGGACTGGACGAGGCATTTTAAGGAGCTCAACAGAATGTTGGGCCACCCTTTGAATGCCCGTCCGTTCGGGAAAGGCGTACGGTTCACGCCGCAAAGTGCCAACGAGTTCCGTACAGTTCAGCGCAATATGGTGGAGCTGAGCAAGGAGACACCAACCCTGTCCTGGTATTGCTATACCCCGGAGGAGGATAAGCCCACGAAGGTGGGCATCCGGGGGCTACCTATGGGCACGGATACTAAGGACATAGAGGAGGCCATAAGGGCAAAGGGCTTCCCAATCAAGTATGTCAAGGCGATTCCACCACGTAGAGGCAGACCTGGCTGCATCTACTTCGCCCAATTAGACCACCTGAACCTGGAGCAGCTCCAGAACCTATACAACATCGACGAACTCCTCTATATGAGAGGAGTCGTCATCGAGGCCTGGCAAAGGAAGGTAGGACCAGCTCAATGCCAGGCCTTCGGGCATGCCTCTGCCAACTGCTTCAGGCCAGTGAGGTGTGTGCGCTGTGCCGGGGAGCACATAGCAAGCCTTTGTCCTAGGGGTAGGGATGAGGAACCCAAATGTGCCAACTGTGGTAAGAACCACACGGCAAACGACCGCCGCTGCCCAGTCCTGAGGAGGACTGCACGAAGACAGGGGATAACCTTACCCGGGCTACTCCCGGAGGACCCGAAAAGGATCCCCCAGAGTCGCCCAAAAGCCATTACCATCCAAAAGGACGGGTGGGCCACTGTTACGGGGAAGGGCAGACAACCAGCCCCCCCCCCACCCGTACTACAAAAGGAAACGGTGGAACCCGAACAGGAAAGGGCAACCACCGGGGCGACTCTGCAGCCTCCCGCCAATCCTGCCACAGAACGGCAGCCCTCAAAAAAGAGGAGGCGGGAGAGAAGCACGAGGAAGAAGTCGCAGCCTCCTCGGGCTGTTACCTCTACCCCGACACCTGGACCAACAGCCCCTCAGGTGCAGGTTATCAAGGAGACTACCAGCAAGGGCGTGGGTAGAGTGCAGGAGAGGGCTCCACCAGAAGAGAGAGCCCGACCCTCACACAGAGCACGCTCTGCCCACAAACTAGAAATCCAACGCCCGAGACCAGCACCAACGCCTTCAGAAAGGAGACCACCTACGGCCGACCTCGAAACAGCCGATGCAATCCAACGATTAGTTGGCATTGCCATCGAGGTCGGCACTCAAGTCCTGGCCGACATCAGAGCCGGGACTGACCCAATATCAGCAATTATGAAGGCGCTGGCAAACCTCCTGGCCCGACACTATGGAGGAGAATAACTTGCGCCTAATGTACTGGAACCCGGACGGAATACAGCAGAAGCTGCAGGAACTCCGCACTGTCGCCCAGCAACAGGACATACACATTATACTGCTGGGCGAAACAATATTGAACCCCAAGACGCGCATAAAGCTGCCAAACTACCACATTTACAGAAGGGACGAGGTCACTTCTCGAGGGGCCGCCTACAGAGGGACGGCGGTTCTAGTGAGGAGGGACATCGTCCACCAGGAGCTGGAACTACCATCCTACCAGACAATGCGCTCAATCGGCATAAGAATGGAGGCGGCGGGTGAGGAACTAAGGATATATGCAGCATACCGCCCGCCAGGGACTCCATTCTGCTCCTCAGACATCCGGATGGTGATGGAAGGCGATGCACCAGTAATCATCGCCGGGGACCTGAACGCCAAACACCCGGCGTGGGGGTCCAGAGTGATCACCCCACCGGGTCGTGAGCTATACGAAGATGCTGAGAAGAACCAGTATGACGTTTTAGGTCCCGAGGAACCTACACACGTTCCTACAGATCCAAGGAGGCACCCGGATGTATTAGACATCGTGCTCACTAGGAACGTCAACTATCCGATAGTGGTAGAAGTGCTGTACGACCTCCCTTCACAGCACCTCCCGTTACTGATAACCCTTGGCCTAAAGGCAGTGACTACGCCGCCTAGAGCTTTTAAAACCCGTGTCGACTGGAGGCTCTACTGTCAACACCTCCAGCAGAGACCTCCAGCACACCAACCTATTAGCACAGCGGACGACGTAGAGGCCGCTGCGACTAGAATCACCAATAACATCAAGGAAGCCCTCCACGCGGCTTCTACTGTCGTCCCGATTACAGCAAGGCGAGATGATCTGCCGCGTGAGATATGCGTGCAGATCAAGCGCAAAAGAGCGCTGAGAAAGCTCTGGGCGCGTACTCGCTGTCCCAGGATCAAAACCCAGCTGAACACCCTAACGGAGGAACTGTCGGTTTTAGTCCAAGCCTTCAGAGGAGACGCATGGGATCGGCGCATCCAGAAGGCGGAGGAGAAAGACGTATCGCTTTACAGACTAAACCGACAGCTAACCAAAGCTAAACCTCCCGTTTGCCCGTTGACTGATAATACGGGCAAACGATGTTATGATGCCAAGGGCAGAGCGGATATCCTAGTCGAGCACTTCGAGGAGCAATTTATGCCGAATACAGCAAGTGCGGAGTTCATGGAGCTTCATGCCCGGAAGGAAAGTCGCGTGCAGGAGTTCCTGTCGTCGCCCGCGCCCACTCTTGCAGGAGACTGGTTCATTTCCCCCGCTGAATTGCGGAGGACAATAGCCTGCCTGCAACCGAGGAAGGCGCCGGGGCACGACGGGATTACCAACGCTGCACTCCGACAGCTGCCCAATAGAGTCATAGTAGAGCTTGGTCGACTCTACAATGGGATATTGCGGACATCCCACTTCCCGGAGGACTGGAAAAAAGGTAAAATTATCGTTTTTCCGAAACCCGGGAAGGACAGGCGTAGAGCTGCCAACTACAGGCCGATCACGCTATTACCACATATAGCTAAACTGTTTGAAAGATTGCTGCTAAGACGTCTCCGTCCGTGCATCCAACTTCGGGCGGAGCAGCACGGATTCAGGAGGGGTCACTCCACAGTTACACAACTGACTAGAGTGCTGCACCTGCTTGCGGCAGAGTACAATCGCGGCCGCATATCGTTGGGCGTCTTTCTCGATATCGAGAAGGCGTTCGACCGGGTGTGGCACGTAGGACTATTATATAAGCTGGAACAACAGACCAGTGTCCCTCCTGCTATATTGCGGTTAATAGCGTCTTTCCTGAAAGACAGGAAGTTCTACGTCTGCGTAGAGGACGCCGAATCCGCTACAAGATCCATCAAAGCCGGCGTCCCACAGGGCAGCTGTTTGTCTCCAGTCCTGTACGCGGCTTACACCAACGATATACCGACTCTGGCAGGCAGGCTTCAAGAGTGGGAGGACGACGTCGAGCTGGCGCTATTTGCGGACAATAGCGCCTATTTCACTTCGTCCAGAAGAGCCCACATAGCCACTGCCAAGATGCAGCGTCTGCTGGACCTGCTGCCACCATGGCTGGATGAGTGGAGGATGGTCGTCAACGTTGGTAAGACGACCGCTCTGCTCACTCGCCGTCTCAGGAATTTTCCACCTCCGCTGACCCTCAACGGCCAGGAGATTGCGTACCAGAAGGCTGTAACCTACCTTGGGTGCAGGATCGACAGGACGCTGCGCATGACCGCGCACGTCGACTTCGTCGTCCGCCGGGCCCGATGTGCGCGGGCGACGCTCTTGCCGGTCCTGGCATCCAAGCTGCCACTACGAACCAAGCTCCGGATATACAAGATGTATATCCGGACCATCATCACTTACGCTGCACCGGCCTGGTACGCACTTCTGAGCGACCCTCTGAGGCGGCGACTACAGGCCCAGCAGAACCTGATACTAAGAACGATCGTCGGAGCAGGTCGCTACGTCCGGAATGACGTGATAGCGGCCGACTTAAAGGTCGAGAGTATCTACGACTTTGTGGCCCGTTTAGCGCGCGGCATGTTCGACCGTGCCGATAACGGGCCACACGAACACCTCAACGGTTTTGCGCCGTTGCACACCCGGCCACCGGACGGGCGACCTCTTCCAAGAGAACTCCTCTCTATATGTGATTAGAGAGTCGAGTAACAACCCTCAATGCCGCTGATAGGCCAACTTTGACTACCTCCATAGATTACCTCCCTTTCCCGTAGTCGGTGAACTACGGGAAAATCATTCTTATCCGGCTACATTAACATATTAATGTAGCATCAACCATGCCAAGATAGGCTTAACAATGACTGCCCCATAGTAATGGGGTATGATGACACCCGGGTAATGGGGTATACCCCGGGGCCCGATACCTACACGTACTTAGGTGCGTGCAGATGACAATTAACGGTATTGCAATTCGTTCGGGGAAAATAGTTCGGGAATCAAACCAGCAGTCAATAAGAAGAAGAAAGAAAAAGTGTAGGGAAGTGATAGGGAAAAGTGATTACTCTCTCACGGAACGGTTTGAAGATAATTGCTGTTTTATTCCCAAGTGATTCATCCCTAAAAGTTATACAGTCCACATCGAAGAATTAAGGCGTCGGGACCGGGACGACTTCGGAAGACCCGTAATCCCCGTCTGAACCTACTTGCTGAAAAAGAAAGAGGTTATCACCCTAGTGTGTTACTCCGTTGCGGAGCTCACATACGTTGTTCCCGAACCCAACGTAGGCGTTATAGGAGGCCGGATCGAGAGAAGCCTCGATTCCTCCCTTCTGTTTCAGAGCCCGAACGTTTCCGCCCGCTGTTTCCTTTTCAATTGGACCTTCGGAGCCGGATTAAAAGGACCACCCGAACCCCGCCAGCTGGATCAAGGAACCAGCTGTGGACTGCTGGTTGTGGAAAAAGAAGACCTTCGGAGCCGAGTGAAGATCAGCAACCGAAGGAAGCCGGAGGTTTGAGCTGAAGCAATAGGACCAAAGGCCAGAAGACCAGGACGTCAGCGCTGAAGGACTGGACCTGGAACTACCGGAAGAAAGAAAACCGGGATTGCGGCCGGGGGCGTGTGCTCGCATGGGGCACGTATCGCAGCCGGGCGCAGGTGTCTTGTGAAGGCACTCATCGTGGCCAAGCAGGGCTTGGCATTTTTCCTGTCGGGCAAGCGTGTCTGGCATTTTCCTGTCGGACGACCGTGTCCGGCATTTCCTGTCAGGTCATCAGGATGCAGGAAGAAGCATCCACCGCTGCTGCTGCCAGGCGAGGGAGCGCGTGGGCACCTGACTGCATCGCGGCCGGAGGAGGGCGCTCGGACGAGGCGTCACCGGCAACTGGGCGGCGAGCACAGCATACATCCCGACCACCTAACGGTGCCAAACGGTTGGGCTCTGGCACAACACCTTCGGGTGGAGCAGTTCTCTCGAGCGAGACTGCGCTTGCACTACCGCTCGACTGTTTCGTCATATTCCTTGGCGGGGCAGTTCCTAAACCTTTCCTCCATTCCATTCCTGCACGACTCCATCCCTGGACGGCTCACCTCGGTAGGCCCCGTCCAGGATTGATAGGGCTGATAGGGCTGTTAAGGTGGTAGTAGGGTTGTAGGGTTGGGAGATAAGGGGGGGGGAGGGGTAGTGGTGTTAGGTTGGGGTGTAGAAGGGTTGTAGGAAAGGGGTTGTAGGGACCGTAGGGACAGTTAGGGACCGTAGGCCAACAATCACCTTCCTGCAAGATGAAGAAGGCACAAGACCAGACAGGGAGAAGCGAAGGGAGCAGGACAAGGACAGGGCTCTCAAGAAAAGCCAAAGAAGCGGAACCATCTGGAGCGACCACAGCTACTGCGTCAAATGGAGCAACTCCTTCAAGTGGAGCCACCACCGACACGTCCACATGCACGTGGGACACAGGGACGTCCGTGGCAACGACAAGCAACAGGACGGACACCAGTGGTACGCAGGCCAGCACCGCACAACAATCCGTTATATCCAGGAGTGAAACGGTGATCGAAAAAGTAGGTCAAAGGACCGAAGAAGCGGCATCGTCAAGGACAGTAATCGGGTACACTAGTGATAAAGGGTCACAGAGAGGTAGTAGGTCATCGCGATCGGCGAGGCTGAAAGCCGAATTAGAGGCGCGGATTAAATTCGAACGCTCAGAGCTCGAACGAGCACAGGCAGCTGCTGCCTTAGCCAAGTCTCAATTGGAGTTGGCACGACTCAACCGAGAAGAGAAGATCGACTCGAGTGAGGATGATGAAGAGCGGAATACTCAGGTGGAACCTTTCGTAAGGAGTTGGGTTCAGCAGACCATAATGAGCGCGCTGGTTAGTGTAGCACAACCCGATATTACTGATAGGGAAGCGTGTAAAGGATCACGCCGCAAAGGGGCGGAGATCGAGCGCAACCAAGGAAATGCACAGAAAACACACGCGAGTGAGGTGTCAGAATTGACCGAAGCGATTGTGAGTGCAATAAAAATAGCGGGTAAAGATAAGTCTTCCCAGCTTCATTTCCTCCAGGAATTACCGGTGTTCGATGGAGACCCGGGTGAATGGATAATTTTCAAAACGGTGTTTGAAGACACGAGAAGCCAATTTTCAGGGGTGCAAAATGTTGCACGCCTTAGGAGGGCATTAAAGGGCACCGCTAAGGAAGCGGTTAAGTCGTTGTTGTTTACTTTGTGTGAACCTGAAGAAATAATGAACGCTCTCGAAAGAAGATTCGGTAGGGTTGAGATGCTCATTCTAGCCGAAATCGAGAATGTAAAGCGTATGCCAAGATTGGCAGAAGATTGCCGGAATATAGGATCTTTTGCAAGTCGTATTACGAACGTGGTTGCCACGATACAAGCGTTGAATCAACCACAGTATTTGTACTCACCGGAGTTAGTGAGCCGCATAGTGGAGAAGCTCGGAACTATGATTAAATTTAAATGGTTTGAATATCGAGCTCAGTATCCTTTGGAGCCAGAGTTACAGAAGATGGCCAAGTTTTTAAATTTATTGAGTGAACAATTTGGAGCGTCCTTAAACAATGAAAATGCGCCTGAAAAAAGGAAGCGTCCTGAATTCAGGAAGCAAACTGTCCACACTTCAAAGGGAGGTGTACGCAGCTGTGCCGTGAGCGAGCGCTATATGCGCCGAAGTAATTCGAGCGAGCGTCTAGAACGCCGAAATAGTAAAGGGCACAACCGACAAGTGGTTATGACAACCCAGGATAAGCTTGTGAGTCGGGTAACACATAAGTGTGTTATATGCAACAAGGAGCACTCTATAGTGAGTTGTTACAAGTTTAAGGACATGAATATTCGCGAGAAATGGGAAGCGGTCAAAAGAGCGAAAGTGTGTTTCCAATGTTTGTCACCTAGCCATAGGAGGTTAGAGTGCAAAGCGAAAAAATGTGGTGTAGAAGGATGTAGAATGTCACATCATCGAATGCTACACCGATACCCCAATGAAAAAACCTCGCCGCAAGGGGACGAGGGGGGTAAAGATGCTCAGATTACAACTGTTAGTACAGTGAATGCACTGGCATGTGCATACTTAAAGATTATACCGGTCGAGTTGTATGGACCTAGAGGAAAGGTCAAGACAACAGCTCTTCTGGATGAGGGATCGACCATGACACTCATAGAGGAGTGTATGGCTCAGAAATTAGCGCCTCGCGGACGTAAAGAGGGATTACGTATCGAAGCCGTGGGAGGTAAGCGAATTAACGACGACAGTTCGTATCGCTTAAACGTTAAGATAAAAGGCATTTACTCGAGCGACTTAGAAGAGATAAGTGTACAAACAATTAAGTCACTTAACCTTTCTCCTCAGTCGGTAAGCCGAGAATTATTGCAACGGTGTTCTCATTTGACACCGATTAAGGATGAGTTGATGTATGAGAGGTCCAAACCTACCATATTAATTGGTCAGGACAATTGGCATCTCATAGTTACTCGTGAATTAATTTCAGGAGGTAAGAACCTACCTGTAGCATCGCTCACCAAACTTGGATGGGTTTTACATGGTCACATATCGGGTGGTATTAAACCGATCAAGATCGTTAACCACATTTCCACCAAGAAGGAGGAAGATATGGATAAATTGATCAAGGATTATTTTAGTTTGGAATCTCTGGGAGTGTCGGCTAGAAAGCCAGCGAACGACCCAGAAGAACGAGCCTTAAATATTTTGGACAAAACGGTACGTCGTATACCTAATAATAGGTACGAGACTGCTTTGTTATGGCGCACAGACAATGAGTGCATGCCGTCGAATAGAGCGCAGGTTGAAAGTCGCCTGTTGAATATT
Source organism: Parnassius smintheus behrii (assembly GCA_036936625.1). NCBI lineage: Eukaryota > Metazoa > Arthropoda > Insecta > Lepidoptera > Papilionidae > Parnassius > Parnassius smintheus. Next base: position 4,128,550 of record JAUPFT010000031.1, read on the forward strand.
GAAAAAAAGCTCGACAAAAATAGCGAGTTGAAAAAGGAATATGAGAAGCAAATTGAAGATTTATGGCCCAAGTAAGTGGACACCATAAAAGGCTTAGAAACAGGTGAAGAAAAATCGCCAAAGGGCGTAAATGCGTTAAGAAAGCAAGAACCGTTAAGTCTACCCGACTACGGACGATTTAGCAGCTTTAAGAAATTCCTTGGGGCAACTACGCGCACCTTACAAGCGGTAGAAAAATTCAAGAGTTTAAGAAAGTCGCTTAAAGGACCCGACGACGCAGCCGAAAAGTCGGTTATGTGTTCCAACAAAGTTTTAGCAAAGTCGGTTAAAGGACCCGATGGCGCGTTGGACATAGCGCTCTTGAAAAAAGCGGAATTATTAATTTGGAAGTTCGTTCAAGACGAGTGTTTTTATTCGGAAATAAAATGCTTGAAAGCAGGCAAAAGTGTTGAAAGAAGTTCACGCTTAAGTAAATTATCTATGGAAATAGGAGAAGATAACTTACTCCGTTTAAATGGACGTTTACCTTTCAAGTCTAATTTGACCGAGGAAAGTAGAAAACCTGTCATATTGGACGGTAAACACGAAATCGTTAAAATGATGATTAGAGAAGTTCATCATCATTTTGGACATGCCAATCACCAGACGGTGATGAATGAGGTGAACCAGAAATTTTATGTCTTGAACTTACGTAATGTAGTACGAAGTGTGTCACATCATTGTCAGTGGTGCAGGATATACAGGTCAAAACCGCAGAACGTGCCACAAGGAAATATTCCTCTGGAGAGAATAGCTCATCATGAACCACCTTTTACATGCTCAGCTGTGGATTATTTCGGTCCTATGAGTGTGACTATAGGAAGGCGACACGAAAAACGTTGGGGTGTTTTATTCACGTGTCTGACCACCAGAGCAGTACATCTGGAATTAGCAGCCTCGTTGACACCAGCGTCAATGATAATGGCGTTGAGGCGATTTATCGCCAGAAGAGGAAAACCAGCCGTTATATACAGCGATAACGGGACAAATTTCAAAGCTGCGAATAAGGAATTATTGAAAGCATGCGAAGAATGCCATAAGGGCATGAAAAATGAGTCATTTAAGAAATACATTAAATGGAAATTTATACCTCCGGGAGCACCGCACATGGGTGGCGCCTGGGAGAGGTTAGTAAGATCGATTAAAATTGCGTTGACCGCTACGCTCAGAGAAAGGAGCCCACGAGAGGAAATTCTACATACGTTGCTTTTAGAAGCAGAGCACACAGTAAATTCCAGGCCTCTGGTAACATTCAGTATGGATAGTCCTGAAGAGGGTTTGACACCCAATCATTTTCTTCTGGGACGCTCATGTGGTGATCGACCACCTGGATTATTTCTAGAGCGGCATCTGACGGGTCAACTCAATTGGAAGGCTGCACAGAGGTTAGCCGACCATTTTTGGACAAGGTGGCTGAAGGAATACATGCCTACCTTAATACCGCGAACAGGTAATAACGGAAAGTTCATGGAACCTAAAGAAGGCGATATTGTTTTGATAATAGATCATTCGTTGCCACGAAATACGTGGCCGAAAGGCAAAATTAGTAGAACGTTACCGGGACCAGACGGTCACACCAGAGTGGTTGACGTCATTATTAGCACAGGTATCTTGAGGAGACCTACATCCAGAATAATAGTCCTGGTACCCGCGACGCCTCCCAAATGATGGTGCTAACGCACGGGGGGGAGATTGTTGGCGACGCGCCTATAAGAATGTTTCAGTTTATTAAGTCAACCGATGACGAATAACTTTTCAAAAACTTATTGTCCAATTAAAATGTTCTGATAAGAAAATGCATAGTTAAATCTTAAAGAAATGTCGAAATAATGGTATGAAGGTCTTGGGTTCGACTCCCAGGCCGGACTAGTTTACTGTTTTCTAAGTAATATCTTTCAGTAAATTCATATAGGGAATTTTATGTTATAAATTATGTTACCGGATTTGTTCCCCGGTTGAAATCGTCTTTCCAACGATGTAAATTCAAAGGAATATTAAAGTGAAGTAAGAGATCGGATTTGTTCCCCGGTCGAGATGATCACTCTGTGCACAAACAGAATTAACGGAAGTTAATTGCATAAGTATTGTCTTGTATAAGTATGATATGTTTTGTACGAAAACAAATGCCTATTTGTTATGATCGATTAATAAGAACATTCACTTGTATTGTTATCTGATAAGAAGCATGATAACTGATAAGAATCTTATCAGAGATAGTTTCCTACTGTTTGAAAATTATGTAGAAGCACTTACTTATTTAATATTGTTAAAATTAAGTGTATTTCAGACTTTCATTTTTTCTGATAGCCGAGAGCCGTGCAAAGTTAGTTGTTCAAATAGTGTGAGTTCACGGAAGCACGCTGACCACGCCCCTAGGAGGCCGAATATGTAAAAATTTAAAATGTTTGTAATTTCAGCAACTTATGTAAAAATGACTTGTAAAACATTTCAGGTTGATTGTACGTGCTAAAAAGGTGAATTCTGTGTTATTTTTATGTGAAAATTCCTGTGTATAAGTGAAATAATGATAGTTTTGTATAAGAAATTTAAAAGTGTTTTAAATAGTGAAATAAATAGAGAAAATGTAAATTAAACTATTGTATTAGTAAACATATGTATAAATTCAAGTGGGAAACATTGTTTTAACTTTCTGTGTTAAATATTTAAGAAGTTTGGATTTTGAATTTGTGATTAAAATAGGCATGTTTTGTTTTATAAATTAAAGGATTTTTGTGATACGAAAAAATAATATATATCATGGTGTAGATATTGTTTTGTGCTATCTAAATAGATAACTTGTATTTATGTATGATTTATGTGAATAAAGAAATTAAGTGAAACGTGAGAGAGTAATAGGACAAATTCATGTTGTTAAGTTGCGCAGGCACGCGAATGGCGCGGCTCACTTTCGCGTATAGTTTCGCGAAAGATTGCTGCTAAGACGTCTCCGTCCGTGCATCCAACTTCGGGCGGAGCAGCACGGATTCAGGAGGGGTCACTCCACAGTTACACAACTGACTAGAGTGCTGCACCTGCTTGCGGCAGAGTACAATCGCGGCCGCATATCGTTGGGCGTCTTTCTCGATATCGAGAAGGCGTTCGACCGGGTGTGGCACGTAGGACTATTATATAAGCTGGAACAACAGACCAGTGTCCCTCCTGCTATATTGCGGTTAATAGCGTCTTTCCTGAAAGACAGGAAGTTCTACGTCTGCGTAGAGGACGCCGAATCCGCTACAAGATCCATCAAAGCCGGCGTCCCACAGGGCAGCTGTTTGTCTCCAGTCCTGTACGCGGCTTACACCAACGATATACCGACTCTGGCAGGCAGGCTTCAAGAGTGGGAGGACGACGTCGAGCTGGCGCTATTTGCGGACGATAGCGCCTATTTCACTTCGTCCAGAAGAGCCCACATAGCCACTGCCAAGATGCAGCGTCTGCTGGACCTGCTGCCACCATGGCTGGATGAGTGGAGGATGGTCGTCAACGTTGGTAAGACGACCGCTCTGCTCACTCGCCGTCTCAGGAATTTTCCACCTCCGCTGACCCTCAACGGCCAGGAGATTGCGTACCAGAAGGCTGTAACCTACCTTGGGTGCAGGATCGACAGGACGCTGCGCATGACCGCGCACGTCGACTTCGTCGTCCGCCGGGCCCGATGTGCGCGGGCGACGCTCTTGCCGGTCCTGGCATCCAAGCTGCCACTACGAACCAAGCTCCGGATATACAAGATGTATATCCGGACCATCATCACTTACGCTGCACCGGCCTGGTACGCACTTCTGAGCGACCCTCTGAGGCGGCGACTACAGGCCCAGCAGAACCTGACACTAAGAACGATCGTCGGAGCAGGTCGCTACGTCCGGAATGACGTGATAGCGGCCGACTTAAAGGTCGAGAGTATCTACGACTTTGTGGCCCGTTTAGCGCGCGGCATGTTCGACCGTGCCGATAACGGGCCACACGAACACCTCAACGGTTTTGCGCCGTTGCACACCCGGCCACCGGACGGGCGACCTCTTCCAAGAGAACTCCTCTCTATATGTGATTAGAGAGTCGAGTAACAACCCTCAATGCCGCTGATAGGCCAACTTTGACTACCTCCATAGATTACCTCCCTTTCCCGTAGTCGGTGAACTACGGGAAAATCATTCTTATCCGGCTACATTAACATATTAATGTAGCATCAACCATGCCAAGATAGGCTTAACAATGACTGCCCCATAGTAATGGGGTATGATGACACCCGGGTAATGGGGTATACCCCGGGGCCCGATACCTACACGTACTTAGGTGCGTGCAGATGACAATTAACGGTATTGCAATTCGTTCGGGGAAAATAGTTCGGGAATCAAACCAGCAGTCAATAAGAAGAAGAAAGAAAAAGTGTAGGGAAGTGATAGGGAAAAGTGATTACTCTCTCACGGAACGGTTTGAAGATAATTGCTGTTTTATTCCCAAGTGATTCATCCCTAAAAGTTATACAGTCCACATCGAAGAATTAAGGCGTCGGGACCGGGACGACTTCGGAAGACCCGTAATCCCCGTCTGAACCTACTTGCTGAAAAAGAAAGAGGTTATCACCCTAGTGTGTTACTCCGTTGCGGAGCTCACATACGTTGTTCCCGAACCCAACGTAGGCGTTATAGGAGGCCGGATCGAGAGAAGCCTCGATTCCTCCCTTCTGTTTCTTAATCGAAAGTCGAGTTCCGCTTGGTTCTTTTTCACCCCCGTATATGTACAGTGGGAAGTGATTTTTTTTTAATTTCAACCCTAACGTGTGATATATTGTTGGAAAGGTATTTAAAAATGAATAGGGGTTTACTACAATCATTTTTTTGATAATGTTAATAATTTCGGATATAATCGCTCCTAAAGTAAAAAACAATGTGTCCTCCCCTCTAACTTTTGAACCATAAGTTTAAAAAATATGAAAAAAATCTGAAAATTAGAACTTTATAAGGACTTTCTGGGAAAATCATTTTGAACTTAGATGGAAACAACAGTTTTTTACAAAGACATAAGTGGGAACATTTATTGTGACGGACGGGAAACTACGGAACTCTACACTGAGCGTGGTCCGACACGCTCTTGGCCAGTTTGTTATTTAGTAAAAAAGGCCTCCGGCTCTCCACACTCACCATATGAAACACAACAGCATGCACATGTTTTTATTCGCTGGTATTCCGCCTGAGAGTTGTTCATCCTGTGACGGTCGGTTCGTTCTGTAACTGTAATAGAGCTAAATATATATATATATATATATATATATATATATATATATATATATATAGGACGTCTTTTTATTCACGGCAAATATATAGTTCCGGTTTATAAATAGTACTCTGTAAACCTGTATCAAATTATAAGTTCGTGGTATACATATATGGTGCATTTACGCAGCTGCAGCCCAGCTGAGTTGGACTCGTCGCTCGATCTCTGGGTCGAAGTTGGACTAACCTAGTCGTACATTGTGTCTTATGTAAGCGTAGGTACAATAGATAGGAATAACAATATCCGCAGTAGATCAGAGTAACTGACATAGCCCAGTGGATTTGTAAGCTGAAGTAGCAATGGGCCGGCCGTATAGCATGAAAAACCGACAACCAATATAGAAGAAAGGTAATCAAACTAATGACACACGCATGACAAGTGATCGTTGGAGCAGATGGCTCTGGATCGTACTTTATGGCACTCTATGGGGTGACCTATGTTCAGCACCGGACTGGTGGTATGTAGAAATAGTGATGTGTGGTAATCTTGCTAATTGTGGAAGTACATTATTTGTTTGTTTGTATGTCTTACTTCAATCAAGCCCAAACAGCTGGGCAGGACGTGTTACGGTAATGCCAGAAAAACTAGTCTGGATTAACCAGGGTTTACTTATAACCATGGTGTTGGTTCTACTCTAAATAAGTTACATAAAAAGTGGCACCGTAATCCATTCGGGATTTATTCAATAATTTGGGTATTGCTAAGTAAATCCGTTACCTAGATATTCTAGCATTATATATTACTAGATTTTCTAGCATTAATCGTAACATTCGGATTCTAATTAAGATTCTAATTATGTCTAATTTGCCATAGAACCTTGTAGTGCCAGTGTAACAATATTCACTACTTGATATCGTAACGTGGGTGTCGAAAAAGCGATTGAGGGAAGCAAACCAGGAGATAGGTTGCAGCGTTTTCATAATAATAACTAAAATAAAAACTGCGTTTGCCAACCCGCTTGGCAAGCATAAGGCACATATTACCCCTCCCTATGAGGAAATCGACGGAGGAGCCCTCCATCGGTAAATGTTGGGCTATAAAGGTCAACCATTAACAATGAAAATATATATAGCAATAAAGGATCAGTTTTTTCATGGAAGAGGAGGCAAACGGGCATGCGGCTTACCGGATGGTAAATGATCACAGTCGCTCATGAACATGGCAATACCAGGCCTGTCGCCGGCCTTTTAGAACGGAGTAGTATCTAAGTTTTTTCGTTAAATATACACAGCTTAAAGAATACTTTTTATACATGCTGTGTGTATTTAACACTCGACAGGATCTAGAATATTTTTATAACAATTACTAAAAAAATATTTATGTACAACGCAGCTATAGTTACCCGCCCTAATGATTACGCTAACGATTTCCCATATTTACATACGTAATAACTAGGTACGCATTGAATAAAAATAATTTTACGCATTTTATTTATAGTACATCAGGTTCAATTTAAACTTATTTTTACTTTCAGATATTTCGATCCCTTTGCAACTCTCGAACGTCACGAGGGAGTTTTTTCTAATTATTTAAACACTCGTTCAGACAACGTAGAACCTCGATGTCTACTTCAGACAAGTTTCGTAAGTCGAAGGACAGGTACTGCACACAACTTATCCAAGTTAATTTAATTGCCCTCTTTGTACAAACTTGGGCAAGTTTGCGTCGCACACTCTCGTGTGCTGTTCTTAAGTTATATCTAGGATTACTTTGTACTTACTTAAAATCTGTTTTACAGATGTTTTAATTTATTACCATCTCTTTATTGCGCTTTTAAATCCACTTCTGAATTAGGAACATTTTTTGTATTGAAATAAAGTGGCCAAAGAAGCACACAGCCCGATGGTAAGGGAACCTATAGACACTGCACCTGTCCTTTATTAAGGATACAAATGATACCTATTTTCTACATCTGTAATTTATGATTTAAAACCTAGAGAGTCGTTCAGATAAAAATTTAAAGAAATTAATATATTAACTTTGAACTTCTTCAATACATTTTACGAAAATGTAATATACGTACACAAAAATAAAAGTAGTTTTACAAAAATAAGTGATATTTATTCTGTAAATACTAGGAACAGACACTAGCTAGTAGTACCAGCTAGTAAGCAGTAATTCATTCTTGGGGTGATGTATACGCTTTTACAACAAAACCCCAGAAAATATACAAAATTTCACCTGCAAAAAGTTCAAAAACTTTATTAAACTAGGTTGTATAAAAAGGGTCATTATACTATTAAGGAATTTATACGACGGACGATAATAACCCCTGGGAAGGGTGATCGCTACCAAGCTATTTCTAATTTGTTGTGTTGTTAATTTTAACATACATGATAGTAGGGCAACTTCTGAACATAAGCCTCCCCATAGAGAGGATATTGCCACAGTTGCTACTCTCGTTAGGCGGATCGACACCCGCAGCTTTTATTATTTTGAGTTGTTAACAGGAAGATGCTACTCATTACCTGTTTCAATTTCATCTGTGAATGTGTATATCATTTCAAATGTGAATGTGTACGACCGAACGTTGAGTTTGTAAGTAATAGCCCGGACGCAATTTTTCCTACAGTATCATAATGTCACGCGTCCATTGCAGGATTACTAGAGGTTAAAAGCTGTGAAAAGCGTTAAAAAGTGGGTGGAAGTGGGTCTGACAATCAGATCAGAACAAACTCAATAGATTGCAATAACGCTTTATTTCTTAATGAGAATATACATTTATTGCATTATCTTATATTTTCAATATCAAATAATCAGACCTCATAAAGTTTCACAAATTTTAAAAGTATTGCAGTATTCACGTCGGCCGGTCGCAAAGGAGAGTAGTCATCGGCGCAGGACAGGATTACAGTGCCCAAGTATATGCACAAGCACAGGTGCGCTCTCTATTCCCTCGATCTCGCAGTCCGATGGGACAGTAATCAAACACGATCGGAGAAAGATCAGGTGCAGAAACAATGGCTTTACTTGATTTCTACTAAGGATTTCCTGACAGAAAAACCTCTGCTAAAACTTAGGCCTCATCTTAAGGTTATTTTAAGGGGAGTAATTGCAAAAGTTGCCACATTTGGCTGAGAGACTGGCAAACGTAGTTTTGCGAAGTGAAGGTAAAAATAGAAGAAAAAACTACATAGGGCAGATATTCAGTCATTTTAAATTCTCATTTTTAATAAAATATGTCCCTGCGCTCCTATAGGGAAGCGCAAAGTTGCTTAGCTCGCAACTTTATGCAGGGCTCAGAGTTTCTTTTTATTATGAAGCCGCAAAAAATATATCGAGTCACGCTACAGCTATATTATGATTGTAGCACTAATATGTCGGCTTGACCGGGGAGCGACTACGCTCTCTGAGAATACCACCGTGAAATAACTCCTTGATGGTGCTGTGTTTCGTATGGTGAGTGTAGAGAAACAGAAACTCTTTTTACTGGAAATGAAGACTTTTATTGAGGATAGACGTCAATATTCCTATTCTAAATGAATTGTATAAAATAAATAATAAATAAAACTTAAAATGATCTTGGGGCTTTCGGAAAATGGTGGATTGACTATATATTTTATCACCATCATCATTCATCATTACAGCCTTTCACAAGTCCACTGCTGAGCATAGTCCTCATCCAAAGAATGCCACAAATCACGGTCCTGAGCCCCCTGCATCCATCGACTTCCAGCATATCTCACCAGATTGTCACTCCATCTAGTGGAGGGACGCCCTACACGTTGCCTGCCGGTACTTTTACTACCGGTACGGAAGCTGCCATACAAAAAACTTTTTTCCCCATCGATTGTCAGTTCTTCGAGCTTTGTGGCCAGCCCATAGCCACTTTAGTTTACTAATCCGTTGGGCTTTGTAGGTCACTCTGGTTCTGCTACGGATATCCTGATTTCTAAGTTTATCACGCAGAGAAACTCCGAGCATAGTCCTCGCCGTAGCTCGCTGAGAGACTTTGAGCCTCCTTATACGGCCGGCGGTGAAGGACCGCGTCTCAGATTCATATGTCGGCACTAGCAACGCGCACTGGTTGTACAATCTAGTTTTGAGATTTTGAGGTATGCCTGACAAGAATCTACCGAACGCTGCCCAGCCGAGTTGAATCCGTCGATTGACCTCTCCGTCGAAGTTGGAATTACCTAGTCGAACTACTCGTCCCAGGTAATCATACTCATCAACAGCTTCGAGCTTAATGCTCTCAACAACCACAGGCATAGGTGTAACATAGGAATTACACATGACTTTCGTTTTGTCCATGTCCATCTTAAGATCTATCCGTTGGGAGACACTATTGAGGTCATTGAGCATAGTGTTTAGGTCCTATACTAACTATACTAACCTAAGCACTACATTTTTATACTAAATCTATATAATACTCACTCACTAAAATACAACGAAGAGACGCAACGAATCATAATATAGACCTTCTTTGACTTTCTTCGTAAGAAATTAAAATACCGCTTGTCAACTGTAATTTTTCTTAAAATTCACTTCTTAAAATGTGGTGTCCGTGCCCGGAAAAGAACTGCGAAATAAAATCCGCTGGTATTTTATTTTCATATTTTTAATCGTCAAACTTAGAATAATAATTGTTAATAAATTAAAGATAATAAACATCGGGCGTACAACAGATACATACCTAGCGCATTCAAGTATATATCAAGCATGAGCAGAATAGTCCTATATGCATCGTCAACGACGTATGTGGCAGCCATGCAATGTTTTTTTAATGTAGTCGAGTTATCCATGTTATGATATGACTGTCTAGTCGAGTTATCCGTGTATGATATGATATAACGATTGGGGCGTGTCATTGTTTCGTAAAATAGCAGCCTTTTTATCGGTAATAGGGGCATTTAATTTTAGTTCTCAAAGATGACAAAACATCTTTACTTTGATTTTTGATCTAGGATGTTTGTAGGATTCTGTGAGCTACAGCATTTATTTAACATCATAAAGATTATGGTTTTTAATAATATCAAATAACAGGCATTGTATATTCCACAAACTTGTCCGCAAACTAGGCCATTATAGCAAATTATCTCAACTGTATGAGAGAGGATTTTGTCTTGTTCTTCGTGTATCAAATACAAGAAACACGAGAAAGATATGCCATAAAGGCGTTACAGCCCCTTACCTATTTCTGTTTCCAAGTGGCAATGTATTCACTGAATCTAAGAATTTCCATGCTGTACTTCGAAGATAACATCGCTTCTGTGACTTTCATTGTTTGAAGTTGGTTGCAGTATCTGACCGGCAGCTTAATTGTAAGTTTGTGTGTCGTTTAATTTCATAAAAAAGATACAGTAGCTTGCCTTAACCTCCAAACCGGAACATAATAGTGCCGAACAAAACAAAAGGGTGGCACCCACCCATATGGACTCATTTTTAGTTAGAAAAGGAAGTAAACGAATTTCTTATTGAATTCGGGTTACAACTGAGCACACCGTCCACCTGAGGTGTCCTGGGCTGCAGTAGCCACTGAACATCAGGTGGACTATAAGTTCTTATGCCTTCTAATTACATAATTACAAGATATACTTGCTCGATTCCCTTCAAATCGGAACCCGATAGAAGAGAGCACACTAAGAGGGTGGTCTCCTCCCAGATGAACTCTTAGTTCGAAAAATAAACGATTACGGAGAAACACTATATGAAGTTTCATTTCTCCTGTCATTTTAATAGGCGGTAGTCACTTACCATCAGGTGATTCGCGGGCTCGTTTGCCCATTCCATTATTTAAAATAGAAAAAGAGTGAACATTCAAAAGTTTAAAGCAAAACTAACTTAAAAAGAACGGCTCAGAGAAACCCCTATCCAAAGTTAAATTCCATTTACTAATTGGATTTAAAATGCACGCAGCTTCTTGCATCCCTTTTGAAGAGCCTTTTTTTGGATTTGAGCCGTTTGATTAAATAAAATGAAATTGAAGTTATGTGGTTCTTGTGGTATAAATATATTCATCTTTATCATCGCAGCCTCCTATATTTATTTCTACATATAAATAGTAAAATTGCAATTGAATTAAATGTCATTATTTTGAATTACAACTTATATAGACATATTAATGAACCAACACGTGGAAATAATTGTATAAGTATGTGGTAGGATAAATAAATAAACCGAATTTTCCGCAAAAATCTAGGGCTATTCCGAAAACACTGATAATTAGACAATGGCTGTGGCATTTCTCAATCTTACCGAAAAAAGATTAAGGGTTTTGCAACTTTGAATATACTTAACTCTGATTGGCTTGATTTTAATTTATAGACGTGTAGATTATGAGTATCTCATGATTTTTTTTTTGTAAAATCATAACCTCACTTTTTACACAGGAATATTGATCGAAAGTTACTTATGTTACAGCTTCGGCGCTGCAGAAAGTGCAGCCCCTTCGCTCTTGCGTATCAAATCAGCACCCATGCACACATCCGCAGCTTTGGCTTATTAGGACCAGCCTCAGCCGCAGCTCGCATGGGTACCCGCAATTTGCTACGGCGGGCGGGGACTGCTTTACCTCCGTGCCTACGGCTTTACAAATACACTCTAGGGGTAGGGCAGACAAGATTACGCGAAGTTGGAGTGTGTTGATTCAGTTTTAGAACAGATTGGACCAATTTTATAAAAGTCCGTGTTTTCGCGATATTCCTAGATTTTTGCAGAAAGTTCGGTTTGTCTAATTATCTTACGACATACAGGTAATATGTTTAGCAATATAATGTATGCAAAAGAATGTGTTAAAATTCGTACCTGGGGGGGGGGCATGGTAGTGCCCCCGCCAAGTCGTGCAAAAAAGCGGCACGGCCATACCATCCTTTTCTCGAAGCAATTCAGGCCATTTTCTACCCCTCATAACTTCGTTATGGATAAAACTAGAAACCTGATTTTCGAAATCAAGCAGGCACTGTATAGACACGGTATATTTAAAATTTCATTCACTTTGAACCAGTAGTTTAAGAATTATAACTAGTCAAAATTTCTTAATTTTGTCACTCACTCACTGACTGACTGACTGACCGATCATCAAAATCCTAAGGCACTTCTAGCAAACATAGAAGCTTCAAACTTAGAATACAATTAGTGCGTAGTGTATAAATCAAGGAAAAACCAAAACATTTTTCAATTTCTGTCCAGTTTTGTAGATAGTACATTTCTAGATTTTCATACGTGGTAAAACCATGCTGCAGTAATATTAGTAGTATAGTTGTAGCACGAATGGGTTGGCTCGACCGGGGAAGAACCACGCTCTCACAGAATACCAGCGTAAAATAGTAGCTTAATGTAGCTGTGTTTCGTATGGAGAGTGTAGAGAACTGGAGACCCTTTTTACTAGAAACGAGGCATTCCATCTTAGTCCTCACAGATGACAACGCACATCCATTTTGATTCGTAATCGAGGATAGATGTACATGTCTATGGGCTACATCAACCACTTACCTTCAGATGGACTGTATGCTCGTTTGTCTACCTATCCTATAAAAAAATACACCTACTGCATAAATAACTTTTTAATCCCATATAAATATATAGGATTATAAAGTTACATTTGCAGTGAATGAATCAGTGTACCTGTATATGTATAATACAGTGGAATAATAGGTGTAGATAAGTACTTTGTTGGTATTCAAGAAGTGGAAGGTACCGGAAGGAAAAAGTAGGATTATCTACAAAAAGAAATGAGATGCCATTAAAAACATAACTTGTAAAAAAACAAGTCTCGCAACTCAGTTCTTCTACCGTAAAAAGATGTGAGATCCATGTAATACCAAGTCGGTTAATTTATTCAGTCCCCACTTAAGGGTCCTTCTGAAGACAGAAGAGAAGAGTAGGGAAAATAACTTAAGAAAGTTATTACGTAACATTACGTAACATTACAACGTCATATTATGACCATGTCTATATTAAAAGTCTTTTATGTTTTAAATAACTTACAGTTTTAAATGACTTAGCAATCACACTAAACAATCGAATCCCTTCAATTCCCATAAAAATCTCATGCAGTCGCACGCGTCCGTCAAATCCCGAGCGGTCGAATGCGACCGCATCCACCCACAGCAATTTAAACAATTGAAACTTATATTTAGAGACTACTTTACTGTGAAGAAGTGTGGCATTATAAAATCTATACAAAGTTCTCTATCCTGTTGTCTAAACAAAAGTCAGGTTATACCTGAATACAAAAAGATTTTATTGTATTTCGTGTTGTTAAGACTTTTAATTATTTCAAATATTTCCATTGCATCAGTAGGTTTAAGGATTATGGTATATGTATATTATTAGTCGTGATAACTTTGTTTATTTCGTCACCATTATATTTAAACTTATTCACTTCACGTCACTTATTTTCTTTGGGTCGGCATATTACGAGACGTCATAAAACACAGTATGATGTAAAAATTAACGTATATTATATACATGAGGCAAACAACATAATCCTCAATCGTTCCTGATGCTGACATCTTACTTATGTGAACTTATTTAATTTTTTCTGCGTATGAGTGAGTATTGAGTGTTCAATATTATTTTATACAAATTTACATATAAATTTATCGGGTAATGACCGTCCAGAAATATATTATATTATTGTACGTCTCTTGAATTCAAAGCTTAAAACCGCAAAAGCTCTTAGACGGCAAAGTTTGTAATAAGACCTAGAACGACGCCGAGGCTTAGGAACGCCTTTTAATATAAGTGGTATCACATTTAATATTCAATTAAAATTCACATTTTTTTTTTAAATTTTAACTATTTTTAGTCCACGTAGTTAGATTGCAACACACTCGTATTTATGTAACACGAATGACGTAAATGATGAAATGACACGAGAAGTTTTAATAGATACTTGTTGAAATTCTATTAAGCGACAGTGGATTAATAGCGTGGGGTATGTACTACGAAGCAAAAAACTCTTATGGTTTCCGATAGATGGCGGTAAAACCATCTTGTTAACGCCAGGCGTAAATACATAGAATAGCGATGGGGAACAGCGCCAATGCTAGACTCGCTTTTTTATAGAATAAGTGTGAGCAACTGTATGCTCACAGTCCATACAATGGTAAGTGAATGCTGTGACATTTACATTTATTCCCAATCAAGAATAAAAATGTAGATGCGTTGTTATGCCTGAGTAGTGAGTTGGAATGCTTTTTTTCCAGTAAAAAGGGTTTTTCCCAATCGATACGACTTTGGGACCTTCAAAAAATGAGCTTACGCTTTTTTAAAGGCCGGCAATGCACCTGCCCACGACTACATAGCCCGAATAGATGCCTCATGAAAGGCGACCACTTTCTGTCAACACATCAGACAGATAAGAAAACGAACGCGCGATCTATTTTATTAGCGACCACTTCCCTGACCCGTGGACATCTTGCATGTGACAAAATAAAATACAACAGACGCGCAACATGGTTCCCTGTACAATAAAATAGTGTGGAAATAGTAGCCAAATGTGTAATTTAAAAAAAATGGCATCACTTTTCATAGATATGTGAATTTTAATTTCCAAATTCATTAATTAAAATTAAATCAGAGCTCAACCCCCTATTTGTCACAAGCAACTCGCGTTAATTTATTCGGACATCTTCAGATATTTTCGGACTATGCATCCCTTTCTTTTCGATGCAGTTCATTGTTGCTATACTTTTCTTTAATTACGGGCACGTGTAACTAGTTCTGTACCAGTTAAAGTATAATATTGGTACAAGTAAATATTATACATGTCATCGTGAATGTTAATAATAAATGTTAATCCATATGTGAATTAATTGATTTAACAATTAAATCAAATTATTCAAAACTTCCTAAAAATAATTCATACTAAAATTGATATATTTTTAATAGACGGCACTCCGTTCTCTTTACTGCTGAGACGCCATGTCAAGAAAAGTAAGAAACGGAAGTGAACTTGACAGTATTATATAACTGTTGCTATTTTTTTAATAGTATTCTATTATTATTTCAATATTGTAAAGAAATTTGTATATTCTTTAAAACAAAAAATTACTAAATACGATACCTAAGATAAAACTTCTTTTGTTTTTTTTCTACTAATTTATAGTATAATATAATTCTGGTACTGATTAAGTAGACTTGGTACCAAATTTATTAGTCAAAGTTCCCAACCATTGATTTATATAACCCTAGATCAGTAATAACCGCGCCAAAGCGTTGCCACTGCACATATGGCCACAGCCATATGCCTAGCTAACGTGAGTTCATTGTTCAATGTGACGCCGACAGAGTTGAGCCGCGACAAAAATGCGTAAATGTGAAAGAATGCTATTCAAGATCACAAAAACGTAATAAATCAAGCGGCATCACTTTTAACACATAATTTTTAGTTCTTGTTTTCATATAAACGTAAAAAACCTCAAATAATTGAATAAAATTATCGAATATTGCCATTTAGGTTCAATGTTGCCACTTTTCCGCATTTGTGATTATCCTACATTAATGGGAGACTATATAATTGATGAAGTAAGTTAATTTGTTACCTCTGATTTTAAATATTTTGGAAATTATAATAAAAGCTACGTTTTAACTTTCATACAAAATAATTAATTATTCTTATTTTAGTTTATTCATTAATTATCTATTAAATATATTTTATTACCTATTTTATATTAATAATTTTATATTATTTATAATTTCATATAAATTTTATATTAATTGTACTTTATTTGATACCTATTTTATATTGTTTGATTTATTAGAACCATAAAAATACGTTTTATTTCGTCATTATGTTTACTTCTATTCATCTGATAAGCTTTGTATACCTTTTTTTATAAGCGGACGTAATAAAGATTTTAAAATAAAATATACTTTTTTAATATAAAAACAATTAACTGCAGCTTAAAAAACTCATTTTTATTGCGTATTTTAGGTAAAATTTCATATAGTAAGCCACACCAACTCGCCATTGCATGTTTGTGCGTCTATCTATTCGGGCTGTATAGTCGTTGGCACCTGCAATTGATCTAATGTTGCAGTTGTTAGTGGGCGGCAGCATACATTTACCGTCAGGTGAGCCGCATTCTGGTTTGCCTTTTTTTATAAAACAATCGTAAGTTATAAGTTGCTAATATTTTTTTTTAAATGTGGAAAACATTCACAGTTTATCCATATGCTGTTTAAAAGAAAGAAATAATATAAAAAAAAGAAAAGTAAAATACTATGACGAGTCTTAACTTCCTCTAAATTATAAAAGTTTACGAAACGAAACAGCAGTGAAAGTACAGACTACAAATGGAATGTATGTTGATTTTTGCTGCTTTAGCATTTTAAAAATGAAATTTAGGACTATAAAGTTGCAGCTCTTAAAAAGCGCCATTAAAATATGCGTACTATTTAAATCCCAATTTAAATTGAAGTTCTCAAATATTCAAAGTTATTCAGTTAATCTAGAATTTAAAAATATTTCCACCTTCATAACATAAAATGCTAAGCCATTAAATAGTCAACCTGATGGTAAGTGGCTACTTGCTTTGACTCCACAGCTTTGACAGCAGCAACTAACTTGAACTAGCCCAATGGTTAAAATGTTTATAAAATCACGATTGCGTACAAAAAGTTTACTGATAAGAGAAATATTTATACCCTACGTCACTTTCACAACTAAGGCAAACTAGCGCATCCCATATTATGTCAAAATCCATCAAGCCGTTAAGGCTTCATGTTGTGCCAAGGATATACCATCAAGGGAATGCCTTTCATTCATTCATTCCTCAGCTAAACATAGGCCTCCCCTAAGATAGCCTCATAAGAAGGACATTTGCCACAGTTGCCACGTTGGGCAGCCACAGTTTATCTTATCGGAAAGACGCTGCTGCCCATCTGCTGGTTTATTTCTCCCTGTCGCTTCTTACGGCACCCATGATAGGATATCCCATAGGATATTGCACATTCTTACACCGCCACTACATGGAAGATAGAATGTCTATGTTACTAATAAACTGGCTCTACCATTCAGATCGGAAAACAGCAATATTTCGATTTAAGTGCAGAAATAGGTAACAGATGGTATGCACTTAGACGGACTTCTAGGTAGAATCTTGCGACTTAGTATGGATGACAAAATATTAATAGATATAGTCGATGGAATTATGGTGTGTCGATGGATGCTGGTTCGTTAGATGAAGTCATTATTGCGTCAGGGCAAACAAAGGATAGTCTAAGTGTTTTTTTCTTGTAGCAAACGAGGCCTTTTCTTAGCAGAGGATTTGAAATGAGGTTTTAATGTTGATTATCATCAAAACAGCCCTTCACAAGTCCACTGCTGAACATAGGCCTCCCCCAAAGAAGCCTCCCTGATCCACCTGCATCCCTCAACTTCCTGCATTTCTCACCAGGTTGGCACTCCGTCTAGTTGGGGGACACACCACACTTTTCCTACCGGTACGAGGCTGCCGCTCGAGAACATTACATCTCCACCGTTTGTTGGTTCTTCGAGTTATATGGCCGGCCCATTGGCACTACTGGCGTTTATGGCAGTACCCATTCTTCTTCTTTATTGAAATTAGGATGTTTTCTTAGTTTCAATAGCCACGCGAATCATCCTAGGTAGGAATCGGTTTATTCGATGGTTTAATAGTGGGGTCGATCTTGAACATGTTCACAGACTGTAGAAATCCTGAAACGTTGGTGCTTCACATCTGCTATATTATGTTCTTTTACGCGGGCTCTTATAGATCTTTTTGTGTGTGTTCCTAACTAGGATGATTCGGGAGGCTATTGAAATAAAAAACATTCTAATTTCATTAGAGAAGACGGATGGGTACAGCCATCTGTTTGGGATTCTATAATTAATTAAATTTAAATCCAAACCCAAGCACACCACTGCAAGACTTCACTGTACGCTCATTCTGCGTAGACCAGATCAAATTTAATATCAAAAACTGAACGTAGCCGGGCTTACTATGACATCGGAACGTCAAACAACTCGGTATTCCCCGTGATCACGGGCGCTGTAAAGCACCCGAATCGTCAGAAATTAAAAATTTAAATTAAACGCGATAAAATCCATAAAAAAGTTTCATTTAATGTGTAGTATTTGCGTGAATATAAAAAATCATCAAATAGTTGATGATTTTTTATACTTTATGATTCTTTGTATATTGATTATATGATGTTTTATATATTGACTTGACCCGGAATTCGAACCGAGCATCTCATGTTCAGCAGTCGCGGTTACGATCATAAGTGTGGTTTTACAGTGACGCTTTCGCCAGCGCGGTTGATAAGCGTCGCGGGTCACGAGCGTTGCGTCTCTTGGATCGTTACATAGTGTAACCAACACGCGCGGATGGCCCGCGCTGATGGCATTCAGCCGCGCTCTCTCCTGTAATACTCTCCTGGTATTGCAGTTGTTCGTGAGTGCCAGCCGACAATTTACATCAGGTGAGCCGCACGCTCGTTTGCCATATTTTCTATGAAAAAGTATATGAAAACTGTTTAAATCACCTTTGGAACACATGTTCCATCGCATTCACTTATTGTTAACTTACCCAGACTTTTAGTATACAAAATATGTATCATCATATCTTGTTCTAGTGGCCGATGTAGTTTCTTAATATTTATAAGAGCTTTAAATAAGAGAGATTTGAATAAAAGAATTAAGTATCATGAAAAACGCAAAATAAGAATGTTATATTTTGGTTGAAATAGAATATTTAAGCGACACCATCACAATACTACCCAAAACTAAAAATTTGCAATTGTTGTGTGTTTTCACAAAGGTTGACTCCAGCTATGTTTGATTTTAAGACCTGTAAAGCTTCGGAAAGCAAAATTTTAATAATTACGCGCTGTTCCGCAGTTCATCTTATCAAAATTAAAATACAACCAAGATTTTATCCAACTAATTTAAGTATAAAACAGTTTAATCTTCAATGAGGAGGGCATTGGTGGCGCAGGGGGGGGATGTATTAGTAAAATTCCTCAGGCAGGGACGGGGCGCCCACTTTCCGAAGCTTTAATGGGCTAAATTGGCCCTAAGTCGCGCCGTTTGTCGACGATTAACGGAACAACTGATATCGCATCGCCCATTCATTTGCGGGCGAGGACCATCTCTGTAAATCAACTATTGTTATTAAATGTGATTTTTTTTAAATTAAATATATAATTTCTAGTATTTCACAAACTTTGATCAAAGAATCACTAGAGGACCTAAGAACTATGCCGAATAGCCTCAATGATCAGAGACGGAAGAGAGAGAGAGAGAGAGAGAGAAGAGACAGATAGGTCTTAAGATGAACATACACAAAACAAAGATAATGGGTAACGACCATATCACACCTATGCCGGTAGTTGTTGGCAGTGCTAAGCTCGAAGATACTTCGTTCTAAAAATAAGTTTCTATTAGCTTCATGATATAAATATGAATATATACTTCGTTCTAAAAATAAGTTTCTATTAACTTCATGATATAAATATGAATATTGCTTTCTACGCTCAGTTGACAAGGGTCGCATAATTAATTAAAGCGATGTTATGAGAGCAAAAACACGGTTAATGCCAAATTAATATTTATAATGGGCTATAATATAATATTAAGAATATCGCAGAGGAATATATTTTTCGGATTTTATTGATCTTTTTGAAACATAAAAAGAAATTTTTTACTATATAATTTAGATAGATTATAAATACTGTTTTTTTTTAAATAATTGCTTACAATTATGTATGTCACATAATTAACAACACAAAATAAATGAGATATAGCTTGGTAGCAATTACATCATTCCCAGAGTTATTATTATCCATAAATGCCTGAAATATAAATTCCTTTATTTGCACTATTCAAGAGAGAGCACATTCGCAATCAGGATTTTAACCGGGAAGATAGGTGTGTGCTTCCAACCGCCCGCCTGCAGAAACATTTCTTCTCCTTCATCATCAGCCCGTTAAAGACCACAGCTGGATGTTGGCGTCTCCTATTCTCCTACAGGGAGGATTCTCCTTAACCGTCAGACTTAGCGGACAGATTGACAAGTGCAGTACCAGACTTTTTTTTATAGAATAGGGTGACAAACGAGCACACAGTCCACCTGATTGTAAGTGGTTGCTGCGGCCCATAGACATCTACATCTGTCTTCCATTGCAAATCAAAATGCAGATGTGTTGTCACCCATGAGGACTGAGATGGAATGCCTCATTTCCAGTAAAAAGGGTCTCCGGTTCTCTACACTCACCATACGAAATACAGCAGCATTAAGCTACTATTTCACGCTGGTATTCTGTGAGAGCGTGGTCCTTCCCCGGTCGAGCCGACCCATTCGTGCTACAACTATACTACTAATATAACTGCAGCATGGCTCTACCACGTAAAACGTCTCGCACATTTAATGTTGCAGCATTAACTCTTCGTCGGTCTGGATATTTTTACCAATGATTTGGTTATAATGCCATCTACCGGAACTAATAACATTTTTCTGTTATTTCCCACGATCCATGTGGGTGTCGCAAGAGGCAATAGTTGTCAAATGAGGCAATGTATTTCTCTCACATCAGCAGCACACGGCAAGATATATAATTTCACATGTTAAGATATTTTTTCACATCGAACAATGGCAATAAACGAGCACAGTCCATCGTAAGTGGTTGCTGTGGTACATAGACATCCATCTTCGATTAAGGGGACTATAAGAGCCAAATGGCCTTGAATGATGCACGCACACATTTACAGAACCAATGTGAACGCCAGCTTATGGCAGTGAGGTTGAACTAACGAATTAGCGAGTTTAAGTCTGAGTGTTTACACAGATAGAGCGCACGTAAGATATAGATCTACTAAGCGAATAGACGGGACTATGAAATTATGTTTTTATTTGAGTGTTACTTGAAAATTTAAGCATGTGGGTGATTTTAAAATAAAACTGATTTATATATATGTATATATATATATATATATATATACATACACATATATATATATATATATATATATATATATATATATATATATATATATATATATATATATATATATATATATATATATATATATATATAACATGTAACAAAAACGCTGTGGTTCCCCTTAAGTGTGTTATCAGAAGCAGTATCCAAGCGTATAGAAACGATTTTTTTTTCAAAAAAACACATTTAAAAAAAAATTAATTTTAATTAAAAAAAATTAATTTGCAAATTGTATGTGGTTTTACTTCCTCTAACTACACACGAGTATCGGTAATGCGTGGTCTTTGACAATCCTCTTACTCCTCGGCCAATGCAGAGATAATAAAACCACATACAATTTGCTAATAATTTTTTTCATAAATTTTTTTTAAATGTGTTTTTTTTGGAAAAATTTATTTCTATATGCTTGGATACTGATTCTGATAACGCAGTTAACGGGAACCACAGGGTTTTTGTTACATGTTGTATATAAATATATTCAAAATTCAAAATGTTTATTCAGTAACAATAAATTTACAATCATAGCAGTATATAAGAGTTCTCCTTTTAAGTATTTTTAAATACTTGTGACAGGAAAAACTCGCTCTTCCTTAATTAACATACTGTTACGCGCTCCAGTCGACGACACAACTAGCGCCATCTAGTGTCAGGAACGACAGCGAGGGGAGCGTTGCAGTTTATGACATCACAGATCTTTCGACCGACAGCGCCACCCGAAGAACTAAGTTTCTAGAGAATCTATACTCGAGCTCTCGGTACCTTGCGCGTGTTTACTTGAACATTCCGGATATTTTGCTAATTTAAATAAATAGGTGGCGCAAGATGCGATCGAGAAGAGTTGAACTCGGCGACACAAGCGAAGCTTCGGAGCGGAATTAAGTGAATTAGTGTGTTTAATTATTAGTGTTTTAACTTTAATTTGTGTATGTGATGTTTATGAAAGCCGGAGAGAACACAAAGAACGTAGCGCAATCTATGTCGTTTATTCCATAATGAATTCGCTGTATTATCTTAATTTACCCGCCACCTACATAATAAGTCTTAACCTACTACCCTACATTACACTCCTCTACACTTATTTATTATTATGCTAATCTTAAATATAACTTAATTACTTAACATTATTGTATCAGCGCTTAATCAATAATAAGGTTTTTGAGTCTACATTGCCTTATAGGGCGACTCCGAGGCTTTGTGGGCGGTACAACGTTTGGCAAGGTATCCTGATACGCCTGTGCACCCGGGTTCTCACAGGTCGTCTCCCTTGCCGACTCCTTTAAGCCGATTTCAGCCTCTGAGGTTTTTACCACCCCCCGGTCATCCCGATCCGCCGACGGACCCGGCTGAGCCTTTCCCACCTCTGGTGTCACCGTCGGCTCGTTGGTTGAATTTGTGCTGTAACCTGACGGAGGATCATTGTAAGGACATGTCATAGATGCCCTTAAAGATCTCCTTTTTAATTGGTCTATATGTCTATGAATTATTTCGCCACCTTTTCCCTTAATTGTATAGCTATTAGGACCCCTAACGTCTACTACTTGACCACTGCCCCACTTTTCCCCTTTCAAGTATTGTCTATACCAAACATCTTCCGAAGGATTCAGTTTCCTGTCTCCTCCTTTGGCTAAGTCTTTCTGGTGTCGTTGCACCTTATAAATCCTGTTTTCCCTGTCTGGTTTTAAAATATCTAACTTAGTGCGCAGTCGTCTACCTAACAATAACATAGCGGGACTCTCGCCGGTGGTTGAATGCTCCGTATTCCTATAATATAGCAAAAAAGTTTGTAGTGCCCTGTCTACGTTTTGTTTTTCCTGCACCGCTTTCTTTATAACCCGCTTCAAGGTTTTTACCGCGTTTTCAGCTAACCCGTTCGAAGCAGGGTGATACGGAGCCGTGAAAATATGATCGATACCTTGACTGCATATGAAGTTATTGAATTCTATACTTGAGAACGGGGGGCCGTTGTCCGTCACGATTTGTTTGGGTAGTCCCCAACGACTGAAAAGTTCCCTTAACTTATCTATTACCCTCGTGGCTGCCGTACTCGCTACTTGATAGATTTCTAGCCATTTTGACATCGCATCGACCCCTACCAAGTACGTTTTTCCAAAAACGGGCCCCATAAAATCTAAATGTATCCTTGACCAAGGACGATTGGGCCATTGCCACATACGAGGCGTCTGTTTTGGCGGAGCATCCGCTTGCGCCGCGCATATCTCGCACTCCCGGCATATCCGCTCCACCGCCTCGTCCACACCAGCCCACCAAACATAGCTTCGAGCTATAGCCTTGGATTTGACAATGCCCATATGAGGTTCGTGAATCATACATAAAACTTTTTCCTTACAGGCCTCCGGAACAACTAGTCTATGCCCCCACATCACACAGCCTATTTCCTCATATAATTCATTCTTTCGATTAAAAAACGGTTGTAAACCCTTAATATTACATTCCCCTGGCCAACCATCCCGAATATAGCTAATAACCTTCGAGAGAATTGGATCCCGAGCGGTTTCATTTTTAACTTTATTATAATCTAACAACAATGATTGCTGAACGAAATGCAGATACGTTTGCTCGGGCGCCGCATGAGTCATCTTACTAGACGAAAGCGGCAGACGCGACAGGCCGTCCGCTCCATTCACATCGGTACGTATGTACTCAATATCAAACGAATAAGCGGACAAAATAATTGCCCACCGTTGCATCCGACTCGCTACCATAGTTGGTATACCTGTGTTCGGTCCAAAAATGGACACTAGCGGCTTGTGATCGGTGCGCAGAGTAAAATGCCGACCGTACAAATATTGATGGAATTTATTTACGGCAAATATAATCGCTAATGCCTCGCGGTGTATCTGCGAGTAGTTTTTCTCGGCGTCGTTAAGCGTGCGTGACGCATAAGCCACGGGGCGCTCGCGACTGCCGTCGTCGCTCGGCTGCGACAACACGGCCCCTATCCCTCTGGCGCTCGCGTCGCACGTTACTATAACCGGCCGCTGGGGGTCGTAGTGAGCTAATACTTCCGCGCTGATTAATACATTTTTGACTTCAACAAATGCGCGCTCACATTCCTTCGACCAAAACCAATTTTGACCGTTTTTCAGTAATTGGTATAATGGTACGAGCCTACTACTCATGTTTTTAATAAATTTTGCGTAGAAATTTACTAAACCCAAAAAAGACCGTACCTCGGTCACGTTACTAGGCCTAGGTAGCTTAGCAATTGCTTCTATCTTTTTCGGGTCTGTTTTTACTCCGTCTTTACTAAGTACATACCCTAAAAACTGCACTTCGTTTACAAAAAATATACATTTATGATTTTTTAATTTCAATCCGTTCTTATGTAACCTGCTAAAGACAGCTTCTACGGCTTGAAGGTGGTCGAACTTATTTTTCCCGCCGATTATGACGTCGTCTAAAAATACTTCGACATTGGGGATGTCCTTTAACAAATTATACATAATACGCTGAAATATTCCAGCACTCGATGCTAGCCCGTACACTAACCTATTATACTGAAATAAGCCGCGGTGCGTATTAACTACGGTTAACTTTTTAGTATCGTCTAGCTCTATCTGATTATAGGCTTGAGACAGATCGATTTTTGAAAAATATTTCGACCCACTCAACCTAACAATTAAATCCTCAACTCTAGGTAAGGGATATCGATCAACTAACAAAACAGGGTTTATCGTCGCCTTATAGTCAGCACAAATTCTCAACGAACCGTCAGCTTTGTTTACCGGTACCAGCGGCGAGGCCCAGTCGGAGCAGTCGACGGGCTCGATGACGCCGTCGCGCAGCATCGCGTCCAGCTCGGCGTCGACGCGCTCGCGCAGCGCATACGGTATTGGCCGCGCGCGGTGAAACACCGGCGCTGCCCCCTCGCGGATTCTTAACGTCGCCTTGCCGCCCGTGTACCGTCCCAGCCCTCCATTAAACAATTCTTTATATCTGGAAAACAAATTTTTCAATTGATCATCTAAATTACTTCGGTTACTCTGCAAGTTATGGCAGTTGGTAAATAATGGTAATTTTATTTTTAATTCAGATAACCACTGCCTGCCCAACAAGGACGTGGTTCCTCCTTTGACAACAAACAATTCTAATCTT
The DNA here is from genome assembly GCA_036936625.1 of Parnassius smintheus behrii. Taxonomy (NCBI): domain Eukaryota; kingdom Metazoa; phylum Arthropoda; class Insecta; order Lepidoptera; family Papilionidae; genus Parnassius; species Parnassius smintheus. The sequence continues at coordinate 4,153,894 of JAUPFT010000031.1, forward strand.
TTTTTCTCTCCACCGTAACAAACTTCCGGTGTGATTAATCCTAAAGGTCTAAGTGACGAACCGTCATAGAACTTCAAACTAACACTTGTGTTATCTAACTTAATGGTACTAAAATATAGCTTATAAGTTTGTTCGCTAATGCATGACACTGCCGTTCCCGTATCAACCTCCATATTGATGACTTTATTATTTACAGTCACTGGCAAACTCACCGCCTTATAGTCACCTAAACATAGGTGATGAAACTCCTCTAATTGACCCCCGTCTTCATCATGCCGTGCCACGTTTGCCTGATGACAAGCGGTATGCCTGGTTGTGCGAATACATGCCGCGCCCTGTCCCGGACACACGCGTCGTAGGTGACCCGTGCGCTTGCACCTGCTGCACACGTATTCCCGGAACCGACAATCCTCATAACCGTGGCCTGTCCCTCCGCATCCGCTGCAATTTTGACTGCTAATTGCATCGGGCCTCCTTACAGCTGTAGACGATCCCGGCCGATTGTGTTGTGGCTGGCGGTCTCCGCGCATTCCGCGCCCGCCTCCCCCCAACGTTCTCCGCGATCCATTTTTCCCGATCACCAGCGAGTGCACCCCCGCCATATCTCTTCCTGATGTTGCTGACTCGGTTGCATCTACCGCCGCAGCGTCCCGCTCCGCGGCCTCTAACGAGCTGGCAATCTTTATCGCATTGGTGAAACTTAATGTGTCATCCTCCGCAAACAGCCTCTGCCGAATAACATCGCTCCTTAATCCGCAGACAAATTGATCCCGTAGACTTTCACTAAGACCGTCGCCCAGTTTGCAGTGACGTGTTAATTTTTTTAACTCTGCTACGTACTCTGCTATATTCTCATCCGCTGCTTGCCTCCTTTGTCTAAAACGATACCTTTCCGCTAACGCGGATGGTGCCGGCTGTAAGTGGTTGCGCAATAGACTAATGGCGGCGTCGTATTTTAATTCCGACGGATTCACGGGGCTAGCCAGGTTCACTAGCAACTCGTAGGCCTCATCGCCCATGACCGCTATTAGCGTGGGCAACTTGAGATCACTATTTATTTTATTTGCCGTAAAATACATCTCAAGTCTATCGACATACGACGACCACACCCCGGTTTTTACATCGAACTCGTTTACTTTTCCAATCGACATTGTCCTCGAATTAACTTGTAAACTTTTACTCACAACGATTAAAAACACAATAAAACTACGTTTTTATCCTCGTCGCCAATGTGATGTTTATGAAAGCCGGAGAGAACACAAAGAACGTAGCGCAATCTATGTCGTTTATTCCATAATGAATTCGCTGTATTATCTTAATTTACCCGCCACCTACATAATAAGTCTTAACCTACTACCCTACATTACAGTGTAAAGCAAATTAAAGTGTTAATTTAGGTAATTTTATCGGCAATTTTTATTGTCACGAACCTCAATCTCGTAACAATTGGTGTCAGAAGTGGGATAAAATAATGCCGATTTTACCCAAGGAGGAAACGGGGGGTGTCCGTACCCGAAGTCAACGCCAGCAGGAGACGGACCAGAGGAGATTTGGTGGTGCAACGCCGCAGATGTCGGAGGGCCAGCCGCCGGCCACGGAAGCCGGTCCGGCAGCAGCTTCTACGTCTGTGGCACCTGACTTAGGCACCCTGATGTGAGGTGACTCAGCACCCAATGACCTTATTTGCTGATGACAGCACAGTTTTATTCACGGGACGAGACAAGGTCTCAATTGAAATGGACATAACTCAGAATTTATATAGGATAATAGAGTGGCTGAATGACAATAATCTTAAAATTAATTTGGATAAAACGCATATTATGTCATTCAAACAAAGAAAAAACACACCAAAAATTAATATTAACTATAAAACTAAAATCATAAATGAAAAAGAACACACAAAATTTCTGGGAATTTGGCTGGACGAAAAAATGGCATGGAGTAAACATATTGAACACATAATAAAAAAGATAAATCAATTCCACTATGCACTACATAACCTTATAAAAATTACAAATCGTGAAACAGTCATAACCGCCTACCATGCATACGTCTCTTCAACATTGAGATATGGTATAATATTTTGGGGAAATTCTCCAAAACGCGAACTAGTATTTAAAGCGCAAAAGAAATGTTTACGAACAGTATGTCAGTTGCAGGTTACCGATAGTTGCAAACCGCATTTTATTGACCTTAACATTCTGACCCTACCATCTTTATATATATTTGAAGTAGCTATGTTTGTAAGGAAACATTTTAGCATATTTGAATACGCTATTAATAAACGACATAGGAACAAACTACGCACAAAACCTCATAAAACAGCCCTGTATTCAAAAAGTTTCCTGGGTATGGCTCCTAAAATTTTTAATAAACTCCCAAGATACATCAAAGAAACCGATAATATAGAACAATTTAAGAAATTGCTTTCGAGTTTTTTATTATATAAAGCATACTACTCTATCAACGAATACTTTGAAAATAAAATGAATGGTTATTAGTACCTGCAATAATTAATGGACGATTTATTTATAACATGTTAATATTTATGTAATTGATAATTAAGGTGATGGTGATAAACAAATATTTGTATGCCTTAGTAGGCGAAACATAGTGTTACGTATTATACCTTTTCCACCAAGTTTGTAACTTTTTACCTATGTTTGACAAATAAATTATTTGATTTGATTTGATTTGATTTGATTTGATGGTGATGCTGCAGGAGCAGGCTCGCCAGCAGGCGGAACAGGTTCGTCAGTTGAAAGAGCAGCTTCAGAGTGGACAAGAGGAACAGGCCCGCCGACAGGAGGAACAGATGCTCCTCATGAAGGACCTTCATGCTACCTTTGGGAAAGAGATAAGGGAGGTGAAGGATAGGGTTGCTCAACATGACAACCGCCTGGTGGAAGCTGAAACCCGAATCGAAGAACATGAAACCCGAATCAACCATGTGAACAATCGGGTTGACAACGTGATGGCTGACGTGAAGAAAACGCTGAACGACCTCAAACTTGGGGATGGAACTACAGCTCCCGTAGTAGCTACAACACCTTCGCTACGTGGGTTCAAGGTACCACCGTTCGACGGGACTTCTTCCTGGTCGGCCTACAAAATCCAGTTCGAGGCCGTCATGGAGGCAAACGGCTGGAATAAAAGCCAGACCATGACTGCACTCACCTTAGGCCTGCGCGACCAAGCCTTAACCGTGTTGGAAGCTCTCGGTAAGAAAGTGACCTACGAGCAGCTCCTTGAGGCATTGGAGGCGAGATATGGTGACGCTCACCTGGAACACGTCTTTCGCGCGCAGCTTAAAGATCGCGTGCAACGCAGCAATGAAAACCTGCAGCAAGGAACCAAGCAAGGAACCTGGTGCAGATATTCATCGACGGCATCCGCGACCTGGAAGTCAGAGCTGCTGTGAGGCTCGGGCACCACGAGACGCTTAAGGACGCCTTGGCCCATGCACTGGAGGTAGAAGCCGTGCGGCAGGATCATCGTTCCCATCGCGTCAGGGAGGTTGCAGCAGCTACAGTTCGCGACCGCAACAGAGGATACAGCCCTAGGTGCTATGGCTGTGGGGAAAAGGGCCATCTTCGATCCAGCTGCCCTAAGCGAACCGTGGAAAGGAGAGTTGATCGACCTCGAGAGGGTAGTGCAGCTAACGGTACTGCCTGGCGGCGACAGGATCATCGTTCACCTCACGCTAGGGAGGTTACAGCAGTTACGGTTCGCGACCACAATAAAAAATACAGCCCGAGGTGCTATGGCTGTGGGGAAAGGGGCCATCTTCGGTCCAGCTGCCCTAAGCACACCCTAGGAAGGGAAGGCGAACGGTCTCAGGAAGGAGGTGCGGCTAACAGCACCGCCCAGCAGCAGCAGGAATACGACTTTACTATCCGACGCTGCAGCGGGAAATCTCATGGCAACGCAGATGCATCGTCAAGAAGACCTTGTCCTGAAGATTGCAACCATTGTAGTAGGCAAGAGAGTAAGGAAGTGGTATCCGTGAGGATGCTCAGGACAGACCACCTCAGCAACGGGTGGAAGGACAGCCTACGACATGCACAGCAGGAAGATCCGGACATCAAGCCGATTCTGGGATGGATGAAGGCCCGTGCTACCAAGCCTAAGTGGAGGGACGTCTCAGCGATGAGTTCAACCACGAAAAGCTATTGGGCCCAATGGGAGAGCTTGCTGCTTCAGGATGGAGTCCTGTGCCGTAAATGGGACAATGGTCGTGGAGACAGCTGTCGTTTGCAAATGGTTATCCCTAAAGCTAAAGTGCCGAATGTTCTACAGCTGTGCCATAATGGCCATTCAAGAGTCCATCTGGGAGTTAAACGAACTCTACTGAAGGTCCGAGAACAGTTTTACTGGGTCCATTATCGTGACGATGTCGAGGATTGGTGTCGTACATGTACAAGTTGTGCGGCTGTGAGGGGACCTCAGACACGGAGTAGAGGAGCGTCGAAATTGTACAATGTTGGTGCACCACGGGATAGGACATCCCTTGGCATTGCGGAGCCGTTACAGAAAGGCGTAAGAGGGACTCCTAAGATCGTCCAAGTGGATCGCTTGGCGCGTTATCATGGGACCGATAATTCTCGGGACGAGCATGTCTTAGGAGGGGGCAGTGTTACGCGCTCCAGTCGACGACCCAACTAGCGCCATCTAGTGTCAGGAACGAGAGCGAGGGGAGCGTTGCAGTTTATGACATCACAGATCTTTCGACCGACAGCGCCACCCGAAGAACTAAGTTTCTAGAGAATCTATACTCGAGCTCTCGGTACCTTGCGCGTGTGTGCAGAATCGCTGTCACCCTTGAAGACTAAGTAGTAATGCCTTGTTTCTAGTAAAAAGGGTTTCCGGATCTCTACTCTCACCGTAAGCAATACAGCAGCATAAAACTGCTATTTTTCGCTGGTAATCTATGAGAGCACTATCCTTCCCCGGTCGAGCCGACCCCTTCATGCTACAACCATAATATAGCCGTAGCACGGTTCTACCACGTAATATAATTAATCTCATACGATTTTAGAAAATAGAAATTCAGTTTATCGTAACATTGGAAGCCCAAAGTGTCAGCTATCATGAATATTTGCATTTACTAAGCGCACATACCCATTGTGATTTATTGGCTAATGATATGGACTGTGCCACCGCTGTTAGGCTTGCTAAATGCGTTATTTATCATGGAAATTGTATGGAGTTCATGGAAGTATTTTTTTGTTTTGTTGTAATAAATCTGCGTAAGGGAATCCATTACTCACTTTGTGAAAGCTGTAAAAGATTTATTTTTATTCATTTATTACCTCGTAGAAAACGAATGCACTCTTCAGTTATAATAAACTGCGGTTACATTATAATAAATTGCAACCGCAATTAATTTTTATCCTGTTTTATCAAGAAGATGCTATTTTACATGTCTTGTTTTAGTTTCTTACTTTCGCCTTCTACGACTACCACGGGGAGATATTATAGTGTATAAAATCTAAGTAAAATTTTACTTCAAATTATGCTTGCTTACAAAATTAACCAAGAAAAGGAGGTGAAGTCTACAGCCGAATTGAGAAATTCGTCTGTACACTTGACTCTACAATCAGGCTGGTGCACCTATTTAATTATTCATTTTTATTGCATAGAATGAAGTGTGCACGCCTTGCAATACATAACGCAGTGTTGGTGCCGACTTTGTTATATGGCAGCGAAACCTGGGTATGCCAGAAGAAATAATACTAGTTTTTACGGAATTTATCGCGTATATTTAACTTTTTAATACCCGACGTTTCGAGAGCTTTACAGCACCCATGGTCACGGGAAGGACTGAGATGTTTAACGCCCAGATGTCATAGTTAACCGCGGTTACCATAGATTAAAATGTAACTTTTGTTCCGATCTACACAGTATGAACTTATGGTATCATGAAGCCTTGCAGTTGTATGCTTGGGTTGGGATTTAATTTTATTTATTATAGGATCCCAAGCAGATGGTAGCACCCAGCCATCTTCTCTATTGAAATTAGGGTGTTTTTTGATTTCAATAGCCTCGCGAATCATCCTTGGAAGGAATCGGTGTTCTTTAGCGAGGATTTGTGGTCTATCAAATCTGATGTAGTGACGGGGGCGATCCTGTACATGTTCACAGACTGCAGACTTCCCGGAGCGTCGATTCTTCACATCAGCTATATGTTCTTTGACGCGGGTTTTAATTGATCTTTTAGTTTGTCCTATGTAGGAGAGACCACATTCACAATCAAGCTTGTACACTCCTGCATCTTGCAGAGGGACGTTACACTTGACTGATGGTAAAAACTGACCAATCTTCTTCGGCGGCTTGAAGTATGTTTTGATGGAAGCGCGCTTCAAGATGTAGCCAATCTTGTCAGTGACTCCTCTAACATATGGCAGTACAGCAGGTACACGCTCGACTGTTCTGTTCTATTCTGTGTGTTGCTTCACTCGTTCTCTGTGACGTAGGCGCGGGACCCGAAGCTTGTTGTCATGCAAAACTTGCGTGACGTGTTGGAGCTCGGCAGCCAGGTGTTTACTGTCACAGATCCCTCGTGCTCTCTGAAACAAAGATTTACCCACGGTAGTTAACTGTGAAGGATGGTGGTGAGAATCACCGTTTAAATATCTATCTGTATGGGTCTTTTTTCTACACACAGTATGGCTCAAGGTGATATCAGGATTCCGAATTACTAACACATCTAGAAAAGCTAAGGAATTGTTTGTCTCTAACTCCATTGTGAACTGAATTTTAGAATTTATAGAGTTAAGATGGTCTAAAAATGCAGTTACTTTATCTAAAGGTAGAATTGTGAAAGTGTCGTCTACGTACCGCTTGTAGAATCTTGGATTTATGGGAGAAGTAAGCAGGGCTTTCTCCTCAAAGTCTTCCATGAATATGTCGGCGACAATGGGAGATACAGGTGAGCCCATCGCCACACCATCTACTTGCTTGTAGAACTCCTCCTTCCACAATAAGTAGCCAGATGTGAGGCAGTGTCTGAGTAATACTGCATATTCTACGGGCATGTTGTTTTCCTCCAGCCTCCTAGTTACAATTGAGATGCAGTCTTCAACAGGTAAGCATGTAAACAATGACTGCACATCAAAACTGACCATAGTTTCATTGTCTGCCAGACGCAGGTCTTTAATCTCGCTGACAAAATGGTAGGAATCCTTTATGTGTGCTCTTGTGTGTCCCCTGAGCGGTGAGAGTATTTTCGCAAAGTGTTGAGCCAATCTGTAAGTTGGTGAATCGATTTGGCTCACTATGGGACGTAATGGAGCATTGGGCTTGTGTATTTTTGGTAACCCATACAACTTTGGTGATTTGGTGCACGTAGGTATTATCCATTTTACGTCCAGATTTAATTTTTCGGAGTGTTTCTTTATGAGGTCACTAGTTGTTTTTAGTGTGCTATTTGTTGGGTCGTTTTTAACCTTTTTATAAGTACTTACATCCGACAAAAGTTCTTGTATTTTAGAATTATAATCTGACGTATCCATGACTACCGTGGCGTTTCCCTTATCTGCGCGGAGAATCGTAAGTTCTGGTTTATTGCGTAGGTTCTTTAACGCTATAAATTCGTCTCTGGGAAGATTCGGTTTAGGCACTGAACATCGACGTAACATAGACGAAATGTCTTGACGTATCGCCTCCAAATCTTCTTTCCGCATATTGTTTTTAAATAAACAGTCCTCGACGCAACAGATAATTTCTTCGTACGGTAATCTGCGCGGACTTATAGCGTAGTTGAGTCCTTTGGATAAAACCTTAATTGTTGCATCATCCAGTGTTTGTTTTGACAGATTATAGAACGCGATTAATCTATGATCTGTGTTTGTCAATGGTTGCTTTTGGTTCTGGCATTGATTCGGATGTTTGACATTTGATTTGGCCGTTAATTTTTGATATTTTTCTATATGTTTGTTTTTGCATTCGTTATATTTACTAATTTCGCGTTTATTTAATGTTTCCATGCAAACATTATAATCAAACGTCGTTAAAACTTTCTTTAATTCACTGGATGATGTGTCTATGGATTTATTGATGTCATATAGATATCCAAGCCATAAATCCAAGATTCTACAAGCGGTACGTAGACGACACTTTCACAATTCTACCTTTAGATAAAGTAACTGCATTTTTAGACCATCTTAACTCTATAAATTCTAAAATTCAGTTCACAATGGAGTTAGAGGCAAACAATTCCTTAGCTTTTCTAGATGTGTTAGTAATTCGGAATCCTGATATCACCTTGAGCCATACTGTGTGTAGAAAAAAGACCCATACAGATAGATATTTAAACGGTGATTCTCACCACCATCCTTCACAGTTAGCTACCGTGGGTAAATCTTTGTTTCAGAGAGCACGAGGGATCTGTGACAGTAAACACCTGGCTGCCGAGCTCCAACACGTCACGCAAGTTTTGCATGACAACAAGCTTCGGGTCCCGCGCCTACGTCACAGAGAACGAGTGAAGCCGGCCACAGTCGAACGTGTACCTGCTGTACTGCCATATGTTAGAGGAGTCACTGACAAGATTGGCTACATCTTGAAGCGCGCTTCCATCAAAACATACTTCAAGCCGCCGAAGAAGATTGGTCAGTTTTTACCATCAGTCGAGTGTAACGTCCCTCTGCAAGATGCAGGAGTGTACAAGCTTGATTGTGAATGTGGTCTCTCCTACATAGGACAAACTAAAAGATCAATTAAAACCCGCGTCAAAGAACATATAGCTGATGTGAAGAATCGACACTCCGGGAAGTCTGCAGTCTGTGAACATGTACAGGATCGCCCCCGTCACTACATCAGATTTGATAGACCACAAATCCTCGCTAAAGAACACCGATTCCTTCCAAGGATGATTCGCGAGGCTATTGAAATCAAAAAACACCCTAATTTCAATAGAGAAGATGGCTGGGTGCTACCATCTGCTTGGGATCCTATAATAAATAAAATTAAATCCCAACCCAAGCATACAACTGCAAGGCTTCATGATACCATAAGTTCATACTGTGTAGATCGGAACAAAAGTAAAATTTTAATCTATGGTAACCGCGGTTAACTATGACATCTGGGCGTTAAACATCTCAGTCCTTCCCGTGACCATGGGTGCTGTAAAGCTCTCGAAACGTCGGGTATTAAAAAGTTAAATATACGCGATAAATTCCGTAAAAACTAGTATTATTTCAATGTGTAGTGTTTGCGTAAATATAAGAAATCATTATGCCAGAAGAAGTCTAAAAGCAAGTTGAATGCAGTGGAGATGCGATCTCTTCGTAAAATGTGTGGCGTTACCACAGCCGACCGAAAGCGAAATGAAGAGATTCGCAATATGGCAGGATTGAAAGATGACCTTATCACAAAAATTGATAGGGGCGTACTCCGATGGTTTGGGCACGTTGAGCGAATGAGTGAAGACCGAATTGTGAAGAAAATATATAGCGCGAAAGTAAATATTAAAAGGTGTCGAGGTAGACCTAGACTAACTTTCGAAGACCATGTGAGCAAATTACTCGAAGAGGAGAAGGTCAAGAGTACTCGGATACCTAGACGTGCATGTATGAAGAAGTTAATGAACATGAAAGAAGCGAAAGAGGTATGTAAGGATCGTGACACTTGGCGATCTGTTCTCTCTGGCTACCCCGTTAGGGATTGTGCGTGAAGATAATTAAGTAAGTAAGTATCTTTTGAAATGAATAGTTAAAAGTTGTGAGCATTAAAAATATTCACTATATAAGTATCAGTACACCAAAGGCCAAAAGGATATATTGAATTACTTTAGATCTGTCTTCGTATTCATCACAGAAGTAGCTGCCAAGTCCCACTTATAATGCAGAAACATTAACGGTATTGGCAAAATAGACAGACCCATCCACCACGTCCAAACGGCTACAGATTTCTTGCTATAGCAGATCCCTTCCGCAGAGACAGTGATCTTATATGTACGTGGTAGAGCCGTGCTGCAGATATATTATGGTTTTAGCACAAATTGATCGGCTCGACCCGGCACGGACCACTCTGCCACGGAATACCGGCGTAAAATAGCAGCTATATGCCGCTGTTTCGTTTGATGAGTGTAGAGAACTGGAGATCCTTTTTACAGGAAACAAGGCTTTTCATCTTAGTCCTCGGGGGTGGCAACGCATCTGAATTTTAATTCCTAATTGAGCATAAATGTAGATTTCTATGGGCCACAGCAACTACTTAAAATCAGGTGGACTATTTGCTCGTTTGTCACCCTCATTATATAAAAAAATGCAATTTAACGGGCACAACGCCGATTGTTTCGGTTCACGTTTAAACGATCATGTAACATCTGTTTATAAATTTGCCTTAGCTTATGGCACACAGCTTGTAGTTTCGCCTACAAGGAATCCAGATGTGGGGATCATACACCTTCCCTGTTGGACCTTCTGCTGACCTCCCATCCGGACGGATACCAGATTTCCGTCAACGCCCCTCTTGGCTCCTTGGACCATTGTCTAGTTAAGAGTGTGGTGTCACTCACGCTAACCTCGCGGTTGTTCTACCATTTCTGAGGCGATTTTTGAAGCATTCAATTTGCCGCACTGCTTCTATTGCATTTTGGCAGACTTCTTACGCTATCTAAATATTTCATTTCTTCGGCATGCTTAGACGATATTTTTACACCGCGCCGTAAATCAGCACGTTTTACACGTGTTAGATCCATGCTGTTGCTATGTAATCATTTTATATTTGCAGCACAATTTGTTTGGCTAAACCGGGGAAGAAGGACCATGATCTCAGAGTTTACCAGCATAAAACAGCAACTTAATGCTGCTGTATTTTGTATGGTGAGTAAAGGGTACCTTGTTTTTTTCAAGGATAGGTGTAGATGTCATTAAACAGCAGCATCAACTTACCATTAGGGATCACATGTTGCAACGAATAGATTGTCTCGGTTATGTAGTTTTAAATGTATACACTAAATGTATAAATTTAAAACTACCGTTACGTACTGGTTATATAAACAATAAAATAATTTATTGTCTGCTGCCATTATATTGGGGGAAAAAGGACAATCTTCGAATCTAAAGTGATGTTTATGGGACCCCAGTAACACAAAGCCTCAAAATATTTTTTATTTTTACGATATGCAGATTTCTTCACGATATTTTTATTAACCATTTTTATAAAAATAAATTGACAAGCAACTTACAATTCAGTTAGCACTTAAAGTTACATTATAAAAAGCCGTGGTAGCTCAGATGATTAACGCTCGCTGTAAATATAACAGAACGCGAGTAACCCGGATTCGATCCTCGCCGTCACAAATGAAACTGTTAATTGCAATTTTAAGTGGTGATTTACCACGTGCTCGGCGGTGAAGGAAAACATCGTGAAGGAAATCTACATGCCTGAGGAATAAGAAAAGAAAATATTTTGAAGACATGTGAAGTTCGCCAACACGCATTGGAGCAGCGCGGCGGACACTTCCTTGCCCGTAAACTTTCTCAGAAATAAAGGGAGGCTTGTGCCCAGCTGTGGGACGTGTATAGGCTGTAACTTTACCGTTTTTACGTTTCGCTTATTTGGACACGGAACCCTAAAACCCCAATACCCTAAAACCCTAAAAGCAACAAAGTTATAAAAACCAAAATATTGAACTCTCCTCAAAAAGACTGGATAAATAAAGACGTATTAGAAAGAATTGATAGACGAAATGAAAAAGAGTTTTAAGCAAAATCCGGGAAACTTAGAAATCGAAAAAAGATTTAAGAAGGAAAGAAATGAAACGTTCGAGTTTATTCAAGCAACAAAAAATAAATATTACAATAAAGCTTTGGAAAATTGTGTTGGTAAGTCTTCCAAAATGTGATAACTCATAAATAACATATCAAACAACAAAACCAAAGAAAATTTCACACCCACTGAACTATTAACTGCTCAAGGCTTTATTAACAACCCGCAAAATATCTGCGAAAAAATTAATGAATATTTCGCAAATATAGGTATTGTTCTGGCAAAACAATTTCCATCTCAGTATCATAAGAAATATTTACATACAATGCAAAATTCTTTGCTTTTCCTCCAGAAATATTCCAATTTCTTCTATTAAATTTAGAAATCGTTCCAGTGTCAATCCACGACTTAGCTACCTTACTTCTCTATAATACAGTAAATCTCCATATTCGCTTTCGATGTCATCAAGGAATTGTTTGAATTGCCTGTGATTGAGTCCTCGTGATTTTATGAAATTTACAGTCGACAATACTACTATCATGACATTTTGAAATTCAATTTCTTTTAGAACAGAGGGCTTCTTAGTTATGAAGGTCTCATGCAGTGAAACTGCATGAGACCTTCAGCGTTTATGTTTTTTTTTGCAGATGCTTTTTCAGTAAAGTTTACGGTGCTCCTTCGACGATTGGTGTCATTTCTGGGCTAGTTGACCAGAATTGACACCAATCATCGAAGGAGCACCGTCAGTCGCAACTCCCGATAATTTTGATAAGTCCAAATCAGTTTTTGAACACTCATCCAAAATAACATTGAGTATATCAACTCCTCTGGTTTGACCTTTCAATGAACACATTCCTAATAACTCTTCTAAGACTTCAAAATCTTGAGTAACACCTCGTAAGAATATCAGAAGTTGAGCTGTGGAACTAATATCAGGGGATTCGTCGAGTGCTAATGAAAAAAATTCAATGATCTTAGTTTTTTCATTTAATTGTTCCGCAATATTACCTGACAAAGACATAAATCGTCTTTGGATAGTCATAAGATTCAGTTGAATTTTCTCAAACTTTTTTGCTGCTTCTGGACACATTTTCTTAGCGGCAATTTCTATGCATTCTTTTACAAAATCACACACACACAAATGGTTTGTAAACATAGCTTGCTGACTAATAAGCTCCCGTTTTAAAGACAATATTTTTTGCTTTCTTAATTCGCCGGTAAACTTGGTAAAAGTAGGATGCTGCATTTCATAGTGCCTTTTTACATTATATTCCTTTGCAATCGCAACAGAATTTAAGACTATACAAAAAAGTATTTCGCAGTCCAAATTTCTTGAAACTGCCGATTTTCATCTTTAACTTTACGTTTTTTACTAGGTCCTGGCTTGTCCATGTTGCGTTCTAATCTTGGCTAGGATTAACACAGGATCTAAAAACAATTACAGTACCTACTTAAATTACCCATCCTTTTTTAAATTACCATAAATTACCAAAAATAATTGATTAAATAGGTAGGGAAACACTTATTAATAACAGAGTTTTACCTACGATTTCACAAAACAATTATACACGGCACTTGACGGGAAATCTACGTTGAATGTGGATCAAAATATATGACACCGGTTAGTGGAGTTAAAATCTACACTAGAACTATTGACACTTCACTCAAATTAAAACCGAACTGTCGGTCGCAGCGGTTAGCGTGGCTTTTATACCGCGCGTATAGAGTAGAAAACTGTCTTGAAAAATCACGAAACCGACTCCGGAAGCTTCGTGTATCTACCTACGCGAGCAATCGGGAATTCGGGACTATTGCTATCTCGCTTGCTCTAACAATATAACCCGTGGATAAGCCGCCACCGCGCTGCCAACGTCGCCGCGCCGCCGGCCGCGGCGGTTCCTCAAGAAAACGAATTTAACCGAGATCAGCGCGAACATTACCGACCGCTGTTACCGACGCATGCACGGCACACTTATAAGCGCACTTAAGAGCGCACGCGCGAGATTCAAATTAATTTTCGAACATATTATTTTTTTTGGTTTTATTCTATAATATAATTCTATATTTTTCGAATGTACGAGAGTATTATTTTTGCTGTCGGCGGGCCACCAGTATTCGACCGACGGGTCGCGGTCTGTGCATCTACGACTATAATATAGCTGCATTGTGGCTCTTCCACGTCTAAAAATGTCATTTTTTTAACTGTAATAGTGGAGAACAACGGTCCACTATTAACAGACTCCGAGTGGTTTTAAGGTGGAGAAATGAAACTACTGTTTATTTAAAGCCGATTGGAGTATGAATATGGAATGGAATGGAATATATTTTCGTTAACCTTGCCTATATTTATATGGCTAGCTGCGTTGTTGGTTTACCAATGGTAACAATTTTTATTTTCCCTAGCCAATTATAATTCTTACATTATGACCAATGAAGATTAATCAAAATATGCAACTATTATGTACGTTTCGTTTCCCGGCGTGAGACTCGTGTTATGTTCACGAAGCTACGTCGCTGGATCGGGCTATAAAAGTCATGCAGATCGGTGCGCACGCGAGTGCCTTGAACCCCACAACACCAAGGAGTGTCCTCGGGCCAAAGACGCCAAATCCCCACCCGCATGTATCCTGTGCAAACAAACAGGCCACCCTGCAAACTACAGAGGCTGCTCTTGCGCACCACATCCTCGCCCCAGTAGACAAGCTCCACCGCCGGTTAATGACCGCTCATTCCCGGCTCTCTACCAACGGCCCCGTCAGGGCCCTTCTCAGCCCATCCAGGGCTTCTCTCACCCCCCTCAGAGTCCCCCTAGGCCCTCAGGGCATTATTCGGCCCCCTCCGGGTTCCTCAAAGCCTATGCAGCCTCCAGTCTTTCCCTGGGGCCCTAATAAGGCAGACCCACCGCGGACAACCTCCGCCCCACAACAACAACAAACACAGCCCACCATTGAAGACCTAAAAACGATTTATTCCGCTATTAGGAACAACAAAGTTAGTGAATTCGCGGTGTTAGCACGCAAATTGCGCACTGCGAGGTCCCCTCAGGACCGTCTCCTCGCTCTTACAGAGCATCATAATCTTTTTTGCTCGTTGTAAGTTAAGTTAACTTAATTAACTTAACTTCAATGACAGAGCAGTTTGCTCTACCAAAGTCGGACGGTCGTATCAAACTTAAGGGTTTATCGCTTGTATCTGTCTATCTATGTATTTAATATTCGCGGTTTGCGAAATAACCTCCCAGAGCTTAAGCTGTTTCTTCGGAATCGTGAAGCCGATTTCCTCCTCCTACAGGAAACTAATCTCAAAACTAAGGACACTAAAGGCCTTTCTATTAAAAACTTCTCTCTTCTTCGTAACGACAGACCCGACCGCCGAGGTGGCGGAACGGCCATCTATTACAAGAAGACACTTCACTGCTCGCCCATTTCTACTCCGCAGCTTACCAACATGGAAGCCACGGTATGCAGGCTAGCTATGACTGGACATCAGTCCATCCTCATAGCCTCCTGTTACATCCCTTCAGGAACCCATTCCCTCAAAAAAGATTTTGAGGCCATTTTATCTTTAGGCAATTCGGTCATTATGTTTGGAGATTTTAACTCCAAGCATACTGAATGGACATGCCGTACTACGTCCCCTAGTGGCAAGATACTGCTCGATATCACGCAGTCTCTTGATATTACCGTCCATTATCCCCTCGGTGTTATTCACTTTCCCGATGACACCGATCACGCCCCCGATGTACTAGATTTTGCGTAACTCCAAGGAGTTTCTCTCAACCTCAGAGCAATGGAGACACTAGACGATCTAGGATCCGATCACCGACCGGTCTCCCTCATTCTTGGCCATCAGCCACCTCCCCCAAAACACACCAAAACCGTCACTAATTGGAAGCGATTCAAGGAGTCCCTAGCTAAAGCTCTGGACTCACAGGACTCTACCATCTCCCTACCGTCGGACTTAGGCAGTCCCGAAAAAATCGACACCGTGGTCGATACACTCTCCACCCTTATTAAATCCTCCCTTAAAGAGAACAAAAGGGTCGTGTGGACTTCCCCTACATATTAGCAACCTATTAAAAGCCAAAAAAGCTGCTTTCCGGAGAGCAGCAAAATATCCCACCCCCGAATATAGGCGCGCGGCCAATCGTCTTCAACGAGAACTCCGTTTCCGCCTCTCTGAATTTCGAGACCTCGAAAAGAGTAAACTCATGGAGAATATCTCTCCATCTCATACTGCGTACTATCAGATGACTAGAGCCCTCCGCATAGACGCTATCACCCACACTCCCCCTCTCTCCCGTCCCGACGGTACGGTTGCCTTCGAGGACGAGGAAAAGGCTGAGTGCTTTGCAGATAGCATTGCCGCACAATGTTCTCCTAGCTCTCAACCCGTCGACCCCTCACACGTCCAGGCAGTGGAGAATGAGGTCCCGGTCCCGCTGGAACTCACCCCCTACAGCCTCCGAACCTATCTCTGTGTCCAATGATGAGATTTTATCCCTCATCAAAGGACTTAAGCCTTAAAAGGCTCCGGGCGCGGATGGCATCTCCAACCAAGCCCTAAAACACTTTCCTGAGCAGGTGTTAACCTTTTTATCTATTATCTTCAATGCCTGCTTCAACGAAGCAAGCATTGCTTCAAAGAGTCATCCAAACTCGTATGAGGCGCTATCTGTTTCCCACAGACGGTGACCATCTTATCATTCCCCATCAATTCGGTTTCCGAGCGCAACACTCATGTCCCCAACAAGTTCACCATATTGTGGAATATATCCTCAGCGGTTTTTATCCTCGTCGTCATAAGACCATCGCGGTCTTTTTCGACATAGCTAAAGCCTTCGATAGAGTCTGGCATACAGGTCTTATCCACAAGCTGTACAAAATAGGTCTCCCCGATCGTCTAGTACGTCTCGTGGCCTCTTACTTAAAGCATCGTACCTTTCGTTTTAGACACGAAGGCACGCTATCTTCACTGCGCCCTATCAAAGCTGGTGTCCCTCAGGGCTCAGTACTTGCTCCTCTGCTGAACATCCTGTTCACCAACGACATTCCCAACCCGTCGAAAGGTGTTCAGCTCTCCCTCTTCGCAGACGACACTGCTATCTACTGCAAAGGTACCTCACTACCTTTCATACGGAACAAGATTCAAAAGTCAGTTGACGACCTAGGAGCTTGGTTCAAAAATGGCGCATCGATGTGAACCCGGAGAAGAGCTCCACCGTTCACTTCGGTTATAAACGACGCCGTCTCAAAAACACTCCACCAATACGTATGCTAGGGACCCCCGTCCCCTGGCATACGACTGCCAAATATTTAGGTGTCACTCTGGACGCAAGGCTCACTTTCAGGCCCCACGTCAAAAGAGTAACCCGTCGCGCACGTTTTTACCTGAGTAGGCTCAACAGTATGTTGAGCCGACACAGTAAAATGTCCTTTAGAAACAAGCGTACCCTTTATAAGGTCTGTATACGACCAGTCATGTCCTACGCGGGCCCCGTTTTTGCCCACGCCGACCCTAAAATTATTAATGAACTCCAAATAGTTCAAAACCCTTTCTGTCGTCGAGCTGCGAACGCACTTTGGTACATCCGTAATGCCGACCTTCATCGGGACCTAGAGCTCCCCACAGTTCAATAATTTCTTAAAAAAACTCTCTGAGAACTTCTTCAAAGCCTCAGAGTCGCACTCAAACCATTTAATTCGTGAGGCAGCTACTTATGCAGCCCCATCCACCTCTCGCTATCGAGTCCGCAGGCCGAGAAACTCTCACTCGGACCCGCCTAATAAACTATCAAACGACCTGAACTGCCTCCTGGCGGCTCAGGCCAACTCTAATTCAATTAAATTATTTATTCATACTTAATTTTCCTTCGTAGGCACTCCCTAAGCGGCTCGTAGCCGCCTGCGCCCTCTTTTCCCAAAATAGGGTCGCTCACGATAAGGCATAATAAAGCTTAATCAGCCAGTTGCCTGTCCCTAAAGGCGGGTTTTAAAGGGTATCACTTAGGTTCCCCGGTAGGATGTGAGTCCCTCATAACCACGATAGACCGGCTATCGTGGTATGCGTAATGCATTTTCCGCCTCCATACGTATAGGGTAGCCCTTTAATAGCATCGGGTGCAAAAAAAAATGCGCGCGCGTAGTCGGTGAGCGGTGGCGGCGTGGAACACAGCTCCGGAACAGCAAGAAGAAACGAGCTGCGGCGTTGAAGAAATGGCTCACAATTGGTTGACGGATACGTGACGATAACGGTGTGTGAAGACAATGTGGCGCTGAATGATATTTGCGTCTGCTTCTTGTTTCTTTATAAGAACGTCAAATTATCTATATGCAGTCCGCAGTATCTCAGTAGCCGGAGATAGTTAGGAAATAAATGTTTTTTACCTTCGCCTTCCGCGTTATGGTAGCAGCAGAGTATATATTGTTTATTCCCGTTTAGGGTTGATTAGTCTGGCTGCTACATCACTCTCCCCCTAGCGAAAGCGTACCGGAGGATTGACGACTCGCCCGTATCTCGTAGTTTTTAAAATAGGTAACATAGTTTTTAAAACCCGTAACATTCATTGCTATGCAGATGACAGCACTGGTGATGCTTTTTACACCGGCCGAGCCAATATTTCTCGGGAAAACCTTAAAGAGTTACAGGCGTTAAATACAAACAAGGGTATGGGGCCCGATAATATATCACCAGTATTTCTGAAAAATACAGCAGTTAATATTGCTAAACCGCTGTGTTTCCTTTTTAATAAATGTTTAAGTGAAGGTATATGTCCTAACATATGGAAAGCCGCTAGAATAGTGCCTGTATATAAGTGTGGTTCAAAACGAAATGTTGAGAACTACCGTCCTATTTCTATTTTGTCAGCTGTGTCGAAGCTCTTCGAACGATTAATTTTTAATTTTATATATCCATCACTGCATAATTTAATCATACCCGAACAACACGGTTTTGTAAGACGACGATCAACTACTACCAATTTATTAATATATCTAACGGACTTATTCGAAAATTTAGACTCTAATCATCAAACTGACTGTATTTATACAGACTTTCGTAAAGCCTTCGACAGAGTTGATCACAAAATCCTACTTGATAAAATTGCTTTCAACGGTATACGTGGCAATCTGTGGCGGTGGATTAAATCATACGTAACTAACCGCACGCAAAAAGTTGTTATTAATGGTTACGAATCAGAGTCTGTGTCTATCACCTCCGGGGTACCTCAAGGATCTATATTGGGACCACTATTATTTATACTTTTTATTAATGATATTGACTCCTGTTTTCAGCACAGTAACATTTTACTATATGCTGACGACCTTAAAATTTATCGTACCATTTGTAACAATGATGATCACCTCAGACTCCAGGATGACTTGGACCGCTTTTCTGCTTATTGTATAAAAAATAAATTAAGTCTTAGTATTAATAAGTGCAAAATGTTAACTGTCACTAAGAAAATTAATTTTAATCAACAATCATATTCCCTGTGCAGCTCTATTATTGAAAAAGTACATTCTATTTGTGACCTCGGCATTACCATTGACAGTAAATTAACACTCGATACACATGTTGAACAAATATGTAATAAAGCTCTTAAAATGTTTGGGTTTGTAATGAGAGCCTGTAAGGATTTCACCAACCCTCTCAGTTGGAATACGCTGTTGCTTTGTGGAATCCTTTTTATAATGTCTATATCGATCAGATTGAGAGGGTACAAAAAAAGTTTTTTAAGTCAATGTTCTATAGATGTAAGCATAAATATTGTTCGTGTAATGCTATTTTAAATAAATACAAAATGTTAACTTTAAAGCTCAGACGACAACAATTAGTAGCAATGTTATTATTTGACCATTGCCATAATAGATATGATTGCATTCCTGTAATAAATAAATTGCGATATCGTGTATGCATGTTGCAATGCATTTTCCGCCTCCTTACGTATAGGGTAGCCCTTTAATAGCTTCGGGTGCAAAAAAAAAAATGCGCGCGCGTAGTCGGTGAGCGGCGGCGGCGTGGAACACAGCTGAAGAAGCAGGCTGCGGCATTGAAGAAACGGCTCACAATTGGTTGACGGATACGTGACGATAACGGTGTGTGAAGACAATGTGGCGCTGAATGATATTTGCGGCTGCTTCTTGTTTCATTATAAGAACGCATGTAGCAGCAGAGTATATATTATTTATTCCCGTTTAGGGTTCATTAGTCTGGCTGCTACATAACCATATAAGAGCAAAGGATTTTTACACATGCAGCCTAGTCCGATGAGAATTTTTTCATAAATATTCTTACAATATGTTATTGCATCACATTACAAAGTTTTTAGATGTGTTTAATGGAAGCGAAATGTGAAACGTGAACGTGAAGTGTTTAATGGAAGTGTACAAAACTCTGTAAACACAAAAAGTTAAAACTGTCCGTGGACCAACAAAAAAAAATGACCAGCTAGATACACCTGTACGAAATTGATAAGAAAACCCGTAGAGTCAGCTTGTTAGGATTTATTGTTTATATATATCTGAATATAAGTATGTCAATATAATGCTTATTGCTCCATTTCTTACCGAACGGAGTTTTTATAAGGAGTTAAGAGTTTATCAAACTTATATTATTTACTGTTAGATGTGAAAGTCTCGGAAGTCTGTTTTTAATGAAATACAGTTTTACACAAAGAGTGACTGACGTTAACGGCGCAGTCGGGAAAAGAAGCACTGGACGAATGTTTATCGACCAAATTGGCGATATATTGAAGATGGGCTAGATTAAAAGTACGCTCAACCAACATGCATATATGAGTAGGTATATGGATGTAAAGGACCGAGAGAGGTGTGTCAGGATCGTGCAAAATGGAAGTCGTTTGTCTCTTGCTTATTGTTCTAGCTGACAGGCGTTAGTGTTTATGTTTATATTGTGTATGTATTCATTTTCACACGGAGAAAAGAATTATCATCGGCGTGTGTTTTTATAATACTAAAGTGACAAACGATCTTACTATCCACGTGGTGATAAATGGCTACTGCAGTTCATGGACACTTGCAAACAATTTCATACAAAGGAGGATACAGATGTGTTACCACCTCTGAGGAATAATATGAAATATATCACCGGTTGTATTAATACTGGCTCTCTATGCCATTCAGACCAGAACACAGCAGTGCACGTACTACTGATTGGCAGCAGAAACATGTAAGAAGGTCCCAGACAAACTCCCAAACTCTCAGTCCTACCACCTAGTATATTTTACTACTAAAAGTTAATTCTAGATTACTATCCCACCTGATAGTAAGTGGTAATTCATCTGAAGATGGTGAAACGCACTGATTCGATTTATAATCAGATTTACAATTTACAATTTGGTTTAACCAGGGATTCACACAGATTCTTTTTAAAGAAACAAACATATTATTAGTTGCGTGAAATTTTTCTTTGAGCAATATTTTTTTATAGAAAAGAGTGACAAACGGGAACACAGTCCACCTGATGTTAAGTGGTTGCTGTGGCCCGTAGATATATATCCTTGATTACGAAAGAAAATGCAGATGCGTTGTCATCCAAAAAGGACTAAGATGGAATGCTTCGTATCCAGTAAAATGAGTTGAACACAGCAGCGGTGAGCTGCTAATTTACGATGGTATTCTGTGAGAGCGTGACCCTACTTCGGTCGAGCTGACCTATTCGTGGTAAAACTCTATTATTAATATAGGTGCAGCATGGCTCTATCACGTAAATTATTGTAAATTGGTATTAGGGACTACCTTAATACTTTGATAAAATGAGCCTATAGAAGTCCCCCCCCCCCGCTAAGATTGCCCCATTGTGCTTCGCCATAGTTGTACGGTTGGCAGGCGGTTGCCAGCCGCATTTTTTAAAATTTGAAATTGGTCATAAAGATCCATCAGAA
This sequence comes from Parnassius smintheus behrii, assembly GCA_036936625.1. Classification (NCBI taxonomy): domain Eukaryota; kingdom Metazoa; phylum Arthropoda; class Insecta; order Lepidoptera; family Papilionidae; genus Parnassius; species Parnassius smintheus. The sequence goes on from JAUPFT010000031.1 coordinate 4,175,516, forward strand.
ATACGCTGCTGCCCATCTCCTGTATTAGTTTCTATCTGCTGCCTGTAATCACACCTGCGGTATGATATGGGGCTGTGCTGTGAATATTCTTACACACCGCTACATGGAGCACAAAATCCACCGATGTTAATTGGGTGTGGTGCCCATAGACACTAAAATCTATACTCGCTCAAGTGGATGAAACCTTAATGCCTTGGTTCGTGTCCTTTCTTCGCTCCGAATTTTTTTCCTTTTTTTTTCAAGTTCCCTTCTTTTGTGAGAAAATCTATTTTTCGAGCCCCTTTTTTAGTATACGAAAATTTTAATTAAACTAAATTTCAATAATGTCAATAAGATCAAAAAATATTATTCATCGGTATGTAATTTGTATCTAAATGTAATTTCAAGAAAAAAAAACGAGCAAAGCTTGATCATCCGGATACTAATGAGTTATACGTAATAGAGGCATTCTGCAGCTATATTATGGTTGTAGCACCAATGACCCCGCTCTCACAGAATACCAGCGTAAATTAACAGATTAATGCTGCTGTGTTTCTTATGGTGAGTGTAGAGAACCGGAAACCCTTTTCACTGGAAACGAGGATTACATATTAGTCCTTAGGGGTGGCAACGCATCTGCATTGTTTCTTTGAAGATATATTATGTAGATGTCCATGGGCCACAGCGTCTTTTTAACATCATGTGATCCGTGTGCACGTTTGTTACCCTTATTATAAAAAGAAATTCATTTAATTTTAATATCTCAATAATCGTTAAACACCAGGATAAAGCTAACACCAGAACATGAGCATATTCAATTACTTTCTGAGGTTGTTTCACCCCCTAATTATGAAAATAATTATTGAGAATTTTTTAGTGAAAATTTTCTTAAATTTCTCAAACATGTAGTTTTCCTGTAGATGTTTTCTATGACCGTTGAGCAAGTGGTAAATAAGTACTTTAAATTGTTATTAATAATTTCATTGGTATTAGCGGGGATCGAAGCTTGAATGCTCGCGTACTGTGAAATTTAAAACATAGTAGCCTAGACCCTGAACTACCGGGGCACTAAATAAGGTGGAGGGAAATTATTATGCAAGAGCTGTGCAGCGTAATACAGCGCTGTTTCGCTAGATAAACGTATCGCTGGTAGCGACGTAAAGGAGAGCACCTCTTGTAAAATTAAGCCATTCTTACTTCGAGTGCGCTTTGCTATGCATAGAACATTTAACTTTTTAATTTGGGGTTGTAATTTGTTTGGTTTTCAAATGTTAAATTTTCTTTTAATTTAAAAGAAGATCAAACTTTGATGTTGCCTAAATACGCATCATATATGAAAACCCAGTGGTTCCCATTAATTGCCTTATTAGAATCACTATTTAAACGTATGGAAATAACTTTAATTCAGAAAACTCGACCATAAAAATATAAATTGAATTATTTTGAATTTAGTTGTGGTTTCATTTCCTCTAACTGACAAGCGCATCGGTATAGCAAGATCTTTGACAGTCCTCTTATTCACCGGCCAATGTAGAGGTAATAAAACTACATACAATCTCTCGCTGTTATTCTGTGAGAGCGTGGTCCTCTCCCGGTCGAGCCCACCCATTCTTACTGCAACCACAATATAGCTGCATAATAACTGGCTCTTCCACGTAAAAAGTAGTAGATTCATAATTGGGTCCGGTAGGTAGCATTGCTGTCGAGATCCAAAACTCATGCGTGCGAGCCGGGACGGATAGCTTGAAGTACTATTAATAAATACGCGACGGGAAAATATTGTACCCCTTTGTAAGGATATTGCGCGCACTGAGGAATGTGAGATTTGACATAGATAAAGTTTAAATGGAGGAGTGTTGAAAGCTAAAATTTATATTACGTGTAATAAATAAATGAAATAAAGTGAAATAAAACATTCATTGTTTTTGTTCACACTGCTAATGTCGTTTAATGTTTTAAGTGTTAAGCTCACAGATCATAGGTAGCAGAAGCATTACTCGGCTATTTCAAGTTGTTATTCCGTGTGAGCGTGGTGCCTCCCCGGTCGAGTGGTCCCATTCATACTGCAACTATAAAGCACTGTATGATGGGTTCACCTCGTACAGACAATACACGGTAAAACCCCTTAAGAGATAAACTGGCAATCGGCAAGATCAGGATCAACACACAACAGACACCTGTCGAGCCGAGTATAAACTGTTTAAACTATCACGTAAAACAAGCATATCAAGTTCAAAATATAAAAAGGGGTAATTAAAAAAAAAAGAAAGTAAATTTGTTCTGCAAAGTGAGTGGCAGAGTCGTCCTGTGGGCGTCGTAAGAGGCGACAGATGGAAATGATATGATATGAGAATGGGTAGCAGCGTCTCCTGATGACAATTCAAAATAATAAAACAATGCGGCTGCCAACCCGCATGCCAATCTTGGCAAATATTGGCTAGTATATCGCCTATGAGGCAATCTATGATGGAGGTCTATTTTTGACAGTAGACTTTTAATAGGCTGTAATGAATGAATGAATGATTAGACTAGAGTGAAAATAACTTTTTTTCCATCACGGAAAATGTGCGAAAGGAGCATACAGGCCAATTGACGATGGTTGCAAAATACCACATCGATTTAGAATCAAGGGGTGAGTTGTTTCCTTGAGGACTGAGATGGAATACTTCGTTACAATTAAAAAGGGTCTTCATATCTCATCATTAACTTTGCGATACACTGTAAACGGCATATACCTATTTTCTTTCCTATTAGCCAGTGACTTTTAGAGCTTTATTATATATATATATATATATATATATATATATATATATATATATATATATATATATATATATATATATATATATATAGGTCGTTTTTAGCACGAAAAGCCTGAAAAGCCGCAAGCTATATTTCCGTAGCCGTTGGTATTCTTAAAGAGTGTATTTCTTAGATCATTCTGTTTACGAGTGTTTTTCTTCGATGTTTCTTCGATGGTGCGGCCCCTGCAGTCATATACTGATGCCGCAGTCTGGTACAATCATAAACACAATCCGCAATTACGAGTAATCGAGTAATTAACATCGAGTTATAGAGTAGTGCTAATGTACATATATAATACACACATACACTGAGACTAACCTAGCCCACAGATATGTCACACGTACGTAGTAGAGGCATTACTCGGCTATTTCAAGTTGTTATTCCGTGTGAGCGTGGTGCTTCGCCGTTCGAGTTGACCCATTCCTACTGCAACTATAAAACACTGTAAGATGGGTTTGTCACGTACAGACGGTGCACGCTGAAACCCCTTATAAGATAAATTGGCAATCGGCCAAATCGGGATCGACGCGCGACCGACACCTGTCGAGCCCAGTACTAATTGTCTATTACGAACACGTAAAACAGGCATATCGAGTAAAAATCAAATAAGAGTAAAAAAAAGAAATAAAACAAATTTGTTCTGCAAAGTGAGTTGCAGTGTCGTCAAGGGAAGCCGTAGACGGAAGACAGTTGTGCTTTTACCACTGATTCGGAGAAAACCTTCTGTAATGGGATAAACCAAGAATAAACTCAGCGGAACGTTTTTTGAACATTGATCTATACAACATTTATTTACTTTGAACATTTATTTTGTAGGAACACACTGGCTCCTGCGGTACAGGTTCACCTATACTAGGAGCCAGGGATTTTAAATTTATTTATTAAAAGTTTTTATTGGTGAAATAAATCATTATTATATTTAAATGAGATCGAAGTTTCTGTTGGTTATGTTAAAATATAATAATAATTTTTGTCTGTCTGTATGTTTGTCTGGGTTAGTCTTCGGTGTGACTGAACAGATTGTGATGAAACGAAAGAGATTTGAATAAAATACTTATATATCTTATGATGAAATTTTACAAACTGATGCAGAGCAGTGCCAGGAGGGTTCTAGGCTATACTTTATCGGAAAATATTTAAGATTTAAAAAAAGTGATAAAATGCATGATATTATCCCAAATTTAAATAACGTTTCATACATAGTTGATATCCAGGCGAGTCCAGGGCTAGTTTATATTACAATATTTTATACAATTAAGTACGAAAACATTTAGAAATAGCATGATAGCGATCACCTCATTTCCAGGATTTATTATTATCAATGTACTCTTTAGTAGTACCTATAATAAATTTAAGTATTTGTTTGCACGATAGGGTTGCGCGATTGAATCCCGCGTGATACTAATATTTGTATGGCCTACAAATAATTGTTTCGGGACTTGTTGTTTGTCCTTCCGAAATTTAGATATTTCAAACGCCTCCACGACACGAAAGTAAATCCTACTGTCAGGGTAAGGTTTAGCAGACTGCTATAGAAAGAGGATAATGTTTTTCGAGTGTGTGAAACTATGTATCTATTTGAATGTGTGAATGTATGTATGTAGCCGTTTAGGCCGGAGTATACCAAAGTAAAAGGTTTGATAAATTTTAACATACGAGATGTCGTAAGATTTATTTAGTCTAGAGTTTGTAGCATAAAAAGATATTTTAATTTTTTAAATGTTCGTTGTGGATATTAACTGTGCAAAAGTCAAATGAACCTTATAAATTATATTTGTCTCCTGCCGATCAAATGGTCGTCGTTTCGAAACCCGTGTCAAGTGAAAAATAGTTAATTGGTTTTTTATCAAGACGTCCTCAGTTAATAGTTACGAATTACGTTATCAAGAGTCCATCAGGAAGCAGGAAGTTAACGGTGTTTTATCACCGTGACTCGAAAAACACGTAAAGTCTTTGGTTCGGCACCTAATATCTTTCTGTATCTCCTAATAACTACAGTACTGATTTTTTGTAAACCGAAACTGCGATTAAAGTTACAATTTGTGTTTTTCTATATATGGTACATCTTACACGTGGTAGAGCCAAGCTGTGGCTATATTATGGTTGCGAATGGGTCCGCTAGACAAGAGAAGGACCACACTCTCACAGAATACCAGTATAAAACGGCAGCTTAATTGTGCTGTGTTTCTGGTGAGTGTAAAGAACCGGAGATCTTTTTTCACAGATGCAAGGCATTCCTTAGTCCTCAAGGGTTACAAGGCATCTAAATTTTAATTTTTAATTAATGATAAATGTAATGATAAATGTCTGTGGGCTACAATATCCAATTACCATTACGTGAACTGTGTGCTAGTTTGTCACCCTTATTCTATTAAAAAAATTGTTATATTTACCTGGGATCTGAACCCATACCAGTGTCTTAGCGATTAAGAAACCAATAAATCACAAAGTTACCTTTGCAACATTGTAACTACAAAGTTTAGAACTGACGCAATAAAACTACTCGAGAATAAAATATACAAGAAACGGAGAACTTTATATGCCTTAAGTATTTGCGTTTTGTCTTCTAGACTTGAGTAAATTTCGTCTATTTCCTTTCTTCGTAAAACAGTTTCTCGAAATTCAGAATTTGCGTGTATTTCAGAGGAATAAGGCTCCACCGAGTCTTTCTCAGCCGTAATGGAAAATTTAGTCTTGAAATTTGTAATACCAACTGCGAGATTAATACGAAAATGGTGTAATTCGTAAAACGGATTCATCTTTTATTGGATATAAGAATACATGTTTCGTAATTTCTTTTTATATAAAACTGGAGCGACAATCGAACTTACAGCCCCCCTTATGGTGAGTAGCCACTGCAGTCCATAGACACCTGCAGCCAACTTCACACAAAGAATGTTATGCTCTGTCACCTCTGAGAACTAAGATGTAATGCCTTACAGCCTGTAATAATGGCTCTCTATAACCTCAATACCGGAACCCATACCTCAACTGTATGGTGTTGTTCAAAGTGGTGGTGGTTCAAAGCATTTAGCGGTCTCTTTAATTATACCTTGTAAGATGCTTGATGTTTACTCAATAAAACTGCGACGGTTATAACCCATTTTCTAAAACAAGAGGGTTTTACATTAGATAGCGTTTATTACGTGGTAGAGCAATGCTGCAGTTATATTAGTAGTATAGTTGTAGCACGAATGAGTCGAATCGACCGGGGAAGAACCACGCTCTCACAGAATACCAGTGTAAAATAGCAGCTTGATACGGCCCTATTTTGTATGGTGAGTATAGAAAACTTGAATTTTTGTTTTTTAATCTGTAAAAAAATAACTGTTGAGGTTTTTTGTCTAGAAATTCTCAGTTACAGTGCAGGACAGGATTATGGTGCCCTAGTGTACGTACAAGGTGTCCTAGTGTATGTGCAAGCACGGCTCTATTCCTTCACACTCATCATCTAAAGGGACAATTGGAGAGAGGCCCGGCGCAGGACCAACAGATTTTCGTACTTTTCGTCGCACAGGGGTGGAACACTGTCAATTTCCTGAATCTGAAACTGTTTACAATGACGATACAAAGTGATAATGTAGTTTTAGGTCATTTTCTACGGAGTTGTAACAAAATGTTTAGGTATTAATTTTAGTGCATTTTATAAGTTGGTTGAAGTACTCGTTGAGTTGTTAATTTTACTAAGCTGCTAAATTTTCCTTTTAACTTCATTATATGTAATACTGTCATGTATATGTACTAATCACATTTTTAATCAGCGGTTTAGTTGGTAGAGGGGGCACACATGATTCTAATGAAAAATACCATTTTAACGCTAAATATTTTACAAACGTAACCATAAATCGAAGAGATGTTGTTCCACGTGGGAGGTACCCAAAATAAAAAATGTTTTTTAGGATTTAAGTAACATATTTGTAGCACCTGGGGTCTTTGTGTAAAACCGCGGACGGACGGACGGACGAACGGTTGGACATGGCGAAACTATAGGGGTTCCCTGTTGTGTAACTAGGGACCCTAAATATCCAGCCCTCTTATCAGCTGCGGGTACTTCTGAAGTCGAAGCCTTCATACTTCATATAATATGTATTAACACCAACTTCAGAAGTTATATAACTGGAAATTACCTTGTTCGTTTTACGAGTAGCGTCTTATAAGTCGGTTTTGTCTTTTTAATAAATGTCTAATTTTTAAAACGTAAACCACGCAAAACATACATTTACAAATACACTTTAATAAGAACCGTCGCAAATTATCTCTATTGTAAGTAGAACAATCCTCGACATGTTTTATTATTCGGCCATATATCAAGAGGGAATTAAAAATGCATACTATACATACTTACATACTAATATTATAAATGTGAAAGTATGTTTGTTTGTTTATTTGTTTGTTTGTCCTTTTTTCACGTCGCCATTTTTTGTATGGGGATAGTTCGATGACTGTAAAGTGAGTGACAAAGGTTACTTTTTTCCGCGCGAAAACATCTCATTCCCGTGGGAAAATAGAATATGTTGCAAAAGTTTGTCCTTCTTTCGCGTTGCAACAGAGCGTCGGCATGGCATGAATTTTGGTATGGGGATAGTTCGGTGGCTGTAGAAAAACATCTCATTCCCGTGGGAAATATTCTGTTTTCACACGGGAATGAGATGTTTTTCCGCGGAAAAAAGTACCCTATGTCACCTTACAGCCTCATTCCCGTTGGAAAATAGAATATGTTGCAAAAGTTTGTTCTTCTTTCACGTCGCAACAGAGCGTCGGCATGGCATGAATTTTGGTAAGGGGATAGTTCGGTGGCTGTAGAGTGACATAGGCTACTTTTTTCAGCGGAAAATCATCTCATTACTTGTCTGTCTGTTTGTCTGTTTGTTCCGGCTAATCTCTGAAATGGCTGGACTGTTTTTGACTTTCACTGGTGGATAGCTGATATTATACGGAGTAACTAGGGCTTCTTTTATTTTAAAAATAATTGGGGTACCGGGCACAAAAAATCTAAACGGAGAACAGGTAGTCTAATATATAAAAAATAATGTTTGATTGATCGTATCATATGCGCTACCACACCGTTCATCAGATTGTGCTAAAACTTTGTCAACTTACAGCTTGCAATTGTGTGAATGTCATAGGCAGGTCAGACAGGTCAATTAACTTACAGTAGGTGGCACGCATATCGTACCGACAAAAGTATTTAATAGTTATAGGTACAACTTCTTGAGTGAGCGATTCCGCTCAGTGCACTATTGTAGACAGTACACTTTCATCGCTGCATATATACGAATACTACTTATAATGAGCCAACCAAAAAAAAGATTGACTGAAGTGGGAAAATAACGACATAGTTCGTTTCTTGTTTATAGAAAATACGAAGAGCTGTGGGACGCAAACAACAGTAGTATTTAATAATGCAACGAACATACGTTACAGACGATATGTTTGTACGCACCAGTATCGATAGACTCGAAATTCTCCTGTAGCTGTAACTCGCTATGTGTGAAATACTCGCGGCGAGTCCCTACTCGCGGCTAACACCGCGAGTATTTGCTGCGTATGACCGAGGCTTTAGTGAGCTATGGAAAGGGTTATGCTCGGGGTTTCTCTGCGTGACCCGTTTATTTCATCATCTTACTTCTATTTTAAATATCTTTTAATAGTAACGCATCTGTATTAGTCTTCAGAAGGATTAAAGAAATCGAGGGAAAATGAATGGCCATAGGATCCAATTACCGTCTCACAGTGGATTAAGTTTGTTCGTTTTAAAATTTTACAATATTTTGCTTCCAAAAATATTTGTCACGATGAGAGAGTGTGAAATTGTTAGAATTAAGATTAAAGACAACTCAGCACTTCGACAATGCGCTAGGAAACCAACGTTGAGTTTCAAAACAAATGCATATTTTCAATGCAAGAGCAAGAAATAGAATATGTTATAATGTAGTGTGCAAAATATTAATTGATGTATATTACTTTATAAATAGCAGTAAAATAGTTAATTGTTTAGTTGAATTGTAATATTTAATTTTAAATTATTTCTATATAAATTTATATTTCATAATTACGGACATACCATTCTACAGAAATTATTATATATATATGTATTAAGTATTAGCAGTGGCTTGTTTAATGCAGCGGTCGGTGCAAGGGCGACTCAACAACAGCAAACCGGTTCACCGCTGGCTACCCTTGCTACGAGAGTTCGCACCATGCCACCAGTACGTTTGCGTATGCCATACTGTTCGTTTGTTGACTATTTACTTGTGATAAGAAACTGTTATTATAATTAATTCGTTCGATTGAGACTCTTAGTTCCTGTACTATCTTTCTATATATAACTATCACTCTATTCTCCTTCTGTGTGTTGTAAAGACTTGTAACTTGTGTAAATTATAATTATTTAAACTGAAAGACTATTGAATTTTATTTTACTTACACAAGCAGCATAACTAATATTAAATTGAACTATAATAATAAAGAAACACTTTGATGTACTATTTATGTTTATTTAGATTATTTATTTCAGCATTTACCGTATAGTGACGTTGTAAGAATATCGACTACCCTATATATTATCTTATCTTCCTAATAATGACTATAAAAAATCTCCTGTCAAACGTGGCAACTGTGGCAAAAACCGCCTTGTGTGGAATTCTATAGGGTAGACCTATGTTTAAGCGCCTTGAGATACTATTGTTATGATCTGTCTGCTGGCTCAAACTGCCAATATAATCTCCCAAATATTTTGCGATGTGACGTATCGACATATTGGGAAAACGTTTTAAACACATAAACTAGCAAAAATACAACCGCATTTATTCCCTTACCTAAGAATATATACAACATCTTAATGCTGCAGTATTCCTGGTGAGTGTGGAGACCCTGTTTTCTGGAAACGAGCCATTCCATATTAGTCTTTAGGGGTGACAACGCATCTGCATTTTGATTTTAGTCCAGGAGAAATGTAGATAGATGTCTTTGATATATTGTATAAAATAAGAAAAAAATAAGTATTGCAGATTAAAAAAAACCTTCAGGGTTGTTCATTAGTGTTTTATTTTTCTAACTATGTGCTTTTCATAATATGTTAATACGATGTAAAATAATAAACACGACTTAACGTGAGTGAAACGAGTGATTTCAAAATTCGGCAGTACAGCCCCACCTCTTCGCTGCGCGTTCTATGAGAGCAAAAACAAAACGGTTGAATAACATTGATGTGCAGCGTTGATATTAGTTGAAAAGCTCGAAATATCTACAAATTACTTTCTTATTTTAATTCGGTGGAAAGTAAATAAAAATCTTTGTAAATTATTCTATAGACAAAATATCACTTCCTTTCTTGAAGTATTTTCGTAAAACTGTTTTCCGCTTAAGTTGCTTCGATTTCCAAGTTTATAACGTCCATTTTAATGCATTTTCTTTAATAATATAAAATATAAATAATGCTAAAATGAATATGTTTTTTTTTTATTAAAAACGATAAATGACCTAACATTTTGATAGATTGTAGCCACTGCATCCTAAATATACCTCTAATCAGATACAAACAATATAAGGCCAAGGAAATTACTTTACGAGTAAAGTTTTTTATAATTTCCTAGACATGCAGCTTTCCACACTTATTTTCCTTAACCACCGAACGTGTCCTAAATCAGCAACTAAATATGCAATTCACAAATTTGATGCAGACATCTAACCCAGTGTTCACGTTATATAAGTATTTTAAAACGAGATAAGCGGTCGCCTTAAAATACTAATATACTACTAAACTAAATAACGCAACGTGTTAAAATTCGTTTATGAAATGTGATATTAGAAAGTTCTCATGGTATCTTGTTTAATAAAGACTGAGATTCATGTTTATATGAAATACTAACGATCAGAGCCGGCTTCGCACGGGTGATTTCTGGACCTCGACAACAGCGCCATCTACCGGGTTCAAATATGAATATCAACTATATAGGGACCCATTCAACCACAAAAAAAATCTTAATATGTTCGATGATTTCAAAGTCAATAACGTATAAATTTAAAAACATTTTTGGGTGTTATATAGATATTTCTTTTATAACACTAAAGTGGCAAACGTGCTTACAATCAAGAAACCAACTTCAAACCAAGAAGACTACCGATTCGCTGTCAACTTTGTGACCAAGATGGAATGCCTCACTGCATGTAATTATACTGGCTCTCTGTACCCTTCCGACTGGATCACAGCATTGCAAGAACTGCAATTTAGCTGCAGATATAGGAAGATAATAGGTTACTACCTGGATATGAGAATCCTAGACTGAAATGGAACCCTAAGTCTACAGATTCGTTGTCACCATCTCAGGACTAAGAAGGAATAACTCCCTATCTATAATTATACTAGCTCTCTAAACCCTTAACTGCTATTAGAATATAAGTAAGAGGGTGGGTGGCATATACCCAGATAAACTCCAAGGAAGAATAGAGGTCTTACTAGTAATACTTAGTAAAATTAATTTGATCGGTTATGCACGTAAAGTTATACAGTAGTTGTTTCTTGGTTTAAGAATGTTGTGCTGTTTTTCAAAACTTAAATAAAATAAAAATCAAGAAATCGCTATAAAAAAGAATGAATAAAACCCTTATTAAATAAAAGGACAAAAGTTTAAAGAATTCTCTGAGAGTACTCCGAATCGAACCAATTTAAAACTCAAAAGAACGTCGACCCTTTTCAATATCTAATTAGAGGACAAACGGACATACGCAAGGCAGAGTTCATTTATTTTTGTAACTCAGTTCCAAAGAAACTTTGATATTAAATCTAAGTAATATCAGAGAATTTGAATGTTATAAAAGGTATGTATGAATGATCGTCAGCATTTTTGCGAGCGAAACGCAAAATATATTTTGTCAAAGTTGAAATTTCGAAATACTATTTCAATTGAACACACAAATTTTCACTTATACATTGTGTTATTAGTTCCAAATAATACCTCTTTTATACTGATTCCTTCCCCACTCACTTCTCAGAGTGGTTGTTTTTATTTTTTTAGTTTTAGCTTTAAGTAATGTATGACCGTCCGTGAAGTGAATATTGGGCTCTAAAATCCATTTTATTTTTTAGTGTAATATTTCGAGTTTTTTGTTTCACTTTGTGATTTCAAATAAAGTTTTTCTTTCTTTATTCTTTCTTAATTTTTAAAACACTATGGACGGTCATAACTCAACGCATTTCTTTCGGCTTTCGCTGTTGGCAACAAACACCCATACCTACCTTCATAAATTATAGAAATGCGTTAAGGACTGCTATTTTACGCTGGTATTTTCTTAGAACCGTGTGAGTGTCGTAAGAGGCGACAGAGGGAGACAGACAGGAGATGGGCAGCAGCATCTTCCTGATAACAACAGTGATATAATAAAAAACTGCGGTTGCCACACCGCTCGCCAATCGTGGCAACTATGGCAGAAATCCCCCCATGAATAACGACGCAAACAAACGGCCCCCAGTCCCCGGCGGCCCCGCTATTCCTGGCTACGGTGGCGACCATGGTAACGGCGGGGCAGGGGGTGCAAAGAATCTCCGGTGGAGGTTCGGTTGCCACCTACGACGACTCGACCTGGCAACATACAACGCACGCACCTGAGGACTGACGAGAAGATACTGGAGCTGGAAGAGAAGGTAGACAAGTTGCGCTGGCATATTATTGGATTATCCGAGGTCCGAAGAGAGGGGGAGGACACGGTAATCCTCGAGTCCGGCAACTTGTTCTATCAATGGGAGGGCGACCATCTGTCCCAAAGAGGTGTCCGATAAATCCGACTGACTGACGACCGACGACGATAAACTCGTCAATAACGTTGTAAAGATTGGAAGTGTGTCGACGAGGGTCGCGTACCTGATACTCAGAATCACCAAACGGTATTCGCTGAAGGTCATACAGGTTTACGCAGCAACTTCGGCACATCCCGATGAGGTGGAGGAAATGTATGAGGATATTTCCAGAGCCATGCATTCCTCCAAAACCCACTACATGGTGTTGATGGGAGACTTCAACGCAAAACTAGGCACAAGAGAAAACGGTGACCTGAAGTTAGGGAAATTTGGAGTGGGGTAACGCAACCGAAGGGGCCAGCAGCTGGCCGACTTTATGGAGAAAGAGGGACTCTTTATTTATTTATTTATTCTTTTTGTACACCACAATACAGAAACATGAATATAGATAAAACTTATTAAAGTATGTACAATAGGCGGTCTTATCACTGAAAGTAATTTCTTCCAGACAACCTTTGCGTAGAGGAATGATGCAAACAAAAGTTACAAATAGAGGGGGGCATACAAAATAATAATAAAAAAAATACAATAATACATACAAATAAAAATATGTGAAAGTTATAAATAAAATATCATATAATAGATTAAATGAAAAGAGTACGAGAAAGGTAAAGTAATGTAGCGGCGCTGTCGTCGCGCCACAAGCGAAATACGCCGAAGCCTAAATCGCACTACCAACATTCCGAATCATAAACTCGATATATAGAACAGCTCCGAACTATCACACGGAGCGTTGGCCGCTCCCCGGGCAGAACACCTTGCCCGGTGTTCTGCCCGGGGTTAACTTATCTAATAGCGTTCTAAATAATACGATTTAACAAGAATTTTGAAAGAGTGAAGAGATTTAGCACGACGAATATGGAGAGGTAAGGCGTTCCACAATCGCACAGCGGTTACGGTGAAGGATTTCTTGAAAAAGGAAGAAGAGTGCAAAGGTGTAGAGAGAGAAAGATTGACGGAGGATCGAAGGAACCGATTATGGGTAAGAGAAAGATACTGGAAACGGTTTTTTAAATAAAGAGGAGTAGAAGGATTAAACAGCACATATGATATTTTATGATGAACTCTTTCTTCCAGAAGCGGCCTCACAGAAAGTGGACCTGGTCAAGCCCCGACGGTTCGATAAAACATGAGATTGACTTCATTATGACGACCAGACGCCAACTGTTCAGTGATGTCTCCGTGATCGCAAGGGTGAAAACTGGCAGCGATCACCGAATGGTTAGAGGCACACTGAACCTAAACGTTAAGTTGGAGAGGTCTCGTCTAATGAAGTCAACGCTACATCCCCCTCGTGGTCTAATCCAGAATCCCGAAACTTTTCAGCTCGAGTTACGTAACCACTTTCAGTGCCTAGAAGATTGCAATGCAGTGGACGATATGAATGACAAGCTCGTGGAATTGTCCATGCGGCGGAGCTAAATTCTGCAAGAACCGCCGCAGAAGAACACAAAAACTCTCCGATCACACTCTTAATCTTATGGCTGTTAGACGGGAGATGAGGCTGCAATCGTCAACAGATTTGACAGCATACAGGCAACTGAACAGACAGATCTCGAAATGCATGCGGCGAGACATACGCAACTTTAATACTGCTTGTATTAAGGAAGCGATCGAGCGGAACCAGGGCTCCAAATTCTTTGCCAGAGATCTATCTGCCAGAAAGAGCCAACTGTCAAAGCTTAAGACTGAATGTGGCAGCATTGTTTCCGGGACACCTGAGATTCTGAATGAGATTGAGAGGTTCTATGGGCAGCTGAACACATCATCGTTGGAGCCACACGCAAGTGTGAGTAACGGTTCAAGAGCAAGTCTTATCCGTCACTGTTCCGATGATATCCCGGACGTCGGTCTGAGCGAGATTAGAATGGCTCTCCAGCACCTTAAAACGGCAGGGCACCAGGCGAGGATGGAATTACAGCAAAGCTTCTGAAAGCGGGTGGAACACCGGTACTTGAAGTCCTTCAGAAGCTCTTCAATTCCGTCCTCCATGGTAGCACTACTTCGGAGGCGTGGAGCAGAAGTGCGATATGGTCTTGTTCTTTAAGAAAGGCGACAACGCTCTCTTGAAGAATTACAGACCGATTTCCCTTCTGAGCCGCGTCTACGTGCTGTTTTCGAGAATCATTACGAATCGTCTCGCACGCAGACTCGACGACTTCCATCCTCCCGAATAAGCCGGTTTCCGAAAAGTCTTCAGTACTATAGACCACATAAGTACCCTGCGGCAGATTGTACAGAAGACCGAAGAGAACAATCTGCCACTTTGCCTGGCGTATATGGACTATGAAAAAGCCTTTGATTCCGTCGAAATTTGGGCGGTGCTATAGTCCCTTCAGCGGTGCCAAGTTGACTGTCGGTATATCGAAGTGCTGAAGTGTTTGTACAGTAGTGCTACGATGGCTATCCGAATGCAGAACCAGAGTACAAAATATATCCAACTGCAGAGAGGTGTAAGACAGGGTGACGTTATATCCCCGAAACTTTTTACCGCTGCGTTGGAAGACGTTTTCAAGCTACTGGACTGAAAAGGATACGGTATTAACATCAATGGCGAGTACATCACTCACCTTCGATTTGCCGATGATATAGTCCTTATGGCAGAATCGCTGGAGGACCTTAGCACTATGCTCAAAGATCTCAATGGTTTCTCCCAACGGATAGGTCTTAAGATGAACATGGACAAAACAAAGATCATGTTCAATGTCCATGTCACACCTATGCCGGTAGTTGTTGGTAGCACTATGCTCGAAGTTGTTGACGAGTACGTTTACCAGGGACAAATACTAGGTAAGTCCAACTTCGACCGAGAGGTCAATCGACACATTCAACTCGGCTGGGCAGCGTTCGGGAAATTACGATACATCTTCTCGTCAGGTATACCTCAATCTCTGAAAACTAAAGTGTATAACCAGTGCGTGTTGCCAGTGATGACATACGGACCTGAGACGTGGTCCTTCACTGCTGGCCGTATGAGGACGCTCAAGGTCGCTCAGCGAGCTATGGGGAGGGCTGTGCTCGGAGTTTCTCTGCGTGATAGACTCAGAAATGAGGATATCCGCAGTAAAACCAGAGTGACCGACATAGCCCAACGGATTAATAATCTGAAGTGGCAATGGGCCGGCCGTATAGCTCTAAGAACCGATAACCGATGGGAAAGAAAGGTTCTCGAGTGGTAGCCTCGTACCGGTAGGCGTAGTGTAGGGCGACCTCCCACTAGATGGAGTGACGACCTGGTAAGACATGCAGGAAATTGATGGATTCAGGTGGATCAGGACCGTGCTTTGTGGCATTACTTGGGGGAGGCCTATGTTCAGCAGTGGACTTGTGAAGGGCTGTAATGATGATGATGATAATTTTCTTAGAACGTGGTTCTTCCTCGATCGAGACAACCAAAAAACTGCACCATGGCTCTACCACAAATTATAAAATGAGAATAAATCGTTTTCTTTTTAATCGGGACGAAGATACAAGAATGCTAAAATATTGCAGGATGTGAAGTATTGGACCTAAATTTTTCGAGTGGAAATGCATTTTGTTAGCCGAATTCAAAAATTTAAGAAGGTTTCACGTATTATAGAAGTCATTCGACAGCAGTGATCCAAGAAAAATTTGGAGAAAAAGTCCCTAAGAGTTGTAAAATAAGAGATAAAAATTTTATCTGTTTAGGCGAAATTTTATTTGTTACTCTGAGCTTGTGGTAGGGGGGGTCACAGATACTTCGACTTAAAGTGATAGAAGCACCACGAGACTTGACTCTAACTTAAAGTTGAGTATTTGGGCGTTAGTCTGTTTGAACACCGTGTAAAAATTATCTTTCAATAAAAAGTAAAAACCAAGTTTAAATACCTAAAAAGATTTAAATAAATTTACATTCTTAAGTCTGGGTTTTAATTCTTCTATATGCTATGTCTTATCACCGAAGAATATGGAATTGTTTTATAAGTTGTCTCCTTTATTTAAAATTGATGTCAGTAGTCGTTGAGCAGTCAGATCCCCTGGACCATTAGAAAAATTTAATGATTACAATTTTATTACATATTAGTACCTCATTATTTGCATTACAGCCCTGCACAAGTCCACAGCTGAACCAAGGCCTCGACTTAGGAGTATCACAAAGTACGTTTCTGAGCCACCTGCATTAATCGACTTCCTTTTTTTGTAGCATTGGGTGACAAACGAGCACACAGCCAACCTAATGGAAAATTGACGCTGTGGCCCATAGATATCCACATTTATTTTCAATTAAGAATCAAAATGCAAAAGTATGGTCACCCCTGAGGACTAAGATGGAATGCCTCGATTCCAGTAAAAAAGGTCTCCTGTTTACTACACTCACCATACGAAACACCACCGTGGTCCTGCCCCGGTCGAGCCGACCCACTCGTGCTACAATACAATTACGCTATTATACAACTATAATATAGCCGCAGCGTTGGCTCTACCACGTACAATTCCTTATGCCCCTGCATGTTTTACCAGGTCGTCACTCTATCTATTATACAACTATAATATAGCTGCAGCGTTGGCTCTACCACGTACAATTCCTCATGCCCCTGCATGTTTTACCAGGTCGTCACTCTATCTATTATACAACTATAATATAGCTGCAGCGTTGGCTCAACCACGTACAATTCCTTATGCCCCTGCATGTTTTACCAGGTCGTCACTCTATCTATTATACAACTATAATATAGCTGCAGCGTTGGCTCTACCACGTACAATTCCTTATGCCCCTGCATGTTTTACCAGGTCGTCACTCTATCTATTATACAACTATAATATTGCCGCAGCGTTGGCTCTACCACGTACAATTCCTTATGCCCCTGCATGTTTTACCAGGTCGTCACTCTATCTATTATACAACTATAATATAGCTGCAGCGTTGGCTCTACCACGTACAATTCCTTATGCCCCTGCATGTTTTACCGGGTCGTCACTCTATCTATTATACAACTATAATATAGCTGCAGCGTTGGCTCTACCACGTACAATTCCTTATGCCCCTGCATGTTTTACCAGGTCGTCACTCTATCTATTATACAACTATAATATAGCTGCAGCGTTGGCTCTACCACGTACAATTCCTTATGCCCCTGCATGTTTTACCAGGTCGTCACTCTATCTATTATACAACTATAATATAGCTGCAGCGTTGGCTCTACCACGTACAATTCCTTATGCCCCTGCATGTTTTACCAGGTCGTCACTCTATCTATTATACAACTATAATATAGCTGCAGCGTTGGCTCTACCACGTACAATTCCTTATGCCCCTGCATGTTTTACCAGGTCGTCACTCTATCTATTATACAACTATAATATAGCTGCAGCGTTGGCTCTACCACGTACAATTCCTTATGCCCCTGCATGTTTTACCAGGTCGTCACTCTATCTATTATACAACTATAATATAGCTGCAGCGTTGGCTCTACCACGTACAATTCCTTATGCCCCTGCATGTTTTACCAGGTCGTCACTCTATCTATTATACAACTATAATATAGCTGCAGCGTTGGCTCTACCACGTACAATTCCTTATGCCCCTGCATGTTTTACCAGGTCGTCACTCTATCTATTATACAACTATAATATAGCCGCAGCGTTGGCTCTACCACGTACAATTCCTTATGCCCCTGCATGTTTTACCAGGTCGTCACTCTATCTATTATACAACTATAATATAGCTGCAGCGTTGGCTCTACCACGTACAATTCCTTATGCCCCTGCATGTTTTACCAGGTCGTCACTCTATCTATTATACAACTATAATATAGCCGCAGCGTTGGCTCTACCACGTACAATTCCTTATGCCCCTGCATGTTTTACCAGGTGGTCACTCTATCTATTATACAACTATAATATAGCTGCAGCGTTGGCTCTACCACGTACAATTCCTTATGCCCCTGCATGTTTTACCAGGTCGTCACTCTATCTATTATACAACTATAATATAGCTGCAGCGTTGGCTCTACCACGTACAATTCCTTATGCCCCTGCATGTTTTACCAGGTCGTCACTCTATCTATTATACAACTATAATATAGCTGCAGCGTTGGCTCTACCACGTACAATTCCTTATGCCCCTGCATGTTTTACCAGGTCGTCACTCTATCTATTATACAACTATAATATTGCCGCAGCGTTGGCTCTACCACGTACAATTCCTTATGCCCCTGCATGTTTTACCAGGTCGTCACTCTATCTATTATACAACTATAATATAGCTGCAGCGTTGGCTCTACCACGTACAATTCCTTATGCCCCTGCATGTTTTACCGGGTCGTCACTCTATCTATTATACAACTATAATATAGTTGCAGCGTTGGCTCTACCACGTACAATTCCTTATGCCCCTGCATGTTTTACCAGGTCGTCACTCTATCTATTATACAACTATAATATAGCTGCAGCGTTGGCTCTACCACGTACAATTCCTTATGCCCCTGCATGTTTTACCAGGTCGTCACTCTATCTATTATACAACTATAATATAGCTGCAGCGTTGGCTCTACCACGTACAATTCCTTATGCCCCTGCATGTTTTACCAGGTCGTCACTCTATCTATTATACAACTATAATATAGCTGCAGCGTTGGCTCTACCACGTACAATTCCTTATGCCCCTGCATGTTTTACCAGGTCGTCACTCTATCTATTATACAACTATAATATAGCTGCAGCGTTGGCTCTACCACGTACAATTCCTTATGCCCCTGCATGTTTTACCAGGTCGTCACTCTATCTATTATACAACTATAATATAGCTGCAGCGTTGGCTCTACCACGTACAATTCCTTATGCCCCTGCATGTTTTACCAGGTCGTCACTCTATCTATAAGAGGGGGGACGAGCACCTAATACTTTGTTACCGATATGAGCTGGCTTGTTTTTCCATCGGATTACGGTTTTTCGAGCTATATGGCCAGCCCATTCCCGCGTTAGCTTACTAATCCATCGCGCCATGTTCATTACTCTAGCTCTAGTTCTACTGCGGATATCCTTATTTTTAAGTCTCCGAACTCCGAGCAAAGCCCTCTCCATAGCTCGCTGGGCGACCTCGAGCTTCTTCATACGGCCGGCAGTAGCAGCAGCAGCCGCAGCAGTTTTCGTACCCAATTAGTACAATTTGTTATCTCATGTTTTAAAATGTTTACCTTGTTAAATAAGGAGCACGAATACAAAGTAAGTGGTCAGTCATCCTGAAATTAGGACGTCTGGACCAAATGTATTTTACGTAGTCACTTGTGTATCTTTGGCATTATAAGACAATGATATTTAATATGTTAAACGACTGCTTTATAAATCTGCAATAGAATATAATGGATTATATGTCCATCACCATTGTATATTACATAATCATTATATCATGTTATTATTATAATTTTTATCTTAATTTTTAAAATTTAACATACTAATTTATTTCAACTATTCATTTACATTTTCATTATATCATGTTATTATTATAATTTTTATCTTAATTTTTAAAATTTAACATACTAATTTATTTCAACTATTCAAAGATGATTTCAATAAATAATAGAGAATGTATATAATTAAATTAAATTGAAGTTTTTTTATAGTATAGGGTGACAAATGAGCACACAGTCTACCTGAGGTTAAGTGGTTGCTGTGGCCCATAGACATCTACATCTATCCTTGATTACGAATCAAAATGCAGATGCGTTGTCACCCGTGGAGGCTAAGGAGGAATGTCTCGTTTCCAGTAAAAAGGGTCTCCGGTTCTCTACACTCACCATTTAACACAGCGTGGTCCTTCCCCGGTCGAGGCGACCCATTTATGCTACTACTGTACTACTAATACAGTTGCAGCACGGCTCTACCTCATATTAAGTTTAATAAATGTTAATATTAATTGCGAAAAAGTATGAAGCGTACTAGCTGGCACACACATATAGTTGGATATTTATACAGTATTCTTATCTGGTGGAACTATATATATATATATATATATATATATATATATATATATATATATATATATATATATATATATATATATATATATATATATATATATATATGTATATATAAGGAAATGATAAATATAAATTAAATAATACATAATATATAAATAAATATAGGCGGAAAGGGAAAGAAACCGGCAAACGAAGCGGGTGGTATAAAGGAACATCGCCTTATGCATTTGAGCCGAAATCAGTCCGTGAGGTGCTGTCCAATTGTACCATCGCCGTTTACAGTTCGTTCTAGGTCCTATCTCGGTCTGATAAAATATTATCAAGTAAAAACTATGTGTGTGCATCCATACTATCTGTAACAGTCAAGTTTCGCTTGAATCCCATTTCAATCACAATTTTGAATCGTAAGATCAAATTCGTAGAAGACAACTTTCGTGCACCCGATTCCTTAAAATTGGTAACTGCTCTATTACATCCAATTACTGGCCTATCTTCATCACTTCCTTGTTCTCGAAAATAATGGAGTTGACCATAAACTTCTAGCTCCTGCGGTATCTTGAGGAGCACCAGCTGATTAGTGACCGCTAGTATGGTTTCCTTTTCCTTTTTATTACTTCAAATATTATATTACAGATTTTAAAGCAGTTTAATACGCTTTTCGAAAGTAAAACTATTCAGTCAACTTTATCGAAATTCGGGAATATTGTCTACGTGATTAAAATTGGTAATCATTAATGCGCCTAACTAGAATCAGAGTTATCAAACATGTATTTATCGACCGCAAAAGTTGTCTCATTATCCCATGTCAGGGACAGATAATATATGCTCCGACTGAATATTTGTATAACAAGTACGCGTTTGATGTGCCAAGGTATGGCAATTGTCACTTTTAAAACCATGTGAAGGCAAAGGATTTTTACACATGTAGCCTAGTCTGATTAGAATTTTTTCTTAAATATTCTAACAACATGTTATTGCATCACATTACAAAGTTTTTAGAAGTGTGTTGAAATCGAAATGTAAAACCTGAACGTGAAGTGTTTAATGGAAGTGTAATGTACACAAAATTCTATAAACTAACTTTATAGACTTCAATCCTTTGGATGCCTTGGCCTATCCAATTATTATAAATTTGTTGAAAGCATTAACAGGATTCAAATTACTGTATGTGTTCTGTCCATCCATGTTAGATCCAGATGATGGACATTTGAATAATCATCATCATATAATTACTACGTTTAAGAGCTATTCTACTATTAATTCATTAATTATTATCCTTCCTTTCCAGGGCAGTCATGAGATTTACTTGTGAGCTCAATTAGCAGAATTAAATCAATTGTAAAAAAAATGTTAAAAAATGACTCTGTTTTTTAGTTTAAGAAATATTGAGACACACACAAAGCCGGCAGACACAAATATAAACTATATGTATATTGTATTTTTTAAAGATTTGAATAGTGGAACCGCGTAGAAGACAAAACGTAAGGTCATCTGCCTACAAAATCATTCGTATTATATAATGAAAAATATAAGAAATCATATCATTACTTGTCAAAGAACTAAAGCCTTTTCGAAAGGGAATTAGTGGTCAGGCTAAATTAATGGGATTGTACCCATCAATGCACAATTATTACCACGGACAAAAGTTCAGTTAATTCATTATTATAATGTTAAAGAAGACTACATACATCAAACGGTTAGGCACAGGCCCCTCACAATGTATAGAGGTGTTTCTTTACCAGTACAGCCAAAAGTTCACTGCTGACCATATGACCTTCGCTATAGTTTGCTTAGTGGGGATATTTATCACAATCGCCACTCTGGGCGGGCGGGTTGGAGAATCCGCATTTTTTTATTATTTTGAGTTATCAGGAAGATGCTTACCTTCTCTTGCAACACCCATGGGATAGTATATGGTATTTTGGGGATAGTGGATTCTATTACGCTGCTGTCAAATAGCAGTGCTTTCATTGCCATGTTCCACTCTGAAGAGTATTGAGAGTGTTACAGGCCGTGAGGCATTCAATATGAGTCGTCAAGGGTGACAAAGCGTTTGTAATCTTCAGTGTAATTTCAATTAGATATCAGAAACACTAGTTATAATAATTCGGCGTCAGTCGTATAAATTGTTTATTGTCCTCAACTTGGCGTTATGAATTTCCCGCACAAAGCTGGGACACTTTCATCTGAAAGTTTCATTATTTGTCTTTTCAATCCTTCGGTTAATTAACGTCACTTTATTTCCGCTCTGAGACTGTGAGATAAAATTGCCTGTGTAATTGAATATGTTTTTTATTAAAGTTGTTTTGAGTTTTATATTAAAGTCTGGTAAATTAAATTTTGATAGAAAAATATTTAGGCTGTACCTTGGTTTTGTATATGCTTTGACATTTTATACGTCCAATTTTTCTCCATTGAATAAAAATAAATAAAAGGATTTTATCGCGTTTAATTTAAATTGTTTTACTTATATTTCATTTCCGACGATTCGGGTACTTTACAGCACCCATGGTCACGGTTGGACAATAGAATTTTATAATCTTTGGTAGTACTCCAGTGACCACGAGTGCGTTAAAATTCGTAAAATATAGTTAGACGCGCTAATATCCGCAAAAACTTCGTTTATTCAAAGAAAAAAAAGTAAGGGACTACTTTATTTCTTTCTTTTATGATTTAATTTCCGACGTGCTCATGGGTGATATAAAACGCCCTTCACTGACGAACTGAGATTTTTGGCGTCCTGATGTTTTTATAGAATAAGGGTGACAAACGAGAACACAGTCCACCTTATGGTAAGTGGATGCTGTAGCCTGTAGACATCTACATATATTTACAATTAAGAATGAAAATGCAGATGCGTTGTCACTCCTGAGGACTAAGATGGGATGCCTCGTTTCTAGTAAGAAGGATCTCCATTTGTCTGCACTCACCATACGTAACACAGCACCATTAAGCTGCTATTTCACGCTGGTATTCTGTGAGAGTGAGAATTGTCCCACCCCAGTCGAGCTGACCCATTCGTGCTAGAATCATAATGTAGCTGCAGTATAGCGTACTTATCATAGATATGAACAAGGTAAATGTTAAGTTAACTCTGATTACCTTTAGCTTTTCATTTGTCATTTTTTTGTACGATTTACGCAGAACGAGCTTACTCGCAGTATCTTAAGACTTTCTTGGATGTTTGGGTTCGGATTTAATATTATTAATGATCGGGTTCCGTACAGATGAAAACATCCAGCTGTCTTATTTATTGATATAAGGATGTTTTTAATTTCCAGATATGTCGATGGTTGTTGAATTCAGCGGCTTATAGTATGCTCTTATGGAAGCCCACTTCAAGATGAAGTCAATATTGTCTGTAACTCCTGTGACATACAACAGACACCAGGCAGGCAGGAGTGACCAATTTCTCTCCGTCACTCTGATTGATTGTACGACTTACATCCACTTACTTGTGATTAACTTACTGATAAAACATAAACTTGACGTTTCTTGGTTCTAAAATTAAATGAAAGCGGAAGCCGTTCGTCTGCAAGATATAAATTGTTGGTTTTCCGTTCTATTTTACGTAACTTTGAAATATATACAGCATTGAAAAAACTATAATTAAACACATACAGTTAGTACCTTTAGGAAGTTTATCGCACGTGGATCCCTCGCGCCGATAGCCACTACAACAAAATTTATTGTTTAATAATTAAATAATTAATGATGGTAGCTAATTCTTTAAGTTTTTCCTAGTTCTGTTATACTTATAGTATATTCCAAGTTGACTGCAGGCATCTATGGAATACATTACAGTAGCCATTTTCCATCAAGTGCACTGTTAGTTTTGTTGTGACTTAAGTTTTATAAAAAATGGAGAGTGCACGTTTGAATTAATGACTAGCATTGCCTAATTTCTTTCCATTGTCGGACAATAAGACGCTTTGCGGTTTTTCGATTTAGTTGTAGATACTGCGAGCATTAGATCGTTCGTCGAGACTTGATATTACTTGCCTGCATCAGCCAAATGTTTCTTGGATTAAATAAACTGTATAAAATGTATGAAAATGGACGAGCTGGCAGTTTTTTAAGAGATGGTCCCTTCCACCACTTCATCATATCAAATGATTTACTTTAAATCTATGCGTGTGTGTTTGTGCTTGTGTTTGTGTGTACGTGTGGGTGTATCTGTGTGTAAGTCCTAGATAAAAATCAAAATACAGATTACAGATGCCTGCTTTGCTCTTGGCTACAATGTAATGCCCCATCATCAGTAAAAAGGCCTCCGGTTCGCTAGGCTCACAGTACGAAACACAGCAGTATTATGCTGCCATGTCATGCTTGTATTTTGTAAAAGCGTGGTCCTCTGTGGGTCGAGATAGCCCATTTGTGTGGCAGCCATAATACAACTGCACCGTGGCACCATCGTGTGAAATGTACTTTTCCCCAAAAGAGATTCTCATTTCCAAGCAGTACACAAAATTTAGTTTCTTTTTATAAATTATAATATAAAATTACAAAAAGAACTGAATTATGATCGATAACAGCTCAGTCACTAAGTGGTTAAACTTTCGTTAGGGCTTGCGGGTTTGAATTCCAAACGCAACAAATGGTTGTACAGCTATTTTCTATAAAGTTGTAGTGACAAGCAATCTGACAGTCCACCTGATGTTAAATGCATAATACCATCCATGGACTTCCGTAACCAACTTCAAAGCAGGCTACAGAAGAGTTGTCACGTCCGAAAACTAAGACAGAACGCTTCATAGTCTGTAGTTATATTGGCTCAATATACCCTTCAGAATGAAACACATTATATAGACCGAACTTCGGCCACGGTCAACTGTTTCAACGGAGACTAGCTATCTGCGCAGGACATGAATATAGTGCTCGAGTGTATGCACACCCTATTCCCTTATTTTCATAGTCAGATGGGTCGATAATCCAAAACGACCGTGGAGAGTTCAGGCCCAGCAGTAACGGCTTTACATGCTTTCTGAGTCACGGGGGTAAAACACCCTGATTCCCGGGTGTTACTGAGAATTTATTGATAGAAAACGACAATAACTGTTTTTTACTGTCCCGGGATTTGAACCCGGTACTCAATGATCAGCAATTGCATTTACAATCAGTAGACCAACTAAGCAGTTAAATGTAGATAAAGTGACGCCTCCCCAAAAACCTGCGCATAATATAAGAAGTCAAACCACCCAGTAAAAGCTTCCAAATAATTATTCCGTGCTACTTCATGTATATAACGTACATTTAATACATTGTTACATATTATTATTAATATCTTTTTTAAATTCAACCTTTCAAACATCATAAGTTACAACAATACGGAATTAGAACTTTTATAAACGTCAATAGTAACAACTCCACGTTCTAAGTTTTAACCTTTCAGCTTAGCCCGAGTACGTGCCTTCTTTAACCAGCCGCGGGTGACATGTTTACACAACGAATTATCAGATCTTCCACTTAGAGCACACCAATATTGTAACTAAGTTTTAAAGTTTTCAAAAAATTAATATTATTCGTGAGGTGGGGGTGTAAGAGAAACAATGATCCATAGAGGTAAGGGTGAAGAGCACACCATCCACCTTATGATAAGTAAATGCTATGGGCGTTAGGCCGCTCTTTATTCTCGCTTAAAATCACAATTCAGATACGTTGCGTTTGCTTGTTACCCCTGAACTATTAGATATAATACCTTTTTTTATAGAATAAGGGTTACGAATTAACGAGCACAGCTTCGGCTGATGGTAAGTGGATGCGATAGCACATAGACATCTACGTGTATCTTCGATCGAGAATCAAATTTTAAATGCGTAGTCATTTTAAGGGCTATAGAATGCCTGGTTTCCAACAAAAATAGAACGCCTCATTACCGGTAAGTAATACTATTTTAAGTAGACAAAGGAATATTACAAGCTCAAGGTAACAACTAAAATATCGTCCTAATAGTTACATTAAAAATTTCATCCGCTAATTTTCCACTTCTATCGAGCAATTTTTTCTCTAAACTTATATGGGACCATCCCTGAAGAGATTCCTGAAGATCGATTTCGATCGATTGACAAAAATATCGCGTAGCGTACGTACAAACAAGCTTAATGGTTATAACAGTAATTAATAAAAACCGAATGTGTTAGAAAATGTTAAAAAGAAAAAAATATACCGTACGTCACTTCCACTACTAAAACGAACGACGTCCCATGTGCAAAAATCAATCAAGTCGTTTAGGCTAGAGAGCGTGCCAAAGATGTAGATTTCTACCAGCGCAGTCGGGCAGAAGCAGAAAAATACACATATGTAAGTAAGTCTAATTGTGAACCTTCATCACTAAGAAGAATTCACCATTCAAAACTCAGTGAAGTTATATAAAATATGTTTATTTCTTTAACGTAATAAAATAAATTTCAATTGTCAAAGGTACTTTTTAAAATAGATTAAAGGTGACATAAGAGCACACAGTCCACCTGATGGCAATTCATGCTGTGCCCCACATCTACATCTATCCTCGGTCTGGAAACAAAATTAAGAATAGGTTACTAAAGTGGAGTTCTTTTTCAGTAGAAAATAACTTGTTTGAAAGCAAACATACACTTCGCTCGTATCACTTAACCCGAGACAAGATAATGAAAGCGTGGCGTTACAAACTGCCGCCATCAAGCCGTAAGTCCGCGGTAATGGGCAGTTTACTTGCTAATGGAATTTTCTCGGTCCTTCTGATGATGATGTCACCCTTTATTTATCGAGTAAACTAAAACGATAAACTAATAATGTGTAACAATAATATTTGAATTATATATATACCATCCAGTAAAGAAATAAAAATTTTGCAGATTGTTTTTTAATTTTTAAAAAAATCAAACTTTGAAGCTATTTTAAATGGGGAAGAACTGAGTCCTGTTAGGTCCTCTGTTTTTCTCGGCATCACTCTCGACGCTAAGCTTCAGTGGGACCTCCATATATCTAAACTAGCAAGCAGACTAAGCCCTGCAGCTTATGCTGTAATAAAGATTAGAGATCTCACTAGTTTCGAGACAGCTAGATTAGTTTATTTCAATTATTTCCATAGCATAATGTCATATGGGATTTTGCTATGGGGGGGGGGGGGGATGCGGCTGATTTAGAAACTATTTTTGTTTTGCAGAAGAGGACCATTAGAGCTATATACAATTTTAAACTGAGAGAGTCTCTTAGAGAAAAATTTAAAGAAATAAATATATTAACTTTGGCCTCTCAGAATATCTATAAAAATTTGATGTATGTTCACAAAAATAAAGATAGTTTTAGTAAAAAAGTGACATACACTCTGTAAACACTAGGAACAAACACAAGCTGGTACTACCAGTTTCTCGACTCCACGGAGTCAGTAATTCATTATTGGGGCAATGTATACGCTATTACAACAAAGTCCCAGAAAATATACAAGGTCTCCCTATTAGCAAGTTTAAATATTTTATTAAACAAAAACTGTATAAACTGTATAAGAAGAAGCACGAAAGTAGAATAAATGCTGTAGAAATGCGGTCTTTAAGGAATATGCTAGGGTTGAATCTGAATGACAGGGTGAGAAATTGCTTGATAAGAGATAAATGTGGTATGCAAGATGATGTTGTGACCAGGATTAAGAAAGGAATGCTTCGGTGGTTTGGTCATGTAGAAAGAATGAATGAGGAAAGAGTGACAAAGCAAATTTACATGGCAGATGTGAACGGCCGAGTCGGGAAGGGACGCCCTAGAAAAAAGTGTATCGACCAAATTGGCGATATTTTGAAAATGGGCCACGTTAGAAGTACCCTTAACCTACGAGCATGTATGCGTAGGTATATGGGTGTAAAGGAGGCGAAAGAGCGGAAGTCGTGAGTGTTTATGTTATGTTTTTTTTTTATGTATAAAAAGGGTTATTATGATATAAATGAATACATGGTTGATGTATTCATTTATATCATAATAATCTGTTTCTAAAATAAATTTTGAAAATATTCTGTGACCATAACATTGTAAAATTTATTTTAAAAAAAAGTTCCGCTGGGTTTCTTGATGGTTCTTCCCAGGACAGAGGTTTTTTTTCGAACCAGTGGTAAGGTAAAATATTGACTTTCAATAAGAATTACTTGTAATCTATATTGAATACAAAATTATTTTATTTATTTATTTATCTATTGCATAGCTTTTATCGCGGGCTTTGAGTACGGCGACCGAATCAAGAAATTCCGTAACGAAATTAAACCTAACACCCCCCACTCCGACCGGCACAGCAGTGTGGCGTTGAATTGAAAGTCGTGCATCATTCAGTTCGTGCATCATTCGTGCATCGTGCATCGTCTAACGTCGTTTCGGTTCGGCAGACTTCGGCACGGTGTTTGAGTGCGTGCGACTAGACGTATACTTCTCATTATTCATTAAAAAAATTGTTTTCTTAAAGGTCACCACGCTCAAAAAGTGTAACTTGAATTAATATCAAAGAAAAAACTTGAAACAATATCAAAGAAAAAAATTCTGCATAAATAAAATAAATAAATAATTATAATTGCAGAAGCTGATAAAAAATGCTATTTTAATTTGATTTTTTTAAAACACAACCTTTTACATGAAGTCATTGATTCCCTGGCGCCCGAGCTAAAATTACTAAAAAAAAATAGATTTTTAGGGAAGGGACTACAAAAGGGATGGGTTGAAGTGATTTAACTAAAATAAGATGTATGTACTTAGGTACATTTCATACATAAAAAAAAGTTACAGCCAATATATGTCCCACTGCTGGGCACAGGCCTCCCTTCATTTCTGAGAGGGTTTTAGGGCAAGGAAGTGTCCGCCGCTCTGCCTCAACGCGTGTTAGTGAACTTCACATGTCTTCGAATTTTTTATTTATTTCTCAGACATGCAGGTTTCCTCACGATGTTTTCCTTCACCGCCGAGCACGTGGTAAACCAGCACTTAAAATTGCAACTAACAATTTCATTGGTGCCGGCGGGGATCGAACCCGGTTTGCTCGCAAACTGTGAAATTTACAGCGAGCACTAACCATCTGAGCTACCACGGCTTCGCATACATTAATTGTATGAAATTAAATGAAATGTATTGTTTTATATCATAGACGGCAAACGAGCATGCGACTCACTCGTAGCGGGCGGCACGGTTCTTTGAGCGCCTTCAATTTACTCGTGAAGTAGTGCTTTTATTTTATAATCTATAGATGGTACTCATACTATCCGCCTCATTTCCTGTATCATTTACGATAGTTCTAAATTATTTGTCTTTAAAAATCCACTTCCGAACACGGGCTTTTTATTTATTTATTTACACTTTCATGCATAAAAGCGTACAGTAGGTACCTACATGTAGCGGACGTAGCAACAATATATTTTTGTTACATCCTTTTTTTTTCTTTAAAAAGGTTACCGCCTACGTAACTACTTAGTATTGTATACTAGGATTATCTCAGTACCGTGATGGATGTTTACATATATATTACACAAGGACATACATCTAGACATGAAACAATTATTTGGAGGCCATATAAAATACTTATTTAGTGCGGGATTCAAACCCGCAGCCCTCAGCGTTTCAAATCAAAGGTAAATCACTGATCCATGAATCTGGATCCTTAAGTCGCCTCTTACGACATGCTCAGAAAGAAATGATCTGATGGATTCTCTAACGCTCCTACCACACGGCATTTTTTCAGCATTATTTTGCATTGATTTATATATTACATGTCGCTACAGCGCTTTACAAGTCCTCTTCTGAACATAGGTTTCCCAAGCACGGTCCTGTTATGTGGTCATAATATGTAAATGCAATTTAATGTCATAGATTAAACGTAACCAATTAACTTAATAAATTATATACATAAATAAATTTCATAAGGACAAACATCCATACAAGGAACAAATATGCAGGCCATACAAATATTTGTCCCGTGCGGGATTCGAATGCGTAACCCTCAGCGCTGCAAATTATTACTAAGTCACTGCGCTACGGAGCTGTCAATGAGACACATCCACGATTTTTCTTTGGAACGAGGTGAAATATTTGACAGATCTCATACCGAGGAAGATAATTTGTTAGCAAAATAAATGAACCTATATATCTTTCAGTAGTATTATTTTTATTCTATGTTAATTCGATTCGAAAATAATTAACAAATTCGGATATTCCTAAAAGTAGAAAAATTAAAAAAAGGGTTAAAAATGTGCAAAAAATAAAAGAGCAAACCACTGCTTGCATTATTTAGTGTATTAATATAATACTCTAGAAACTGGTAAACTTTTATTTAAAACTAACTTCTTACTTAAATGACATTGTGTAACAAAAACTTCACCTCGGTTCAAACTAGCGACATCTGCTGAGCGGAAGATTATTAGCCCTCATTGTCGAAATTGACTGCAAACTTATTACTTCTTTAATAAAAAGGAGTAAAAGTAATGAAGATTACCAACGTCTTTTGCGGTGCAAGCAAAGATGCAAATCGAGTTTACACCACGTTTGCATTCAACGATCGCTTCGTGTAAGACGCTTGTGTAAACGATTTGAGGCGCTGTTCTTTGAGGGGTGCGATTACGTAGTTTAAGTTTTCATGCATTTCTAATACGAGCGATGGAAAGAAGACGTCAGTTTACTCGTACTTTTGTATACATGGAGGTTTTTTTATTTTACATATGGGTGAAAAACGAGCACAAAGTCCACCTGATGGTAAATGGATGCTGTGACCCAAAAACAGACTGATTTATATTTATCCTCCATTAAAAATTAAGATGCAGATGCGTTGTCACCCCTAAGGACTAAGATGGTGTGCCTCGTTACCAGTTAAAACGATGTCCGGTTCTCTACATTCACCATACGAAACACAACAGCATTAAGTTGATATTTTACGCATTGATACTGTGAGAGCGTAGTTCTACCCGTCGAGCCGACCCTTTGGTGTTGCAGCCATAATGCAGCAGCAGCATGGCTTTACCACGTAAAAAATAAATCAAATAATTACTTATACGTATTAGAGTTCTGCTAGGTGGTAAACATAGAAAATTGTTGGGTTTTTTTTAAAGTTTTTATTAGCAAAAGAGAGAATACAACTTATTTCATTGGAAAGGTACAACCAGACGCGATCCTAGTACTCCTACTGCGTGGTAGGACTCCTTCCCCGCCTAGGAAGAAGTCCATCTGGTAAGTGCAAAGCTTTTACCTGTTGCTACATTTGAATATTAGTCCCTACTTAGCATTCACACGTTACGAGACTAAGGAGAATTAAATATTTTTTCTGCAATGTATTTTTTTTACTCAGTCCAATTATGTTACAAAAGTAAAAGAAAAGCCTGTATGCAAGTTCCAATCCTGGGCACATGAAAATCGTGTAATGGCGGTGTAAAAATATTCACTTTCCCATATCATCCCGTGGGTGGAAACTGAAGCAGGAGATGAGCTGCTGAAACTTCCTGATAGCAACCGAAATAAACTGCGTACGGAACAATCCACCTTGTAAGTGTGACAACTGTGGCAAAATCCTTCCTATGAGACAACCTATGGCGGCGTTTTTTCAGCAGTGGATATTCATTGGCTGTAATGAACGGAATATAATTATGGATAGATACATGCTGTAATTTATGAAATAATAAAGGAAATATCCATCACGTTATCCAAAATTTGCTGGCAGACTTAATACGTTTCGATAAATTATTTTTGTTTGTCTGATTGGTAGGTTTCTTCACGGTGTTTTCTTCACCGCAGAGCACGTAGTGAATATGTGTTACAAAGTGTGAGAGGACAAGATGTTGTCAGAACACAAAATATCTCCCAGAACACATTTCTTCGCGATACAAGGAACGTAAACTGCACGTATATACACGTATATGATTATTAAATGCCCTACGGTGGTGTACCGCCAGGTAATTTTTCCTCCTTACTGATATCATTTTCCAAGATTTTATTTACGTATGTTAAAATTTTTTATATTTATGATACAAAAATTTAGCGGAACAGTTTTGTTATTTATGGCAACTTTTTAACCTTTGCCTTAGATAACAAGAGGTATTTGGTCCATCATATCTGATGCAAAGGCGGCGGCCGTCTAGGGTATAGATCTGAGGCTATAGAGGATTTTTTTGTGTTTTTATACTCGTAGTTCTGAATATTTGTGATCATGATGAAAGAAGAATATTTATGTATATTAACACAAATATTTGACATTAAATAATATAAATTTTACGAATTTTATCGCGTTTAATTAATATCCGATAAATTGTGGAAAAATCCTTAAAATTATGAACATTTTATTAAATATGTATTACTATTTGCCGGCTCCGTGGCAAAGTGATAGTAATGAGTTGCGGCGCTGAGGGCCGACTTACAAATAATCGTTTTAGGTCTGGACAATCGTCCTCGTTCAATTTATGACTACTCTTAATTTGAGGATAACGTGTTTTTATAGAAGAAAAAATTCTTCTTAAAAGTCACGCAAAATAGCAGTTTAATGTTACTGTCTTTCTTACGTTGCACGCAAAGAAAAATTTTTACTGGACACGAGGCATTCCGTCTTAGTTCTTACGGTGCAAGATGTGGATGTCTACGTGCCACAGCACCCACTTACAGTCAGGCAGACTATGTTCTCGCTTCTCACACTTATTCTATAAAAAAGCGGCTTATATTTTCGATTAAAGCCTTTTTAACACAAAATAATGACACCATGTTAGTGTTACTCCCGTTTCTGAACGGCTGGACATAGGACTCTTCCAAGATAGGGAATCTTTCTTAATCTTTTCGATATGATAGCAGGCGGATTTACGATAGCATTGCTAGACGTTTCGCTCACATCCCCGGTCTGGGTGTTTTACGCCTGGCGTAAACTAAATACTGATAATACCGCCACCTATCGGAAACCACGAGTTCTTACTAGCAATTCCCAATGTTGGAATTTATATACAGGTTGAAATGGGGTGGTGTATTCTTACGGTGCCACTCTACGGCGTAATAAAAAAATAAGAAAGAGCCTAGAAGATCGGCTTTCTCCTTTGCGGTGTGGGCCAGTGAGTTGTCCTCCCTGTGCAGAGATGGAAGAGATGGCTGACAGGAATTCCCCTGGACAGCCTTGGCGAGAGACCAGAATGCACGGGTTCCAGAAGGAAGACGAACTAGTTTCTCGCCAATTCTGCCTATGTGCTCTGACTTTGCCTTGGCAATGACTCTTTTGAAGGACCTAGAGGCGGAATTATACTTCTTTTTTAGAGCGCTGGTGTTTACATCCCTGGACGCTGATGCGTCAGCCCAGGCTTGGTAGCACTCCTGCTTATAGCATGATGCTATTTTACAGGAGCGACCAAACCATGGCTGAGATTTGCCTCCAATGGGCACCACAGAGGAAGGTATAAAAAGTTCCATACCCTGAAGTACCACATCAGCGACAGAATCCGCAACAACGTTGGGATCGTCCGGCGAGAAGCAAACCCGCCCCCAAGGGTAGGATGCAAAGAAAGACCGCATCCCATCCCAATCGGCTGACCTATAGTGCCAAACACGGCGGCAGCCTGCAGAATGCAACCGCGATTACAGCGTGAGTGGCACCACACTCCGGACAAGACAATGGTCCGAGGAGCCTAAAGGGGCATCGACGGAAACCTGATATCCGTCCGGGTGAGAGGTCAGCAGAAGGTCCAACAGGGAAGGTGCATGATCCTCCACATCTGGAATCCGCGTAGGCGAAGTAACCAGTTGTGTCAGACCATATGCCAAGGCAAAATCATGAACA
The DNA here is from genome assembly GCA_036936625.1 of Parnassius smintheus behrii. Lineage (NCBI taxonomy): Eukaryota > Metazoa > Arthropoda > Insecta > Lepidoptera > Papilionidae > Parnassius > Parnassius smintheus. The sequence continues at coordinate 4,209,774 of JAUPFT010000031.1, forward strand.
GATCTCCCCGCATGATGGTCGTTAAAGTCGCCGAGGATCACGATCTCTGCGGAGGGGACCTGCTGTAGCAACGAATCTGCAGCCATTTGGACGTGGTCGAAGAGTCGGTCTGTTTCGGCATTACCGCTATGGGACCTATAGAGGCACCCGTAGACGCGCGGATGGTCGTCGCTGTCTACGCATAGCCAAAGGATGGACAGGTCCGAACCTTCAAGTCTGCCGAGGCGTCGAGAACAGATGTCCTCTCTGACGTAAACGCAAACTCCAGTCCGAGGCACAAAGGAGTGTTCCAGTTTGTACCCCGGGTAGGAGAGATACGAGACATCAGCCGGAGAGGACACCTGCGTCTCGGTCAGAAAGAGCAGAGCCGGCCTCACCGTCTCGAGATGGTAGTGGACGGCGTTTAAGTTAGAGTGAAGTCCCCTGATATTGCAGAAATTCACGGACAGCGTGGCAGGGGTCGCCTTGGTCTTGTTGCTCCGTTTGCCCCGAGCAGTTTTAGTCTTGAGCGGAATTTTTGGAATTTTGTAAGAATTATTTAAATAAAATCTGCGTAACAAACCAAATAGTTGTGTCTTACCTAGTTTGAAGAGCACCTCGCGTCCTCTCTCAATCACGAGCACTGTGCCCATCACCACTACTCGCAACGCCTACACTACACTAATAAAGACACACAGTTTCGCCTTTAAACGAGACATCATCAGGTGCTTTAGACTCTGCGGTAGCTGACCGCTGACACTATAATATGAATGTAAGGCGCAGTTGGGTGAGGGCGTTTTATTTTATTACGCGGGTCTTGGCAGAAAAATTAACATATTTAATATAATTTTATTCCGCAAAATGACGCCTGATTCTATTAATGATTTATAATTAGCTAAAAAATTACGTAGGTAGCTTCTCGTTTTACGGCTCGTTAATCGAGATATTAATGACCTATGTTTTCATTCATCCATACATTACAAAATATATAAGTCCACTGTTGGGGATATTGCCATCTTTGCCACGCTTGGCAGGCAGGTTGCTAGCCTCAGTAGTAATTTTACGTCGTTTTCAGGGAGATGCTGCTGCCCGTCTCCTATTTGAGTTTCCCTCTTTCGTTTTTTAGGAGCCGCACGGCACGATGTGGGACAATGGATATTCTTACACAGCCACTACACGATATGGGACAATGGATATTCTTACACAGCCACTACACGATATGGGACAATGGATATTCTTACAAAGCCACTACACGATATGGGACAATGGATATTCTTACACAGCCACTACACGATATGGGACAATGGATATTCTTACACAGCCACTACACGATATGGGACAATGGATATTCTTACACAGCCGCTACACGATATGGGACAATGGATATTCTTACACAGCCACTACACGATATGGGACAATGGATATTCTTACACAGCCACTACACGATATGGGACAATGGATATTCTTACACAGCCACTACACGATATGGGACAATGGATATTCTTACACAGCCACTACACGATATGGGACAATGGATATTCTTACACAGCCGCTACACGATATGGGACAATGGATATTCTTACACAGCCACTACACGATATGGGACAATGGATATTCTTACACAGCCGCTACACGATATGGGACAATGGATATTCTTACACAGCCACTACACGATATGGGACAATGGATATTCTTACACAGCCACTACACGATATGGGACAATGAATATTCTTACACAGCCACTACACGATATGGGACAATGGATATTCTTACACAGCCACTACACGATATGGGACAATGGATATTCTTACACAGCCACTACACGATATGGGACAATGGATATTCTTACACAGCCACTACACGATATGGGACAATGGATATTCTTACACAGCCACTACACGATATGGGACAATGGATATTCTTACACAGCCACTACACGATATGGGACAATGGATATTCTTACACAGCCGCTACACGATATGGGACAATGGATATTCTTACACAGCCACTACACGATATGGGACAATGGATATTCTTACACAGCCGCTACACGATATGGGACAATGGATATTCTTACACAGCCACTACACGATATGGGACAATGGATATTCTTACACAGCCACTACACGATATGGGACAATGGATATTCTTACACAGCCACTACACGATATGGGACAATGGATATTCTTACACAGCCACTACACGATATGGGACAATGGATATTCTTACACAGCCACTACACGATATGGGACAATGGATATTCTTACACAGCCACTACACGACATGGGACAATGGATATTCTTACACAGCCACTACACGATATGGGACAATGGATATTCTTACACAGCCACTACACGATATGGGACAATGGATATTCTTACACAGCCACTACACGATATGGGACAATGGATATTCTTACACAGCCACTACACGATATGGGACAATGGATATTCTTACACAGCCACTACACGATATGGGACAATGGATATTCTTACACAGCCGCTACACGATATGGGACAATGGATATTCTTACACAGCCGCTACACGATATGGGACAATGGATATTCTTACACAGCCACTACACGATATGGGACAATGGATATTCTTACACAGCCGCTACACGATATGGGACAATGGATATTCTTACACAGCCACTACACGATATGGGACAATGGATATTCTTACACAGCCACTACACGGATATGAACTGGAGTTTGGTAGGTCGGAATATTTCAATTTATTTCAAGAATTTCTTTTTTAGTAATCTTATTATACTTAAATTTAAATAAGTAGTAATTTTTACAAATTTTCTAACACATTAGTAAATTGTACCATGGAAACAAATTTCGACCTGATTTGCTTATCACATTTCAGGGTTTGTTTAGTGCATGGAGTACTGCTATCACCTATAGGCTAGTGTTGCAAAATTCAACCTAGTCATGTTGGACTCAGTTGAAAAACGTGCTAAGAGGCTTATTGGTAACCTTGATTTGGTTGGAACCAATCTTGACAGCATTATTCATTAGTATTCTACTACTCCTTCTCCTATCCACTATCGGACAATCCTTTGTTGTCGATATTGCACGCATTGGAAGCAAACGTTTGCTTCGTCTTTTGTAATGCGTACAGCAAAGAGGTGGAATAACTTTTCGGAGTGTGTCTTCCATCCAAACACAATCTGGGTGGGTGTCTTCGAAGCAAGAATAAAAAGGTTTTTGTTACGCTAAGATAGTGCGAATTACCATCTTCATCACCACTTACCACCAGTTGGGATTTTACGCAAGCGCTGGTTTATAATAAGTATATTCAGATGTGTGTCTAGGTGCCATTCATAGATGTGAAACTTTTACATGATACTGGAGAAATTGCTCGTGTAGGGGTAATTTTTTTAAGATAATCTCACGATTGTCTACTTCAAAATAAATTCAAAAGTGAACGTTTAGCAAAACAAGTCAACGAAAAACAAACTTTTGACATTCCGTGACGAAAAATAATTTACAATGGTGGAGATCTTCAAACTTTAATCAAGTTAAAGCTTAGAATTTATCTAAATTTAACTTGATGCTGCGTCTGCTTACCGTGAGATTAAATTAAGATTTAAGAAAATAAACAATAATTTTTTTGTCAAAACTTTGTAATCCTTCTTTTCCCGGTTCCATCGTAGCCGGTACCTTTATCTAAGAACCTTACACGGGAAAGCATTAAGTAGTAACGACAGCGTAAGGGATAGCTGTATAATCATCAGTCGTATAGACTGGAGTCAATATGAATTATTCGAATCAGGCGATACTTTAGAGATTTTTTTATATAATATAAGTAACAAACGAGCACAGTCCAGGTTATGGTACTCGGTGTCCATTGCCTTAATCGCTATACTTTCATCGCTGCTGGTGACAAGAAAGCTGGTTCTTTTCTCGCTCAAAATATATGTATAGCCATTCATCGAGGAAACGCAGCCCGCGTTCTCGGGACTATACCGCGGGGAGTAGGACTGTATGTTAAGTGAAGTTTTTACTTTACAGTTTTTAATGTATATATTTAAACGTTATGTAAAAAATGCTAGATAGGTTTTGTACAAACAGAATCAACTACGAGTGCGATTCAACGAGCGGCTCCATAGCACAACTGAACCTATGTTTGTGCACTGTCCGGGATGTACATACTCGTATGTATCAACATTGCCCCTTTCACGTAGCTTCAGTAAACAAAAAAATTATCCATGCGTTGACAGTAATCAATCATAAATTTGTGACGGCTTGTAATGTGATTAAAAATAAAAGGCAATACATAAATTTTAAATAATTAAATTAACATACATTTAAGCAACTATGTTAGGGTATGGTGTATGAATATCCACTACACTTTGAAGTGTGCGGTTTGTAGGGAGAATAAATCAGGATAGGCGTAAGCTTCACGACTGGTTTATTACGACTGTACGACTGACGTAATGCTAATTACATACCGTTTTATTACTAAAACTACAATATATAGGCACCACAGTACACCATAAGGATACGAGAGAAAAAAAATTTAATACACATTTTTTTGTTATAAATGTAACAAACCTTGCAAATAGAAATAGGTTGCAATGAAACTCATAACAACATAATTTAAAACATATTATGATATGTTATTTTTTCAATAATTTTGTCCGATGTTTGTGTATAATTTCTATCTTTTTACTTTTCACAATTTTGTTATAAGGTTCCTGATCTTCAATAACAATATATGAGCCATTATACAAAGTATCTAATTTACTCAAAGTTTCATTTTTTAACAATATTAAATCACGTTTCTCATATAACACTTCGTTTATATTTCTATCAATGGGTAATGAGCTGGCCGTATATATATAGCTCGAAGAACCGACAACTGTTGGGGATAAAAGGTGCTCGAGTGGCAGCCTCGTACCGGTAGGCGTAGTGTAGGGTGACCCCTCCTAGATGGAGTGACGACCTGGTAAGACATGCAGGAAGTCGATGGATGTAGGTGGCTCAGGACCGAGCTTTGTGACATTCCTTGGGGAAGGCCTAGGTAGAGCAGTGGACTTGTGTAGGGCTGTAATAATGATGATAATGATGATAGCGGGGATCGAAGTTTGAATGCTCGCGTACTGCGAAATTTTCAACGAACTCTTAGAAATGTAAATAGTAGCCTAGACCCTGAGCTACACGCGACACTAAATAGAAGAGGAACATTATTATGCAAGAGCTGTGCAGTGTAATGCAGCGTATCTATTTCGTTAGATAAATCGCTAGCAGCGCCGTAAAAGAGAGCACGTCTTATGAAATTAAGCCATTCTTACTTCGAGTGCGCTTTGCTATGCATAGAAGATTGTAACTTCTTAATTAAGAGTTGTAATAGGTTCGATTTTTGAAAATTCAATTTTCTTTTAATTTAAAACAATACTACGATATTGAATTGTGTTATTATTTTTAATTTAAAATCGAAATGTAGATGCACTGCCACTCCTAAGGAATCGGATGTAATGTCTCATAATGGAAGGCAATTAAGAAAATGGTGGTAACAAAATCGGGGATACAGTTTGGTGTTGCTACTACATATCTATCATCTACATCCAAAACCTAATTAAGTTCAATAGCTAAGGAATCAAAAATTCTTTATGTTAAATGAAGTCTGTAACACATCGCGCGCGGTGTAGGGGGGGGGGGGAGCGCAGTCGTTTTGAGGTCGTTTTGTTACGTACAGTTATTTACGTAAAACACACGGTCGTGACCAAGACACAGCCACGCCCTGATTTTTACACTCAGCTTAAGGAACAGCATTATGGCTGCTTTTAAAAATAAGAGTGATAAACGAGCACACAGTTCACCTGATGTTAAGTGTATGCTGTGGCTTATAGACCACACCTATATCCATCCTCGATTAAAATCAAAATGGTAATGCGTTGTCACCACTAAGGACTAAGATGGAATGTATCGTTAGTAACAAGGATCCTGTTTTCTAATTCACACGAACCATAGCAGCATTTAGCTGTTATTTCATGTTGATATTCTGTGAGAGCGTGGTCCTTCCCCGATCGAGCCGACTCATTCTAGTTGCAGCCATTATATTGCTATAGTTTGACTTCACTACGTTAGCATTTGCACTCTCTTTTTAAACTTGTTGGCAAAGAACTCCGCACTAACGCACAAACAATTACCGTCGTGTTCACGAATGTTTCGACATCGCTTTGATATTGCGTTGAAAAAGCAATTTAATTATTATTTGTACCGGATAAAATATTTATTACTTTTTCTGTTTTGTTTTTATTAACACTGAACGTATTTTAACAAAACAAAATGTACGACGTCAAATCTTAGTGAGTTGAACGATGCAGCGTCAAATCGAATTGAATGGACCATCTCGACTGGGAAAGTATCGGCGTAAAATATCTGTTTACCTATAAAAGACCATTGCTGAACATAGTCTTATCCCACAACTTGCCTCGTAAGGGTTCCGACATAGTTACTACGCTTGGCATGCGGGAAGCACCCGCAGTTGGCCAACACGCCCGCAAAGCGTGCTTTAAGTTTCCTTCTGTCGCCTTTTATGACCCCCACGCGACGATATGCGGTAGTGGATATTCTGCACACCGCCGCTACACGGTCAAGTAATCTAGTGGCTTTTTGTGTGTTTTAAAACGGTTGGTAGGTCACAGAATAGGTGCATGTCTTAAAGTTTCATTGTACGCGATCTAGCAAAGTTCGGCAGTAGCATGTTCCTTTTAACAATTTAAACAATATAAAACTGCGGTTGCCAACCTGCTTACCAAGCATGGCAACTTTGGCACAATCTACCTATGAGGCAATCTATTTAGGAGGACTACGTTTTTTAGGTTAGACTTTTAAAGGTTGTAATGGTAATGGTAAACTACTAGATTTACTTTTTAAAGCAAAACGGTAAGTGATTATATGTTAGTGGTGGCTTCGTCGTACATTTACGTGGTAGAGCCATGCTGCAATTATATTAGTAGTATATTTGTAGCGCGAATGGGATGACCGGGGAAGGACCACACTCTCACAGAATGCCGGCGTGAAATAGTGGCTTTGTACTGCTGTGTTTCGTATGGTGAGTGTAGAGAACCGGAAACCCTTTTTACTGGAAACGAGGTATTCCATCTTAGTTCACGGGTAACAACGCATCTGCATTTTGATTTGTAATCGAAGAACGATGTAGATGTCTATGGGCCAAAGCAACCACTTACCATCAGGTGGACTGTGTGCTCCTTTGTCACCCTGTCCTATAAAAAAACACACGTACATAGTCCACTCTAACGAACTAATATTTGCTGTGAAGTAGACGCGTGTATCGACTTTTTAAGCGGGCTACATACGACATGATATCGGTGGAGACCTAGGGTGGAGTAGTGGGGATGCCTCCTAGATTGCCTCTAAATCGTGTCGTATGTAGGGCCATCCTAAGTCGTGGCCGATATCGCAGGAGCAAAAATGCAGCCGATGCTTCCTAGATCGGGCCCCGCCCCCTCCGTACTGCGTGTGTGTAGGCGCATAGGTCCGATTTCTTTTGGCAGTCGCTGCCGGCAGCCCTCCCGGAAGGACGTTAACGAAACAGTGATACTGAATGTCCTTTTTTACATAACAAAATTTTTACATTTTAAACATGTGAACGGAGTAGAAGCCTATGGCACTGATATTTTACAAAAAACAAAAAAAAATGAATAAATAAATTAATTAAAATCAATCGAAATTCAAATCATATCCACCTTAACCTGTGACCTGGCGAAGTCAATGTGGCATAGGTGATGTGTATTAAATAAATTTTAATGTTAATACAGTACAATATAAAGTAAATTAAACTCATCTATAAATTCACATATATAAAAACAAAATTCTAAATTATAATAAATATTTTTTGTATAAATTCAACAACTTAATGTAAAATTAATTAATCACTTAAGAAATCCTACTTACTAACTTTTCCGCATGAATCGACCAATTTGCTGTTAACAATATTTTTTTGTATCGAAGTACTTGTCAAGTCAGTAGTAATTATATGCATTCACTGCGGGAGCTCGTGCCACGCTCACCCTTTTTTTACTCCGCGAAATATAGTGATTAAAATTAATAAATAGTATATAATAATAAAAATAGTAAGTAATATCGAATTGTAAGTGTTGTGTAAGTGAATAAATAAACTTGTGTGCAGGAATAAACTATTAGAGTGTCTGTTTTATTGGAGTCAGGCTAATATACCTGGTCAGGCTAATAATACCTGTAAGTACAACAACGCCTCGTTATACTGGTGACCCCGACGTGATTCGTTATAGTCAAGAATGCCTACTAAACTAATTGTTTTATTGCCGTTCATAAAGTAGGGAGTATGAAGTAAGTAAGGAGAGGATGAAGCCTCTCCTCAACAACTAACTCCTATTCCAACGCTATCAACACAAGACTGCACTCAGATCTCCTACGTGCCTCCATCCTCTCATCAACAACTAACTCCTACTCCTTCACCATCTCCACATCAACAAACAAGGTATATTGAACTGAGTATGTCCGAAATTAAAGGTTTCTTTATGTTTAAAAAAAAGACATAAACTATTTTATTTTTTGATAGTTTTAATCCATAAATAAAGATTACATTAAAAAAAGTATACATTTTATTATACAAAAGTATTTTATTTCCTTGTTTGTTGTTTGTACTACATAACCCGATTTTGACCAAAGCAGAAATGAACAAAGAGAAGAAATAACTAAATAACATAGGTAAGAGAAATTGATGTTTTTATATAAGTTGCGAAATCATAAATATAGAAAAATTCTAGATGGTTGTAAAAACTGTCTTCATCCATCCGGAGAAAATTAACCATGTCTGGATTACAGACCATTTAGTACGTTTATGTGGCTTAATTTTTGTCTCTTTTGGAGCCATTTTTCACCCAGCAACTCCTCTTTTTCTATTTTCGAATAAATTAACCAAGATGGCTAATTCCAAACCAACACGTTGGTGTTTTAAGAGAGTTGGAGGCATTTTGAAGAACTCTACCGCATATGCGTTCCGCTCCAAGTCCAAACGCGTATTGCTAGGCAGGCTCGTGTGTAGGGTCTGCCTCGATAAAAGCCCCGATTTCTTTCCACCCTAGATCGCCACCGATATCGTCTCGTATGTAGCCCGCTTTACTTTTTGACAACGAGTCACAATAAATCAGGTTATATGACACAGGCTACGTATACCGATACTGATTGAACTGTAATGAGGGTAATCTTATAAATATGTTATTATGTGTGCTTTATTTAGGCCGAATCTATCTGACTAACTAAGAATTATTTTATTTAACCAGATTGGTGGAGCGACGAGCCTGAGGTTACCGAAATCCAATTCCCCGGTCGAGCCTTAAGCCGATGAACGCGAGATGTTAAACCCAAATGGACTGTATACGCGAAATTGAGATTTGGATGATTATTTTTTACACCATAAAATCCCAGATCAAACTCATTTAGAAACGTTTTGTGATAATTGTTTCAGTCAAAATAAAAACAGATTTATTTTTACGTATTTTTATCAGTTGTGTGCGAAAGGCTTGTTTGAAACAATTTCTGTAAACTATTCAATTCGTGGGCATTCAATGATGCCCATTGATAAGATTTTGCTCTCATAGAAAGACAAAAATTAAAAAATTTATGAACCTGACAGTTATGTCAATTTTGTATTAAACAGTATAAATGCCAAGAAATTTGAAGTTGTATTTTTAGAAAGGAACCTGATAGAACGAGGGCAAATAGATAGATTATAAAACTTATTATAATGATAATATTAAATAAACAATACCGGGAATTTCAGGTTGTCGTCGAGTTTTATTTAAAAGACATGCAAAGCCAGCCTTTTCTGATTCAATGACTGGCGATAATTTTAAAGATTCTTCTTTAAGTTGGTATATCTAGGTATCTTCGAGATGTTTCTGCTGATTGTTATCAAAATGCTATTAAAATTAAAGAAACTAAAATTAATGACATTAAAAAACTTATTCGATTTGTACCACAAGAAAGAAGAAAATTCTATGAAACTTTGATTATGGAACAGGCTAAATTAGATGAAAGTCAAATTGTTAAGGAATTGGATGACGAAATAGAGTAACTAGCCTAGTTATTTTTAAAGGCTAATAGGTATTACTCATTTTTGATAAGTAGAATAATGTTAAAGAAGCCAATTTTGTTTTGTTAAATTCCTTAGTCCTTAAAAAGAGGGAAAGATAACCCTAAGTCCTGTTGATTTAAGATAAGTAAAAAATTTTGTTCCTTAAATTAAAGTTATTACAAATGCTTTTTATGTTTTGTTTTATGTACTAAAATAAAGAGTATTTTGTGTACTATAACAGTATGTTATTTTAATTTCAACATGTCCTGTGGTTAGTTTCAAAAAAATTAAAATATTTTTTTTATATTCCCAAAAACTGAAAAAGTGGACTTAGCCATTTCTCGCTTTAGAGCACCCAAATAGAAAATGGAGAGATCTATATGTATCGCCTGTGACCAGAAACCTTAAGGTTACTGCTAAGCGAACTTTAATTGGAATAGCCTATCTCCAACGTGTATTTTTCTTTGCTATTGCTGGTCCAATTTTCTGAAGTAGAAATTCAAAATCGGAAGACGACATCCGACAGAAATTATCAAACTGTCTTGAAGGTTCGTGAATCAAGTCCGCTGGTAAATTCCTTCCTTCGTCGTTTCTGAAATAAACAAAAGTATACGATCAATTTTTTTAAATTCATGTAGCTGTACATAATTTCTAAATGCATGGTATTAATAAATATCTACATCCACACTAATATTATAAAGAGGAAAAGTTAGTATGTATGTAACGAATAAACTCAAAAACTACTGAATCGGTTTTGATGAAATTTGGTGCGGAGATAGTTGAAGCCCAAGGATTAACATAGGATAGTTTTTATCCCGGAAACGCGGACGAAGTTGCGGGAAACAGCTAGTTTTAAGTTTAAGTACCTAAATCAATGACTTACTTTGTTCGATCAGCGTGCATTTTTATCATCCAGAATCGTCTTTTCTTTGGTTTCCTTTTTGTAACTGCAGCTTGACCAAGTAATAATAATATGTGCTCAATGCATAGGCGTAAGTAGCCAGAGCAGGTAGGTTCTCGTCCGACATGACTGCTGCTGGTACACGCTCGCAAGAGAATGACGAGTTGAGCTGCGCTGCTGCTCCAACCATCCAATACTCTTGGCTAGTAAGTTTGCCAAAATGTATTGGAGTTAATGTGTGGCCGCATTAACTTGGATACAATAATTAGCCATAAATTCGTAGCCAAGTTTGGACCCAATTTGAATCCAATGTGTGGCGCCGGCATAATAGATGGAGCTGGACATAATATAGCAAGCAAAGCCTTGTTTATAGAATGTGAACGTAAATAATATTTTCTTTTTACGGTGCCTCTACACGTTGGCCAACACCGTGGCAAATGTAGTGGCCAATAGCATTGGCCAACGTGTAGAGCGGGAGTTTGGGCTTCGTTGATATGTATTGGAACGATGGCCCACAAGTTCGCGCGAGATCCGTGTGGTGTCGGTTTTTTACAAAAGATCAAAGGATTGTTGGCAGAGTTTGGTCGCCGCGTCCACACGTTGGGCGCGCGTTTAGTTTGCTACAAGCTCCCAGAGTGATTACACGCATCTGATTTAAATTTTATATTCACGCTTTGTAGGGTGGATGCCCCAATTACCAGCCTTTTAGTGCCAATTTCAACTTTAAACATTCCTGCTACTTTAATTAGCGCGATGTAATTATTTTTATACATTTGTTTTAATCGATAAGCTATTTATCAAAAAAATAATGAACATTTATTTACAATCAGATCATTACGAGAACAATTTTAAAATGAAAAAAAATTAAGCACGTTGTTTATACGTATATTAGAAGTATAGCAAGCTGTCACAGAATATCAGTGTAAAATAGTAGCTTAATAATGCTGTGTTTCGTATAGTGAGTGTAGAGAACCAGAGACCCTTTTTAAAAGAAACGAGGCATTTCATTTTAGTCCTCACGGGCACAGAATAAATAATAATACTACGTATCGCGGGTGACAACGTATCTGCATTTTGATTCGTAATCAACCATTCGCAGCAACCACTTACCATCAGGTGGGCTGTGTGCTCGTTTGTCGAAAAACGTCGATTTCTTATAATATTATCGTGCAAGTTTTCGAATCATCATCATCATTACAGTCCTTCACAAGTCCGCTACTGAATATCCTCCTCCACAGACTGCCGCAAAGCATGATCCTGAGTCACTTTCCTTGTCATGAGTTTTCATTTATGTACTAAGTTATAATTAGTACTTAGCTATTATTAAGTTAGTGTTAATTATATTTATTGCTTGTTTAATCTTTCTCAAAAAATAATTAAATTACCAAATAAATTATAAGGTGTTTTTTATATACATCAAATGTCTGATAGAAAAGAAAGTACATATTTTGCTAAACTTTAAAATCAAAACCCAATTTTAAAACATACGCGAATCGATTATAACTCCTTTAACTTTAAAATAAGTTATTTAAAAAGGTAAATTAATTAATTATATCCCGTTTGAAATAAAGTACTTCTTATTAGGTACGTAAAACCAAATATCAACCTGACGGCTTACAATATGCACTTCATACATTTGGTATATACATTTACAGCCCCATTAGTATTCAATATTCTTAACCCCACACTAGGATTTTCTCCTGTATGGCGGAGGCAGTTTACAAACATAAATTGCACAAGGCCACACATCCAGACCCGGAACAATTATTTGGAGGCCATACAATTGATGTTACGTGCCGGATTCCGGAAAATTGGTTGAATAAAACTAAATTTACGGATTTTATCGCGTTTATTTCACTACTTTTGCTTATTTTTACCTTCAGTTTTTGAATATTAATTTTTGGTCCGATTTACGCAAAACGAGCTTATAGTATCATGAAGTCTTGCAGTGGTATGCTTAGGTTTGGGTTTAATTTCGTTAATTATAGGATCCCAAGCAGGTGGCAGCACCCATCCATCTTCTCTATTGAAATTTGGATGTTTTTTAATTTCAATAGCCTCGCGTATCATCCTTGGTAGGAATCGGTGTTCTTTTGCGAGAATTTGTGATTTATCAAATCGAATGTAATGGTGGGGACGATCTTGAACATGTTCGCAGAATGCAGACTTCCTAGAACGCTAGAAGCTAGAATATAATAACATGCCTGCTGAATATGCAGTATTACTCAAACACTGCCTCACATCTGGCTACCTATTGTGGAAGGAAGAGTTCTACAAGCAAGTAGATGGTGTGGCAATGGGCTCACCTGTATCTCCCATAGTCGCCGACATATTCATGGAGGACTTCGAGGCGAAAGCCCTTCTTACTGCTCCTGTAAATCCAAGATTCTACAAGCGGTACGTAGACGACACTTTCACAATTTTACCATCTGACAAAGTAACTGCATTTTTAAACCACCTTAACTCTATAAACTCTAAAATACAGTTCACAATAGAGCAAATAATTCTTAAGCTTTCTTAGATGTTTTAGTCATTCGAATCCTAATAACACAATTGGTCACACTGTGTATAGAAAAAAGACCCATACCAACCGATATTTAAATGGTGAATCTCACCATCATCCTTCATAGTTAGCTACCGTGGGTAAATCTTTGTTTCGGAGAGCACGAGGGATCTGTGACAGAAAACATCTGGCCGCCGAACTTCAGCACGTCAAGCAAGTATTGCAAGACAACAAGCTTCGGGTCCCGCGCCTACGTCACAGTGACCGAGTGAAGCCGGCCACAGTCGAGCGTGTACCTGCTGTACTACCATATGTCAGAGGAGTCACAGACAAGGTTAGCTACATCTTGAAGCAAGCTTCCATTAAAACATACTACAAGCCGCCGAAGAAGATTAGTCAATTTTTACCATCCGTCAAGTGTAATATCCCTCTACAGGATGCAGGAGTGTACAAGTTAGATTGTGAATGTGGTCTCGCTTACATAGGTCAAACAAAAAGATCCATAAAAACCCGCGTGAAAGAACATATAGCTGACGTGAAGCACCGACGCTCCGGGAAGTCTGCAGTCTGCGAACATGTTTAAGATCGTCCCCACCATTACATTCGATTTGATAAACCACAAATTCTCGCAAAAGAACACCGATTCCTACCAAGGATGATACGCGAGGTTATTGAAATTAAAAAACATCCAAATTTCAATAGAGAAGATGGATGGGTGCTGCCACCTACTTGGGATCCTATAATTAACGAAATTAAACCCAAACCTAAGCATACCACTGCAAGACTTCACGATACTATAAGCTCGTTTTGCGTAAATCGGACCAAAAATTAATATTCAAAAACTGAAGGTAGCCGGACTAACTATGACATTGGGACGTCAAACATCTCAGTCCCCCCCCCATGACCATGGTTGCTGTAGCAACCAAAACGTCGGGAATTAAGGGGAAATATAATGTCAAATGGCTTAACAAGATCCTTCGTTATGCCGAAAATATTGCAGCATTAATTTTGAAATAAATATATGGTAAAGTTGAGGATTAATGTTAGTGATTATGTTAGACGAAAACACGATTTCATAAAATTTTCTCGATATAAAAAAAATCCAAAGTTACCTCCAAAATAAACAATAAACCGCTGTTATTCATAAAATACTTTAAATAAGATCATGAAACTTTGCATACTAACTGAAATAACTATAAAGCAGTGCTTATGTTATTTACTTTTTTTTAAATACCATTATTTTTACTGTAAAAAGAAATTACCTAAACTATTGGCCTTTTGAAGCGTGATTCTCGCAGCACGGTCACTACGCCTCGACCTTTGGACGGGGAGGTTGTGTCGCTTACGATCAGAATATACATTACGCAACAGTACGACGTAAAATTAAAATGGGAAATAACCGTGATAAAAATAAGAAGCGGCTGGCTTGGCGTTAAGAAACAGGCATAAATATGATAAACCTAATGAAATAAGTGTCTAACGACCTTTCTACTTACAGTATTAGTGATTACAAACATATCGGTACATAGCATACGACGCGCGGGGAAGTGGGGGCGAAATTAGAATTTGAGCTGACTTACTCTTCCCTCTTAAAAATAAGTAAAAGTAGTGAAATAAACACGATAAAATCCGTAATTTTAGTTTTATTCAATGTGTAGTGTTCGCGTAAATTTAAGAAATCATTATATTAAAATTGGTTGCTAATAGTTTCAAAAGTGGTTTATGAACGTAAAGTACCATAATTAACGATTAACAATTTTGTACTTTTGTTTTTGTTTTAATTTAGTGATATATAATATATCCGAAAAACTACAAGCTATATGGTATTTTACATTCTTAAGCCATTTTTGAAACTAAACAACCAAGAAGCCTACTAAAACAAAGTCACGTTTCAAAATTCCCGCGGAAAATATTTGAGGGAGCACGACAGAGATGGCGTGCATTACGGGTGCCATTTTCTTTATTTGAAGTTGACATTCTTCCCGCCTAAGGATACTAGTGTTCTGTGATGCTTATTAATAGAAAAACCATACGAACCGTTGGTTGAAAATATCAAAAATATTAAGAATTTAATGGAACATATTTTTGCCTATTTTTGCAACTTGTAAATGTTTTTGCTAGATTCTGTATTAGAATAAGATAATATGAATGTAAATAGGGTTTTGTTTTAACGATGTACTATAGGTGGCGCTAATTGTCACGGTGAACATCGACCTCCGTATTAAATTTATTAAAATTAAAAATAGTTATCGAAATATAGTAAATCAGTGCGTTCCATATAAAAATAGATACAATAGAGCGGTGGAAATGTTATCCCAGTGAAAGCTAGTGTATATGGTGTGAAAATCAATCAGTGTTGATAAGGCAGATAACACCGTAATAAAGACCGAAGTAATCAAGTGCAGATGAATTAATAAGTGTCCTCTCCATAGTATTTCTACAATCAATAAGCGAAAAACTAATCCATAAAATATTGAATTTGCCATTTTTATACAACCGGTGAAACGTTAGCTGTTAAAATTTGTAAACCAAAGTCAGCTGACAAATCAACTGATTCTTTTCTATTTTCTCAAAGTGAACTACATAGCGTTGTTGGTCGCCATCTACCGGAAAAGCAATGAACTAAAACTAATTAAACGATTGCTAGACCATCGATGATAAATCGCATGCTTTGTTAGTTAAGTATAATATTAGTACAGCTACAACAAAATAGATGGCGATAACTCAAAAACAAAAAAAAATTTAGTTGGTTTCACAAGAGAAAGGAAAGACTTCAAAATGTCGAAAAATTGCAGAGAAGAAATAAAAAATATAGTAAATAACATAATATATATATATATATATATATATATATATATATATATATATATATATATATATATATATATATATATATATTCAAATAGGTGAAAAGTTTTTCTTCTTATTAAATGCGAAAAAAGAAACCATGCCTGTGCGATTTTTGTGAATACCAACAAATACCAAATATAGACAACGCGGTGGACTGATAGGTATATCCACAAACTAATAAGAGTACTAACGTATATATCATTTGTATTTTCATGTTCATTGTATCCGCTACTATAATTTGAACGCTCGAGCTGTCACTAATCAAGTGTCACAAGTTCGATAGATGCTCAATAGAACAATAGGCTAGACTGACTATTGATTCAATATAGAATCGATGTAAAGTAAAGTAAAGTTACAGCCTATATACGTCTTACGTCCCACGGCTGGGCACAGGCCTCCTCTCATTTCTAAAAGGGTTTTAGGGCGAGCAAGTAGAATCGATGGCTTCATTATAATTCGTTTTGTGTTGTACGTATTCTATCTGAAATTAGCGTTTATTTATTTTTGGTTTATTGTAAAGTAGGGTCGCCATACGTATAATCGTTTATACGCGGATAAGGAGAGTAGAAACCACAGTTTTATGTAGTTGAAGTTCGGAGATATGTATCATAAGGTTTTTTTTACTTCACATGAAATAATTAAAAAATTTCATCGTCATCAGCTTGCGATAATCTACTGCTGGGCACAGGCCTCTCCCAAGGCGCGCCACTTCTGATCTTCGCCTTCACGCATCAGTTTTTGTCAGGCGGCTTGCGCAGATCTTGTCATCGTTTCGCACTATATGTGTGTACAGGTAGGCTGCACTGATCGAGGATTTTCGTTTTCAGTTGTCGTGGTATGGGTGACGAGAAGGCTTATCGAAGCTTCCCGAATTCTGCCCAGTCCAACTGAATCTGCCTGTCGCCTTTTTTCTCAAAGTTGGTTCTACTTAATTGTACTATCAACCTCAGGTAGATACACTCTTGACCAACTTCAAGTATCCCACCAACAGCGATAATCAGATCTGATCTTTAAACATTCACATTGTTTTAATGTGATTTTCAGTCACAAAATATATTGGTTTAACATTACCATACCATTACAACCTATAACAGTCAACTGCTCGACATAGATCTAACATTTTACAAATTCGTATTGAGGATTTGGCCATGGTTACTACGCTTGGCAGGCTGGTTGGCGACTGCAGTGTTTTATTATTTTTAATTTAGCAGGAAGATTCTACTGTCCATCTTCTGTTTCAGTTTCCCTCTGTCTGGGTAGTGGGTATTCTTTCATCATCACTACACGGTATTCGCCTCTACACGTGCCACTTTTCACACGAAGTTAGTTTACCAAAAAAGAAATTCGTACAACATCGTCCCGGTAGGTGACACTATGGTAGAGTTAATAATACATTTTATATTTACTCTAAAAGTCATAACTACTATGTTTTGAAATGTTTACCGGCAGGCGAAGTGTTGTAGGTTTTACGTGGTACAGCTACGCTGCAGTTGCACTATAGTTATAGCACGAGTGGGTCGAATCGACCGGGGCAGGACCACGCTCTCACTGAATACCACCGTAAAATAGCAGTTTAATTCTGCTGTGTTTTGTATGGTGAGTGTAGAGAACCAAAGACCCTATTTACTGGAGTCGAGGTATTCCATCTTAGTCCTCAGGGGTGATAATGCATCTGCATTTTGATTCTTAATTGAGGATAAATATGGATGTCTATGGGCCACAGCATCCACTTACCATAAAATTGACTGTGCGCTCATTAGTCACTCAATGCTATAAAAAACCGGCCAAGAGCGTGTCGGGCCACGCTCAGTGTAGGGTTCCGTAGTTTCCTGTCCGTCACAATAAGTGTTCCCACTTATGAGTTTAAAGGTGGGTATCCATTATGTTCGCGCTACGGCATCGCTCTGCGCTCCTGCACTGCTCCCGGTAGTGGGTACGTGCGCGAACATGGAGCGTGCAACATTGCACGCCCCGTGGCAGGCGCTCAGACTTTCCATCCAAGTTCAAAATAATTTTCCTAGAAAGTCCATATAAAGTTCTACTTTTCGGATTTTTTTCATATTTTCTAAACTTATGGTTCAAAAGTTAGAGGGGGGGGGACACATTGTTTTTTACTTTTGGAGCGATTATTTCCGAAATTATTAACATTATCAAAAAATGATCTTAGTAAACCCCTATTCATTTTTAAATACCTTTCCAACAATATATCACACGTTAGGGTTGAAATTTAAAAAAAAATCACTTCCCACTTTACATATAGGGGGGCTACCCTAATAAAACATTTTTTTCCAATTTTTATTTTACCACTTTGTCGGCGTGATTGATACACATATTGGTTGCAAATTTCAGCTTTCTAGTGCTAACGGTCACAGAGATTAAGCGAGGACGGACGGACGGACAGACAGACATGGCGAAACTATAAGGGTTCCTAGTTGACTACGGAACCCTAAAAAGGGTCGGCCCCCACTATATGGAGTGACGACCTGGTAAGACATGCAAGAAGTCAATGGATGCAGACAGCTTTGGTTCGTGCTTTGTGGAACTCCTTGGCGGCAGAGGGTGTACGTTTAGCAGCAAACTTATGAAGGGTTGTAATGATAATGATGATGATGATAAATATGTCTTAATTATAAATATTTCTTAATTATCAATGTTCCCAGGGAGACTGAGACCCAAATATCTGCCTTGCATTCACAACTAAATATTTCGTATATTTTATTAGGTCCTAATCAACTAGTGTAAAAACATTCTTTTCTCATAAACATGGTAGAGCCATACTGTAGGCATGTACCTAGTGGTAGCACAAATTAGTTGGCATGACCAGATAAGAACCACGTTCTCACAGAACACCTGCGTAAAAGCTTAATACAGCAGTTTAATACTCCTGTGTTTCATACGATGTGTGTAGAAAAGCAGAGACTCCTTTTTACTCCATTCAAGGTATTCCATCCCAGTCTCCGGAGGTAATAACGTATCTGCATTTTTTATTCTTACCATTGAATTTACCATATTTTTGACTTACCATTGGATGGACCGTGTGCTCGTTTGTAACTCTTATTTTTTAATAAACACCTTTATAAAAATACTATAAATTAGGTACAATAGTATTCTGATCAATATATGATTTATCAAAACACTTTCAATATACTGTGTTTGTATTTCAGTGTTTATTTTGAAGCAACATTGCGTTAGTACTAACAGCGGGTGAGCGTGCACACCATACTCTAAAATTTGCACTTTCATTAAATAGCCAAAGACCTATATTTGCATGTACTGTATTTTGCACAAAGTAGCAGTTGCTAGTTTGATTTGAAGAGAGAAGCGACGAACAAACATTTCAGACTAGTTTATTGATACTAGTGCATCATGTTACATGCACTTTGAAGGGGTTTTAATGAAGAAATTATGTTGTATCAGGTTAAAAAATAAAAATATCAATTTCTTTGCAACTTTCCGCTAAACATTGTTTAGCGGAAAGTTGCAAAGAAATTGATATTTTTATTTTTTATTATAATGGATTTCCGCAAAGTAACGCCTGATTCTATCAATTGTATCAGGTTCTCAAAATACATTTTTGTTTTATTTTTAGACGTGTTATTTTATTTGTTTGAATTAAAACCAGATTAGTGAAAAGCGAGCACACAGTTCACTTGATGGTAAGAGGCGGCTGTGGTCCATGGACAACTACATCTATTACTCGATTTCGAATAAAAATATAGATGCGTTGTCAGATCATTCATTCATTTATTCATTACGACCTATTAAATGTCCTCTGCTCAACACAAGCCTCCGCCATAGACGGCCTCATCTGCCTCACGGATATTTGCTATAATTGCAACGCTTGGCAAGCGTGTTGGGAAGTGCAGGTTTAATTGTTAACAGCTGTCTGTTTTTTTATTATCAAGCAGATTCTGCTGCCCGTCTTCTGTTTCAGGTTTCCTCTATTGCCACTAACGAAACCCACGGGATGACAATATGGTGTAGTGGATTCACCCTCGAGTACTGACATAAAACACCTCGCGATCGCGACCATAAAACGGAACTCCGGTACTCGTCACTACCCATACTAAACACAGCAGCATTATGCTGCTATTTAAAACTGGTATTCTGTGTGAGTTTAGTCTTTCCCCGGTCGAGAAGTGATATAATAGCGTGACTGTTACGAATGGAATTATGGAACCAACACCACGACCATGTTGTTGTGCGATAACTTCACCAGTTGTGAATCATGATTTTTTCAATTAATAACAACCTACACCTATAAGTGGTATAACTCAAATACACCTCGAGATCCGTGAAGTGGCAGTGCAAGAATATCCACTACCCATATCATTCCGTGAGTCTTCCTAATAAGGACTTAAAATAAAAAAATGAGTTTGAGGTGGTTTGTCAAGCGTGGAAACTGTGGCCAATTTTGAGGAAACCTATAGGAGAAGGGCTTTATTCAACAGTGGACTTAATAAGCTGTAGCGGTATACCTTGAGATCCCATTTAAACCTGAGAAAAATTCTATCCCTAAGGGTAAAAACAGCGGATATACATTTTTAATGATGACAGTTGTAATTTAGTTTTTGATATTGCTAAGTCCACTCAAGAACTTCCAATAACTAAGCCTATAAATTAAACAAAAATAATTCAAAAAGCGAAAACGTATAAAATAATTTCTACATAATTTAATAACTTCCGAAGTTGCGGCCTTTATTCTTCGATATCCGGTCTCAGTAACCGTGTACAGAAGGTGTAAGTATATCCACTAGCAGTTGTCGTAACAGGCGACAGAAGGCAACTAAAACAGAAGATGGCAGCAGCATCTCCCTGATGACAACTAAAAATAATAAAAAACTGCGGTTGCAAGCCCGCCTGTCAAGCGTGGCAATTACGGTAACACCATTCCCAGGAAGTAGTCTACTGAGCGGCTTATGTTCGGCAGTGGACTTGTGACGGACTATACGATGATGATAACATTTCCCTGCCGTACTGTTACTTAGTTGTTGAAATGTTTAGAGTAATTACGGTTCGTTAAAGAAGAAAGAATATGAGCTATAGATGAACCTTAAATTTCCTACCGCTGAGTATAGGCTTCATCTCATTTCTCAAACGATTTTAGGGCCAGACGAGCACTGGCGCTTCATCAATGCGTGTTGACGGACTTCGCAGGTCCAGGAAATAAACACTAATACCTACGCTTTTTGGAGCTTGACATGGCGTATGTATGTGAGATGTTATGATTCTTTATCCCCTTTCCAAGCTTCAAAATAATCAGAAATTTAACAAAAGTATTAAAAACACCAGGTTCATCACAGCTCATGGTTAGTCAGCGTCGACTAAGTTTTTTGAACGATATTATTTTAGATGTGCGAGTTTCCGTGCAATGTTTTCTTTCACACGTTATATAAAAAATTACACTTAAAAAAAACAAATAGACTATATTGTGAGTCATAAATTACAATAAACGAGAGTTAATTTTAAACGATAGTTAATTTTATTAATAAATAATACCTAAGCTAATGCAATTTTTGTTCATTACTATCAGCCGAGGAACAAAGCTCGTGAAACATACAGAATGTTTCTTTAATGGCTATACGATACAGTTTCGAAAATAAACCGGTGTGAAAAGCACTTTGCACTTTAACACAGCTGAAGGAGTTGGGAGGGAATGTAATTCTAAAAAATTATTGCTAATAAGATAGTATTAATTTCAAAATTGTATGGTATGTCATACCGCTTAGGTTTTGGGCGAAATTTTTGTATTAGAGACTGTTGGCGACGTGAGATAGACATGTCATTAAATCTTTCTACGAATTGAATATCAAAAAGAATTAATTTTATTATATTATAATATCTGGATAAAAAGAAATAAAGAAATGTCATTGTGTTAACTTAGTTATGCATTACATAGTAATCGGCTATGTGGTACGATATGAATAAAGAATTAAAAACATTTTATTGCTTTAAGCACTTTGTTTATATGATGTTTTAATACATGATCAAGCATTTCAATGTGTTAGAAAAACCGTACGAACCGTTGGGTGAAAATATCAAAAATATTAAGAAATTATTGGAATTATATTTTTGCCTATTTTTGCAACTTGTAAGTTTGCAACTTGTTAATGTTTTTGCTAGATTCTGTATTAGATTAAGATGATAGAAATGTTAATAGGGTTTTGTTTTAACGATATATAGGTGGCGCTAGTTATCACGGTGAACAGAGCTCCGTATTAAATTTATTAAAATTAAAAAATAGTGATCGAAATACTGTAAATCAGTACGTTCCATATAAAGATAGATACAATAGAGCGATGGAAATTTTATCCCAGTGAAAATTAGTGTATAATGGTGTGAAAATAAATCAGTATTGATAAGATAAGCAGATAACACCATAATAAAAGTACGAAAGTAGTCAAGTGCAGATGAATTAATAAGTGTCCTCTCCATAGTATTTCTACAACCCATAACGTAAGTGAAAAACTAATCCATAAAATATGGTATTTGCTATTTTTACACAACTGGTGAAACGTTAGCTGTTTAAATTTGTAAACGCAGGTATATTCTATCTTCTCAGAGTGAACTAGATGCCGTTATAAATCGCCATCTACCGAAAATGCAATGAACTAAACCTAATCCAACAATTGACAGACCATCGATGATAAATCGCATGCTTTATTGGATAAGTTTAACATTAGTACAGCTATAACACAATAGATGGCGAAACTCAAAAACAAAAAGTTCACAAGTCCTCTACTGAACATAGGTCTTCTAAAGATTGCTACGAAGCACGGTCCTTTTATGTGGTCATTATATGTAAATGCAATTCAATGTCAGAGATTGAACTTAAATAAGTTTGGGATATTTATGACTTCCTATAATATATAATATATAAATACATTACATAAAGACAACCATCCAGACAAGGAATAAATCTTTGTAGGCCATACAAATATTTGTCCCATGCAGGATCCAAGCCCGTAGCCCTCAGCGCTGCAACTCTTTACTAAGCCGCTGCGCTACAGCCACAACTTTAATGCCACCAGCGCGGCGCATCTTTGGAATGAGGTTAAACATTTGACAGATCTTATACCGGGTAAGTTAATTTGTTAGTAAAATGTAAAGACCTACGTTTCTTTCTGTAATATTAGTTTTATTCCATATTAATTAAATAAGAAATGAATTGACAAAATACGGATATTCCTAAAAGTAGAAGATTTAAAAAACGCGTTATAAATGTACAAAAAATAAAAGAGCAAACCACTGCTTGCATTGTTTTGTGTATTAATATATAATACTGAAACTGATAAACTTTTATTGAAAACTAACTTCACACTTAAATGACATTGTGTAACAAAAACTTCACCTCAGTGCCAACTAGCGACATCTGACGAGCGCAACATTATTAGCCTTCATTATCGAAGTTGACTGCAAACCTATTACTTCTTTAATAAAAAAGAGTAAAAGTAATGAAGATTACCAACGACCTTTGCGGTGCAAGCAAATGTTGTTCAGCAAATCGAGTTTAAACCACTTGTGTCCATTCAACGATCGCTGCATTCCGCTTCGTTGCGTGTAAAACGTTTGTGTAAACGATTTGAGGCGCTGTTTTTTTGATGTCTGCGACTATGTAGTTTTAGTTTTCGTGCATTTATAATACGAGCTGGAAAGAAAACGTCAGTATACTCACACTTTTATATGCGTAGAGGCTCTTTTGTTTTATATATGGGTAAAAAACGCACACAGTCCACCTGATGGTAAGTGGATGATGTGACCCAAAGACATCTACATTTATCCTCGACTAAGAATTAAGATGCAGATGCATCGTCACCTTTGAGGACTAAAATGGTATGCCTCGTTACCAGTTAAAACGGTCTCCGGTTCTCTACACTCACCATACGAAGCACAACAGCATTAATCAGATATTTTATGTATTTATGCTGTGAGAGCGTATTCGTACCCGTCGAGCCGAGCCATTCGTGTTGCAGCCATAATAGCTATATTATAGCAGCAGCATGGCTTTACCACGTAAAAATAAACCAAATAATTACTTATACGTATTAGAGTTCTGCTAGGCGGTAAACATAGAAATATTGTTGTGTTTGTTTGTTACCGGCAAAAGAGAGAATAAAACTTATTACATTCGAATGGTACAACTAGACGCGATACTGGTACTCCTGCTGCGTGGTAGGACTCCTTCCCTGCCCTAGAGTTCATCTGGATCAGTTCAAAGCTTTTCCTGTAGTTGCATCTGAATATCAGTGCCTAAGTAGCATTCACACGTTACGAGACTAAAGAGAATTAAATATTTATCTCATAACAGCTTATTTAGTAGGGCTTTAACAGCTTCATCTGCAACGCATATATATTTCTAAACTCAGCGTAATTATGTTACAAAAGTAAACTAAAGTCACAGCCTACATGCAAGTTCTAATCCCGAGCACACGGAAATCGTGTAATGGCGGTGTAAGAATATGCACTATCCCGTATCATCCCGTGGGAGCCTCTAGAAGTGACAGAGAGAAAATGAAGCAGGAGATGGGCAGCAGAACCTTCCTGATGGCAACTCAAATGTACCGCGCACTAAAATATCCGCCTTCCGCGTGTGACAACTGTGGTAAAATCTCTTCTATGAGGTAATCTCTGGAGGTGTTTGTTCACCAGTGTATTTTCATTCGCTGTAATGAACGGAATGGGGTTCTGGGTAGGTTCATGCCATCATTTCTGACAGAATCAAGAAAATGTCTGCCTGCTGGATTTGCTAGCGGACTTTAATGTCCGCGATAAACTAATTTTATTTGTCTGACAGGTAGGTTTCCTGGCTATTTTTAGCACGTAGTAAATCAACACTTAAAACAATCTTAAAAATACGTTACAAAGTGTGAGAGGACAATATGTGGTGAGAACACAAAATATCTCCCAGAACACATTTCTTCGCGATACAAGAAACATAAACTGCACGTATATAACTAACTAGCAATATACATGTATATTGTGACTGCGGTCGTGTACCGGCAGGAAATATTTCCTCCTGACTAAGATCATTTTCCAAGATTTTATTTACGTATGTAAACATTTTGTATGTTTATGATACAAAGCATGAAAGCAGGTAAGGCAGCTGGATATGATAGAGTATCACTCGAGATGCTAAGGGCTGGAGAGGAAGTGGTGGCAGGCCTGCTGTACACCTTGTTTAATTTATGTTGGGAATTAAAACGGGTACCGGATGACTGGTGTAAAGCAGTTATAGTACCAATATATAAAGGAAAAGGGTCACAGCAGGACTGCAAAAACTACCGCGGTATCAGCTTGCTTAGTATTGTGGGTAAACTGTATGCTAAGGTGTTAATTGAAAGAGTTATGAAAGAAACTGATGGAAAAATTTGGGATGTGCAAGCGGGTTTTAGAAAGGGAATGGGGTGTACAGATCAAGTCTTTTCCATGCGCATGATTGCGGAGAAGTTTTTGGCCAAAAACCAGAAAGTTTTTTGTGCGTTCATGGACTTGGAAAAGGCTTATGACAGAGTGGACAGGAATGTGTTATGGCAAACACTGAACTCATATGGGTTGAGCGCTGGTTTGATACAGGCATTAAGGTCTCTTTATAGGGACTCTAGTGCTTGTGTCAGGATCACTGGGGTCTACTCGGACTGGTTTGGCATCCAAAAAGGTGTCAGACAGGGCTGTGTAGCTTCCCCTTGGCTGTTCAACCTATTTATGGACCGGTGTTTGCAAACTTTGAAAGATGAGGAATGTGGGTTAAGAATGGGCGAGTTAACCGTCAAATGCCTTTTGTATGCCGATGATCAAGTCATACTTGCGTCATCGGCGGCAGAGTTGCAAATGATGGTTACATTAATGAACTGGGAATTGAAAGAAAGGGGAATGAAAGTGAACGCAAGTAAGACGAAAGTGATGGTTTTTGAAAGAGAAGAAAGCAAAACGGTATGTGAAATAAGAATAGAAGGAGAGTTAATTGAGCAAGTGGATGAGTTTGTGTATTTGGGATGTGTATTTAGCAGGGATGGTAGATATGATAGGGAAATAGAACGACGAGTAAATGCAGGGAATGGAGTGAATGGGGCACTACACTCTATTATGAAGAACCAGAATGTGTCAAAACAGGCACGTATGGTAATTCATAATGCTGTGTTAGTCCCTACTTTAATGTATGGTAGTGAAAGCTGGGTGTGGCAGAAGAAGCACGAAAGTAGAATAAATGCTGTAGAAATGCGGTCTTTAAGGAATATGCTAGGGTTTAATCTGAATGACAGGGTGAGAAATTGCGTGATAAGAGATAAATGTGGTATGCAAGATGATGTTGTGACCAGGATTAAGAAAGGAATGCTTCGGTGGTTTGGTCACGTAGAAAGAATGAATGAGGAAAGAGTGACAAAGCAAATTTATATGGCAGATGTGAATGGCCGAGTCGGAAAGGGACGCCCTAGAAAAAAGTTTATCGACCAAATTGGCGATATTTTGAAAATGGGCCACGTTAGAAGTACCCTTAACCGACGAGCATGTATGCGTAGATATATGGATGTAAAGGAGGCGAAAGAGGTATGTCAGGATCGTGCCAAATGGAAGTCCGTAGTCTCTGCCTACCCCTCTGGGTGACAGGCGTGAGTGTTTATGTATTATATGTATATGTTTATGATACAAAAATGTAGGGAAACAGTTTTGTTATTTATGGCAACGTTTTAATATTGCCTTAGATAACAATATTTGGTCTATCGTATCTGATGCAAAGGGGGCGGCCGTCTGGGGTATGGGTCTGAGGTTCATTTTTTTGTGTGTTTTTATAGTAACGAATATTTGTGATCCTAAATCAACACAAATGCTTGACATTCAATATAATTAATTTTAAGAATTTTATTCCGTTTAATTAATATCCGATAAATTGTAAAGAAATCCTTAATATTAGTTTTATTCAAAGTTATGAATCTGAAATATGTATTATTATTTGACGGTTCCGCTGCATAGTGACAGTACAGAGTTGCGGTGCTGAGGGCCGCGGGTTCGAACCCCGCACGGAACAAGTGACAGCATTGAGCTGCGGTGCTGAGGGCCGCGGGTAACTGGCAGAGAATACCGATAGGTATTAAGTCCGTCTTTTGTTACCCCACTTATTAAGGTGTATCAATTAAAGATGATATAAATAAATAATCCCCAACGAAAAAACAAACGTTGTACTGCCTGTCTTAATCAGTTGATTTATTCCGCGCTTTGGTGTCAAAGGACACAATATCGATACAAGCGTACGTCAAAATAAATGTTTGTTCGTTAGTGTTGGTGTACTTTTTATACCAAGGTACTCTGTGGTGTACTTGCACTAACGACGAAGTTACTATAATGTAAATATTTCACCGCTACCATGCCCGTAGACAAAATAATCGGCGGCCCCCCACTAGATGGAGTGAGTTAATATAACTATTAAAACGACATTCCAGTTTTTACCTTGAGCTTATTATGGTCTAAGGACTAAAGTCTATATAATAGACTTAGTCTTCTCAAAAGGTTTATAAAATGCGAAGTCAAGAACAAGTCTTGGCTTTAATTTTTCTACACATATCTATGCACTATATCTAAGTATCAACTTCTTAAAGTATATAGTGGAAAATATTTGATTCTTTTTAGTTCTTTTTTTTTGTTAAATTGTGAACATAAAATAGTTAAAGCCTCTTTATCCAACAATCTACCCAACAATTAACCCAACATTCAACCCAATAATCAACCCAACAAGCACCCCAACAATCAACCCAATAATCTACCATCAAAATAGACCCAAACATCGACCTAATAATCGACCCAACAATCGACCCAACAATCGACCCGACAATCGACCAGACAATCGACCCAACAATCGACCTCGACCTAATAATCGACCCAACAATCGACCCAAAAATCGACCCAACAATCGCACCAACAATCGACCCAACAATCGACCCAACAATCGACCCGATAATCGACCAGACAATCGACCCAACAATCGACCCAACAATCGACCCAACCATTGTCCCAACAATCAACCCAAAAATCGACCCAACAATCGACCCAACAATCGATCCGATATTCAAACCAATAATCGACCCAACAATCGACCCAACAATCTACCCAACAATCGACCCAACAATCGACCCAACAATCGACCCAACAATCGACCCAATAATAGACGACAGTCGACCCATCAATCGACCCAAAATAGACCAAACATCGACCTAATAATCGACCCAACAATCGACCCAAAAATCGACCCAATAATCGCACCAACAATCGACCCAACAATCGACCCAACAATCGACCCGATAATCGACCAGACAATCGACCCAACAATCGACCCAACAATCGACCCAACAATCGACCCAACCATTGTCCCAACAATCAACCCAAAAATCGACCCAACAATGGACCCAACAATCGAACCAACAATCGAACTAACAATCGACCCAACAATCGACCCCACAATCGACCCAACAATCGACCCATCAATCGACCCATCAATTGACCCAACAATCGACCATCAATCGACCCAACAATCGACCCAACAATCGACCCAACAAAAAAATAGGTCGTTAAAATCAATAATGCATGTAAATTACATAATTCAATTTTATACTTCTAGTATCAAAACTTTTTAGCCTACACTGAAATAAGTATGTTTCAAGATAAGCAATGTCCAACGAACATAATATTTTCGTTGGACATTGTTATTGAATTTTGTAGGTGTTTGTTGTTTTGTTATGTTTTTCTATTTATATATATTATTTTTATATTAAATTGTTCATTAAATCGTTGTAGGTATCAATACAAAACATTAATAGATTGTATAATGTGAGTGATCTGGTAATATAAGGTTGTTTTGGATAAATAACTTAAGTGCTAATGATATCCGTACTGTCACGTTATTTATGATAAACGGAAATACAATATGATCTTATTTTGGTTGCAGATGTGGTCGCGGTTCAAGAAACTAATGGCCATAATTAATGAAAATGGAGCTGAAAAAGAGAATATTAATAAAGAAAACATACAACCTGGTAAGATAGAGTCAACAACTATAGGTCATTGGTTATTAGTTTCCTTAGGACTTTGGAAGTGTTTTTAAGTGTACAAATAGGGAGGTATAAGGCAGATAACGAATATTTTGTTGGTCTTGTGACCTTGCCTTTCCTGTGGATTAGGCTGACTATGTTAAGAAGATATAGGGTCTCCACAAGTGCACAATTTAAAACAATACCTATCTAATGTAAAGTAAACACGTAATTATTTATTTACGTTGGTAGGTATTTGTAACAGTTGGTGGAATTACGGGGATGACATAGTGAGTTCTGTCTAAATTATTTAAAAATTAAGAAAACGTTGTGCGAAATTAAACTTATTTTCAGATAAAGGTGAACTAGGGAATGACGCCAGAATATCTCAGCGAATTTTGGTTAAATCTTCGAGCATCTTCTCCGGCAGCAATTCTTCTTCTTCTTAATTTATGGCGGTTACGATGAATTCGTCAAAGTAGCAGTTAGTTATCATCAGGTACATTACTTTATGAAGGTATTTTGCTTATATTTTCTTACTATTACTACAAAAATAATAATCAGCAATGCACTTTTCCTCTCAGACTCTGATGATTCGGTTAAAGTCCCAAATTATAGCATTATACCACAACGTAACGTACAAATTGCGAGTAGTTCTGATGAAGAAGGATACTTGCCGCCAGAACAGCCAACGTATACAGTTCCAAAAAGGACATCAGAATCTCCATTATATCAGACAATAACGTAATACTAGATGCACCTACATCTGCAACTTTGGAAATCATAGCTCCCTCAAAAATGGAAGTGATACCAAGTTCAACTAACATAATGACAGAATTAGCACCTACAAATACTCTAACTCCATCAAAAAGAGGAAGAAAGAAACATATAAATGAAGAAGGCTGGAAAAGAAACATCGCTAAAAGATTACAAATTAGTAGAAAAGAATACCAGACAAGCAAAAGAAGAAGAACTTTATCGGAACGTCATTTGAAGGAACCCTGTAAAGATACATGTAAGTTCAAATTTGGAACAAATATAACTGAAAGTCAACAGTTGCAACTCAATGAAGACCATTGGACCTTGGGTAGTATTCAAAAACAATGGAGTTTTATTGCAAATTCTGTGAAAGATGTGACGCCAAAACATAGTTGTATTAGAGTTCATGCTGATGGAAACTGCTCTGGACCTAAGTGAAATAATAACAAAGCTGTTACTTTTCTGTTTCTGTTACAAAAATCTGAGTATGCAATCTCTTTTTCCAAAATACGTTAGGGATAAATAGTCGACCAGTAGATACAGGTATAAAGAAGAAAAATAAGACTACCATGACCAACATGACCGACATGAAAGACAATCGAAGATGCCATGGTAAACAACGTAAAGTTGATAAAAAAATTAAAAAAGGCATAAAAAATTTAAATCCATATCCAAAATTGTATCTCATTTTAAAAGATCCCACTCAAAAAGATATTATATTGACGAAAAAAACAGTGTGGCTGACCTTCACAAGGATTACGTGTGTAAAAAATAGTGCTTCTTATGGAAATCATATAATGTTTTACCGCATTTTTACACATGGCTTCAACATATCATTCGTTATACCGAAGAAAGATCTGTGCGAAACATTTGAAGCGTTTAAAAATAGTAATAGCGTAGAAAAAAGACACTTAAAGAAAGTAATGCCAAACATCGGAAAGAAAAATACCTACCACGTGCCGAAAAAAAGACAAGGTTAACAAGAATGTTAAAGTGGCTGTGTGCGATTTAAAGCAGTGCATCAGTACCCAAAAGGAGAAATCTCCTTTTTTATTACTTGTGTAAGCTAAGCGTACTAACGTACTAACTATTACTAACGTAACGCTAAAGAATCATGTCCATGTCCACCTGTAAAATTTTCTAACGCGTCTAGTGATGTAAAATATCTTATAAAATTGCATATTTTTTTCTTATTTCGTATCGCATAATTGAATTTTCAAATAAAGCCAGGAAAAAAAGTAATGTTACTTTGTTTATCATTCTCAATAGACTTTTGGAGACGGAATGTGCTTTACAATGGCTCAAGGGCCCAGAAGCTATGCCAAAATATATTAAAAACGTGTTTTTCGCGTTCCGTTTCAGACTACGAAAAACTTGTTCATTCATCATGTGATTTATGAATGTTCAAAATAACCAATTTCTTTTTTATAACTTATTAATTTGTGATTAGATAAGATTTTTAATGGTTTTATACTATGTTGAGGAACGAAAAATAAGTGTATAGACCTTATCTGACAGCCGTTATAACCTCAAAATTTTATTTACTTAATAACATTTTTCCCTGGCCTCTAAATGAAAAGATGATAAGTTATTATGTTATTATAAACAATTACTGTTTTTATACAACGGTGGATATAGGTAGACGCGACCTGTTAAAGGAATCAAGTGACAGGTCAATCAATGTATGTAAAGTGGGCATGATTCTTTACAATTTATGATCTGCTCTCAAATATCGTGGAATAATGTGTATGGGACGAATCTAACGCAAAAAGAGATGTCAACGAAATTGCGACTTGCGTTTACGGGTACCTACTTGGAAGCGACGCATAAACATGGCGCAGACATTGATGTCATATTTTATTCAGGTAATTGTGGTTAATTACAAACAAATATTTAATTAAAGACATACCCAAAACGAAGGGGACTCAGCTCATTTAAAAATTGAAAAACACCTGCACGCACCTGCAATTCCCCTGGTGTTGCGGTTGATCATGGGCGGTGGTAGTCCCTTAACATCAGGTGAGCCGTATGCTCGTTTGCCCCCTCTTCTATAAAAAAAGTCAAAAGGCATCATTACAGCCGTTCACAAGTCCACTGCTGAACATAGGCCTCCCCCAAGGAATGCCACAACGCACGGTCCTGAGCCACCTGCATCCATCGACTTCCTGCATATCTTACCAGGTCGTCACTCCATCTAGTGGGGGGTCATCCTACACTATGCCTACCGGTACGAGGCTGCCACTCGAGAACGTCTTTTCCTCATCGGTTGTCGGTTCTTCGAGCTATGGCCGGTCTATTGTCAAGAATTAAAATAAGATATTTTTTGCATATTTAAAAAGAAAAAAAAAGCAACTTTAACCTATACTACACCGCGACATCTGCAAAAGACAGATCGCTAGTCCAATTTTAATCCAATTAGCAAGTGCAGCTCTACAGGGACTCAGATTTTCGCGCATGACTTCATTTCACTTCAGCGCTGCCAACTCTGCGTCATTTCACGAATATCAACGTAGAAATGTACGATCATTCAGAAAAATTTAAAAACCAAAACATTGCCTCAATTTTCTAAAAGCGCTTCCAAAATGATAATTCGTTTTTTATATTTTTTCTTTATTTCTTTATACAAAAAGGCGGTGTGGTAGCAGCTTAAGGACTCCATCAACGTATATCTTTATTTTGTTTAAATAAGGGTGACGTACGAGCACACAGTTCTCCTGTCCTCTTTACATCTAAAATGTCTTGTTTCCGGTATAAAGAAACTCCGGCTCTCAGCATACGAAACACATTAAGGAGATCTATATTTTTTTTATAGGATAGGGTGACAAACGAGCACACAGTCCACCTGATGGTAAGTGGTTGCTGTGGCCCATAGACATCTACATCTATCCTCGATTACGAATCAAAATGCAGATGCGTTGTCACCCGTGAGGACTAAGATGGAATGCCTCGTTTCCGGTAAAAAGGGTCTCCGGTTCTCTACACTCACCATACGAAATACAGCAGCATTAAGCTACTATTTCACGCTGGTATACTGTGAGAGTGTGGTCCTTCCCCGGTCGAGCCGACCCACTCGTGCTACAACTATAATACTAATATAACTGCAGCATGGCTCCACCACGTATATTTATATATTTCGTATATATCTGTTTAATGTTTAAAGTTTAATGTTTAATGTTTGACAGGCCTGTTGGTCTAGGGTTAGTGACCCTGACTGCTATGCCGGAGGTCGTGGGTTCGATTCCCACCCGGGACAAATGTTTGTGTGATGAGCACGATCATTTGTTCTGTGTCTGGGTGTAATTTATCTATAATATTTATGTATTTAGAAATATATAAGTATGTTTATCAGTTGTCTAGTACCCATAACACAAGCTCTGCTTAGTTTGGGACTAGATGGCGTTGTGTGGTAGTTGTGGAATATTATTATTATTATTATTATGTGGGCTATCAATATAGTTTTCTCATCTGGTTGGGTTCTATAAATATATAATTATAAATGTAAATGAAAAGATAAATATACATAAATATCAATAACATAAACAAAATATAAAAATACATATATAAATAAAAGCCCAACCAGATGGAGGCCCTCGGCAGGGGAGACCAAACGGCCGAGGGTTAGGGGGAAAGGGAAAGAAACCGGCGGACGATGCGGGCGGTATCGAGGAGCACCGCCTTCTGCATCTGAGCCTGGAGCGGTCTGCCACGTAGACCCAGCCGCCTCAGATGACCCGAGAGGCTGACTGGGATTAGCCCGTTTGCAGAGACGACTACAGGAATAATTTCGGTCGGCAGACCACCCCACATGTCGGTCACCTCGTGAGCCAGGTCCAGATATTTTGTTTGCCTATCTGTTTCGGCTTTCACGAGGTTTTCGTCACACGGAATGGTAATGTCGACCAAAAATATCCTTGACTGTGCCCGGTCCATCAGCACAATATCAGGCTTATTCGCAAGAATAGTCCTGTCTGTGATGATGGCCCGGTCCCAATAGAGCCTGGCGCGATCATTTTCGAGCACGGCTTCCGGCAAGTACTTGTAATACGGCAATTTCCGATCCACGAGACCGTATTTCAGAGCGAGCTCCTGGTGTAGAATTCTGGCTACTAGGTTGTGCCTGTGCAAGTACTCAGAGTTAGAAAGCGCCGAACAACCGGAGATGACATGCCTAAGTGACTCACCGGGATGGCGACAAGCTCGACAGATGTCGATGGTGCCATCCTTTAGGATGTATCTCCGATAGTTGTTGGTCTTAATAACCTGATCCTGTATTGCACAGACAAAACCCTCGGTTTCCCCAAAGAGGTCACCAAAGCGTAGCCAGTGGAGGGAGGTTACTGTGTCTACGAAAGGCCCATGTAGAGACTTGTAGAACCTCCCGTGGAGCTCCTTCTCCTTCCATACGGTCTCCCGGTCGGAAATTGTCTGCACTGCCGGGTCTTGCCATTGCTCGTTGGCTAAGGATAGAGGGGTAAGTCCTTTATCACAAGAAATGACGTCCTTATAGAATGGATCATCCGATCTCGCCAGGAAGTAATTACGGAGGCTGCACACTTCGCGATTATGCATGGTGAGCGCGCTCAAGAAACCACGCCCACCATGCTTTCGCGGCAAGTACAGCCTCATTACCGACGATCTCGGATGATGCATCCTGTGGGACGTCATGGTAGTGCGGACTTTTCTATCCAGGGCGTTAAGTTCAGTCTGAGTCCACCTGAGTATGCCAAAGGTATACATGAGGACAGGCATGACCCAGCCGTTATATGCTTGTGTCTTATTCACACCGGACAAAAGGCTGTTAAGCACTTTGGTCAAGCGTGCATAAAATACGTCGCAAACTGACTGTTTCATACCAGCCTCATCGATACCGATGTTCTGTGACATACCCAGGTATCGGTATGTTTCAGCCTCGGAAAGGGTCCTTAAGTTGACGGGCATAGATAAGTCTATGCCCTCAGAGTTAGCAACCCTACCCCTCTCAACATGGAGTACCGCACACTTATCCGTCCCCAGCTCCATTCCAATGGAATTGCTAAATTCACAAGTGATGTTTAGCAATTCCATAAGATGGGAGCGACTGGAGGCGAACAACTTGAGGTCATCCATATAGAAAAGGTGGGTCACTTTTGTCCCTCCTTTCCGTAGCTGAAATCCCCTCCCAGAGCCCTCCAGTAAGGTACTGAGAGGGTTCAGAGAGAGGCAGAACCATATTGTACTCAGACAATCGCCCTGGAAGATACCCCTTCCTATCCTTATGTGGTTCTCCGCAGCCGTCATCCGCTCGCCCAGATGACAAAGGATCGTACTCCACTGCTCCATACACTGCTCGAGGAAGTCTCTAACTGTACAGTCTATCTTGTACAGTTCGAGGACTCTCTTTAGCCATGTATGGGGCACCGAGTCGAATGCCTTTCTGTAGTCTATCCAGGCGGCGGAGAAGTTCCGACGGTTGCGTTTCACCACTTTGCCAATGACCGCGTCAATGAGGAGTAGTTCTTTGGTTCCACGACCACCGCCCCGACATCCATTTTGAGCGCGCGACATCACCTGATTTGAGTCCAGGTGACGAGTGATTCTCGCGCTCAAAATGGATGTTAGTGTCTTGTATATGGTCGGCAGACACGTGATGGGGCGGTATTTGCTCGGGTCTGTGGTAACCTGGTCTTTAGGAACCAAATGAGTGATCCCAGTAGTGAAGAGGCTCGGGAGCGACTTCTGGTTGAGAGCCTCTTGGAACTGTCGGGCGAGCACAGTGTGACACACCACAAACCCCTTCAGCCAGTAGTGATGCAGCCCGTCGAGTCCCGGACTTTTCCAGTTCGGGGCCCTACGGACCGCCTCAGCTACGTCATCCGGCGTTATGGTGACGGGGTCCATGGGCGTAATACCCGCACACTGACTCGCCAAAACTTCCGTCCAAGGGCCCTCGTTGTGGTTTACGGGCTCTGACCACAGGCCGCGCCAGAATGCGACCGTGTCGGCCTGATTCGGTACTGGGCCCGTTCCACTTACCATTGGTCGCTCCAATGATTTATAGAGCCTCTTCTGATCACTCTGGAAGAGACGATTCTGGTTGAACCGTGTCGACCTCTCGGTATATCGCCGAATTCGCTTTCCCCAAGCAGCGATTCTCTGCTTCAGGTCGTCTATGCGCTCCGTCAGTTTTTGCATTATATCCGGCTGGGACAAACTAATATTTGTCCCAGCAAACGCCATCCTGACGGTGCGCACAATTCTTGGCCTGGTATTGCCTGACCTGAAGCATATCAGTCTGCCGATGAGAGCCCTAGCCTTTGCGATACGTTCTTCAATTCTTGTTCTCCAGGCTGGGATAGCACTACTTTGTCTAGTAGTGCGTCCAGCCGTGGAAAGTTTGGCACCTATAATACGGCAGACTGCCAGTGCGGCGCCAAAGAGAATTGAGTCCGTCTCGCAAAGGTCCCGGCTGGCTTCCAAATAGGTCACCAGCATTGGGTTCATAGCCCTCACGACAGCCCGATTCCGCTTGCTTAGGGCTATGCGGGGAAGTCGCGGTCGATTTTCGAGAGGCGTACTGCGCGTTTCCATAATCGCCTCTTCCAATGTACTCCTCATTTGCTCCATTTCTAGTTCCTGGGTGAATGTTCCATCATCATTTGAATCAGCAACCACTGGGGTATTCACGGCGGCATCCACGTGTGCGGGTTGTTCTGCAACTTGTGGCACCGCACCCTCAGTCGCAGCGTTTTCATTTGATGAGGGAACAGCCTCACGTCGTAGCCGTTCGAGTTCGGCGCCATCAAATATATTTGAGCGTAAGATATACCGAACTCGGTCTGCCAGGTTTTGCTCGGTGACAGTAATAGATGGCTCCAGCTCAGTAAAAAGACGATGCATCCTAGCCCGATACGCGAAACCTCCAATTTCTCCCCCTTTCGCCCTAAACTACGCCCGCAATGCGTTTGTATTCATATTGATGGTCCATCGCATGCGGCGTACTCCACCTGTGGCGGGTGTCGATTGCTGGGTCCGCGAAGACCCTGCCGACACCAAGCAAGCTGGTGGGGATGATGGATGCGAGGGGCTGCTGGGTGGTCGTGCAGCACCTCGCGCTCGGCTGGCGGTTCGCATGCTGTCGCGTCCAGCGCCAGCTCCAGACGCGCCCTGGCGATCTCCAGGTAGCGGCCCTTTGCGCAATCTTCTATGTTCCATCATCCATACAGGGCGTCATTTAACGGGAGACGCCCAGACCCGGCGCCGTTTCATGGTGAGGCCATATGCACAAGCGGGCCCTTGCACCATCAATTTTTGCCGAGGCACGGCGCTTACACCTCTTGGCAAGGTGCTGACTGACTGCGCGGACGTAGCGGTTTTGTCACATAACCGTCACGTCAGCGGGCGATGGGGTCGTCACTTCCCTACGCCTTTTATTACTATTATTATATTTTATTATTATTATTATATTATTATTATTATAATGTGTATAGATATATACATATATATTTATATATATATATATATATATATATATATATATATATATATATATATATATATATATATATATATATATATATATATATATATATAGTACCCGGTTGACCGAGCTTTGCTCGGTATTTTTCGCTCGGTTTTTTTTTAATTCGTGTGTTTTGGAAATTATATTTAGATACAAATTACAAACTGATGAAATACGAATAATATTTTTTGATCTTAGCGACATAATAGAAAAAAACTGAACTGGTTATTTGAATAAAAAATCATGAGTGCAATTAGTTTAATTTAAATTTTCGTGTTTTTAAAAATTACTAAAAAAAGGGCTCGAAAAAATAGATTTTTTCAAAAAAGGAAGAAAAGGAAAGGAAAAAAAAATTAAAAAAACTCGGTCGGTCGGTCTGGGCTCGAACCATGGTATTACTATTTTGTGACCGCCCAATATACCAATTAAGCTATTTGTAATCATTAACAATCTGTCAAAATTTATCTTCTTATTCTAACGATATTGTAGCAGTTTTTCATTGCCTAAAAACACGGACAAAAAGACATTTTCTAAAAATAAATCGTAGCTAGATCGATTTATTGCCCCCGAAACTCCCTGCACACAAAATTTTATGAAAATCGTTGGAGCCGTTTCCGAGATTCCGATTATATATATATATATATATATATATATATATATATATATATATATATATATATATATAGATTACGTAAGAGTAACTGTGGGAAATGTCATAAAATAATATTATTTCCTATAGATAGAAAGAAAGAATACAATATTTATTGGTAGCTATAATCAAATACTGCATAGAAAATAAAAGAAAAAATATTCCTACAGTTAGACTGCAGCAACCAAAAGGTCATGACTCTTCATAAATTACAGCAATATTTCCGCAAGATTACTATTTTGCCGGTATCTTGAGCAGAATTGACAAAAATGTCTACGTGCAATATGTAATAGGACCCCTCCTGAGTCGTGTAAATCAATATTTAAAGATTTGAAAGTGCTCACACTTCCGTGCATATACATTATTTAAACAGCAAAATTTGTTAAAAATAACCCCGAGCTGTTTATAACTGCTGGAGATATCAAATCCAAACCTTTGAGGCATCCAGATAAATTAGTCATTGATAAAATACCAACAACAGTTAATTATCATAAGAATTGCTATGCAATGTGTATAAAAGTATTTAACGCTATACCCGATAACATAAAACTACAACCAAGGAAGAGTTTCGGGAACGAGTTGAAAAAGTGGCCATTTAATGAATCATTTTATCTATCAGTTAGTGAGTTGCTGGAAAAACAATATCTTTAAATTTTGGACTATTTAATAATAATATTTTAATACTTAATATATAATGTGACATGAAAATATAAATACTAATAATGTGATAGTGCAATTAATAGTAAATGTTTTTGTTTTATTATGTCGCTTTCTAGTTTATTTTTATGTTTTTTGTTTGTTAATTATTATCAATGGTTTTTTTTTGTAATTTTAGTCTATATTGTAGTTAATAATACTTAATGTTTTTAAATTTATATCATTTTGTACACCAGAAATGGTTAATGTGTTGTACTATATTTTATTTTTTATAACAACTGTAAAACACACACATTATGCAAAATAATCAAATAAATAAATAAATAAAGCATAACGCATAAATAAAGCATAAACATATTTTGACACTGGCTTTAAACTTTTTGTGCCTCAACAAAAAATAAAAATTAAACAACAATAATTAAAAGATCTTTGAAAACTTTAGTAGCAATCTTTGGTAATAGTTACAATTTATTATTTGAAATTTAAATATTATTTTACACATCAAAATAATGCATGTTTCTTACCAATATTTTGAAACTGACTTTTAAATTGCATATATTAAGAACGCAAAAATGAACAGATCTATAGAGTAGTAGTAACTAACAGATCTATAGTTGCCACGCTTGGCAAGCAAGTTGGCAACCGCAGTTTTACTTTCATTCTTCGTCGTTATTAGGAAGACGCACCTGCACGTCTCATGACTTGCTTTCAACTTTCGCCTCTTACGATACGACACCCGCGGCATGATGTGGCGTGGTAGATATGCTTGCACCGCCGCTACACGGTACATCTTACGATGCGACACCCGCGGCATGATGTGGCGTGGTAGATATGCTTGCACCGCCGCTACACGGTACATCTTACGATGCGACACCCGCGGCATGATGTGGCGTGGTAGATATGCTTGCACCGCCGCTACGCGGTACATCTTACGATGCGACACCCGCGGCATGATGTGGCGTGGTAGATATGCTTGCACCGCCGCTACACGGTACATCTTACGATGCGACACCCGCGGCATGATGTGGCGTGGTAGATATGCTTGCACCGCCGCTACACGGTACATCTTACGATGCGACACCCGCGGCATGATGTGGCATGGTAGATATGCCTGCACCGCCGCTACACGGTACATCTTACGATGCGATACCCGCGGCATGATGTGGCGTGGTAGATATGCTTGCACCGCCGCTACACGGTACATCTTACGATGCGACACCCGCGGCATGATGTGGCGTGGTAGATATGCTTGCACCGCCGCTGCGCGGTACATCTTACGATGCGACACCCGCGGCATGATGTGGCGTGGTAGATATGCTTGCACCGCCGCTACACGGTACATCTTACGATGCGACACCCGCGGCATGATGTGGCGTGGTAGATATGCTTGCACCGCCGCTACACGGTACATCTTACGATGCGACACCCGCGGCATGATGTGGCGTGGTAGATATGCTTGCACCGCCGCTACACGGTACATCTTACGATGCGACACCCGCGGCATGATGTGGCGTGGTAGATATGCTTGCACCGCCGCTACACGGTACATCTTACAATGCGACACCCGCGGCATTATGTGGCGTGGTAGATATGCTTGCACCGCCGCTACACGGTACATCTTACGATGCGACACCCGCGGCATGATGTGGCGTGGTAGATATGCTTGCACCGCCGCTACACGGTACATCTTACGATGCGACACCCGCGGCATGATGTGGCGTGGTAGATATGCTTGCACCGCCGCTACACGGTACATCTTACGATGCGACACCCGCGGCATGATGTGGCGTGGTAGATATGCTTGCACCGCCGCTACACGGTACATCTTACGATGCGACACCCGCGGCATGATGTGGCGTGGTAGATATGCTTGCACCGCCGCTACGCGGTACATCTTACGATGCGACACCCGCGGCATGATGTGGCGTGGTAGATATGCTTGCACCGCCGCTACGCGGTACATCTTACGATGCGACACCCGCGGCATGATGTGGCGTGGTAGATATGCTTGCACCGCCGCTACACGGTACATCTTACGATGCGACACCCGCGGCATGATGTGGCGTGGTAGATATGCTTGCACCGCCGCTACACGGTACATCTTACGATGCGACACCCGCGGCATGATGTGGCGTGGTAGATATGCTTGCACCGCCGCTACATGGTACATCTTACGATGCGACACCCGCGGCATGATGTGGCGTGGTAGATATGCTTGCACCGCCGCTACACGGTACATCTTACGATGCGACACCCGCGGCATGATGTGGCGTGGTAGATATGCTTGCACCGCCGCTACACGGTACATTTTACGAT
This sequence comes from Parnassius smintheus behrii, assembly GCA_036936625.1. Classification (NCBI taxonomy): domain Eukaryota; kingdom Metazoa; phylum Arthropoda; class Insecta; order Lepidoptera; family Papilionidae; genus Parnassius; species Parnassius smintheus. Next base: position 4,251,000 of record JAUPFT010000031.1, read on the forward strand.
GCGACACCCGCGGCATGATGTGGCGTGGTAGATATGCTTGCACCGCCGCTACACGGTACATCTTACGATGCGACACCCGCGGCATGATGTGGCGTGGTAGATATGCTTGCACCGCCGCTACACGGTACATCTTACGATGCGACACCCGCGGCATGACATGGCGTGGTAGATATGCCTGCACCGCCGCTACACGGTACATCTTACGATGCGACACCCGCGGCATGATGTGGCGTGGTAGATATGCTTGCACCGCCGCTACACGGTACATCTTACGATGCGACACCCGCGGCATGATGTGGCGTGGTAGATATGCTTGCACCGCCGCTACACGGTACATCTTACGATGCGACACCCGCGGCATGATGTGGCGTGGTAGATATGCTTGCACCGCCGCTACACGGTACATCTTACGATGCGACACCCGCGGCATGATGTGGCGTGGTAGATATGCTTGCACCGCCGCTACACGGTACATCTTACGATGCGACACCCGCGGCATGATGTGGCGTGGTAGATATGCTTGCACCGCCGCTACACGGTACATCTTACGATGCGACACCCGCGGCATGATGTGGCGTGGTAGATATGCTTGCACCGCCGCTACACGGTACATCTTACGATGCGACACCCGCGGCATGATGTGGCGTGGTAGATATGCTTGCACCGCCGCTACACGGTACATCTTACGATGCGACACCCGCGGCATGATGTGGCGTGGTAGATATGCTTGCACCGCCGCTACACGGTACATCTTACGATGCGACACCCGCGGCATGATGTGGCGTGGTAGATATGCTTGCACCGCCGCTACACGGTACATCTTACGATGCGACACCCGCGGCATGATGTGGCGTGGTAGATATGCTTGCACCGCCGCTACACGGTACATCTTACGATGCGACACCCGCGGCATGATGTGGCGTGGTAGATATGCTTGCACCGCCGCTACACGGTACATTTTACGATGCGACACCCGCGGCATGATGTGGCGTGGTAGATATGCTTGCACCGCCGCTACACGGTACATCTTACGATGCGACACCCGCGGCATGATGTGGCGTGGTAGATATGCCTGCACCGCCGCTACACGGTACATCTTACGATGCGACACCCGCGGCATGATGTGGCGTGGTAGATATGCTTGCACCGCCGCTACACGGTACATCTTACGATGCGACACCCGCGGCATGATGTGGCGTGGTAGATATGCTTGCACCGCCGCTACACGGTACATCTTACGATGCGACACCCGCGGCATGATGTGGCGTGGTAGATATGCTTGCACCGCCGCTACACGGTACATCTTACGATGCGACACCCGCGGCATGATGTGGCGTGGTAGATATGCTTGCACCGCCGCTACACGGTACATCTTACGATGCGACACCCGCGGCATGATGTGGCGTGGTAGATATGCTTGCACCGCCGCTACACGGTACATCTTACGATGCGACACCCGCGGCATGATGTGGCGTGGTAGATATGCTTGCACCGCCGCTACACGGTACATCTTACGATGCGACACCCGCGGCATGATGTGGCGTGGTAGATATGCTTGCACCGCCGCTACACGGTACATCTTACGATACGACACCCGCGGCATGATGTGGCGTGGTAGATATGCTTGCACCGCCGCTACACGGTACATCTTACGATGCGACACCCGCGGCATGATGTGGCGTGGTAGATATGCTTGCACCGCCGCTACACGGTACATCTTACGATGCGACACCCGCGGCATGATGTGGCGTGGTAGATATGCTTGCACCGCCGCTACACGGTACATCTTACGATGCGACACCCGCGGCATGATGTGGCGTGGTAGATATGCCTGCACCGCCGCTACACGGTACATCTTACGATGCGACACCCGCGGCATGATGTGGCGTGGTAGATATGCTTGCACCGCCGCTACACGGTACATCTTACGATGCGACACCCGCGGCATGATGTGGCGTGGTAGATATGCTTGCACCGCCGCTACACGGTACATCTTACGATGCGACACCCGCGGCATGATGTGGCGTGGTAGATATGCTTGCACCGCCGCTACACGGTACATCTTACGATGCGACACCCGCGGCATGATGTGGCGTGGTAGATATGCTTGCACCGCCGCTACACGGTACATCTTACGATGCGACACCCGCGGCATGATGTGGCGTGGTAGATATGCTTGCACCGCCGCTACACGGTACATCTTACGATGCGACACCCGCGGCATGATGTGGCGTGGTAGATATGCTTGCACCGCCGCTACACGGTACATCTTACGATGCGACACCCGCGGCATGATGTGGCGTGGTAGATATGCTTGCACCGCCGCTACACGGTACATCTTACGATGCGACACCCGCGGCATGATGTGGCGTGGTAGATATGCTTGCACCGCCGCTACACGGTACATCTTACGATGCGACACCCGCGGCATGATGTGGCATGGTAGATATGCCTGCACCGCCGCTACACGGTACATCTTACGATGCGACACCCGCGGCATGATGTGGCGTGGTAGATATGCTTGCACCGCCGCTACACGGTACATCTTACGATGCGACACCCGCGGCATGATGTGGCATGGTAGATATGCCTGCGCCGCCGCTACACGGTACATCTTACGATGCGACACCCGCGGCATGATGTGGCATGGTAGATATGCCTGCACCGCCGCTACACGGTACATCTTACGATGCGACACCCGCGGCATGATGTGGCGTGGTAGATATGCTTGCACCGCCGCTACACGGTACATCTTACGATGCGACACCCGCGGCATGATGTGGCGTGGTAGATATGCTTGCACCGCCGCTACACGGTACATCTTACGATGCGACACCCGCGGCATGATGTGGCGTGGTAGATATGCTTGCACCGCCGCTACACGGTACATCTTACGATGCGACACCCGCGGCATGATGTGGCGTGGTAGATATGCTTGCACCGCCGCTACACGGTACATCTTACGATGCGACACCCGCGGCATGATGTGGCGTGGTAGATATGCTTGCACCGCCGCTACACGGTACATCTTACGATGCGACGCCCGCGGCATGATGTGGCGTGGTAGATATGCTTGCACCGCCGCTACGCGGTACATCTTACGATGCGACACCCGCGGCATGATGTGGCGTGGTAGATATGCTTGCACCGCCGCTACACGGTACATCTTACGATGCGACACCCGCGGCATGATGTGGCGTGGTAGATATGCTTGCACCGCCGCTACACGGTACATCTTACGATGCGACACCCGCGGCATGATGTGGCGTGGTAGATATGCTTGCACCGCCGCTACACGGTACATCTTACGATGCGACACCCGCGGCATGATGTGGCGTGGTAGATATGCTTGTACCGCCGCTACACGGTACATCTTACGATGCGACACCCGCGGCATGATGTGGCGTGGTAGATATGCTTGCGTGGTGCAAGCATATCTACCCGCTACACGGTACATCTTGTCAACACCATACGCAAAATCAAATTTGTGAGACGTCTGGCTACGATCGAAGTTCCACTTGTCAAGCGTATGTTTAAGCAAAACCATTCATGCAACGAAGGAGGTCTAATACCAGCAGTAGATTATTGCGGGCTGACGATGATGGAGCAGAAGTATGCTTTGCTTACAAGACGTGGCAACTTACTAAAGTAGCTCAAGAACAGAATAGAATGTAACTTCTCACCAATTTCTGCCGCTAAGCTAAAGTGCGTGTACTGCTGTATTCTGTTTTGAAGGGTATAGAGAGCCAGTATAATTACAAGTTGTGCTTACATCTTAGTTTTAAGAGGTGAGTGCATGTGTAACCTTCCTTATTTGACATTAGTTGAAGCCGTGCATGGGCTGCAGTAGCCACAAACGATCGGGTGGATTGCAAGATGCAAAAATGAAAAAGATGCAAAAGAAGAATTAGAAGAATGGTTGCTTTTGTGGCGTAGCCACATAAATATATGTCAAAAATTAAAAAGATAGTTCTGACTGACAACTGTCATAAGCGATATACACGTTCGTTTCCTTAAATATAAAATGTAGTTGCTAAATGAGTAAAAAAGCCTAAATTCTTACAAAAATTGTGTTAGCCTTCTGCTTAAATATTTGTGTGTTGTTATAAACTGTATTGTGATAGTAAATGTACTGTTAGTGTGAACTTTAAATGCGTTTGTATTCTGTCCGCATTCTGTGTATTCTTTCTCTAGTTGCTCTCAATTTATGAACATTTATAATTACAATTAATAAACTCTAATTTGTATATATTGCGAATTGTGCAGCTGTATACAAGGGAAATAAACATTATAACAGTGAACAATGAGTATAATTTTATCCACCAATTTCACTACATTGGTGACCCCGACGTGATATGAAAACGCAACGTTCTGATTATTTATTTATTTAATCTTTATTATAAACCTTACATACTAAGGGATATAAAGGGCGCACTTAATGCCTTATGGCATTCTCTGCCAGTCAACCCTGGATGATTTGAGAAACTGTGGCAGGTGTAATCAATCACTTATATATATAAAACAAAGATATAAAACAAAATAAAATGCAAATGAATAGAATAGATATATAGTTAGTAAAATATACATACTTAATATATGTATAATATAGGATAAATAATAAATATAGATATAGCTTTACTAGTCGTGGTAGTTTAAAAATTGTTTTCTTTTTTGTTTTTTTTACTTATAAGCCATTGCTTGATCACGATCCCACCGGTGGTAAGTGGTGATGAAACCCCATGGTAAATCGCACTGCCTTAGCGTAACAAAACCCATTCACTGTTGAAGATGCCTAGATTGTATTCGGACGAAAAGAGGGACGCTGACAAATTATTCTACTCCTTTGGTTCTAATGCGCGGACAATCGACCACAAAGAGGTGATGACCCACCGACCATGTGTAATGGAGGAAAGGAGATGGAGAAATTAAAGCATGTAACTTCCGCCGCAAAACTTTGCGTGCTGTGCTGTTTTCCGGCCTGAAGGCTGTGCAATTATAATTTCAGGTTGTGAGGCATTCCATCTTAGTCTTCAGAGTTAACAGGTGTTCATGAGCTGTAGTATCCACTTACTATTAGGTAGATTATAAGTTCGTTAGTAAAAAAATTAATAATACTACGAGTATGACATTTTTATTTTGAGTTTTCTATTGGAATTTATTATTTTGTCAATTTATCACGAATTAAAGTAACCGTGTAGTTTTGGTGTAACAAATGTTTCCTTTTTTGTAGATTAGGTGGTAAACTAGATCGTAAGTAACTATCGCTGCCCATGAAAAACTCAACTACTGAACTGAACTACTGAAAAACTAACTTCTTACTTAAATGACATTGTGTAACAAAAACTTCACCTCAGTGCCAACTGGCGACATCTGACGAGCGCAAGATTATTAGCCTTCATTATCGAAGTTGACTATAAACGTTTTTATTTGTATAAAAAAGGAGCAAAAGTAATGAAGATTACCAAGGTCTTTTGCGGTGCAAGCAAAGGTTTATGCAAATCGAGTTTACACTACATTTCCATTCAACGATTTTAACATTCCGCTTCGTTGCGTGTAAGACGCTTGTGTAAACGATTTGAGGCGCTGTTATTTGAGTGGTGCGACTATGTAGTTTTAGTTTTCTGCATTTCTAATACGAGCTATGGAAAGAAGACGTCAGTTTACTCGTACTTTTATATACGTGGAGGTTTTTTTTCTTACATGTGGGTGAAAAACGAGCACAAAGTCCACCTGATGGTAAGTGGATGCTGTGACCCAAAAACAGGCTCATTTATATTTATCCTCTATTAAGAATTAACTAAGATGGTATGCCTCGTTTCCAGTTAAAACGGTGTCCGATTCTCTACATTCACCATACGACACACAACAGCATTAAGCTGATATTTTACGCATGTATACTGTGAGAGCGTAGTTCTACCCGTCGAGCCGAGCCATTGGTGTTGCAGCCATAACGTAGCAGCAGCATGGCTTTACCACGTAAAAAATAAATCAAATAATTACTTATTCGAAGTATTAGAAGTTCTGCTAATTGGTAAACATAGAAAATTGTTGGTTTTTTTTAAAGTTTTTATTAGCAAAAGCAGGATTAACACTTATTTCATTCGAAAAGTACAACCAGACGCAATCTTAATACTCCTACTACGCTGTAAGACTCCTTCCCTCTCTAGGAGTCCATCTGGTAGGTGCAAAGCTTTTACCTGTTTCTGCATCGGAATATTAGTGCTTAATTAGCATTCACACGTTACGAGACTCAAGAGAATTAAATATTTTTCTCATATAAACATAAACACTCACGCCTGTCATCCAGAGGGGTAGGCAGAGACTACAGACTTCCATTTGGCACGATCCTGACACACCTCTCTTGCCTCGCATACATGCTCGTCGGTTAAGGGTACTCCTAATTTGGCCTGTTTTCAATAAATCGTCAATTACATCGATAAATTTTCGCCTAGGACGTCCCTTTCCGACTCTGCCATTCACTTCTGCAACACAAATTTTCTTTGTCACTCTTTCCTCATTCATTCTTTCCACATGACCAAACCACTGAAGCATTCCTTTCTTAATCCTGGTCACACCATCTTGCAAACCACACTCTTCTCTTATCACACAATTTCTCACCCTGTCATTCAGATTCAGCCCTAACATAGTCCTTAACGACCGCATTTCTACTGCGGTCATTCTACTCTCGTGCTTCTTCTGCCACACCAAACTTTCACTACCATACGTTAAAGTAGGGACCAACACAGCATTGTGAATTGTCATACGTGCCTTTTTCTACACATTTTGACGCATCACAATAGAGTGTATGGCCCCATTTACTCTCTTTCCTGCATTCACTCGTCATTCTATAACCTTATCACATCCCCCATCCCTGCTAAATACGCAACCCAAATATACAAACTCATCTACTTGCTCGATCAACTCCCCTTCTATTCTTATTTCACATACCGTTTTACTTTCTTCTCTTTCAAAAACCATAACTTTCGTCTTACTTGCGTTCACTTTCATATCCCTTTCTTTTAATGATCTGTTTATTATTTTCGCAATTTAATTGTAAATGGTGTACAATATAGTTATTATTTCGAAGTTCTTTAATTTCGTCTTAACCCCTGTCAGTTTAAAATAGCAATTATCATCGATTAAGTTATTAGACAGATGTCACAGTAATTAGCTTTCTTCATAGTAGTTCAGTTTCTCCCTTATAATAAAACATAAATACAGTCCACTTAGCTCTCATTCCCTAGAAATGACTTAAAATAAAAATAAACTAAGGTTGAAGCAGTTTGTCAAGCGTGAAAACTATGGCCAACTATCCCCCTTTGGAGCAATTTAAGGAGGACGCCTATATTCAGCAGTGTAGGTACTTAGTAAGCTGTAACGGTATAGCCATTTAAACCTGAATAAAAAATTCCATCCTAAGGGTAGAAATAGAGGATATATTTTTTATTTACGACATTTAAGTTTTTTTTGTTTATGATATTGCAAAGTCCACTTAAAAACGTCAAATAATTAAGGCTATAAATTTTTAAAAACTACTTCAAAAAACAAAAACATGTAAAATAATTTTCACATAATTTAATAACTTTCGAAGTTGGAGCTTTTATTCTTCGATATACAGTCTTAGTGACCGTGTAGAGTAAGTATATCCACTACCATATCGTCATGTGGTTGTCGTAAGAGGCGACAGAAGGAAACTAAAACAGAAGAAGCAGCAGCATCTTCCTGATAACGAATAAAAGTAATAAAAAATGCGGTTGTTAAGAAATTTAACACACGTATTAGGAACACTCAGATTATCACAGCGAGTATCGATTAGGTATTTTAAAACTTTACTTATTTTAGAGTGACAACAGCACTATGCACTTTGACACAGCTGAATGAGTCGGGAGGAAATGTTATTCGACAAATTATTGTTATTAAGTTAGTATTAATTTTAAAATTGTATGGTACGCTTTCTTTTTTGCCGCAATATTTGTATTAGAGATTTTACAAAATGAACAGTTTAAAATTAATATATTTTTGTAGATTCAAAGAAATAGAATAATCTCCGTTTAATCTAAGTTTAAATAAAGTTTAGTTTATTTGATTGTTTATTCCCGACAAAAATCATATAAATTAAACCCGATAAAATCCGTAAAAGTAGTTTTAATGCAAGGCAAAAATTATATGTAAGAAATTATTAACATTTTCTGATGATATATTCATTTAGAATTTTCTAAATAATCGCCTGTGATATAAATATTGACCAAACAATTGGAAGATTTTAGAGCGTTTCCAGCTGGAAAAAGCGGGAAGTTCCAAGGTTGGCTTGTTTAGATTTTTCTCTATAAACTTGAAAAATATATAGTTCAATAATAAACTGGGATTTAAAAATGCAGGGCCTGAAGGCCTGACTCCAGAAAATTATTTTAAATTCGATTTGGTTTTCGATTTTTAATCGAGGAACAAGATGGATTTACGATCAAGTGCTGTTAGCACTGTTATGCATAGATATCAGGCTGATTGTTTTATATAGGTAGTAAATTATTAATGTCCGTGGTTCCAATATTTTTAAATTAAGAAATTCATTTTTCAAATAATATTACTAGATTAATAGAAAAAATGTATAATGAAAACGTATTGTCATTGTTTGTAAGAACGCGAGCCATCCAGCAGAGAATTAATTAATTTAAACTACAATTCGATTGCCTTAGCTTTTGTTTCGGGATTATGAATTACTAATGTACTAATTCAATTATCGCATCAAATTCGGTTGATTTAGAACTCGATTCTGTCATAAGTCAGCCTGGATGTGGGATTATTTATTTCAAAACTAGGTACGTTAGAATAAATAAAATATGCCAAAACAAAGTCAATACACTTCGTAAGAATAAAAGATGCTTTACTCTGTATGAGACATCCAAAGGAAATATTACCCAATAAATTATTAAATGCTTTTATAAGGGATGAGACTATTTACGATAATTCAATTCACTCGGACGTCCCAGATAAACGTATGTTTCAACAAAAACCCTTTCGAATGAAAACAGTATAAATTGCGAAAGCAATAAGAACACTATGATACCGGCTGTTCTCTATAGGGAATCAAGAAAAACATTTTCAGATACAAATCATCGGCTCTTTGTTAACGTTAGTGATGGGCTGCCTAAAGACGACAAGGCAAGGTCAAGTTGTCGATAGCGTAAACACTTCTGCACAAATTAATTCAAAATAATTTACAAAAATATACAGCCACTGTACAACACGAACCTTCTACCATTTCTGAGGCGATTTTTGAAGCATTCAATTTGCCGCACTGCTCTATTGCATTTTGGCAGACTTCTTAAGCTTTCTAAATATTTCATTTCTCCGGCATGCTTAGACGATTTTTTTTTACACCAGGCCATAAATAAGCACGTTTTACACGTGTTAGATCCATAATGTTGCTATGCAATCATTTATGTTAGTAGCACAATTTGGTCGGATCAACCAGGGAAGAAGAACCATGTTCTCAGAGTTTACCAGCGTAAAACAGCAACTTAATGCTGCTGTATTCCGTATGGTAAGTAAAGAGAACTTTGTTTAATTTTCGAGGATAGGTGTAGATGTCTTTGGCAGTAACTTACCATCAGGGATGACATGTTGCAACGAATAGATTTTCTCGACCATGGAAGGGCCACGCTCACAATACCAGCACAAATAAGTACCGTAATGCTGATGTGCTTCGTTTGGCGAGTGACAAGAATCGGACATCCTTTATAACTGGTAACGGGGCATTCCATTTTAGTTCTCGGAGGTGATACCGCATCCACATTTTCATTCTTAACAATAATAGCCTTGGCTGTCCTTGATTTAGATCATCAACTTGTTCTTGTTTTTCACCTTTTCTTTTGTAAAAAAATATCCGTCATAATAAAAGATAAGTAGCCATATTATTATCATTTACGTAGTTTTAAATTTATGCACTAAATGTAACGAGCTATATAAACGATAAAATAATTTATATCGATAATAAACATTTTAGTAACATTCCCTACCTACCAGGTATGCTTAGCTGACGGCGCAAATTGGCAAATTGCCGCCAATTTATTATCTGTAGTCATTCAGACTTCAGACGTGTGTGCTGCCTTTATATTGGGGGACAATCTTTGAATATAAAGTGCTGTTTATGGGATCCCAGTATCAATCCCTTTATGTCGTTAGTGATTTTGTTTAATGCTTATTATTGCAGCAAACATTAATATATACAGTTTTAGGGGTCCGTGTCAAAATTTGCCAAACTGAACACTTAATATTTTACGTAGTACGAAGTAATTATTGACTGGTCACAGACTAGAAGCCGCCGCGAGGATTGACTGCCCCGCATCATCCTGTAAGTGTAGTAAGAGGTGAAAGAGCGAAATGTTATAGAGAATGGGCAGCAGCGTCTCCTGATGACATTTCTAAATAATAAAACAATGCGGCCGCCAACCCGAGGTTCAAGGTTGGCTAATATGGAAAATATATCGCCTATAAGGCAATCAATGGAGGAAGTCTATGTTTGACAGTGAACTTTTGATAGGCTGCAATGAATGAATGAATGATTAGACTAGACTGAAATTTTTTTCTATCACAGAAAGAGTGTGAAATGAGCATTTGACGATATTCTCAAAAAACACTTCGGGTTAGAATCGAGAGATGAGTTGTTTCCTTGAGGAATAAGATGAAACACTTTGCTACAATTAAAAAGGGTATTCATATCTCATCATTAACTTTGCGATGCACTGTACACGGCATATACCTATTTTCTTTCCCCGTTATCCAGTGGACTTTTATAGCTTCATTGGACACAGGGCCTTTTATAGCACGATAAAGTCTGAAAAGCCGCCAGCTATATTTCCGTGGCCGTTGGTATTGTTAAGTGTTTTTCTTCGACGGTGCGGCTGTGCAGTCATATACTAATACCGTAGTCTGGTACAGTCACAAACACAATCCGCACTCAATGAAGTCACGAATAATTTTTCTTCTTTATTTAAAATGTAGACTAATTAATAGTATTTCCTTGCAAGAATACTTACTACTGTGCTAGGTAAAAAAATATACACAAACAACCTAGGACATCTTTAATTCTGAAAATTATTATAGGACAGGGGACAAACGAGCTTTGCTGCTTATATGATGGTAAGTGACTACCGCTGCACATGGACAACTGTAACACCGAGAGGATAGCGGGTGCATTGCCGGCTTTTTCAAAAGGAGTAGACTCTTTTCTTGAAGGTCCCTAAGAAGTATTTCTAGTAGAAGTAAAATAAACAAAGAAGTCGTACGACGAAAAAACTTCAGGTAAATCGCACAGTGGCGGACCACCAAGCATCTAGATGGTGTATATGGTATCTTCAATCGCGATGTGGAATAGTGGAGTTTGGAGGCTGTTTAAGTTCAACTCAAATTTTCATAGCACGTGACTAAATCACCGTTCGTTATCATCGCCAGCAATGGTGAGGATTGGAATACTTAAATGTAACTTTAAGTGCTAACTGAACTGTAAGTTGTTTATCAATATATTTTTATAGAAAAAGGTGAATATGAATACCGTGAAGAAATCTGCGTATCGTAAAAATAAGAAATATATTGAGGCTATGTGTGAAGTTCTCCAAAGAGTATTGAAATAAAGTAAACAATTTATTGCATTTAAAACAAATAAATATGCAAACACAAGCGGAAAAGATATGCAAGAAGTACATACATGCATAATCAATTAGTAATTAAGTAAATAAAAAATGTTATACCAAATATGTCTCCTACTCGGCATATTGCTGTAAAGTCAGCGCTGGTGTTCGGTTGAAGCCTCGTGACTTCACTATCAAGTCGGTGTATGTCGGTATACTTCAATTAGGAGTAACCTAGTAATTAATTACGACTTACAAAGTAGGTTTAATGTACATATATGTATAATACACATATACACTGGGACTAACCTAGCTCACAGGTCATACGTAACAGAAGCATTATGCGGCTATTTCAAGTAGATTTCCTGTGTGAGTGCGGTGCTTCCCCGGTCGAGTCAACCCATTCCTACTGCAACTATAAAACACTGTATGATAGATTTGCCACGTACAGAAAGTACACGATGAAACTCCTTAAAAGATAAATTATCAATAGGCCAGATCGGGATCGACGTGCGGCCGACACCTGTCGAGCAGAGTGATTTAGTTGATCTATTTTACTTGATCGTTTAGACAATTAGGCCTAAACGGTCAAGTAAAATAGGCATATCGAGTGAAAATTTTAAAAAAGGTTTAAAAAAGGATATGAAAGAAAGCAAATTTGCTCCGCAAAGTGAGTGGCAGAGTCGTCAAGCGAAGCCATATACGGAAGCTTATCGATCAAATATTCGAAATATAATTGGCAAATTAATAGTCAGCTCTCCTAACTAACGAACATATATTTGTATTAAACGTTTCCTACTCCCACACTGGGATTTTCTCCTGTATCGTGGATGCAATTTACAAATATAAATTGCGCAAGAACAAACATCCAGACCCGAAATAATCATATGTAGTTCATACAAATACTTTTTCCTTGCGAGATTCGAACCCGCAACCCTCAGCGCTGCAACTCAATCTAAGACACAGCACCACGGTGCCGTATATAGACCATATACCGTATATAGATTTATCACTACAGGATAGCAAGATAAAATCGCTATTTCTCCATTAGTTTGATCGAGTCGACACAATCTCCTTTTAAATTCAATTCTCGCATTCGTATTTCTCGAGCAAGAAACGTTGGATAGAACTAATTTTTATTTTACTCACTAGACTCTATAACGAAGTGTTTAAGCATTGAATAGAATAAAACAATTTTTATGCAATATAATATGTAGATTACAAAAATACTTTATATTTTGTGGGAAGCCACTGGCTCCTGAGGTACAGGTTTACCTACATTAGGAGCCAGGGATTTCAATTTTTTTTTGTTAAAAGTTTTTATTCGCGAAATAAATCATTATTATTATTATTATTATTTAACTATAAAATTCAAGTTTCTGATTGTTATATTAGTTAATAATTTTTGTCTGTCCATCTGTCTGTGCGGGCTAGTGTTCAGCGTGACTGAACAGATTGTGATGAAACCAAAGAGATTTATATATATAGTACTTATATGTCTTTGGATGAAATTTTACGAACAAATACAGAGCATTACCAGAAAGAATCTAGGCTATACTTTACCGAAAAATTCTTAAGATTTTTTTTTTTTTTGTAAAATTAAACGAAAAATTGATAAAATGAATGATATTTGGCTATCTCAAATTTAAATAACGCCTTATTCATAGTTGACATCCAGACGAGTCGAGGGCTATTGGCTAGATTATTATATAATATTTTATACAACTAAGTATGAAAATATTTCAAAACAGCATGAAAGCGATCACCTCATTCCCAGGATATATTATTTATATTTGTTGCCATGATGCAGGGTTGCAGGATCGAATCCCGCATGATACACGTATTTGTATGGCCTACAAACAAAGACTATATAACCACTTGACTGCGCATACAGTGCCCCGACGCTCGAAAACTATTAAGTATTTTGTCGCCTATGCATCGCCTATGGTACTATTAACCATTTTAATATTGTCCAAGTGTTAGACCTGTGTGTACGCTAAATTAATGCAAATTTTTATAACTTTGATGCAATTATAATGCATCAAAATGCCTTTGTGAAGTGGTGTGGGAAACATTCCAGGACAGATTTCGAAAAAGAATGGAGTAACTTTTCATTGCTAAGTTTACTTATATATTTTTTAAAATATGAAAATTATTGTTGATTGATTCAGATTATGAGCCACCGCAGGGGTCTATCTAAAACGGTGGCCGGGTAAATAACGACATGGTTGAGTCGCGCGTTGATGTCTTTTGGAAAAGTCTCGTTCTATTATTAGACAATTCTAATGCTTCTATCTCTTTCTTTCCCTTTGTACGTTTATCGTAAACATTAGTATTTACTGTTACCTTTAATAGCTGAAAGTCGATATCGAAAATAATAAAATTAAAATTAATAAAAAGATTATTCAATTCACTCACTGTGAAAAAATACTTATCTACTTATAACCGTCTTCAGAAAAAAGAGGAGGTTATCATGATTAAAACTACTTTTACGGATTTTATCGCGTTTATTTTTACTTTTTATTTTTAATTCCCGACGTTTCGGGCGCTTTCCAGCACCCATGGTCACGGGGGACTGAGATGACTGACGTCCCGATGTCATTGTTAAACCCGGAGTACCTTCAGCTTTTTTAATTATTGTTTATGGTCCGATCTATGCAAAATGAACTAACTCTGTCTTGAGGTCTTGCAGTGGTATGCTTGGGTTTAGTTTTAATTTTATTGATTATAGGATCGAAAGCAGGTGGTAGTACCCAGCCTCCTTCTCTATTGAAATTAGGATGTTTTTTAATTTCAATAGCCTCACGTATCATCCTTGGTAGGAATCGGTGTTCTTTCGCGAGGATTTGTGGTCTATCAAATCTGATGTAATGGTTGGGGCCGTCTAGGATATGATCACAAACTGCAGACTTCCCGGAACGTTGATGCTTCACATCAGCTATATGTTCTTTTACGCGGGTCCTAATTGATCTTTTGGTTTGTCCTATATAAGAGAGACCACATTCACAATCAAGCTTGTACACTCCTGCATCTTGTAGAGGAATATGACACTAGACGGATGGTAGGAACTGACTAATCTTCTTCGGCGGCTTGTAGAATGTTCTAATAGAAGCTCGCTTCAAGATATAGCCAATCTTGTCTGTGACACCTCTGACATATGGTAGTACAGCAGGCACACGCTCGACTGTGGCTGGCTTCACTCGGTCACTGTGACGTAGGCGCGGGACCCGAAGCTTGTTGTCGTGCAGAACTTGCTTGACGTGCTGAAGCTCGGCGGCCAGGTGTTTGCTGTCACAGATCCCTCGTGCTCTCTGTAACAAAGATTTGCCCACGGTAGCTAACTGTGAAGGATGGTGGTGAGATTCACCGTTTAAATATCGGTTTGTATGGGTCTTTTTCCTATACACAGTGTGACCAATGGTGTTATTAGGATTTCTGATGACTAACACATCTAGGAAAGGTAAGGAATTATTTGCCTCTAACTCCATAGTAAATTGAATTTTAGAGTTTATGGAATTAAGATGTTCTAAAAATGCAGTTACTTTGTCTGATGGTAAAATTGTGAAAGTATCGTCTACGTACCGCTTGTAGATCCTTGGTGTAACAGGTGCAGTAAGGAGGGCTTTCTACTCAAAGTCTTCCATGAATATATCGGCGACAATGGGAGATACAGGTGAGCCCATCGCCACACCATCTACTTGCTTGTAAAACTCTTCCTTCCACAATAGATAGCCAGATGTAAGGCAATGTCTTAGTAAAACTGCATATTCTGCTGGCATGTTATTTTCCTCTAGTTTCCTAGTTATAATTGAGATGCAGTCTTCAACAGGTAGGGATGTAAATAGAGACTGAACATCAAAACTGACCATGGTTTCATTGTCAGTAAGATGTAGGTCTTTTATCTCACTGACAAAATGGTATGAATCCTTAGTGTGTGCTCTTGTGTGTCCTCTGAGTGGTGATAATATTTTAGCTAAGTATTGAGCCAATCTGTAAGTTGGCGAATCAATCTGACTCACTATTGGACGTAAAGGAGCATTCGGTTTGTGTATCTTTGGTAACCCATACAACTTCGGTGGTTTGGCACATGAAGGTATTATCGAATTAACGTCCAGATTCAATTTTTCGGAGTATTTCTTAATTAGATCGCTAGTTGTTTTAAGCGTATTAGTTGTAGGGTCTGTTTTGACCTTTCGATAAGTAGTTTCATCCGACAAAAGTTGTTGTATTTTAAAATTGTAATCTGACGTATCCATTATAACCGTAGAATTACCTTTATCTGCGCGGAGAATCGTAAGCTCTGAACTGTTGCGTAAGTTTTTCAACGCGTTAAATTCATTTTTGGGGAGATTTAATTTCGGCGCTGAACTTCGACGTAACATAGACGAGATGTCTTGACGTATGGCCTCTAAATCTTCATTACCAATATTATTTTTATACAGACAGTCCTCAACACTACAGATAATGTCCTCATACGGTATCTTTCGCGGTGTAATTGCGAAATTAATACCTTTTTCTAAAACTTTTATTGTGTAACACAATAAAAGTTTTAGAAAAAGGTAACACCGATTCCTACCAAGGATGATACGTGAGGCTATTGAAATTAAAAAACATCCTAATTTCAATAGAGAAGGAGGCTGGGTACTACCACCTGCTTGGGATCCTATAATCAATAAAATTAAAACTAAACCCAAGCATACCACTGCAAGACCTCAAGACAGAGTTAGTTCATTTTGCATAGATCGGACCATAAACAATAATTAAAAAAGCTGAAGGTACTCCGGGTTTAACAATGACATCGGGACGTCAGTCATCTCAGTCCCCCGTGACCATGGGTGCTGGAAAGCGCCCGAAACGTCGGGAATTAAAAATAAAAAGTAAAAATAAACGCGATAAAATCCGTAAAAGTAGTTTTAATCATGTGTAGTGTTCGCGTAAATATAAGAAATCAGGAGGTTATCAGTTTGTCGGTATTTTTTCCTAGTTAAAGTTTATAGTTACCTAGTTAAATTACTGTTATTATATTACTGTACACTCCTCGACATTTTATGATAAATCTTTTGCTGTTCTAGGAGTAAGACTCTGGAACTCTCGCTCACTCCTTACCCCAGTCCATTAAAAGTGCTCAATCTTTAAATGTGTTCAAGAAACAAATTAAGGAACACTATTTGTCTTTTTAACTCCTCTCTCTTCCTCTTCTTAGTTATGGTCACTAATATATCTCAAGTATGTTGTCACTTTATAGTATATAAGTTGTATTTTTTTGTCTAATTTAGTGCACCCTACCCGTTAATCTTATTTTTATTTTTATTAATTTCCTCTTCTGGGTTGTCTGGAAGAAATTGCTATCTAGCAATAAGACTAAACATACTCTGTACACAAACAATAAATATTGCTGGTGAATCTCAGACAATTCAGACCATGAAGAGATGCCCGCAGGGTGGGGTTCTTTCACCTCTCCTGTGGAACATGGTCATTAATGAACTCATCAGCAAACGCCTTTTGTTTTTCCCTCATTGTTTGTTTATTATTTGTTATATTTATGTTTTGTTGGTGTACAATAAAGAGTATTGTATTGTTAAATTAGTTAGATTGGTGCACCAAATCAGAACGGCTTACAATTGCAAAAGGACACTAAAGACAAGTTATTGTACGGATCTACTACAATAATAGATATTTGTCGTCGTTGTAAAATTTTTAATAAGAGGGCGATCAATGAGAGTGGTTCAAAAGTGCTGTCTCCAAAATATAATACTAATTATTTTATGAGAACGGTTTTAAAATCTCTGATTAGGTATTATTGATTCCCGTACATTCATTTTCATCAATTTGAAATAGATGACGAATCCGTGGCGTAGTGGCTTAGCAATGAGTGGCTGCGCTGGGAGTTGCGGGTTCGAATCCCGCACGGAACAAGTATTTTGTATAGCCTACAAATAATTGTTCCGGGTCTGGATGTTTGTCCTTGTGCAATTTATGTTTGTAAACTGCCCCCGCGATACAGGAGAAAATCCTAGTGTAGGGGTAACGTTTTTTTTTAAATATAAAAAAAAGAATCCACAAATCATTTGATTGAATTAGCAAGATGCATAATTTACAAATATGTAGACGCTTGTTTATATTTTTTTACAAAGAACAATCAGGACCCTTAAACTTTAATTCGAAATAAATATAACAAATTAATTCATTTCAAAAATCAATAATAATAAAATAAATACATATTTTCGTTCGATTGATTTTGATTAAATATTATTTCTATGATTTTAATTGAGTATTTTTCATAACGATAAAATCCATTTTATCGATAACGAATATTTTCCTTTGTTAAGAAGAGCAACCCTAAAGATAGCCATAACAACGCAACTTGACCATTCGCAGCCACGCGTTCTTCCTCGCCCCCCGGCCCGCAGTAACGAGTCGAGTGTTTAGAAGAAATCTGCCTATACTATGGGCGTACAACTTAGAACATTATTTTGAGAACAAAATGATATTTTTTTTTGCTGCCATCTACATTCCTAAGCACTAGACTAAATTAGACGCACCACGCCACTACCTACGCAGTTAATGGATGGTTAATGGCGGACACTGATAGTTGAGGTTAATTTGATTGATGGTTGATTTGATATTAATATTGGGTGCGTTTGGCAGAAAAAAGCGCTAGCAAGCGCTTATAAGCGCTAAAATAGTTTTCGGCCAGGACACGATTGCTACTTCAGTAGCGCTGACACAATCCGCCATTTTGCTTATTTAATTTGTTTGTTTTGAAGTAGAGTTTATCAGTTGTTTTGTGCAATATTAGTTTTAAGTAATATAATGACATGAATAAACATATACATGCTATTAAAAAATCATGATTGGTAAGTTTTTAATATGAATACTTTACAAACATATATTTAAATTAGGTTAGATTCCCCGGTTAAAACTAACATCGTGTCCTGGAGGAAAATAGCTACTTACGATTTGACAGCGCTTACCGCTTACGATCGCCATTTTGCTTGCAAGCACTTGCTAGCGCTTTTTTCTGCCAAACGCACCCATTAATTTCAAATTATTCTGATTCCTCGTTTGTTTATATGCTTTCTTGTATTAAAATAAATATTTGCGACCCAGTGTTTTTTTAATGTGTGCAAAATTGTGAAGAAGAAGAAAATGGCAATGTGTTTTTAAATGTGACCAAGTAAGGACTTTTTTAACAACAGCTAACAGCTAAAATCTAAGAAATTGAAGGTTTAAGGCACCTCCACGGATTGCCTCATAGGTACTATTTGCCATAGCTGCCACGCTTGGCAGACGGGTTATTGCCCATCTCCTGTTTCAGTTTCCCTCTCTCGCCTCGGAATTAATGATTATATTTTATTGTTCCAGATGTTTTACATATGTTCCGAAACCAGAATACCTCACTAGAAAGGTTTCAGCAGTTGAAAAATATAGCTGGAACATCTAAAATATAAAACCGATCGTGAATTTTACTATAACTACCGCATTTGCGATTGGCACTGTGAGGACCGTTTTCTATATCCTCGAACTAAAAGACCTTGGTAAGTTTATTAAAAACTTTCTCATTATCATGTTAATTAGCAATTGTTTTAGCAGTGCAGACTAAAGAAACTCACTTTCATGATTGTAATATTAGTAAAGGTGGGCAAGCAAACTTTATGTTTTTACTTATTATAGGTATGTCAGTGTATAGCTTGACTGCGACAACTACTACAACCCCACCTGATGGTCAGTGGTTATAAAGCCATAGATAGTAAAGCACTGTCTTATCAATAACTAAAGGATAGGATTGGATAGGATAGGGGTAGGAATAAATTCCGTTAAAGTAAATGTTATTGAAGAACTTGAAAATAAATATCACGATTGGCACAAAATCTACACAGACGGATCAAAGAGTGCTAAAGTTGCAACAAGGGGCAGCTTTTTTGGACCCATATCAAGCAATTTCTAAATCTTATAAAGTTACTAATGACATTTGTATTATGACCCTTGAACTCATTGCAATATCCGAAGCCCTAAAGTATGCTGCAAGCTATAACTGTAACTAAATTATTATATACTCGGACAGGAAAACTGCTATCCAATATTTGGCTCGATCTGCCTCTGGAATCGTAGGTGTTTCGAAAGCCTATTGCATACTTTCCCAAATAATACATCAGTTCAGTCTACGCGACACATGTGCAAGAGTGCAGTGGATTCCAGCACATAGACCAAATATTGGGTAATGACAAGGCAGATAGATTAGTGAACTCTGCTTGTATAAATGGTGTAGAATATAATATTGACCCTTGCTACTCAGAAGTACTACCAAAATTCAAAAATTAATGTCATAACAAATTGAAAGAATTTTTCAATGAACGCTCTAAAACGAAAGGTGTTTGGTACTAAACAATACAGAGTGAACCACCTCGAATACCTTGGTTTGTAGATACAAAATTAAAAAAAAATTCTATTAAATTAATATCTAGAATAAAAACAGGTCACATTCCATGAAAAAGATTTCTTATTTGATGAAAAGAACTGATTCCATCTAATGTGAAACTTGTGGAGTAATAGAAAACTTACATCACTTTTTGATGGAATGTGAACGGCAACTAGGGGAAAGGGAATTATTTGGAAGGACATATAAGATAAATGTGGACAATATAGGTATTACACAGGGCATCCTATATGCCCCCACCTTGGATATTGCATTGAGTATGTGCACATTAATAGCAATATATAGATTTTAATAGGATTGACATGTTAACTAACAAAAATCCCTAAATAAAATAAGAAAAAAAAGCTTACTCACTTTTAAATTAAAGACAATGGTATGTCAGTGTATAACTTGACAACAACTACTACAACTCCACCTGGTAGTAAGTGGTTATAAAGCCCTAGATAGTAAATTAATAATATTTTACATTTTTAGGGTTCCATATTTACACACAACAAGGAAACCTTATAGTTTCTCCATGTTCATCCCAACGCAGTTTTACTCAGAGACACTAAGTGTTACAAATTTCTAATTTTGCATAGTTTATAGGCATTAATCATGTCTACAAAACTGTGAAATAAAATCTTAAAAACATTTTTATTTTGGGTACACCTCCTATGCAGGTAAATGAATGATTATTTTTACCCATATATTCCATCCTGTAAGGTATTGTTGGATAGGTATTTCAAAAACATTGCGAGTATGGAAGAACACCTTTACGATTCAGGGGTTTGTTACCGAAATATTAAGCTTTAAAGTTGTATTTTTCATTAGAGTCATGTGTCTCCTCTGCCAACAAAACTGCTATTTTTGGAAATGTGGAAAGTATACTCAATAGTAGCATATATAATGAAGTTGAAAGGAAAACTGTCGCATCAAATTAGAATTAACAAGTTAACGGATTTTTAACGAGTAATAGTCTACCATTTTTTACGTGGTAGAGCCATGCTGCTGTTATATTAGTAGTATAGTTATAGCACGAATGGGTCGGCTCGACCGGGGAGGGACCACGTTCTCACAGAATACCAGCGTCAAATGGTAGCTTAATGCTGTTGTGTTTTGTATGGTGAGTGTAGAGATCCGGAGACCCTTTTTACTGGAAACGAGGCATTCCATCTTAGTCCTCATGGGTGACAACGCATCTGCACCTTGATTCGTAATCCAGGACAGATGTAGATGTCTAAGGGCCACAGCAACCACTTACCATCAGGTGGACTGTGTGCTCGTTTGTCACCCTATACTATAAAATAAAAAAAAGAAATAAAATAAATACCAACTTATTAATTGAACTTGGATTGGTAAAAATTTCGTTACAACTCCATAGAAAATGACATAAAACTAGCTGCATTATAACTTTGTATTGTTATTGTGAACTGTAAGAAATAAACATTTTATGAAGAAATCGGATAAGAAAGTAGATATTGTTGTCTCAATCAAAGTATTCATACAATCAAAAAGCCTGATACAGTTTCATTTGTAATTCTCTTGGTTCTCAGGATAAATCAGGGCAGTTGTAGTAGTTTACCTAATCGGTATAGTTTTCGATTATTACTTATGACATAACTTTAAACAATTTTTAATAGAAAAAAAGCATATATCATAATAAAAATACATGTGGAGTGTAACTTAATCTTTTTGCAAATTTTAAGTATTTGACTGCTTTATGCACACATATCGGCATTTTTCAAGGAGCACCATTTTTTATTTTTAGGTTTAATGATTATAATGAAAATACATTAATTTATTCCTTAATACTATAATAACACTTGACTGCCTCGTTGGTCTAGTGTCATAAATGCAATTTGATCATGAGATCCCGGGTTTGAATCCCAGTTCGGTCCAAAATCTGTTTTTGGGTATTTCTATCAAGAAATTCTCAGCAGTTTTAAATTTTTAAGTTAGAGTTAAGAAATTGGAAATAGTAATAATGACCAATGCTTGCGCATACACTTTGGGCACTGTAAAATTTGGTCTGGAGGACATTATTATTATTATCATTATATATGTGGTATGTAGCAGTGAATAAAGCAAGCCCAATAAAGAAAGTTTTGTGTTACTCATATACTTTCACCACTATTACAGGCTTACATGCTGAAGGATTAGAAATGGAACCCACACCACATATACCGAATGTACTTCACAAGATTCTGCCAAGTTCACATGATAATCCTATAAGAGGTATTTAATTTATTATTTAAAGGAGAGGGGGGGGGGACGATCATGCAGCTCACCTGATGGTAAGTAACTATCACCGCCCATGAAGAACCACAACACCCGGGGGCATTTACAAAAGAGTAGGTTCTTTTCGTTACATTAATAATTAGTAATTACTGTAACTATATTCTATTACTATACCAGTAAGTTTTCCGTGTGATAAGTTAAAGATTACTATAATAGTAACAACTACGACTAATAATGGTTCAAATGTAGAAAGCGGTTACAACTCTTGTATTTATAACTTCGAAAGGAGGATGGCCAAATTTCTATAGGAGCTGGACTTTTTTTTCATGTCCCAAAACAAACTATAGTTAGATTGGTTTGTTTTTATGTTGTAAACACAATCACGTTTAAAAATAATATCTAAATAGCCACGATTTTTTATAATAACGTCAAAAATATTTTTAAGGCTAAATCAACAAATACCTCTTACTTTTTTATTTATTGACCATTTTGTTAAAATATAACATTGGTTTGTCAAAATTACAATCAATGCAAATGATATTACATTACATTAGATTATTAAAATTACAAATTAAAATTCATCTACATTTACATGTCAAGCAAGTCAAAAAATGAACATTTCGTATATTCTTCTATATTGTAGAAAGCGTGATTCAAAAATTATGTTTTTGTCAATTGTCAAAACGCGTTTAATGGAAGTCTTTATTTCTAAAGGCAATTTATTGCACATTTTAATTAATAATGAAAAACCTTGCCTGGCCGCTTTATCCGACTGCGATGTAGCCTAAAAGTGTAAGCGATAAGTGAGGGGGGTAATTAGCGTTATTAATCAGTGTTTAGCAGTGGTTTTAAAAAAAATGATGACAATTTATATTATTATATATTGTTATTTACCCATATATGGATACATTATCATGAGGGATAATAATATTAACATAATCACATCCTTAAGTGGCAATTGCACCTCATGACAACGTCCTCGGTTCACGTCAGTGTTTGTGTGACACCGGCACTCCTGCTCAACATGTTGAATGTTAAATTAAATTAAAGTGGATGTTTCTCAAATTAATTGAATCCTGGTATTTTCAATAATCCTATAAATAACGTAACCTGATGATTACTTGTTAATTTTAAATTTTTGATATTAAAATTATGGTTGATTAATTATTTAACTAATTAATTAATTACTCAGTTCAGACTGTCTCGTTGGTCTAGTGGTTGTAGTAGTGCGACTGCTGATCATAAGATCCTGGGTTCGAATCCCGGGTCAGACCAAAAAATTAATTATTGAGTTTTCCGTCGAGAAATTCTCAGTAATTGCCCGGAGCCAGGAAGTTGGCGGTGCCTCACCCCATGCCTCGGAAAGCACGTAAAGCCGTTGGTCCTGCGCCTGATCTCTCTCCGGTCTTGTCAGTTTACCATCCCATCGGATTATGAAAGTGAGGGAGTAGAGAGTACACCTGTGCTTGCGCATACACTTGGGCACTATAATCCTGTCCTGCGCCGATGGCTAGCCTCCGTTGAGGCAGGCTGCCGTGGCCGAAATTCGGTCTGAAGGACATTATTACTCATTTATATAAGGAAAACATACAGCTTTTTAGAAAAATACATGATGTGTGTACAATTAAATGTGAGTTTTAAATTAGCGAAAACAATTTCCACAGACATTCAGTTGCACTTAAGCAGTTATGCACAGCTTAAGTACAAAAATACATGAAACTGTCTAAGTTAATTAAACTATTTAATTAGACTTAAATATCAAATACATCTCTGTAATGTTCCTGTAAAACTAACCCAATTTTTCGGAAAAGGTATAGATATGAACTCATTATATCTTATATTCTATTATACCTTATTACGTGCCAAGCTTCAACTATGTTATGGTTGTAGCACGAATGAGTCAGCTCGAATGGGGAAGGATTACGCTCTCACAGACTAACAGCGCAAAATACCAGCTTAATGATGCTGTTTCTTACATTGAGCGTAGAGAATCAGACCCTTTTTACTGGAAACAAGGAATTTCATGGGGTAGGGGTGACAAGCGGTGTCTGCATTTTGATTCTTTATATATTATATTATTAATTTAGGTGTCTATGAGCTTCAGCATGCACTTGCCGATTGCACTTTGCTATTGGAATGTGTGCTCCTTTGTCACCCTTATTCTATAAAAATACATATTCTTAGAATAGAAAATGTATTTGCTTAAAAACATGGTACATAAGATGGTCAATGACGTGGAACTGATTAATAATGATTGATATTAATCCAGTACATAATAAATCAGCATAGTAGTTGATTTGATGTCTACATACTAATTGAATTGAATTAAAATTAACAACTATTCATAAAAACGTGAATAATTATAGTCGTTGAATACCAAGTCCTTTCACACATGAAATGAATCGTCATTAGGTGCGTTCTGAAACTATTATTTGAAATAATTTTGAACAGTTACAACAATAGAAATAAATTAATAACTTTTTTTTGTGGCTACTTAGAGAGTTATACCTTAACAATAAGGTATTTTACATAAATATTTCATATTGGGACGCTGTAATTTCGTTGTCTGGTACGATTTGGCCATCCTCCTTTTGTTATCACTGAGCCGCAAGCCATGCAGTGGAAATGCTACATTTTTGCACTGTGTACACTGCAGCACTGCGCCAGCTCCAAAAGCATTCTAATAGCATATTGCATAATATATATTATATCATTTATTTATTATTTTATCCTAAGGCACAACTTGCAATTCAAAATCATTTATTAAAAAAGGAGAATCCAATACAATTTGATCTATGCCGTCATTGTTTCATTTGATCTCTATATGCATACCTGATTGTGTACTTTTTTCAGGTACATTGATTACAAGAAAGGTGTACAGATGTGAAAATGAAAAAAAATAATTAACAAAATCATGATTTTAAAAAGCAAAATTAGAAAACAAAAATGTCAAATAAAAGCAGCAATGAAAATGGCGAAGACAAAAATTGTTTCCATATCTTTTTTAACTTCCTTAAATCTCATTGTAATAGGTAAAACTTTGTTTCACAGCATATATGTTCTGAATAATGTTTTAGACAATTTTTATAAAATCTTTGATTAAAGGAATTAAATAAAATCAAACAAAAGTGACTAACTTCAGTCAGTCAGTAATATCTGCAGTATCTTTGCTCTCTTGGGGTAATTAATAATGTTTTGAAAATAAAATCAAAACAAAGTTGTTACAGACAAATATTTATTTTACATTAATTATTAATTTTTCAATTGTAAAGACTTACTTGCACAAAATATTAGACCATCTGATACACGTTGGTTAAAATTCGTGCTTTACTCTTAAATTTAGGTATTTTGTCAGGTTACACTGAGTTATCTGTCAGCTTACATGTCCATCATTCAGTAGTTCATTTTCTCCCGCATTAATATCTAACTGTTATTATTATTTATGCTCCCATTTAGTTAAATTTAAGTTCAAAATTAATTTGAGTTCAACACATTCCTTGGGGGCAAATTGTGAGGAAGACTTTAATAAAGTTTTAAATAATTTGGATTGCCTGCTGGCAAAAAATGAATTACACCTGCCCCCAAAGGAAAATAGAATTAATATAGACTTTATAGTTCAAAAATTGGCAGGCAATGATTCGCAAGAATTTGCAAATAAAATTGTCACGGAGACAAAAAGGTATGTGGAAGGGCAAGTTATTAAAAAGTCAAAAATTAAAGTTTGCAAATCATGTTTTACATGTAATAATGAATTGTGTGATACAACTCCGCCACAAGTAGACAATTACATTTTATCTGTGGATGTCACGCGAAGATATGAGACCTTACCAAAACTTTTTAGAGTGTGTTGAAAATGTGATTAAAATAATAAAAAATGCTTTACAAAACGGCCCCTACGGTGGTATATGTGATAGAATTAAATTATTAATAGATCTTGGTGTGGAATTCGAATTTTTGTCATGTAAAAAGCATAATTTTTTACGTGGTAGAGCCATGCTGCAGTTATATTAGTAGTATAGTTGTAGCACGAAGGGGCCGGCTCGACCGGGGAAGGACCACGCTCTCACAGAATACCAGCGTGAAATAGTAGCTTAATGCTGCTGTATTTCGTATGGTGAGTGTAGAGAACCGGAGACCCTTTTTACTGGAAATGAGGCATTCCATCTCAGTCCTCACGGGTGACAACGCATCTGCATTTTGATTTGTAATGGAAGATAGATGTAGATGTCTATGGGCCGCAGCAACCACTTACCATCAGATGGACTGTGTGCTCGTTTGTCAGCCTATTCTATAAAAAAAAAGAAAGCTTAAAAACCTTTATAATTAATTATATAATCAGTTTAATTATTCACAGCTGGTGCATGAATGTCATGAAAATATTGCAGTGTAGACAAGTTAAAATTGATGAAAATGACAAAATAAAAATTCAAGCTAAAAAATACTATCTGACTCATAGATATTTATCTCTATATCACATTATGATGTACTTTTAATTTTCTAAACTTACTAATTGAGATGCTTATGGCGCTACTCCTTGCGAACGACCTTGAGCGGTCGGTTCTATACAATCCACGCGATCTCGCTACAATATATCGCGTAATAAATACGCTCAAATTTTTGGAATTATTTAAATTAAGAAAGAAAGACGAACTTAAGAAATAATATAGATTTTTAAATTATCTATCCAATAGTATGTAATGTGTAATCCTCAAATGATTAGAGCATTGCCTTTAACAACAGATGCATGTTATCAATAAATTTATTCATTTTTAAAAATAAGTTTTAAATGTATAGATAACACATAAAAACTAATTAAAACGTGGAATGTGATGATAGGATATCGAACACTTTAATAATGTGCTTTTGGATGTAGTTTATTTCTCATAACTAAAGAGATAATAGTCTCTGAAAAACACACTTTCGCAAGGTTTTGATCGGGGCCTTAAGTAAAGTAGATAAATAATCACATAAGCTGTTTGATGACACCTTACTTTTGATATTTTGGAGAGAAAAAACCTAATTATAACCACTTCTATTTTTGGTATTTCTAAGAGTTTAAAAATATTTTAATGTTTGAAGTTTTATTTTATCATTATTGATTTTAATATGTCTGCCTTTTAATATTTTATTTATAATTATTACACAAGCTCTTAGGCCATCTTTGAGGGTCTGAACTATGTGTAATTATTTTGATCATCAAATTAATGATAAGGGTCCTTACTTTTTTGTTTATGTCATGTTAGAAATTCAAATTTGATATTTATTAACAATTTAATGATTTAAAATATCCCATTTACGGGGAATCATTGGTCAAATGTTTTTAATTATTTTTGTTATAATCTTCAATACATCGTAAAGTTTTGTGAAAGTCACAAAAGCGTTTTTCTTGAAACATTACAAATTTAATGAATTTGCTTGGTGTGGAGTTGTATTACAAAGGTCATTATTACGTTATTTACATACCTACATTAATTTTCATCTTTTTATAACTTTTAAAATACAAATATTTTAGTTTTAGTTTCTGCAAATTGCTAACTGCCAAATTGTGAGCAGTAAAATTTCTTTAAATTAGTACCTCTTTCTTTGGCGTGGAGGACATTTTTACCAGTAAATATTCCAGATTTTAAAATATATTATTAGCATCTTGCTAACAACTTTTCACCAAGGAATAATTTAAATTTAAATTATTGAACAACAGTTTATTGAATACACTTTGAATTGTTGGCAAGTAGGATTCGTGTTTTCTGCTTCGTGGTTTTTTTACTAAGGAGAAAGTATTCAGCAGAGTTTTAGTTAAATTAACACATTAACTAACTTAATATGTTGTTATCATATAGATATTGAAACAAATCTTTTGTCGTATTAACATAAGATATTGTTCAATTTTTATTTATGGAAACTGTTTAAAATGATGACACACACTTCCATCTCTTTTTTAACTTCCTGAAATCTCATTGTAATAGGTAAAACTTTGTTTCACGGCACATATGTTTCGAATTATGTTTTAGACACTTTTTATAAAATCTTTGATTAAAGGAATTAAACAAAATCAAACAAAAGTGACTAACTTCAGGCAGTCAGTCATATCTGCAGTATCTTTGCTCTCTTGGGGTTAGTAATATGTTTTAGTTGTAAAAACTTATTTGCACAAAGTCTAATACCACCTACTATTACACTATTACTAATACACGTTGGTTAAATTTCGTACTTTACTCTTAATTTTTGGTGTTTTATCAGGTTACACTGAGGTATCTGTCAGCTTACTTATCCATCATCCAGTAGTTCATTTTCTCCCGCATCAATATCTAAAAGTAGTAATTAATTTTAAATGCTCCCATTTAGCAGTCTACTATGTCATGCGTATAAATCTTAATTATTTTCAAATAAAATTTCCCCTTTCGATAAGTGTAGGATCAAACAAAGAGAATTATTTCTAATTTTAAATTTCAAAAGCATTCTTGCTGTTTTTTGTCCTATTAACTTAATTATTGCTTACTTTGGTATTAATTGTAAATTAATCATAGAGGGATTTAGAAAGGGAATGGGATGTACAGATCAAGTCTTTTCCATGCGCATGATCGCGGAGAAGTTTCTGGCCAAAAACCAGAAGGTTTTTTGTGCGTTCATGGACTTGGAAAAGGCCTATGACAGAGTGGATAGGGATTTGCTATGGCAAACACTGAACTCATTTGGGTTGAGCGCTGGCTTGATACGGGCATTGGAGTCTCTTTATAGGGACTCTAGTGCTTGTGTTAGGATCAACGGGGTCTACTCGGACTGGTTTGATATCCATAAGGGTGTCAGACAGGGCTGTGTGGCTTCCCCGTGGCTGTTCAACCTATTTATGGACAGTTGTTTGCAAAATTTGAAAGTTGAAGAATGCGGATTAAGAATGGGTGAGTTAACCGTCAAATGCCTTTTGTACGCCGATGATCAAGTTATTCTTGCGTCGTCGGCGGCAGAGTTGCAAATGATGGTTACATTAATAAACGGATCATTAAAAGAAAGGGGTATGAAAGTGAACGCAAGTAAGACGAAGGTTAGACGAAGAGTAGAATAAACGCAGTAGAAATGCGGTCGTTAAGGAGTATGTTAGGGCTGAATCTGAATGACAGGGTAAGGAATTGTGTAATAAGAGAAGAGTGTGGTTTGCAAGATGATGTGGTGACCAGGATTAACGAAGGAATGCTTCGGTGGTTTGGTCATGGGGAAAGAATGAATGAGGAAAGAGTGACAAAGAAAATTTATGGTGCAGAAGTGAATGGCAGAGTCGGAAAGGGACGTCCTAGGCGAAAATTTATCGACCAAATTGGCGATTTATTGAAAACGGGCCAAATTAGGAGTACCCTTAACCGACGAGCATGTATGCGTAGGTGTATGGATGTGAAGGAGGCAAGAGAGGTGTGTCAGGATCGTGCCAAATGGAAGTCTGTAGTCTCTGCCTACCCCTCTGGGTGACAGGCGTGGGTGTTTATGTATGTTATGTATATGTAATCATAGACAACATTTAATCATGTTTGTTATAAATCTTTTATTATATATATTTTTTAATTACTGCCATCGTAGCATTTTTGCAAAAATCTATAACAAATTGATAGCTTAATATGAGCTTTATCTCCTTTATCATCAAACCAAAACATGTTTATGGTTATATTCTCACTCTTAACATCCTCAGTCTTCGGAACCTATGACAGTTGTATTGTAATGTAGTTTAGAACACTAGCATCTCATCAAACATTAAGAAACACAAGCAATCTGCCATGTTCAAGCTTTTCTCTTTCATTTGCCTAAATATAATTAAGTTTATACCTGGTTTAATTAGTATTTATTTAAGGACATTTTTAATGTCCGTCTTGAGGACAAAGTGAACAATTTCCTTAAAAATATATATCTTGTAAGGCTTTTTTCTTTTTATTGAAATTCCTAAACAATTTGTCTTCAAAGTTTTATCATCTTCCACGACATTCATGTTTTACTTGTACTAACTGCATATTCAGGAATTCGTGGGTGTAGAATAAAACTTTGGCTATTTTTGACTATCAGAATTCCCCAATTTATTAGATTGATTATAATTTCGCAAATAGTTTATAAAGTCGTATAATGTATGAGTATGTTATAATATATAAAATGCTCGTTTTGTAATAAAAAAATATAATGATTACACATGTAAAACAATGGTAAAGTGGGCATAAGAAAGTCACTTTTGTAAATTATTTGTATTTTTTAAAATTGTGGTTATTACACACATTTAAAAAGATTTGTTATGTTACTAAAGTATGATAACATTATCAAGTTCACATTTTAAAGATTAATAATGCTGCTCCAAAATGTATCTTTTTTATTAAATTAATTAATTTTAAATACTAATTCATAAAATTATGGAAGAGGAGCAAACCTTTGGAGAGGATTCAATTACCAATGTGCTCTTAAATGGGAAGGAGTTGAGTCTTGTGGATGATACCACTGTTTCCCTGTATTAATATTGGGGTCATGCGACTGATATTGAAGCCATATTTTGATTATAAAAGAGAGCCGCACGGTCAATTTTTATCTTAAATGTTAAGGAGCCTTTTAAAAAATTTAAAGAAATAAACACATTAACTTTGGCATAGCAATATATTTATGAAAATGTAATATAATATGTACGTACATAAAAACATAAATAGCTTTCATAAGAATAAAGAAAACACCAGGAACAAACATAAACGTGTAATACCAATTACTAGAATCCACTGAGTCAGTAGTTCTGTTATGGGACAGTGTATTATACGCTTTTACAACAAAATTTCAGAAAAAGTACAAAATTTGTCAATTAACAAAAATGTTTTATTAAAGGAAAAATGTACAAAACTGTTATAAATAGCTTTCATAAGAATAAAGATGTTCAAACTTTAAACACTAGGAACAAAAATAGGCTTGTAATACCAGTTACTAGAATCCACTGAGTCAGTAGTGCTTTATAGGGCAATGTATTATTTTTGCTTTGCTTTTCCAACAAAATTGCAGAAAATGTACAAAAATTGTCAATTAACAACTTGAAATGTTTTATTAAAGGAAAAATGTACAAAAAGTGTTATAAATAGCTTTCATAAGAATAAAGATGTTCAAACTTTAAACACTAGGAACAAAAATAGGCTTGTAATACCAGTTACTAGAATCCACTGAGTTATAGGGCAATGTATTATACGCTTTTACAACAAAATTGCAGAAAATGTACAAAAATTGTCAATTAACAACTTGAAGTGTTTTATTAAAGGAAAAATGTACAAAAAGTGTTATAAATAGCTTTCATAAGAATAAAGATGTTCAAACTTTAAACACTAGGAACAAAAATAGGCTTGTAATACCGGTTACTAGAATCCACTGAGTCAGTAGTGCTTTTATGGGGGCAATGTGTTATACGCTTTTACAACAAAATTGCAGAAAATGTACAAAATTTGTCAATTAACAACTTGAAATGTTTTATGAAAGGAAAAATGTACAAAAAGTGTTATAAATAGCTTTTATAAGAATAAAGATGTTCAAACTTTAAACACTAGGAACAAACATAAGCTTGTAATACCAGTTACTAGAATCCACTGAGTCAGTAGTGCTTTATGGGGCAATGTATTATACGCTTTCACAACAAAATTTCAGAAAATGTTCAAAATTTGTCAATTAACAATTTGAAATGTTTTATTAAAGGAAAAATGTACAAAAAGTGTTATTATAATATCAAAGAATACATAAAATAACTCCTGGGTATGAGGTGATCGCAATCATGCTTGTATGTACTATTAAAATTTATTTAAAAAATGATATTGTAAAGTGAAATATGTTTAAAAAAAGTCACGCTGGGTTTCTTGTTGGTTCTTCCCAGGACATTGGTATCGGTGGTAAATAAAACACGATTTCCAATAAGTATTATGTAATAATCTATATTTAATTTAAAAAAATGTTCTATTCTCTGTAATATAAGATATTTACTAACTAGTAGGGACATTGTATAAAGAAATCAATTGATATTGTGCAAATACTGTTAAATTTAACACATCTAATGTTATTCAATAACTAAGCAAAGAATTTTTAAACAATAAACGTTTTAAAAATAACCTGTTTTTTATTTTTTGGTATAGGAACTTACAATTACCACGAGAAACATAAACAACTATTAATTACATATCAGCACTTGTGCAATGTAATTAGTGGTTGTATATAAAATAAAAATATTAAAGTGCAAAAAAAAGGGCGAGCCCAAAGCACCAATATTTTAACGCCATCTATTAGGCAAAACAAGAACTTTAACTAAAATTAAACTTGAGTCGCACATCTATCTCTAGTATATATACAGTAATCTATGGCCTATACGCTCTCTAGTGGTTATATTCTCTATGCCTACAAATAATTGTTCCGGGATTTGTTGTTCGTCCTTCTGAAATTTAGATACGTCAAGCGCCTCAATGATTCAGAAGTAATTCCTACTGTGAGGGTAAAGGTGACTGGCATAGAAATAGGGTAATGTTTTTCGAGTATATGAAGGTGTGTATATCTATACAAATTTGTGAATGTATATATATGTATGTAGCCGTTTAGGCCAAAGCATACCAAGGTAAACGGTTTGATAATTTTTAACATATGAGGTGTCGTAAGATTTATTTAGTTTAGAGTCTGTGGCATAAAAGGGTGATATGATATTTTCATTTTTTTAAATGTTTGCTGTGAACCTTAACTGTGTAAAACTCAAATGAACCTTACAAAGTATATGTATCTTCTACTGATCAATTGGTCGCGATGTCGAATTCCGTGTCGAATGAAAAATAGTTGTTTTTTTTATAAATGTAAATGTCTGCGGGTCATAGTATCCAATTACCATTACGTGAACTGTGTGCTAGTTTGTCACCCTTATTCTTTAAAAAAAATTGTTACAACTACCTGGGATCCGAACCCGTACTAGTGTCTTAGCGATCAAGAAACCAATAAGTCACAGAGTTGCCAACAATGTAACTACACAAAGTGTAGAACTGACGCAATAAAACTACTCAAGAATAAAATATACAAGAAAAAGAAAACTTTATATCGCTTAAGTATTTGCGTTATGTCTTCTAGTAAATTTGTCTAGGTACTTGAGTAAATTTCGTTTATTTCCATTCTCTTTAAGGGAGTTTCTCGAAATTCAGAGCTTGCGTGTATTTTAAGGGAATAATGTCTGTAAACTTCACCGCGTCTTTCCCAGCCGTAATGGAAACTTTAATTTTGAAATGCCAACTGCGAGATTAATATGGAAATGTGATTCATAAAACGTGTTTTTATTTTTATTGAATATAACAATACATATTTCGTAATTTCATTTTATACTAAACTGAAGTGACTCAAACTGACAGCCCACGTGTGGTGAGCAGCCACTGCAGTGCATAGACACATGCAGCCAACTTCATACAGAGAAGGCTATGCTTTATCACCTCTGAGGACTAAGATAGAATGACTCTCTTTAACCTCAATACGGGAATCCAGTAATGCAAGCACTTTTGTACGCAACAAGTATTTAATAAAAGTCAGAAACTATATTATGGTTGTAGCAAGAATGGGCTGGCACGACCGGGGAAGAATCATGTTCTCACAGAATACGAACGTAAAATAGCAGCTTGATACGGCCCTGTTTCGTACGGTGAGTACTTGGATTCCGTTTCTTAATCGATAAACAATCCATTATTGGGGTTTTCTGTCGAGAAATTCTCTGTTACAGTGCAGAACAAGATTAAAGCGTCCTAGTGTATTGTCTAACGGGACAATGGGAAAGAGACCCGGCGCAGGACCAACAGATTTTCGTGCTTTTCGAGGCACAGGGGTGAAACACTGTCAATTTTCTGAATCTGAAACTGTTTACAAAGACGATACAAAGGGATATAGTTATTTTCTCTGGAGTTGTAACAAAATGATTACTAATTCAAGTGCATTTTATAAATTGGTTGAAGTACTCGTCAAGTTGTTAATTTTACTTAGCTGTGATAGTTTTCATTTTAAGTTCATTATATGTAATACTGTCGTGTATACTTATCACATTTTAATCAGCGGTTTAGTTGGTAGAGGGGCACACATGACTCTAATGAAAAATACCATTTTAAAGCTAAATATTTTACAAACGTACCCCTGAATCGAAGAGATGTTGTTCCACATTGGTGGTACCCAAAATAAAAATATTTTTTTAAGATTTAAGTAACATATTTGTAGCACCTGGGGTCTTTGTGTAAAACCGCGGACGGACGAACGGACGAACGGATGGACATGGCGAAACTATAGGGGTTCCTTGTGTAACTACGGAACCCTAAATATCCAGCCCTCTTATTAGCCGCGGGTACTTCTGAAGTCGAAGCCTTCATACTTCATATAATATGTATTAACAACGACTTCAGAAGTTGTATAACTGGAAATTACCTTCTTCGTTTTACGAGTAGCGTCTTATAAGTCGGTTTTGTCTTTTTACTAAATGTCTAATTTTTATTCGTACATTACGTAAACCACGCAAAACATACATTTACAAATATATTTTAATAAGAACCGGCGCGAATAATCTCTCTTGTAAGTAGAACAATCCTCGACACCTTTTATTATTCGGCCATATATCAAGAGGCAAGTTATTCATGCTCATGCGTTTTCGGGGAACATTTTGTAAAATCAAATTCTTATTAGAGCTCGTTTTATATAGAAACCCTCGCAGCTTTTTTGTTTTTTGAATGGCAAAATAGGGGATGAAGATTTTAATGTAACTATTAAGACAATATTGAGATTGTTATATTATAGTCCTTAGTCTACTTCAAGAGTTCAAAACGTTGAACTTTTAACAAAAAGTAACCCGAATTCAAAAAAAAAGTCGGAGCTTTTTATTCTTCTCCACACTATATCTTACCACCGATAGCAGGCTTTTACTTTTTTTAAGTTAATTTAACAAATTAACCAAAGTCAAAACCTTACTTTTATTTCAAACGAGCCTAGTTCACCTGACGGTAAGAAAAGGCCATAGACATATATACCTGAGTTTCCTTTATTTCATCATTACGCGCTCGCTGTAAATATAACAGAATGCGAGTAACCCGGGTTCGATCCCCGCCGGCACCAATGAAATTGTTAATTGCAATTTTAAGTGCTGATTTACCACGTGCTCGGCGGTGAAGAAAAACATCGTGAGGAAACCTGCATGTCTGAGAAATAAGAAAAAAATATTTCGAAGACATGTGAAGTTCGCCAACAAGCATTGGGGCAGCGCGGCGGACACTTCCTTGCCCTAAAACCCTCTCAGAAATGAGGGGAGGCCTGTGCCCAGCAGTGGGACGTATATAGGCTGTAACTTTACTTTACTTTACATCATTACGCTCTTTCGAATGTCTCCTGCTGAACACAGACCTTTCCCATAGATTGCCTCACAGCAGGCATTGTCCACGAAAAGCCGATAACCGATGGGAATGACAGGTTCTCAACTGGCAGACTCGTACCGGTAAGCGGAGTGTAGGGCGACCCCCACTGGATGAAGTGACGACCTGGTAAGAAATGTAGGAAGTCAAAGGATGCCGGTTACTCAGGACCATGCTTTGTGGCATTGTTTGAAGGGGGAGGACTATTTTCAGCAGTCAATTTCTGAAGGTCTGTATTGATGATGATGAAAACTCAGTAGTTAATAGGAAAATATGTTGATATGCTTTTGTTTCATTTCCATCTTCTTGGGGACCTTCTTCTTCTCACACACAAGGGACGACATCGGGTAGTTAAATTATTTTTATATTTTACCAACTGTGCATTTTTTATAATGCCGTAGAGTGGCAGCGTAAGAACACAACATACCATTTCATCCTGTATAAAATCCAACATTGGGAATAACTAGTAAGAACTTGTGGCTTCCGATAGATGGTAGTATCAGAACTTAGCTTACGCCAGGCGTAAGACACCTAGATCGGGGATGTGAGCGAAACGTTTGGCACTGCTATCGTCAATCCGTCTGCTAACATAGCGAAGCGATTAAGAAAGATTCCCTATCTTGAGAGAGTCTTATGTCCAGCCGTTCAGAAACGGGAGTAACACAAATATGGTGTCTTTATTTTTAAAAAGGCACTAATCAAAAATATAAGTCGCTTTTTTATAAAATAAGTGTGAGAAGCGAGAACATAGTCTGCCTGATGGTAAGTGGATGCTGTGGCATGGAGACATCTACATCTTAGATCCTAAGAACTAAGACAGAATCACTCGTGTCCAGTAAAAATGACTATTGTTCTCTGCATACACCATAAGAAGACAGCAGCATTAAACTACTATTTTACGTAACTTTTAAGAAGATATTTCTTATTTAAAAACACATCATCCTCAAACTTAGAGTAGTCATAAGTTGCACAAGGACGATCGTCCAGACCTAAGACAATTGTTTGTAGGCCATACATATACTTGTCCGTGCGGAGTTCAAACCCGCGGCCCTCAGCATCGCAACTCAATGCTGTCATTATGCCACGAGGCCGTCAAATAGTAATACATATATATATATATATATATATATATATATAATAAAACTAATTTTACGGATTTTTTCAAAATTTATGGGATGTTAATTAAACAAGATAAAATTCGCGAAATTAGTTTTATTCAATGTCAATTATTTGTGTTAATTTAGGATCACAAATATTCATAACTATAAAAATACAAAGAAATGTGCAGCCTCAGATTTATACGCTAGACGGCCGCCAAACATATTTTGTTAGCTAAGGCAATATTAAAACGTTGTCATAAATAGCAAAACTGTTTCACTACATTTTTATATCATAAACATAAAAAATGTTTACATACGTAAATAAAATCTTGGAAAATGTTCTCAGTAAGGAGGAAATATTTCCTGCCGGTACACGACCACAGGGCATATAATAGTCATATACGTGTATATACCTGCAGTTTACGTTCCTTGTATCGCAAAGAAATGTGTTCTGGGAGATATTTTGTGTTCTCACAACATCTTGTCCTCTCAAACTTTGTAACATTGTTTCAAGTGTTGATTTACTGCGTACTCTGCGGTGAAGAGAACATCGCGAGGAAACCTACCTGTCAGACAAATAAAAATAATTTATCAAAGACATGTGATAGTCCGCCTGCAAAATTTGGGCAGCGCGGTGGACATTTCCTTGATTCTTTTAGAAATGAGAGACATGTACCTACCCAGAATTCCATTCCGTTCATTAGCCAATGAAAATCCGCTGCTGAACAAACGCCTCCATGGATTGCCTCACAGGAGGGATTTTGCCATAGTTGTCATACTTAGAAGTCAGATTGTTGAGTTTGCAGTTTATTTGAGTTGCCATCAGGAAGATACTGCTGCACATCTCCTGCTTCAGTTTCCATCACTTCTAAAGGCACCCAGGGAATGGTACCGGATAGTGTATATTCTTACATCGCAATTACACGATTTCCATGTGCCCAGGATTGGAACTTACATATAGGCGGTGACTTTACTTTACTTTTGTAACATAATGACGCTGAGTAAAGAAATATCTATGCGTTGCATTAGAAGCTGTTAAAGCCCTATTAAATAAGCTGTTGTGAGAAAAATATTAAATTCTCTTTAGTCTGCTAACGTGTGAATGCTAAGTAGGCACTAATATTCAGATGCAGCAACAGGTAAAAACTTTGGACCTACCAGATGGACTACTGGGCAGGAAAGGAGTCCTACCACGCCGTAGGAGTACTAGTATCGCGTCTAGTTGTACCTTTCGAATGAAATGTTGTATTCCCTCTTTTGCTAATAAAAACTTAAATAAAAAAAACACAAAAATTGTCTATGTTTATCACCTAGCAGAACTCTAATACGTCAAGTAAGTCTAATAAGCCATGCCGCTACTGTATTATGTCTGCAACACGAATGAGTCGGCTCAACGGCTAGTACTGAAATATCAGCTTAATGCTGTAGTGTTTCGAACGGTGAGTGTAGAGAACCGGAGATCGTTTTAACTGGTAACGAGGCGTACCATCTTAATCCTCAAGGGTGACAATGCATCTGTAACTTAATTCTTAATCGAGGATAAATGTAGATGTCTTTGGATCAAAGCATCCACTTACCATCAGGTAGACTGTGTGCTCGTTTTTCACCCGTATATAAAACAAAAAAGCCTATACGCATGTAAAAGTGTGAGTAAACTGACGTCTTCTTTACATAGCTCCTATTATAAATGCAAAGAACAGCGCCTCAAATTGTTTACACAAACGTCGTACACGCAACGAAGCGGAATGCAAAGATCGTTGAATGCACGTGGTTTAAACTCCATATTATGCTAAACAAAATTTGCTTGCACCGCAAAAGACGTTAGTAATCTTTATTACTTTTACTCCTTTTTATTAAAGAAGTAATAGGTTTGCAGTCAACTTCAATAATGAAGACTTAATAATCTTCCGCTCATCAGACGTCGCTAGTTGACACTGAAGTGAAGTTTTTGGTACACAATGTCATTTATGTGAGAAGTTAGTTTAAGTAAAAGAATATTGTATTAATACACAAAACAACACCTCAATGGTTAGCTTTTTAATTTTTCGCACATTTTTAACGCTTGTTTTAATTTTTATACTTTTGGGAATATCCGTATTTTGTTATTTAATTTCTTATTTAATTTATATTCGATAAAACTAATATTACAGAAAGAAACATAGGTCTTTACATTTTACTAACAAATTAATTTCCCCGGTATGAAATCTGTCAAATATTTAATCTCATTCAAGGATGCGCCGCGCTGGTGGCATTAAAGTCGTGGCTGCTCTCATTGACGGCTTCGTAGCGCGGCGGCTTAGTAAAGAGTTGCAGCGCTGAGGGCTACTTCTTTCTGAGATGTCGTAAGAGGCGACTAAACGATCCGGATACATGGATCAGTGAGTTACCATTGATTTGAAACGCTGAGGGCCGCGGGTTTGAATCCCGCACGAAATAAGCATTCTATATGGCCTCCAAATAATTGTTTTATGTCTAGATGTAGGTCCTTGTATAATTTATATATGTCAAAATCCATCACGGTACAGAAATAATCCTAGTATAGTATACTATAGTAGTGTTGAGTTATATGAGTTATTGGCTATTTTTCGCAATTGTACGTCATCGATACTTACACTTTTGTAAAGTTTTATAATTTTCTCCTTTTCTGAATTTTTTGTTAAGTTTTCTATTCGTTATTTTTAAATTGTCCACCTCTTTGATTGCTATGATTAGTTCTGTACGTAAACTTAAAACTTCTTCTTGTAGTAGTAAGTCCATTCAGTCTCTTAAGTCGTCGTCTGGTAGACTGCGAGAGGTTTTTTTGTAAATTTAATGAATGGGAGTTGGGAGTCGTTGACATAAATGAGTCTGATAAATCTGGTCTGATAGTTTTTTATTTTTCTGACGGTAGGCGACAAATTCTGCGTAATCGTCATGAACGTCTTGTGCATTAAAAGAGTTAGTTGTTGATATATTTATATTTTGTTGGTCTGAATTTGGTATTTAAAAAAATCGCATATGCATTTTTTCTTTTTTCGTAATCTAACAAGAAGAAAAATTTTTCTCCTATTTGTTTATACATATTATGTTACTTACTATATTTTTTATTTCTTCTCTGCATTTAAAACAATTTTTCGACATTTTGAAGTCTTTCCTTTCGCTTGTAAAATCAATTAAAATAATTATTATTTTTTAGTTACCGCCATCTATTGTGTTGCAGCTGTACTAATATTACACTTAACGAACAAAGCATGCGATTTATCATCAATGGTCTATCAATCGTTAGATTGGTTTTAGTTCATTGCTTTTCCGGTAGATGGCGATTTACAACACCAACTAATTCACTTTGAGAATATAGAATAGAATCAGCATATTGGTCAGCTGACTTGTGTTTGCAAATTAAACAGCTAACGTTGCACCGGTTGTGTAAAAATAGCAAATTCAATATTTTATGGATTAGTTTTTCACTTATGATATGGGTTGTAGAAATACTATGGAGAGGACACTTATTAATTCACCTGCAATTGATCACTTATACACTAATTTTAACTGGGATAACAATTCCACCGCTCTATTGTATCTATTTTTATACGGAACGCACTGATTTAGTGTATTTCGATCACTATTTTAAATTTTAATAATTTTAATACGGAGCTCGATGTTCACCGTGACAACTAGCGCCACCTTTATGTCGTTAAAACAAAACCCTATTAACATTTCTACCACCTTATTCTAATACAGAATCTAACAAAAACATTAAATTTACAAATTGCAAACTTATAAGTTGCAAAAATAGGCAAAAATATTTCATTAATTTCTTAATATTATTGATATTGTCAACCAACGGTTCGTGGGGTTTTTCTTATTTTCTGTTATAAGCTTCACAGAACACTTATAACCTAAGTCGGGAAGAATTTCAACTTCAAACAAAGAAAATGGCACCTGTAATGCCCGCCATCTCCGTCGAGCCCCCTAAAACTTTTTCCGCGGGAATTTTGAAACGTGATTTTGTTTTAGTCTAGGTTGTTTAGTTTCAAAAATGGCTTAAGAATGTAAAATACCATACAGCTTGTAGTTTTTCGTA
Organism: Parnassius smintheus behrii; assembly: GCA_036936625.1. Taxonomy (NCBI): domain Eukaryota; kingdom Metazoa; phylum Arthropoda; class Insecta; order Lepidoptera; family Papilionidae; genus Parnassius; species Parnassius smintheus. Next base: position 4,291,832 of record JAUPFT010000031.1, read on the forward strand.
TATATTATATATTGCTAAATTAAAACGAAAACAAAAGCACAAAATTGTTGTTTGTTAATTATCAGGTTGAATGCCGGAATCCCCGCGCGGAGTTGGCGGGAATTCCGTTACAGTGCCGCCGACTCCGCGCGGGGGTGACTAGCCGTTATGCTCTTATGTCTCAGTACGCCGCCGGCATCGTAGGTTGGTGGTTGTTTCGCAGTCGGCGTAAGCCTATAGCCTAGCGTACGTCGTAAAATAATTTTGGTTTTGGAATTGCTTTGTTTTTATGAGAACCATGGACGCTGAAACTCCGCGTTCATTATTTGGCAAACAGCGACTTAAACGTCGTCTTGTGTTTATTTCCTCACCCGAAACATCTGAAAGTGAAGAACCTGCGACGGTTACCTTGGCACGCACTAATACATTACGAAACGAAACATTGGAAAATGAAGAATCCGCGACTACTACCTTGCCACGTACTTGTACATTACAAAAGAAAAACACTACGATTCGGGATTATGAAATTACGGAGGTTCTTGAACAAATTGACTCCGACTTTAGTGCCTCGTCTTCCGATAATTATCAACCAGATTCAACTGATTCGTCGTGTTCAGACTCTGAAAATACAGCCTTTGAAGATAGTAGGTAGTAGTAGTAATCAAGTCGAGTGCTCTGCCACAGAAGACGAGCAGCCTCAATCGTCAGCGTTACTACAAGTTGAGCAGGATTTGGCATCACTAAATGTTCCTGGACCGTCTCAAGGGCAAAGGGCACGAGAAAGACCATCTGTACCTTGGTCAAATACAAATGAAGGTATGAAGATCTTCGATTTCACGGAAAAAGTTGGTTTGAAAGTGACGGTATCCAGTGAGTCAAAAGCTATAGATTTTTTAAGTCTTTTCCTCGATGATGAATTCCTGACATATATTGTTCGGGAAACTAATAAGCACGCTGCTGATGTTTTGATGAAGCCAGGAGTTGGGCTGAAATCAAGAATAACGGACTGGAAAGACACAAGTGTCGCCGAGATGAAATTATTTTTTGGCATAATTTTGCATATGGGTATTATTCGTCTCAATCGTTTGACGGACTACTGGAAAAAGGATCGATTATTCAACATTCCAATTTTCAGACAGTATATGTCGCGAAACAGGTTTTTGTTGCTGTTTAGATGCTTGCATTTTTCCAGCTCATCATTAGGGGGATTGAGCAAAGTCGACGAATTGACAAAACGATTTAATGATAAGATGAATGATCTGATATGCGCTCAGAAGGAATTATCACTCGACGAAAGTATGATTCTCTACAGAGGTCGTTTATTATTTAGGCAATATATAAAAAACAAGAAGCACAAATATGGGATGAAGCTGTACATGCTCACAGAGCCCGATGGCCTCGTTCTGAGACTGCATCTGTATGGAGACTCCGCCGATATAACATGTGAAAAAGGACACACAGTAAAGGTGGTGCTGCACCTATTGAAAGATTTTCTAGAGAAAGGCCATTCAGTTTATATGGACAACTTCTACAATGGGTATAATTTAGCCGCGAAGTTGCTTACTCACAAGACTTACTGCACGGGAACTCTAAGAAAAAAACGCGAATTCAATCTTGAGATTGTGAGTACTAAAATGAAAAAGGGAGAGAATAAATCTGTTTTTCATAACGGAATTCACATTGGATGCCATAGGGATAAACGATACATTCCATACATATCGACAGAACATGATGATGAAATGGTTACGGTGACCAACAAAAGGGGAATCTCAAAAGAAAAACCAAAAGCTTTAGCTTTTTATAATCGGTTCATGTCTGGCATTGACAGGCAAGATCAAATGTTGTCGTACTAACCGTGTGAAAGAAAAACGCTGCGCTGGTATAAGAAGTTCTTTATACATATATTTCAAATACAGATTTTGAATGCTTACATCTTATATAACAGATTTTCCGGGAAACGCTTGAATATGTACGAGTTCAGGATGTCCCTCATAAATGAGTTATTACCGCCAAAAGATTGTTCAGTTTCAACTAGCTCACTAATTCCCACTCGTTCGGTACGAGTTCACAACCTTACTAAAATAGAAAACAAAACCGAAGAAACTAAAAAAGATGCGCCTGGACATATTAGAAAAACCACTAGAGTAAAACGAAAGGTTTGTCGCCAATGTACCGTTGCAAGAATAATAAGCAGACACGCTACCACTGTGTTTCATGCCAAGAGCAGCCTGGGCTTTGTGATCAGGTGTGTTTCGATGCATATCATGCACATTATGCACATTAAATTTATGATTATTTTTTTTTTGTAATTTTTCATTTGTTTTAATTTTCTGTTTATTGTTTTTCTAAAATGATACTAATGGACACTAAAACTGACGTTTTTTAGTAATTGTTGATTTTCTCAATTTTATTATAATTGCTTAGAACGTCAATGTTCATGAAAAACTTATTTTTTTACAATAAAAGCATTCTGTAAGAATCTGGACTTGTGTTTTATTTCACTAAATAAAACTGAATTTAAAATGTATTGTTTAGTTCCGAGCGAGTTGTATGGCATCATACACTGAAAAGTCAGTTCGCTCTGCCGACGACTCCGCGGGGAGTCGACTCCGCGCGGAGTTTCATGGCGTCATGCTCAGGAAAAACCGATGCGCTCTGCCGACGACTCCGCGTGGGTACTTATATAAATATACAGCTTATATATATATATATATATATATATATATATATATATAATATATGTATATATATATATATAATATATATATATATATATGTATATATATATAATATATGTATATATATATAATATATATATATATATATATATATATGTGTATATATATATATATATATATATATATATATATATAATATATGCTATGTATCAATGTATTTACTGTCCTTATATGTATAGGCACATATTTAAATAAAAATCAGCAATTGGCATCGCGGATAATATTTGTTTGTATGAAGCTAAATTCCGGCAATGAACCTGTTATACTATGTTACGCTCATAAACCACTTTTGAAACTATTAGCAATTATTTTAATATAAAAAAGGAATTGTTTATCAACCCAATGTGAGCAATAGCTTAGCAATATTATATCCAGCTCCATCTATTATAGATGCCACCAATAATATGACTAGGTACTGCCTGTTATTGCTATTGTTGTTATTGACTGCATTAACAAATAATAAGTCAACTTCTTTCATGTCATTAATTAGCACTACTTAAGTCTAATTTCTTTAGGTTTAGGTTTAAGTCTAATTTCCTACTGTGATATAAATATGGTCCTAAAATTAAAATTACTTTTACCAGATACTGATTAAACGAAAATAAATATATGTTACACAGCAAAATGATACAAAATCACAAATGAAAAAAAAATGGAAACATTAAATTATTATTGTGTCAGTCTCCAGAAGAAATAAATTAATTTTAACCTATACAAAATTTTTTATATAAATACACATACTCAGACACCCTATTTAGAAGATCGAGTTAAAAGCTATTAATAATTGTACTTTAAAAATACAATTCACTTCAAAACCGCTTGCTTGTTTTAAAAAAATGCGGAACCCTTTCCGAAATGAGATGAGGTGTTCAACTATGGCACTTTATTTTTATTAAATATTCAGGTTATACTAATTGTTTTAATATCGTATTTCAAGGCTTTACAATAAGATATAATTCTCCAAGTCGATATAAGGTAACGTTATCAAACTTGACTTTATATAAAGTTCGTTAAGTCTAAGCAGACTCTGGAAAAATGATATCAAAGTTTGAGAACTTTAAACGCAGTTCGACTGTCAAAACTTACTCTTCCTTGAACTATCAGCATTTTGAAAATTAGTAAACGTTGGAGACGTGGGAGCTTTCCCATCATTGCGTTCTGTTGTCTACAGTAATGATTATCTCGTTTAATAAGAATTTGCGATGAATTACACCAGCGCTAAACCACCAAACAGGGCCTTGTTCAGGTGCTGAACCAGGATCTAACCAATATGCTGAACGCATGCGATTGTCCAACTAAATCCACTTTGCATCACAGGTAATAATGCGGTTCAAAATTCCTTTGATTTTGTGCCTGTTGAGCCGTGCAAGGCACATCTCGATGTACATCGCACTGGCGATCATTGAGTTCGTAGGGAAGCCACATATCGAGTTTTTTTACCTTCCCAATTTGACTCAAATGGACCAATATTGTTTTGATGCTAACGTCGAAAGCTACTGCTAATACAACCGTAAATTGAGTTTCCAAAATCCCTTTTTATTCATCATTGTTGACCACAGGTTTTGGACAACCACGGAGTTCATTTTTCAGGTCAAAATTTCCAGAACGGAAGCAAGCAAACCAATAAAATCAGGCGGAGGTACCCCCTCTCAGAAATGAGGGGAGGCCTGTGCCCAGCAGTGGGACGTATATAGGCTGTAACTTAACTTTTACTTTATTGCGTGCTGCTTATTTTTTTATAGAAGAGGGATGCAAACGAGCATGTGGCTCACTTAATGGTAACTGAAAACCGCGGCTCATGAACAAGCGCTACATCATAGGTTTTTCAGGTGCATTGCTAGTCTTTTAAAAAGGAGAAAGTTCTTTTCTTGAAGGTCTCTAAGTGTTATCGATTCTCGCTACCCGGTCTACCCCGTCGCTACCTCGATCGCCGGTAGTAAACATTTCCACAGAGAAGTAGTAATAGGAAGAGAACTCCCAATAAAACGCACAGTGGTGGACCGTCAAGCATTCAGATGGTATCGGTGGAATCGTGAATTTTAACGCAATGTGCATTCATGAAATTTGGCGGCTAGATTTAATCCGATCATTTCCTAAGTGCAACACTTCCCGTCGTAGATGTGATAAAAAATGCAAAAGGATGCAATATCCCTACGCAGCGACAGTGAAGTGAAGCGCAGAACTCGGTCGTCGACGATTCGAGCCGTTCTGCGCTGGATGCGATCAAGTGGAAGGAGCTTGCACTGAGGTGCCCCGGTCCAAAAATGAGATCAGTAGTCACCAGTTTGCAACATATCATGATATGCGGAAGAACCGGCGTTAGTGATAGCACGCTGTATTGCGAAATACCAGCGTTAATAGGCTTGTATTAAGAGGATGCACCGTCTACTACGACCTTGATTCTGCGATCGGAGAGGAAACTGGTAATCCAATTGCACAGTTTCTCGCGAATCCCAAAGGAAGGGAAAAGGTCTTGTGTCGCTTTGCTGCCACGACGGTACTCCTATTCCATAATTACTCGAATTTATAACTTATTCATGATGACGAAAGTGATTAAAATGTGATGAAAACATAACGATTATCAACAAACAAATGACCTGATATTATTATACTGGCACTAAACGGTTTATTTATTTTTATGAAATTCAACGCCATGTCACGCTTTGCAGGTGGATTCATCATATCAAAGCGCCAAACGTATCAGGGCTTTGCCGTAGCTGTCCGTAACTAGTCTGAGCACTTTACGTCTGACGTAAACGAATTAGTTATTTATTGGTAGGAAAATATTTTTCTGACTAATTATTTAGTCAATTATTACAACACCACCGGAAATCCTTCTTACTGGAAAAAAGGCAATCTTTCTTAGTCCTCAGGTGTGACAAACGATCCGCATTCTGATTTGTAATCGAGGAAAGATGTGGATATCCATAGGCCACAGCATCCACTTACCATCAGGAGGACTATGTGCTCGTATGTCACCCATATTCTAAAAAGAACCATTGGGCAAAATGGGACGATGTATATATACCCTTATGCAACTACACGGCAATAATTTAAGTATAACAATGATGGGTTTTTAAGCATAACACGTCATAAATAGACAAAACTTATAATTGTCTGTCTGTCACAAACATACTCCAAATAATAGGACAAAGCTACGCATAGTTGCAGACGCCCGAGGGAAGTTATAACACACGTTCCGCTCAACTGACATTAAGACAAGATACTCAAACGTTAAATTTGTCATTGAAGGAAGGAGAGTAGCGAGGGACGACAGTTTGATCCGCGGCAATATCAACGAAATTGTTAAATGCAGTTTTACTAGGCTGCACTAAAAGTATCGGGAATGGAATATTTCCACTGTTCCTGTCATATTAAAATCTTTTTAATTGAAAACTCCTTGGTTTTAAAAATCGAATACCATCTATTTATTTAAAAAAGATTCTTGGTCTTGTCACAAGGTTTTGTCAAACTTGTTTAGTCGTTGAGAAAATGGAATTGACTCGAGGAAATTCAAGAGCGATGATTTATTATAACTTTCGAAGTGGTTTAACACAAAAAGAGTGTGTTGACCGGATAATTTCTGCATATGGTGATGAAGCCCCATCTAATACCACAATTTATCGCTGGTTTGCTGAATTTCAACGTGGACGTGTCAAGCTCAGTGATGATCCCCGTCGAGGTCGTGCAAAAACTGCAGTTACCCAAGAAAACGTTTATGCTGCGCATAAGCTGATTGAGGAAGATCGACATGTGACATACTGCGAAATTCAGGCAACTTTAGACATTGGTATGAGTCAAATACAAATAATCTTGCATGAACAATTAGGCGTAAAAAAGTTTTCCCGATGGATACCGCATTCGCTCTGTGAAGAGCAAAAAGCGGCTCGCGTTACTTGGTGCGTCAGAACTCTCGAAAGATTCCACGCAGGATCCTCAAATGCTGTATACAACATCGTATCAGGTGACGAATCCTGGATATACGCGTATGAATCCGAAACAAAAAACTAGTCACGAGTTTGGGTGTTCGAAAATGAGTTAAAGCCAACAAAAATTGTTCCACGGTGGCCACAAAATGGTGGCCACGTTTGTCTCCAAACCCGGCCATGTTACGTCTATTCCTATTGAGTGACAAAGAACGGTTAATGTAAAATGGTATACTAGCATTTGTTTGCCACAGGTCGTTTCTGAACTCCGTAAAAAGAACTGCAACCGCCGCATCATCCTCCATCACGACAATGCGAGTTCTCACACCGCACACAGAACAAAAGAGTTTTTAGAGCAAGGAAACATAGAATTATTAGACCATCGTACAACCCCGACCTAAGCCCTAATGATTTCCATACTTTCTCTAAAATAAAGAATAAATTGCGTGGACAGAGATTTTCATCACCTGAAGAAGCTGTGGACGCCACACACAAAACGGCCATTTTGGAGACCCCAACTACCGAATAGAATGGTTGCTTCAATGATTGGTTCCATCGTATAGAAAATGTGTCTAAATCTCGCGGAGAATACTTAGAAAAGCAATAAATACATTTTTAAATAGTAATGTTGAATTTCGAGTTCAAAATTTTCAGTGCTGCCCTCGTATCTCTTTATTTACTTATACAGTAAGCGTGATAAATAAGCACCCAGTTCACCTGCTGGTAGGTGGAAGCTGGGACCTATAGATACCTAGAGATCTACATTTATCCTCGATTTAGAATCAAAATGCAGATGCATTATCACACCTGAGGACTTTGATGGAATGACTCGTTTCTAGTAAAATTCTCTACACTCCCAATACGAAATACAGCAGATTTAAGCTGCTATTTAACGGCAGTATTTTGTAAGAGCTGAGCTGAGAGCTGAGCTGAGCTGAGAGCTTCCTGCTACAACCATAATATAGCTGTAGCATTTTATACGTTTTATAGCCATGCTACTGTTATATTAGTAGTACATTTGTAGCACGAATGGGTCGATTCAATCGGGGAAGGACCACGCTCTCACAGAATGCCAGCGTAAAATGGTAGCTTAATGCTGCTGTGTTTCGTATGGTGAGTGTAGAGAACCGGAGACCCTTTTTACTGGAAATGAGGTATTCCATCTTAGTTTTCACGGGTGACAACTCATCTGCATTTTAATTCGTAATCGAGGATAGATGTAAATGTCTATGGGCCACAGCAACCACTTACCATCAGATGGACTGTGTGTTCGTTTGTCAACCTATCATATAAAAAAGCATCGCTCTATCCTTTATAAAAGTTAAGTATTAATTTACTACGACATGTTAAACAATGAACGAAAATCATAAAACGTTAGGAACCTTCATGTGGAAATATAATATTTCGAGCCTTGTTAAGTTACTCATGCCATTTATTTTTTTATTTAGTTTTTATTGTACAACACCTTAATAAAGCGATAATAACCTAATGGCAGGGTGCGGATGGCGAATTCAGAAGATCATAGGCTCGTATCCATTCGTATATTCGTATTCGTAGTCGTATCCACATTTGACTACCGTCATGAACCACAACTAACACACATGCTTGTGTTAGGTGTGGTTAAGCTTACAGGGAGTGGTTACAGAGAATATTATTAATGTTGATATCATGGCTAATATATTTTAAAAGTTAAAGTTAAAGTTACAGCCTACATACGTCCCACTGCTGGGTCCAGGCCTCCCCTCATTTCTGGGAGAGTTTTAGGGCAAGGAAGTGTCCGCCGCGCAGCCCTAATGCGTGTTGGCAAACTTCACATGTCTTCGAAATAATGTCTAAGTGTCACCTTACGTATACATCTCTGCGAGTCTATCGTGCTTTCAAAATTCAATTACGCGGATTCCCACCACTATTACAACTATTATCTCGCCCACGACTATTATCTCGCACACAGCAAATAATACAGCGGGTACAGAATGCCTGTACACGCTTGTGTTTCAATGTCCCACCACGTGCACATGTAACCCCTTTCATTAATAACGCTAATAATTTAAAAATGGACTGTCGCAGGCGACTACACTTTGCCTCACTTTTGTTTGGAGTTATTAAAAATAAAGAACCATTATATTTATATAATAAGTTGATTTGGTCTAAAGAGCAAAATAAGCAGTATAATACCAGATCATCCAATTACAAGTTAGTATATCCTTTCTTCCGGTCGGCCGCTTTCAGAGGTAGTTTTAAATATAATGCCACTACATGTTAGAATAACCTCCCGCCTCCACTACGTGACCTGAAAACAATTAGTGGGTTTAAAATCAAATACAGGTTACACTTACTTTCGGAACAAAAAAATACCGATCTATAAAATAAACTGGTAGGAGGTTAAGTTCTTTCAACACGTCAGTAATCTCAGTCCCATAAATTATGTAGATATTTTTAATTTTCACTTTATATAATATATAAAACTATTTTATTTAAATATTTATATAATAAATTTACTTTTTCTGACAGTCATTTTCTTACCTTTATTCTTTAGCCAACGTTTATTCCGCATTCTTAATAAATAAAATTGATATATTTAGAAGGAAAACGTTAATTCTATTTTGTACTTACCTTCATTAGACTAATGATATCCACTATTTATGTGAATTAAAATTTAAAAACATATTTTTTTTATATATTCCGCGTCGCATTATAGCATGTGCATTGAGGCAGCCGTCCGAGTTACGTCGGAGTGCGGGCCGGACTGAAAACCAGTGTCGCAATTCGTGTTTCTGTATCTCGATTTTTACTGAGTCCTGTCCATTTCACGGTCTTATGCTGCTACACAGACTCATTTTATATTATTTTTACATTTTTGTTAATTTAGGGAAATATTGTTTTATTTTCTGTTTAATTCCAATTTCTTGCTTTGTTTTGTATCTATTGTGATTAGACCGTGAATAAATGTTTTTTCTTTCTTTCTTTCTTTCTTTCTTTCTTTCTTTCTTTCAAATATTTTTTCCTTATTCCTCAGACATGCAGTTTTCCTCACGATGTTTTCCTTTACCGCTGAGCACGTAGTAAATAAGCACTTAATAATTGTAATTATCATTTGTCTTTCCATTAAATGCAAAGACAATTAGATTTTGTCATAGTTAGCACACTTGGAAGGCTGGTTGGAAACCACAGTTTTTTTAGATGCTATTAGGAAGATGCTGTTGCCCATCTCCTGGACTGTTTCACTCTGTCGGCTCTTCAGACACCCACGAGACGATATGGGCTAGTGGATATTTCTACAACGTGTAGTGGACACGGTAAGCGCAGCAGCATGCTTGCTGTATATAGTGTGCAGCTATATTTTTTTTTAATACATAGCTGACTGTGCAAAGAAAACTTTCGCATTCAATTGGTTTTCAAGCACAGAGATAAGGTTAACGAGTTGGCAAAGAAACTACATTCGGGCTCTTTAAAACTGCTGTATCATGAAACTAAACTTGAAGTCAGTAGGAAGGATAAGTAAGAAATGTTACCTGTATATAATAAGCCAATAGAAGTTTTGTGCTTGTTAGGTTATACCGACCGGGTTCCTATGTTTAGAAAACGTTTGATTTTTTTTTATTACTAGCCGTTTTACAGTACACGTTGTGCATGAAATATATATTTTTTTAAATAAAATACTCGTTGAACTCCTTACAAACCGCAGAAAGAGGCTTAACTTTTTAGATAATATCATAACTTGCTGAACAAATAGCTTATAATATAAACTGTTCATACATGTACTTCGTTAGTAATAGTTATTACTTCGTTAGTAATCGTTATTCAGAACGAATCGTTTCTTGTATAGGCATTCTGACTACTAGTACATACAAGCAGACATCTCTTTGGAACTTGTGTTCCTTTATTATATAATTATCAACATTATTATCCTATAGATATTATCCCGTGGGCATCGTAAGAGCAGACAGAGGGAAACCGAAATAAGAGAAGAGTAGTGACATTTTTCAAGCTATTGCAAAATGGTTGCTTTTATATAGTTATAAGTATTTTATTCTTCACACATGCACAATGTCTTCCTTTATCACCGGATATGTGAGCTATGCGGTATTCCATTTCCTTGTCATTCCATTTTCCTTCTTCTTCTTCTTCTTCTTCTTCTTCCATTGTACTTTTTACCCAATAAGAGTGAAGAACAAGCGCACAGTCCATCTGATGCTAAGTGGATACTGAGGCCCATAGACATCGTCATTTTTCCTCAATTAAAAATGAAAATGAAGATCCATTCAATATAAAAGAAATAGCTGCAGCATGGCCTTACCACGTGTCAAACTTTAACAAAATACGCTATTATAAAGAGAAAATTACGTGGCAAAATGTCAATTCAATAACGTAAATTTCTGTTTCCACGTTACGCCAAAATAAAGAAGGGCAATGTTAAATATACGGCAGCAGTAATGATTTTAAAGTGTTCATTTCAGCTCGAGCGGAACTTTTATTATAATTTGCTTAGGAGACAGCTAGTTAAGCCAGAGCTTTGTTTTACAACCATAGTTGTGACTGAAAAACATAATAATAAACTTGGTCGATTTAGTTATTATTATTGACTGCCTCGTTGGTCTAGTGGTTGTAGTAGTGCGACTGCTGAACATGAGGTCATAGGCTCGAATCCCGGGTCGGGCCAAAAGTTAATTATTGAGTTTTTCCGTCAAGAAATTTACAGTAGTTGCCCGGAGTCAGGAAGTTGGCGGTGTCACACCCCCGTGCCTCGGCAAGCACGTAAAGCCGTTAATAATGCGCCTGATCTCTCTCCGGTCGTGTCGGTTTACCGTCCCATCGGTATATGAGAGTGACGGAATAGAGAGTGTACCTGTGCTTGCGCATACACTTGGACACTATAATCCTATCCTGCGCCGATGGTTGGCCTCCGTTGAGGAAGGCCGCCGTGGCCGAAATTCGGTCTGGAGGACATTATTATAATTTTAATATTTAGTAGTATATACAATACCAAAGGAACAAAATAATTTCGCGTAAGAAAATCCAAGTTAAAATATATTTAAAAGTTTATCTGATCGAAAACGAAGTGGTTTTAAAGCTTTTTCTTCTTCCTCTTTATATTTCTATTAAATCTCACAGCTGGATGTTTCTTACAGGTTAAGGATGACAAACGAGCACCCAGTCCACCTTGGTAGGTAGTACAAGATTTTTTTAAACTATAAACTGTATAACTTTTTTTAGAAAAAAATTTTTACTTCAATATTTATGCCTAGATTTGTATAACTAATTTTGTCACAAAATAGTTTTATTTTTATAGTACTTACATGAATTAATTATTTTTAAAAAATAGACATCGCGTTATTTCATACCTTTACACCCGATGGTAAGTAGATGCTGTGGACTATCTGCATCTATCTTTAATTAAGTATAACAATGCAGATCCGTTAACTAACAACACCTTTGAGGACAAAAGTGAGCTTCATTTCCAGTTAATAGGATTTCCGGTTCTCTACAGTCACCAAACGAAACACAGCAGTATAAAGCTGCTATTTCATGCTGGTATTCTGGCCCATTCGCGCTATAAACCATAATTTAGCTGAAGGGTGGCTCTAACGCGTATAAATGACGTGGTAGAGCTATCCTGCAGCTATATTATGGGTGCAGCACGAATGGATTTGCTCGACCGGGGAAGGATCACGCTCTCACAGAATACCAGCGTGAAATAGCAGCTTTATACTGCAGTGTTTCGTTTGGTGACTGTAGAGATCCGGCAACCCTTTTTTACTGGAAACAAAACATCCATCCATCTTAGTCCTCAGGAGTTACAACACACTTGCGTTTTGATTCTTAATCGAGGATAAATGTGGATGTCTATGGGCCACATTATCCACTTACCGTCAGGTGGACTGTGTGCTGGTTGGTCACCCTCCACCTATAAAAAAATAGAGAATTTTATACGTGGTAGAGCCATGCTGCAGTTATATTAGTAGTATAGTTGAAGCTCTAATGGGTCGGCTTGACACGTGAAGAAGCACGCTCTCACAGAACACCAACGTAAAATAGTAGCTTAACACTGCTGTGTTTCGTATGGTGAGTTTAGAGAACTGCAGACACTTTTTACTGGAAACGAGGCATTCCATCTTAGTCCTCAAGGGTATCAACGCATTTGCATTTTGATTCGTTATCGAGGAGATGTAAATGTCTATGGGCAAAAGCAACCACTTACAATCAGATTTGAGACAGAGAGATTTTTCCGGCATTTACGATAGTCGCCTCTTACGCCACCCACGGGACGAAATGCTGATAATTTCTTTTACGCAGATGATTTCTTTTTATCATCATCATTTTTTTAACTACCGTACTTCACAAATCCACTTCTGAACATAGGCATATTATTCCAAGGAATGACGCAAAGCACGGTTCTGAGCTACCTGCATTCATCGACTGCTATCACACTACGATCTTTAAGAAGTCTGAGATTTTAAGTAGTAGATGACGAATTAGTAAAAGTTGCCGCGTGTGTGGCTAATATATTGATTGATCATGCTAATCAATATTTTACTTACAGCATATGAACAAAACATGTCTTTATCCTAACTATAGTTAAAGGCAGAAGTGTATGGGGTGGTATGAAGTGTGTATATAACATATTTACTATGTTATATGGAACAGGGTAATATTTTAATCAATATAGTTTACAGGCATGCTTATTGAATGTCATTTGTTTTGACCACCAGTTCTGGAAAAAACATTCATTCTGGAAAGATGCAGCTAAACACCCAGCGGGATTTTTTAATAACTTTACCTTATAATCTAAAGCTAGGACTCCTTTACTGTCTGGAATCCGTCTGGATGGATGCCTCCTTCTTGTAACTGTTCCTGTAGCCAAACTATAGTGCGTGCACTGCTGTGTTTCGATGTAAAGAGTATAGAGAGTCAGTATAAGTGCAGGCCGTGAGGCATTACATCTTAGTCCTTATAAGTGACAACACATCTGTAGCCTGCATTGTTCGATGTTGGTGGCAAGTGTCCATGGGAATCCACTCACCCTATATTATATATGCTAGCACATACGCGTGCACATACAAGCATATATGTAGACATATGTACATATCATGTTCTACTTTTTTGTTTTGCTATGTTATTTTTTGATAATTTTATGAGGCTAATGATAGAAGATTTGTTTTTTATGCTGCACTTATTCATCGTGTGTTTTATTTTTATATTTACATATATATTCTATTTATTTGTATTTTTTTATTATATCTCATATCTTTATTACTTATTTACTAAATGTAAGGGTTGATTGGTAGAGAATGCCATAAGGCAGACCATCTTTTATATCCCTTATTATAAGATGTGTAATAAACGTTAAATAAATAATCAAATCTGATGTTTTTGTCTGCATGTGGCTAACAAATGTCCCTTTTTTATTTTTACCATCAGGTGGACTGTAACTTCATTTTTCACTTCAATTTTATAAAAATAAAAACCTATATTCCGGTAGGTAGGTCAACATATAAAAGCTAATTATGAAGTTTTATTTACTTTACTATGTAGTGTGTATGTTGTACGAAATTTCGCTCTATCTTCTTTCTTTACAACTTATAAATAAAATTGCCTGTTTGTATATAACTTGTGTATTCTATAAAAGGTGCTAAAGGTGTGTCCTATTTTATCATAAAGGTTCCTGCTTTAGAAAGGCGATTGTGTTGCTTATTTTAAGCCGGAAAAGTAAAAGGCGACAGGCGGGTAATTCAACACCCAAACTACCGGCAGTCTTTAACGCAACGTGGAATACATAGCAACAAACTAGACTATTTGAGACGTGCATCCACGCGTGGTACTCTTGCAAAGTTGCTCATTTTGAGAATAGAGATTTTTAATACATGTGCTATCTATGTGTGACGAATACAAACAATTGGTATTTACACTTATAATAAAGTGGAAGTTTTTGTTTGTTTTTTGTTTGTGTAAACAGGCTTGTCATGGAATCAGTCCGTTTTGAATATTTGAATAATTACTTGTGTATTATAGGCATATTCATAAGGAGTAATATTGTTATTTTTGGTAAACAAGTTAGAAGAGAAAGAGTTCCCGAAATACTGTACAACGTTCTACCAAACTTAAAATATAGGTTTTTACTCCATTTAGTCCATCCGTCCGTGATACCATACGCCTTGGCTTATTTCTAATACATAAACAAAATAAGGTATTTTTGAACAAAGGTATTGAAAATTAAAAAGTGGTTTATGAGCGCTATTACTAGGCAATTAGATATGAGCGCCGCGCCGGCGCGCCGTCGTCGCCGTAAGTTCATGTCGACGCGTCGTCGCCGAGTAAAGCACGCGGCGCGCCGTCGTGAAGAGTCGCAACTTGCTTTCTCGCTCGCACGCGCGGTTCGACCGCATTAGTTTGCCATTGAAGAATTTGAAGAATTCGCCGAACATCTGGAAAATGCCGACTCAACCGACTCTGAATCCGAAAAAACTGAGACACCTGAAAGAGATTCAAGTTCTAACCAGTGTTTGCAGCCCCCTCGGACTATTTAAACGAGCACAAGCACAGGATAGCATAGCATTTTGATGATGCTAAGAAGCCTTTCTAATGACGCAAATCGACAGCATATAAACACACTTCTTAACGAAATAGGACGAGGTGATCTCGTATTACAAGATAACGAAACCATTCAGGCTCTGATAAAGTTTCTAGAGAATTTAAAGAAAATCGTTGATGTTCTAAGTTCAGAAACCCAACCTACTATAAATCTGGTTCTAGTGTTTCGGTCAGAAGTGAAAAGATTGCTTGAAGAAACGAGTAATGATGAGCCTCTCGTAAAAGCTGGGCTTAAAAATAACATGCTTGAGGGATTGGAATCCCGACTTCCTTTAACCGATGTGGTC
Organism: Parnassius smintheus behrii; assembly: GCA_036936625.1. NCBI lineage: Eukaryota > Metazoa > Arthropoda > Insecta > Lepidoptera > Papilionidae > Parnassius > Parnassius smintheus. The sequence goes on from JAUPFT010000031.1 coordinate 4,307,351, forward strand.
GTTGTGGCAAGTTTGCTTGTTTGTAGATTTGATGCCATTCACGAAATTTCTGAATTTATGCAAAAAAGAGGTCACTAAGGTTTCATTCCTATCAACAATGGTCAGGAGTCACTTGACAACAGAAGATATTCGTCAAAATGAAGCCATTGATTCCCCTAAAGCTGGGCCGACTTCTTCTGCTAGTTCTTCAAACTTTTTACTGGATTTGGTACGAAAACACAGCACCACTAAACGTGATTCCGGGAGTGCTGTAGAAAATGATTGCTGGAAATACTTCAGTACAGCATGTCCTGAAGATTTAGAGCCTTACAGTGGAGATGTTCTACAGTACTGGAAAGACAGGAAAACTCCTATGCCATCACTGTATGCTCTCGCACGCTCAATTTTGAATGTACCAGCCACCAGCACCCGAGCGAGAGAGTATTTTCCACAGCTGGACTCGTGATAACCGCAAAACCGTTTTTTTGAGAAATCTCTCCCTGATAAAAAATATCCATGGCCCACGGCCTGCCACGACGCGCCGCCGCGACGCCGCCACCGCTGTGGAAATTAGCAGGCCACGCCGCCGCCATGGAATTGGCCATCGGCGCTCATATCTAGCATGACATATAAATCCTTACGAACGATAGTTTTATGTAGATAGAGTTTGATTTTTATATGATGTTATTTGGAGGCATAGTTTAAGATATAAAGAAAAATTAAATTATTCAATTGTTGGTTCGGCAAACGAACGACGCATAGCCATAGCTACCGTAACCGAACCGAAAGGAAACCAGCAGTGAACGCCTAAGTAATCGAGGTGTAACGTCGCGCGGCTCAAATGCGTGCCGCGTGATATACGCGGGTGAAATCACGTGGGGCACAGCTTGTTACTCAAGAAATACTCACGAAAATCTCAGTAGCAGCCCGGATTCAGCAAGTAGGCGGTGTCTCATCCCCGTGCCACGGACAGCTCATACAGATGTTGGTCCTATGCCTGAAATCTCTCTGGTTATGTCGGATTACCGTCCCATTGGAATATGAGAGTGAGGGAATAGAGAATGTACCTGTGCTTTCGTATACACTTGTACAAAATAGTCCCGTCCCGGGCAGATGACTAGTCACCGTTGAGCCCGAAATTTCGTGACCGAAATTCGGACATTTTAACTGATACGCATTTTATAATGAGTATTTTTACCGGAAAACTAAAGGTAATACGAACTCTGCAGAAATTTTTATTAAAGAAGGGAGGTCAAATGAACAAAGAGTTCACCTGTATGTGTCGCGCTGTCTCTATCGCGGCGACATTCACACCACAAAACGAACCAGGCAGGCACACCAGTTAAAAGACACCCGATCGTTATCACTGCCGCCCGCTGTATTTTTTAAAGAATAAGGCTGACAAGCGAGCACACAGTCCACCTGATAGTAATTGGATACTATGACCCATAGACATAATCTACCTCTATCCTAGATTAAGAATCAAAATACAAATGGGTGGTCACCCTTGCTTTGTTATCAATAAAAAGGATTTTCGATTCTCTACATTCATCTTAGGAAACACCGCTATTTTATGTCAGAGTTCTGTAAGAGCGTGGTCCTCCTCGAGCCGACCAATTCGTGCTGCAACCATAATATAGCTCAACGTGACACCACGTATAAAATCTCTACTTCTCTCTTTTTTTAAAGTGTGGGCAATCTGCACTTCTACAATTTTCTTTTTTTAGTCTTTGTATTCTAGATATCACCTATTAAATTAATTATATTATGATTCATATTTACAATATCATAAGAAAGTGGACTGAGTATCACCAGCGCAAGTTATATTGATATCGGTCCGGTGCATGTAAATATGAACTTAACATTCTACTACCAATTACATTTAAGGCAAATTGCAACGTCGCAATATTTATTATACTTTTTAACCTTTGTTAATCAAATTAAATTTATTTTGTATTAAGAAAAGATGTTGATTCCTTTTATAAACATTATAACATACGCAAAAGGGTTGTGAAACGACGAAGACGTTATAGTAATAGGCTCGATAATTTTTTATAAAGAATAAGGTGAAGTACGGGCGTACAGTCCACCTGATAGTAAATGGCAGCTGTGACCCAAAGACATCTATATCTATCATCAATTAAGAATCAAAATGCAGATGCGTTGTCACTTCTGAGGACTAAGATGGAATGCACAAATTCGTTTCCTTTTCTTTATGAAAAAAAATAAAATAAAAAATTAAACTATTCAAGCATTTTCAATCGCATTATTGCGGGAAGCGATGTAACTTTTCTATACCTATTTACTTACATACACACTGTACAGAAGACTGAAGAGTACAATCTGCCACTTTGCCTGGCGTATGTGGACTATGAGAAAGCCTTTGATTCCGTCGAAATTTGGGCGGTGCTACAGTCCCTTCAGCGGTGCCAAGTTAACTGTCGGTATATCGAAGTGCTGAAGTGTTTGTACAGTAGGGCTACGATGGCTATCCGAGTACAGAACCAGAGCTCGAAACCTATCCAACTGCAGAGAGGTGTAAGGCAGGGTGACGTTATATCCCCGAAACTCTTCACCGCTGCATTGGAAGACGTTTTCAAGCTACTGGACTGGAAAGGATACGGTATTAACGTCAATGGCGAATACATCACTCACCTTCGATTTGCCGACGATATAGTCCTTATGGCAGAATCGCTGGAGGACTTAAGCACTATGCTCAATGACCTCAATAGTGCCTCCCAACGGATAGGTCTTAAGATGAACATGGACAAAACAAAGATCATGTTTAATGTCCATGTCACACCTACTATGCTCGAAGTTGTTGACGAGTACGTTTACCTGGGACAAATAGTCCGACTAGGTAAGTCCAACTTCGACCGAGAGGTCAATCGACGGATTCAACTCGGCTGGGCAGCGTTCGGGAAATTACGACATATCTTCTCGTCTGGTATACCTCAATCTCTAAAAACTAGATTGTACAACCAGTGCGTGTTGCCAGTGATGACTTACGGATCTGAGACGTGGTCCTTCACTGCTGGCCGTATGAGGACGCTCAAGGTCGCTCAGCGAGCTATGGAAAGGGCTATGCTCGGAGTTTCTCTGCGTGATAGACTCAGAAATGAGGATATCCGCAGTAAAACCAGAGTGACCGACATAGCCCAACGGATTAGTAAGCTGAAGTGGCAATGGGCCGGCCATATAGCTCGAGGAACCGATAACCGATGGGGAAGAAAAGTTCTTGAGTGGCAGCCTCGTACCGGTAGGCGCAGTGTAGGGCGACCCCCCACTAGATGGAGTGACGACCTGGTAAGATATGCAGGAAGTCGATGGATGCAGGTGGCTCAGGACCGTGCTTTGTGGCATTACTTGGGGGAGGCCTATGTTCAGCAGTGGACTTGTGAAGGGCTGTAATGATGATGATGATGATGACACTGTACCACAAAAGTGCCTTAAGCCAAAACCTAAAAAGGTCATTAGTTCTGTATAATGGCAGCAACGCCGTAAATCAAAACTTTAAACCCTCTCACTGACAGCCGGTCGCTTAGACCGACGCTGAACAGCTAAATAAACCCCGTCATAGCTGTCACACACGTCGACGTATCACGATTACAGCGCGATTGTTAGCCACGCTATCAGTGGAGGGTTAATTGATCTGGGATCGAAATGCACGCTCGATTGTTGTGATTCGATTTGATTTACGTTAAAAGAATGCACAAATAAATTGAGTTCGAAATTTAAATACATAGATTATTTATGCAGAGCGTTTTACATAAAAGAGCCATGCTGCTGCACAAATACTTAGCTTTTGCAAGTTCTTTAATAGATTAAATGGTAACCAACGAGCATACAGTCCGAAAGATGGTAAGTTGATTCTGTGGTCTATAAGCATCTTCACGTATCCTCGATTAAGAATCAAAATGCAGATGCGTTGTCACCCTGAGGATTTATATGGAATGCCTCATTACGCTGGTATTCTGTGAGAGCGTGGTCCTATTAAATAATGCAATAGTAGCTTAATGCTGCTACGTTTCACACAGTGAGAGAACGAAAAAAAGAGTGAAGAGAACCGGAAACCCTATTTTATAGGTAACGAGGCACTAAATTTAGTCCTCAAGGATGACACCACATTTTTGTTCCTAATTAAGAATAAATGGTGATTAATTTACCATCAGATGGAATATGTGATCGCTTATTCCTTTTACTTCTATATAAACTTATTGTAGCAATGCCGTCAGTAGGTCATAATGACGCGAACGGTCTTATAACAACTTAAACTTATCTTTAATTTCCCAAGGCCTCCGCTAATCCTACTTAAATATTAAAATATTCGTGTTGTTATGTCCAACCCTAGTTAGATAAAAGCGCTGACTCGATTATTATATTTACTATAAAAGCCTAGAGTTTGAGGTAATCGAGGCAGTGCAGTTCCAACCCATATTAAGTGCATATCGCACACGCCGTTCGCGGTTTTTTGTACATTTTTTGTATTAATTTAATATTGGGGAAATAAACCAAAGGAACTTCTGGGATTGGGTGTAAAAGTTTTTTTTAAAAACACCTTCAGAGCGGCCCTCATAACAAATTTGGTGTCAGAAGTGGGATGTCGCAAGGTCTACCGGTACATCAGTAGCGTGGCATCCGAATCCTGGGAAACTCTGAAGTGAAAGATCGACAGTAAGTCTCCACCCCACGAGTGTGAGCCTGCATCATCAAAGCACCAACGAGGTCTCAACCCCACGAGCTTGGGACACCATCGTCAACCCGAAGTTCATCAAGGCTGTTAGTCTACACCACCAGCCTGTAAGCCTGCCCTGAGCTGCTGCACTCCCATCGCACAACCACGTGGACGCCGCCGTCAAACGACTCCCTGGGTCTCACGGCAACGCGACTCCGCTGCACGTCATCGCAACACGACACCGGCATAGCAACCAATGTACACCGTAGTGATCGTGATATTGTAAGTTAGGTAACTTTAATTCAACTATAAATTTATACTATTTCTCTTCTATTTCCTTACATTCTTTTGTCATTTGTCGTGTACAATAATATTCTCATTTTACCAATTTTGTATTTACTAACTACTAAATCTTTCTAATTCCATATGCATAAGGTTAAAACTTTAAAGGACAAACCAGAAGAAATAGAAATGTCCGACAAAATTCCCTTATACGTCCTTGTAAAATTCATCAAACCTTACAATGGTGATAGAGAATCACTTCCGGCTTTTCTCACAAATTGTGATAACGCCATAGCACTCGCGAACTCGGAACAGCAAGTAGTTTTATATCGTTATATCATATCCCAGTTAGAAGGAAAAGCTCAAATCGCGTGCTCTCTAAAAACGTTTAATAATTGGGATGAATTAAAACTATTTCTAAAAACTACCTTTGGCGAGAAGAAGCACTCCACACACCTTTTAATTGAACTCCAAAATTGTAGGCAAGGAAATTCGGAAACAGTAATGCAATATTCACTTAGAATCGAATCTTGTTTAACGCTATTACAATCCGACATACATTACAGTTGCGAGAATAAGTCCGAGCTAATAGGAAGAATTGCCGCTATGGAAGATTTAGCCCTCAACACATTTATATTAGGTCTAAATTCTAATTACGGATATATTGTTAGATGTCGAAACCCGAAAAATTTAAGCGAGGCAATTACGCATGCCATAGAAGAAGAAAAACTATTTATTCTGAGCAAAAATCTTCCAAATCTTATAAACAGTGTCCTATATGTCAAAAATTTGGTCATGATTCTTCTAACTGCTATAATCATAAGAAAAAACAATCTCATCGAGCTTATTACGTTAATCCACAAAATAATAACCCTCATTCTAATTTTCATAATATTTCAAGCAAAAATCCTATTAAAATATGCAGTTATTGTAAAAGTCCGGGACATATGATAAACGAATGTCGAAAGCGACAATATAACAATAGCCTTCGTCATAATATGCAACCAGACACTCGCACGACGAATACGTTACCAAGTCCCAGTGCGCATGCACCTAATAGAAATAATATGCATTTATGTGACGCACAACCTTCTACCTTTAATGCCGATATTAGTAACGAAGATTTAAACTAAATCTGATTTCGGAAAAGTGCCTACTGAAATCGAAAGCATTTAAAGGCACAAATAATTATTACTATTCTACTAATTCTTATACTAAATCTTATACTAAGCCTATATATAATGATAACGAATTTAGTTATAATTATCGTACAAAATATTCTTACAATACATCTCAGCGACGTCAAATGCCGCCGAGTCCTACTAAATCATGTAATTTAAAAAATACTATTTCTTATTCTAATTCTACACCTCGGGAACAGCATCCGAGTCCATCTTTGACACAAAGTCAAAGTCATAGTACCAATTATTTATTACCTCGGGAAAATTATCCCAGGACACCTCTGAATCAACATCAGAGTCTTAGAAATAATTTTAATGCTAATTCTTGCACTAATTCTTATACTAATTCTGTCTCTCATAATGATACTATCTCTTATCCAAAATATACATCTCAAAAAGGAATTTCGAGTCATGCTAATCCCACTGATAATTCAATTAATAATAAAGGTGAAATACCAACATATAGCATGAACACATCGAACAAGAAAACATCACTACCTCATGTTTATTTTAGGTCGAATTTTTCGGTTCAACCCCTACGATTGTTACTCGACACAGGCGCAAGTGTCTCTATTATAAAAAAATCGAGTTTAAATGGAAACTTTAAGCTTTCTGATGAAATCGTAAAACTCAAGGGTATAAACAGCACTCAATCTTGCAACGAAACATTAGGAACATTACTGTTAGATTTTATTTTAGATAATTTTTCCATAAAATATAAATTTCATGTCACATCCGACGATATTAATATTGATTATGACGGAATATTAGGAAGCGACTTTCTCAGTTATTTTAAAGTAAACATTGATTATCATACTTATTCACTTTGTTTCAAAAATTCTATATCTGTGCCTATCCACTTTTCGGAACCTACATACATTATACCAGCGCGTAGCGAAACTGTTATCGAATGCTCCGTGTCAAATGACCCGTCCGAGTTGCGTCACCTTAAGGATGCACTCATACTAGATCAAACCGTTTGTAATGGTGTTTATTTAGCGAACTGCCTAGTAACTTTAAAAGCGAATAAAAGAGTTAATGTTTCGGTTTTAAACACAACTGAATCGCAAATTAAAATAAAAAATTTCAAAGTTAACTTAATACCAATTGACTTTAAAGAGTATTCCAAATCTTTTAAATCTTGTAATAATATAAATACTATTTCTACAACTTATTCTAATCGTGTCCAACGCGTCTGCGAACAAATTCGTCATTCTCATTTAAACTCAGAGGAGAAAAAACTCTTATTAGATTGTTGCTCACAATACTCAGACATATTTTATCTTGAAGGAGATGACCTCACATGTACAAACGCGATCCAACACTCAATCAACACAGGAAACACCCCTCCTATTCATGTTAAGTCATATCGTTTTCCCGAATGTCATAAAGACGAAGTAGACGCACAATTAAAAAAGATGTTAAAACAAAATATAATTAAGCCGTCAATATCTCCGTGGAGCGCCCCAGTATGGGTCGTGCCTAAGAAAATGGACGCATCGGGCAAAAAGAAATGGCGCATTGTTATAGATTACAGGCGACTTAATGATGCGACCATAAACGAAGTTTACCCCATTCCTTTAATTAGCGATATATTAGATCAATTAGGGCATTCCAAATATTTTTCGACACTCGATTTAGTTTCCGGCTTCCATCAAATTCCTCTCAATCCTAAGGATGCTGAAAAGACTGGTTTTACTGTAACCAATATAAATGGCATTTCCGGTCATTTTGAATTCACTCGCATGCCTTTTGGATTAAAAAGTGCTGCAAATTCGTTCCAACGTCTCATGAATACCGTCCTTTCTGGTCTCCAAGGTCTCCACTGTTTCGTCTACCTAGATGACTGCATCATTTACAGCCACGATCTTCAAAGTCATATGGAAAAATTACGTCTTGTTTTTAATAGGTTTCGAGACTTCAATTTAAAGCTACAACCAGACAAATGCGAATTCCTTCGACACGAAGTCACTTATTTAGGTCATGTAATAACCGACAAAGGTGTCACACCTAACCCTGACAAGGTGAAGGCAGTATCCGACTACCCTATTCCCAAAAATCCCAAGGAAATTAAATCATTTCTAGGTCTAGTAGGTTACTACCGCCGATTCATAGATAACTTCTCAAAAATTACAAAACCCCTTACGTCATTGTTAAAAAAAATGTTAATTTTAATTGGACACAAGAACAAACCCAAGCTTTTAATTTGTTAAAGGAAAAACTAACTTCAGCCCCGTTACTTCAATACCCCGATTTTTCTCAACCATTCATTGTCACCACAGACGCCAGTAATTATGCTGTCGGCGCAGTATTATCGCAAGGCCCTATCGGAAAAGACAAACCGATCGCATATGCCTCAAGAACATTAAATAAACAGGAAGGCAATTACTCAACAACAGAAAAAGAATGTTTAGCTATACTCTTCGCCGTAAAAACATTCCGACCCTATATTTATGGTAATAAGTTTAAAATAGTCACTGATCACAGACCTTTAGTCTGGCTTTTTAATGTCAAGGATCCAGGAAGTAGATTAATTCGTTGGCGCCTCAAGTTAGAGGAATATGACTATGAAAATTTTTATAAGCAAGGAAAACAAAATTCAAACGCCGATGCTCTTTCACGCATACCCATTCACGCCTTAAATTCAAATGTAGTCCTTAACAAACTCAAATACGAATCTTATTTTAAAGAACAATTTACTAGATCCATTTCTACAAATACTGTAATCGAAGAACATCAAGAAGCGTTACACCTCTCTAAATTAAATAATATTGTTTGCCCCGTATCTCTCGACTTTGATGAATCTATTCCATATTGTAAAAATATTCTATCTCAGCTACAAAATCCTGAAGGTATAATAAACTCAGAACGAGAACCGTACACCATCTCTTGCGTTAAGCAAAATGATAAAATATACTATTTCTTATATACGAAAATTCACCATTTCGAAGAGTTAAAATACCGAAATATATACAATTTACTAATGCAACTACGCGATAATATATTAACAGAAAATAGTCAAATCACTGACTTAGCCATTTCCGATTTTGCTGACCCGTTCTCTAAACTATCCTATATGAAAATATACAACATAATTGCTTACATATTTCATAATACTAACATTAAAATTCATATATACCGAAATCAAATTATTTACCCTACTCCTGTCGAAGTTCCACAAATTCTCAAAGAAAATCACGACTCAACAATTGCTGGTCACCCCGGAATTAAAAGAATGTTAAATCGTTTAAAGGATCTATATTTTTGGAAAAACATGCGTTCTGATATAGAAAATTACGTAAAAAATTGTAAATTGTGTCAAGTAAATAAACCACTGAGATCATGTAATAAGGCTCCAATGGTGATAACCTCCACAAGTACAAAACCATTCGAAAGATTAGCTTTAGATATAGTCGGTCCGATAATAAAAAATAAAGAAACATCAAAAAATTATTATGACAAAAATAGTACAGACATATCCTACAAAACAGGCGATATGGTTTACTTAAAATGCCACCACAGACTTCGCAAAGCCTTATCTCCTATCTGGAAAGGTCCTTATAAAATTATTAAATTAAATGGCAAACATAACGTAACCCTTCTCATAGGTCGTAAGCACATGAAATACCATGTTAATGAAATTAAACCAGCTCATCCTTAATTTCACTCTATTTCAGGGCCATAAGCCACCAATTCAACGCTGAAACTCAAATTCTACCTATTTATAATAGTCCAGGTATTTATTTCGATCAAATAACTACAATTAATTTTTATAATGATTTTTGGAATGTTATAACTCATATAGACGTAGTATCAGTTAAGCCACATCTAGAGAATATACATTCGCTTATAATTAAAACTGCAACGCTCTGCGAAAACTTCCAACTCCATGGTTTCGTTGAATGTAATGACATCATAAGTCCTATTGAAGTATTATTAAATTCTAATTTTGCTAAATTCGAATCTCTTTCGCATATAGTCCCTACCGAGGAACAAACAAGGCATAAACGAGCTTTAGAATTCGGTGGAGAAATTTTGAAATTCTTTTTTGGAACTTTAGATGCTGATGATGCACGAAAATACGATGCAGCCATTAGCGCTTGTCAAAATAGCGAATCCGAACTTTTAAAATTAATGAAGGATAATATTCACATAATTAAATCTTCTATTAATGTATTTAACTCAACGATATATAAATTAAATATGAATGAAAATAAATTAAATTCTCAAATAAATTCTTTAAATATTGTATTGTCCCAAATTGTCAGAAATAATAATCAATTATCACATATTTCTAAAATATATGCTTTACTTAATATAATAGAAAGCTCTTTAGCCACTATTTCTAATTTCTTGGATATTGTACTAAACTCTATCTTATTTTCTAAAGCAAACATTCTACATCCTAGTGTAATAGCTCCTACGAACTTATTTCGCCAGCTTTTAAAACAGAGTAATTATATAAATAAGCGATTAGAGTTTCCAGTACCATTAACGATTGAAAATATACACACTTTGATAGATATTTCAAAACTCACATCTTTTTATTATAATAGAAGAATAATTTTCATATTACGCATACCACTGATTTCTTCTTTAAAGTTCACCTTATACAAATGCATACCTTTACCAACCCCTCATAATCCTAATAATCCTAACTCTTTCGCTCTAATCCAACCTACCAAGCCTTATCTTGGAATAACAGAAGATAGACTTAGTTATAGTTTGCTAGATAATTTAAACGATTGTAATATTATTAATAATGATTATTCTATATGTCCTTTAATTTCTATATTTTCTACAATAAAGAATCCATGTTGTGAAACAAAATTGTTAACCGAAGTAACGTTATCTTTACCACCTCAATGTAACTCCAAACTTTTATATGGACAAATTGATGTATGGTAATAAATAAATAATAATAAGTTTATCTATGTACAGTCTGAGAAATGTAAATTAACTATAAAATGTAATAATATAATACAAGATTTCACTATTTTAGGAACAGGTATCCTAAGTTTAAACGAAAGCTGTATTGGTTTCTCTAAGACAATTCAATTAATGCCATCTACAACTAAATCTATTAAAATCGAAAATAAAATGAATTTAAACTTTAATATTACAGAAGACGATTGTTGTAATAAAGAAATTTTAAATAAATCAATTCCATACTTATATACTGTATCTTTAACTAGCCTAGACATGGAAACTCTGAAATATTCTTACCATTCCTTAAATAACTTAGAAAATGAGATCAATAGAGTTCAAGAACAATCTCACATATTAAAATATGGTAAATACTATTCATCATTTACATACTTTTTGATTATTTGCATAATTTTATATATTTCCTATAAAATATTTTGTTGCCCTATTAAGAGAAATAATGATTCTTGCCGTTGCATACAAATATTTAATCAGTGCAATACACGACGGATTGTTAAACACGAATCAAAGGTTAGTAATGCTATTGAGTTAACTGAAGTTTCATCATCAGACGATGATAGAAAAGATTCTATATCCTTACCCAATATGCCAGTGAAAAACCAAATGAAAAGAACATTTGGTAAATTTCACTTATCAAATCGAAACTTATGTAATAACTAAAAACTATATTACTTTACTATACTTATTTCATAAGGCTTCATGTTACATTAGAATATAAGTTTATATTTTGTTTTATACACGGTGTCTTAAATATTAATATTACTAAATGTTTGTATTTGAAATAAAAATTAAATCTTAGCATTAATACACTGAATCTTCTACTATTTCATTATTCACTGAATCTTATAAAAAATACTATATTACTAGTTCATAATGTTAATAAATAATTTCTTAAAATTTTGTGAAGATATTGTTTAAGAATAGTTTAATTTTACTATGCTTTTGTATCAATTCAATTTGATTTTATAATAATAACAAATAATTGAAACAATTCTATTTTACTATTTTTTTAATTATTTTTGTATTCAAATCATTTTTTTTTCTCTCACTGTATCGTTTGAAAGACTCTGCTCATCCCTTATTAAAAAGAAGGATAAGCTCCGTCAAAAGAGGGGAGATGTTATGTCCAACCCTAGTTAGATAAAAGCGCTGACTCGATTATTATATTTACTATAAAAGCCTAGAGTTTGAGGTAATCGAGGCAGTGCAGTTCCAACCCATATTAAGTGCATATCGCACACGCCGTTCGCGGTTTTTTGTACATTTTTTGTATTAATTTAATATTGGGGAAATAAACCAAAGGAACTTCTGGGATTGGGTGTAAAAGTTTTTTTTAAAAACACCTTCAGAGCGGCCCTCCTAACAGTGTGTTTGTTAGTTTGTTCTGCTTTCACGCACCAACAAAACAAATAATAATTATATTTTTTTGCATAGAAATATTATTAGTCCGAAACAAAATTTTTAGTATTAGGTGTATAATAAAGATTAAATAAATAAATAAAAATAAATAAATGACAAAGGCTATTAGTATTAGAGATCATATTTCACTACACCTGACATTGACTGGGAGCGAATTTCAAAAGCCATTAGTCGGCACTTTGTTATCCTTTTATTTAAGGCGATAGCAATAAAGCATATAATATAAATAAATTAATGCTACTTTTATCCATGTGATGTAGTAGCCTGCCTATACGACGTTTGTATTTCGTCTAATTTTAGGAATTAGGAATTTATAATTAAATACCTAGTACCAGACACGCAATAGGTTCCAAGTGACCAATTTCTAATATAGCCTTTATAGTCTCAAAAAGGTCACTTGTATAAAATTATTTTTGATTTTAAATAAAACTAAGGAACTTCCAAACACATTTTACTGTGAATCTCGCAATTATTGTGCATCGGCAGTCATAGCCATGTAAACCAGTAAGCCAGAGATCATTTCAGATAAACGCCTGATACCTGTGCTCCAAAAATATTTTTATAAAAATATTCACACTATTAAAATTAAAATAAAAGCTCGGCACATCTACACAAATATAACTAATGGCTTTCAATGTTAACCTGTTCACACAAATATCTTGTTATAATTGTACCTCGGCACTCATAACAGAGTGAACCAGTAAGCCAGACCACATTCCAGATAAACACCAACGTCGAGACGTATCCATATAAAGATGACATTTTTTTAAATAAACAAATGAGGAGCCATTAAACTTAAGTTCATTTTCCACAGCTGTGTGGTGGTGATGTAATTCATCATCACATTTCGTCCCGTGGGTGTAGTTAGAGGGGACTATGGGAAATGTCAGAAAAAATTATGGCTTCCTTTAGATGGCGACATATCTTCCTCTCATCCTCATGTATACCTTTAGCATACTCAGGTGGACTCATACTGAACTTAACGCCCTGGATAGAAAATTCCGCACTACCATGACGTCCCATAGGATGCATCATCCGAGATCGTCGGTAATGAGGCTGTACTTGCCGCGAAAGCATGGTGGGCGTGGCTTTCTGAGCGCGCTCACTATGCATAATATGCGAAGTGTACAGCCTTCATCATTACTTCTTAGCGATATCGGATGATCCATTCTATAATGACGTCATTTCTAGTGATAAATTGCTTACCCCTCTATCCTTAACCAACGAGCAATGGTAGGAACCAGCAGTACATAGCATTTCCAACCGGGGACCGTATGGAAGGAGAAGGAGCTCCACGGGAGATACTACATGGCTCTACTTGAGCCTTTTGTAGATACAGTCATCTCCCTCAACTGGCTACGTTTCGGTGACCTCTTCTGGGAAACCAAGGGGTTTTGTCTGTGCAATACAGGATCAGGGTAATAAGACTAATAACTATCGGTGATACATCCTCCGCGCAAAAGATGGCACCGTCGACATCTGTCGAGCTTGTCGTCATTCCTGTGATTCACTTAGGCATGTTATCTCCGGTTACTCGGCGCTTTCTAACTTTTTGTTTATGTATGTTCTGTCCCCCGATTTCGCGAAGATGCCTGAAGCCTGAACCGATTTGGAAAATTATTTTTTTGTTTGAAAGAATATATTTTCCAGATAATCCCACGGTAATCGATGATGGTCAGATCAGGATCTGATGATGGGATCTTGGAGAAATCGGGGGCACTGTTCAATAAATGACAGCAAATAAACCGCGATTGCTGCTATCGCCTATCCATGCATTCTTTACACAATCACACAATATAATATCACGCCTGTACCCACTAAAGGGACATGACTCTCAACTAAAAATGGTAACATAAAAAACCTTTTTGAAAAAAATATAACAATTTCTAAAACAAACACAAAAAAGTGTAACATAATTATGTTTTCTTTATGTTTTTGTATTTTACTGTAGGTTATGCAAATATTACTGTAGGTACTATGTATTCTAAATAGGTATTTACTTTTCATAGCTAGTTAGCCCACAGGCAACTCCCCGAAGTATGTGTCAGCCAGTGTCAGGATAACTGCTTTTTCGACAGAGCGATTTTTAATGTGAGTGGGGCTTTTATATAGGTTAATTAAATAAATAAAAAATGTTAGTTTGTAAATTGTTTACTGATTGTTTGTGTTCAATAGCGGTTTGAAATATGCTCTTAGTACTGAGAAAGTTATCAACAATAGGCATTGTGTCACTGCAGGGACAAGCACAAACGTCTATCAAAATAGTGACGTATATAAACGGAATACTAACAGCACAGACTTCCTTACAGAAGTCCAAAGAACACGTCTAGGCAAGGTAAGTAATTAGAAGATAACTACAATTTAGAGATCGATTCTAAATCAAATTCACAGTACAGACACAATTAGCGAAATATGAATAAAATTTTGATTTATTTTGTGATAGATAACGCTAGTTGAAAACTAAACACTGTATGGGAATGGCATCACTGAACGAGTCAGGTGGTCAGTCCAAATAAATAAAAGGCGCGATTGTACATAGAAAGAGATTCGTTACGAAACGTTTGTAGCCTAGGGGGCTTGGCCTGTTTATGCTATTCATAACGAAGGCTATAAAATATGTAGGTACAACTTAGAAACTAAATCCTATGTGTACTTATCTGTATTCATAATCCAATATCTAAGGTTGATGCGCTCCTTAGTTTTTATATAGTTCGTATTATTCTGTAATAAATTAAATCTAATCCAAAATATACTATAATACCATAGCAAAGCTACTACTATTTTATTTTGTAGTAGCTTATATACTAGTATAGTAAATTATATATAAAAATATGAGTATGTCTGAGGTAAGGTTACATATAAACAAATATTTTGCCAAGTGCGAATCGGACTTCCGAGCTTCCGAGATTACAAGATTTAAATACTACTATCGATATACATATTACTATAGATCAAAAAAAGCCAAAAATACACGTTTCTTTTTCTAGTAGAAAATCCTTTAATTTCAAATTTATTTTTACCACTTGCTGTTATAGCGGCAACAGAAACACACGTTCTGTGAAAATTACAACCATCTAGGACCTTCCTACCGGTATTCGGTATTTCGGATCATGAGATGCAGCAGCGCTCCCAAACAGACACACGGACAGTGGAGGTTCCGTAATAGGGCCCTGCTACCCTTCGGGTACGGAATCCTAAAAAGTACTAAGTTGTCCACTCACATGTGTATGATTCTTTCTTCAAAGGACCATATTAGCCTGGTTCTCGTCATACGAGAACCAGGCTAATATGACCAATATAATACCTGGACTGACCTCTCTGAGTTTGTTTCGGCAGATCGGGTGCTTCTTCTCAGTTTCATGTTTTTGTTGTGTTAAAGTGTTTAAAAAAAAACAACTTACAAAACACATTTTATTTATCATTGACTGCCCTTCTTATATTATTATGTGCTTACATAAATTACATTAGGTATATTAGGATATGAGATTCCTATACGTAAGCACGATTATCGAAAATCTAAAAATTACCTATTCTAATTAAATTAATAGATAATTTTAAGATTGTCGATAATCGTGCTTATCTAAGAGATGTTTTCGTTAGTTGGCAAATTAAAGTAGTTAAGTACCTAATGTACTACCTATATCAAAGTTCATTATTATGTACCTACCTGTTTTCAATTTTAACTAAATGTGCTTCAACAAATTTATAGGCACATTTTAGCAGCTATATTCATCCCGGCTTCAGCAATGGACACGAATAAAAGGAAGCAATTTTTCTAAATAAAGATGTAGATATGTATTACAACCATAAATAGATAGTAGTGGCTAACCTAGTGAGTATGTGTGAGTGCGCGCTGCGCCCCCCCCCCCCCTCCGTCCGTCCGACTGATCGGGGAAACAATTTGTAGCGAAAGGCAAGATGTTTTATAACAAAAACGGGCGCGCGAAATTTTATAAACAGACCTTTGGTAGTCTGGATGTCATGAAAAATCTACTGAATTTATCTGTTTAAAATAAAATTATTTGCATTTTTGAACAACTAACTGTTTTGCAATTTTCGTTCTTCTTATGGTATTTATTTCCGCCTAAAGATTTTTCTTCTTTCTCTAAAGATTGAAATTCGGAATTTTCGACGCTTATAACTTTTAAACATAATCTTTCTTTACTTTTTTGTTTCCCTACAGGGCTAGATAGTGATGAGACAAATTGAAATCACTTTCTATTTTTGAACGTACACCATCAAACAGTGGAGTAATCGCCGGACTACGTTTGTATGGAAGAATAAGCGACTAGTGTACCCTTAACATAAAAATATTGTAGTACTTAAAGTATATTATTATAAAACCCTGCGTAAAAAGAAGGGATTAATGTTTTTGAAATTAGCTGCTTTAAATCTTTCTTCTTATTTTCACTTATTTCTCGTTTATTAAAATAGGCACTTTGAAGTGTTATTTCCGTCGTTAGTTTCATTTTCTTCCTTTTATTTCTTACATTAACGTCATTGTAGTCTTTATCCTTGTATGATGTCTTATAGAAAAATAAGGTAGGGTTTTCTTTAGTTACTTTTAAGACTTTTATTTCATTCCAATTAACATTCTGTCCATCTGTATTTATTGTATAATTGTATCCCCACTCTTCTTGTAACGTTTTCATATCATAAAATGATTGATAATTCATCTCATGCACAATTAATGGAGGTTGAGACTTTTTGGCATTCTTAATCACAGCAATGTACTGGTCGGGTGTATATATCGGGCCAGATTTTAAGTTTTTCTTAATTTCTTTCTCAACGAGGCTATGCACGCTATCAGCCTCATTTTGCGTGTGGCCCCTGATTAAAAATGTATGCGTAATGTTCTTAACATTTAATTTTTGCACAGCATATAAATAAGGAGATGTTATTTATTTATTTTTATTCCGTCCACAGCAATTGTCGGAATAAAAAATCACTTCTTTTATGTCACCATCTTCGTCGCTCATAGCTTTCAGATATGCCCATACACAAGATCCGATCTCTACCGCACCACGTTTAGCATCACTCTCTGTCCAAAAATAGCAATGCACATTTTTGTAGGCTACTTTAGATTCCTTTGGGCGCCAATTCAGTTAGGGTTAAATTATAGCAATTAAGTTTAGACTTATAGTAAAAGGAGGAACTGTTACCTTTTGGGCACTGGAACACTGCCTCTAAATCATACACAGCTACTCTCATATTCTTATCCACTTTTTTGCGATCATTAACCTTCTCGACCCTACTATACTCCTTGTCTTCTATATGTTTTAAGTATTTCTCTTCCATATCTTTTTTTTTTGATTTTCATTAGAATTAGAATAAGAATTACAAAGATCACATTGATCCTTTTTCGGTTGAAAAATGACAGATTAAATTCATTTGTAAATATTTTATAGTAGGTTATATATGTACCTATTGGTTTATTCTCTTTTTCTTGTTCTATTTTAAAATCATTGTGTAAATCTTTAATAGTTTTGTTACCTTCTATAAATTCTTTCGTTGTAGAAGCTCGTAAGTAATGAGATTCAAGCTTGGGGATAGAATTAATGTGCCTCATGATCAATTTTTTTATGGTGTTGATGTGTTCCTCTCAAATCATTAAAATCATTTTCATTAATTCTGTTCTGTACCGTAAAAATCATGGGATCTGAGATATCTAAAGTTGCTTTATAAAAAGTTTTGCAACTGATCATTTCACTCTCGATTTTAAAATGAAATGCTTTGTTGTTGTGTCTGGGTCTTTCAGCATTGGTATATTTACACCGAGGCTTAACATCAACCATACTCGCATTTATATACGCCCTTGTGCTTTACTAAATCACCAAAATTCCAAAACGTCTGAAATAGTTAATGATTTCTTATATTTACGCGAACACTACACATTGAAATAATACTAGTTTTTACGGAATTTATCGCGTATATTTAACTTTTTAATTACCACCTTGAGCCATACTGTGTACAGAAAAAAGACCCACACAGATAGATATTTAAACGGTGATTCTCACCACCATCCTTCACAGTTAGCTACCGTGTGTATATCTTTGTTTCAGAGAGCACGAGGGATCTGTGACAGTAAACACCTGGCTGCAGAGCTCCACCATGTCAAGCAAGTTTTGCATGACAACAAGCTTCGAGTCCCGCGCCTACGTCACAGTGAACGAGTGAAGCCGGCCACAGTTGAGCGTGTACCTGCTGTACTACCATATGTTAGAGGAGTCACTGACAAGATTGGCTACATCTTGAAGCGCGCTTCCATCAAAACATACTTCAAGCCGCTGAAGAAGATTGGTCAGTTTTTACCATCAGTCAAGTGTAATATCCCTCTGCAAGATGCAGGAGTGTACAAGCTTGATTGTGAATGTGGTCTCTCTTACATAGGACAAACTAAAAGACCAATAAAAACCCGCGTTAAAGAACATATAGCTGATGTGAAGAATCGACGCTCCGGGAAGTCTGCAGTCTGTGAACACGTACAGGATCGCCCCCGTCACTACATCAGATTTGATAGACCGCAAATCCTCGCTAAAGAACACCGATTCCTTCCAAGGATGATTCGCGAGGCTATTGAAATCAAAAAACATCCTAATTTCAATAGAGAAGATGGCTGGGTGCTACCATCTGCTTGGGATCCTATAATAAATAAAATTAAAATCCAACCCAAGCATACAACTGCAAGACTTCAAGATACCATAAGTTCATACTGCATAGATCGGAACAAAAGTTAAATTTTAATCTATGGTAACCGCGGTTAACTATGACATATGGACGTTGAACATCTCAGTCCCGCCCGTGACCATGAGTGCTGTAAAGCGTTCGAAACGTCGGGTAATTAAAAAGTTAAATATACGCGATAAATTCCGTAAAAACTAGTATTATTTCAATGTCTGAAATAGTTTGTATCTTTCTTCTATATTTATCTTTGTAGTACATTTAAGCCTGCATTTATCCGTGCAAGGTTCTTTGAGATACCGAGTAGAAACACTCTTTTGAGTTTTCGACTGCGATACATATGATTTTCCCTTATTACGCATACGTTTGATTTTATTCTGTTTCCATTGAGAAGGATTTTTCGTACGTTTGTGTCCTTTATTCAGTGTAGATGTAGCCCTTCCTGAATTTGAAAAACTGGTAGGAGAAGAGTTCGATTTGTCAAAGAAATAGTTCCTCTTTTTTCTTGGCTTAATATTTACATATGTGGGATCTGTATCGCTTAAGTCAATGTCACTTTCATCAGTATTTAACATAAGAGACGTGTAATAATTTTGGACCTTATATAACTTCCTGGGGTGATTATTAAATTGCTGAAAGATAAACATTAAAATTAAAAATAACATAATATTTTAAACAACAGCAAATATTGTATTTTTTACAGCACCCTAACTACTGGCTAGCACTAACTACTTATAAAATGATCACTTACGTTTCTTCTATAAGACAGTTGGTCTGGAGGTGTGTTTTCTATAATATCGTCATCTGTTTCATCAATAATAACATGTCTGGTAGTAAGTAAATGAGAGTCACTTTGTTGTTTTTTTCGTGGACTATCCAATTCGGAACTTAGTGACGATGAGTTAGAAGAGGATGAGCTAGATGAACAAGAAGATGATGAGTCCGAAAGCGAATTTAAAGATGATGAACTTGATAAAGATTGACGGGCACAATAATCTTCATTTTTATTTTCTGCCTCAGTTATCATAGCGTATTGTGTAATATTGTCTTCATTGTCGGACAATGTAATATCACTATCGTAATAAGGCACCAGGCTTTTAATACACTGTGAGTTTTGAATGTGAGATTTCTGCAAATAATATACATTATTAGTTTCTACAAAATAGTATTGAGGAGATAGTAATAATGTATAGTTGTTTTTTTTTTTCATAATTTATTTCTACTTACTGATATAGATGCATCAATTCTTTTATCCAAGCTATCCACGACTGATACCGCTATCATATTTTTACCTTTTGGATCTATCTTGTCCTTCATTTCAATAGAATCACCGGTTTCATTTTGTACCTATAATTAATAAAACTAATTTGCATCATTATCATTAGGGATGGGCCGAATATGGATTTCACCGAATACGAATATTCGGCCGAATGTTCGGTAAAATTTTTACCGAACCGAATATTCGGCCGAACATTATTTGGCAGGATAACCTCGGGACTTAACCAATTTATGTCGAAACTTGTTACCGTAAAGCGCGCGGGATTAGCGCCGGACCCTGCCTCTCGCTTCCCGCCACACCTGACATGTTATTGCATTATCTAGTACTGAGGAAATTGCCGGCACATGCTTATGTTTTGACTTTTAACTATTCTTGTAATAAAAAAGTATTTCGCTGTTTTATTCTTAATTAAAGTTAAATTTATAGCCTATATACGTCCCACTCCTGGTCACAGGCCTCCGCTCATTTCTGAGAGGGTTATAGGGCAAGGAATTGTCCACCGCACTGCCCCAATATGCTTGTTGGTGAACTTTACATGTCTTTGAAATAATATTTTTCTTATTTCTCGGACACGCAGGTTTCCTCACGATGTTTTCAAAATTTTGGTAAATCAGCACTTAAAATTGCAATTAATTATTTCATTGGTGCCAGCGGGGATCGAACTCAGTTTGGTCGTGCACTGTGAAATTTACAGCGAGCGCTAACCATCTGAGCTACCATGGCTCTTTATTCTTAGTGTATAGGGTAAAGAGCCGTAAGAATTTTATTCTTAGTGAAAATTGATAATTATATGATAAAAATGAGCGGCAGGAGATTTACTATTTGGACTTATTTTAGAGAAACTGACGACCAAAGTAAAGTGAATTGTACTAATGTAATTTAATGTTTCTTTGTTTGATTCCAAAAACATTTTATCAAGTTTCTATTTGCCATAATCGGAAATAAATCCACAGGGCCTCAAAAAACATAAATGTATAGATTTATGCATTTGAGGCACTCTTAGAGTAAGTAGATTTAACCCATAAATAAAATATACTTTCAACAGTAAACTACATCGCATTACTTAATTCGTACATTTCAATACATTGGACACTATGAAAATGTTCGGTTCGAATGTTCGGTGATTTAGCCGAATATTCGGCCGAATACGAATATTCGGTAAACATGCCGAATATGGCGAATACCGAATATAAAACGAATATTCGGCCCATCTCTAATTATCATGCTACTGTGTTAATAATTATTATAACTACAACAATTTCCTGACAGGTTATCCTTTTCGACCCATACCGGGAATTGAACCCGTCGATCCCGAAATTATACCAAAAAGTCAACGAACCAGTTAATATTAAAATAAATAAAATTAATGTAAATCTAAAATTACTGACCTCGTGATAGAAATCCTTATTGCTATTGTTGCAATTCTCTATTAAATTATAATTTCCAATAGTATTTTTATTATCTTGCATGGTATTTTCTACAATCAATCCTAAAATCTTTCGAGCTCTCGAAAACATTTTATAACCTAAACAGAATTTTAAAAGCCGATATTACATTCGTCATTTAGTAAAATAGTGAAATAAGTACAAACGGAGCGAAAGTCGTATCTAATAAATTTAATAGTAAATAGTAATAAATGTAAAAACTACTACGTTTCTAGTAAATTGTAGTACAAAACTGAAATAAAACTTAGTTACTCAAGTTTTGTTTCTACATTTTAATATTAAACTGCATTTATTCGAAATGATTTCGTATTTGATACGATATAATTTATACAAAACTGTCAAAATTAAGTCATATTGTTCACGCTAAAAAATACATTTACTTTTCTAATAAGATAAAATAAGTCTAAATAGATGCAATTTTTGAATAAAATAAAGCATGCAATGTTCCTTTAATTATTTTGTGTTAATTTAAGTAGCTATAAGTACCAGATATTGGAAACGATGAACTGTTGTGTTGCCGACAAACTGGCTTACAGTTTGGCAAAATTTAAAATACTTATAAATAATGTACACTTTTTATTAGAATAAATTTAAAAAAAAATATAAAATAACAACCTGATACTAAAACAGCGAGTTATTCTGGTTTATTTCACTTACTTTAAAATGTTTCAATGTCTTAACTGGAA
Organism: Parnassius smintheus behrii; assembly: GCA_036936625.1. Taxonomy (NCBI): domain Eukaryota; kingdom Metazoa; phylum Arthropoda; class Insecta; order Lepidoptera; family Papilionidae; genus Parnassius; species Parnassius smintheus. The sequence continues at coordinate 4,329,925 of JAUPFT010000031.1, forward strand.
CAACGCCGGCGCATAACTGAACTGAACTTGCTCACTTTACTGGTATCGACTTGTTCGCGCGCGTTAATCAAAGAGAGAACGACGATCGTCTAACTCTGTCATTTTTAGCGTTATTGAGTCGGCTGTTGGACTGTACCTATTCTCCTGACGAAGTTAATGCGGTTTATGATGAAAACTCGAAAAATAAAAAGTTAATGTTGAGTTAATTCAGTTTATGAATAAAGGTGCGATATATCCTCAATAAAGAATCAAAACGCAGATACGAATGCCTCGTTTCCAGTTAAAAATTTTCGGTTCTCTACACTCACCGTACGAAACACAGCAGTATCAAACTAGTATCCTGTGATAGCGTGGTCTAGGGATAAACGAGCGTGCGGCGTAGGTAATAGGATTAATGCACCGATCCTATTACCCACCCCATTATAAGGATTTACTTTAATAGTCGCTTTACAAGCGGATGGACCACCGTAATGTCTGATTTATGTGGTCGACAAATATTGTCGACCACATAAATCTGACATTACGGTACTACACACTACACCACCGAAGATGTGGTGAATCCAGTACGTAAAATTTGAATTAACAATTTCATCATTGTTAGTGGCGATCGAACCTCGAGTAGCTCACGTGTTGTGAACTTTACGGCAACCCTTGAGCATCGACGGCTACTATGTACGTTTATTTGTTATAGAATAAGTGTCATAAACGACTAGATATCATATTACATAAGACTAGCGACCCGCCCTGGCTTCGCCTGTATAAATGTGTAGTTATATTTATTTCATAAATTTTACCAAATACTAGATATCATAATACATGAGACTAGCTACCCGCCCTGGCTTCGCCTAGATAAATGTGGAGTTATATTTATTTTATAAATTTTACCAAATACTAGATATAATAATACATGAGACTAGCGCCCGCTCTGACTTCGCCTAGATAAATGTGGAGTTATATTTATTTTATAAATTTTACCTAATACTAGATATCATAATACATGAGACAAGCGACCCACCCTGGCTTCGCCTGGATAAATGTGGAGTTATATTTTTTTTTATATTTTTTACCAAATACTAGATATCATAATACATGAGATTAGCGACCCGCCCTGGCTTCGTCTGGACCACAGAACACTTAATACAGCTAGGTCTGGATATTGTGGAGTTATATTTTTTATTAATCTTTCTTTTTCTCAAAAACTTCAAAATTTTTTGTATAAAATATAGCGGTAATCACACCTGAAAGTACTCTCTATCTGTTCGTAAAGTTTCATCTCAATCGATTCAGCATCTTGAAGATTAAACCGAACGACAGACAGAGAAACATTTTGCAAACAATTATTGTTATCTTTGCTTACAAATAACTCCCTGAGCGCAATGCACAGGAAAGAACAAGGCAGTTATTTCTATATTATAGACAGCTACTTCATATAATTAACACGCATAAACCAAGTTTGGGGTTATGTAAAACATTTACTAATTACGTGCAGCGTTGTTACTTACAGTACCGGTGAAGTGGCGGTGTAAGAAAATTCATATCGTCCCGTGTGTGTCGTAAAAAACAACAATTTGTTTTTAAATTGTGAAGTAAAAATATCCGTGTTTTTTATTTGTATATTTTTTATTTTTTTCAACATAACTCACACATGTAGGTTTCCTCGTAACGTTTACCTTCACCTCCGAGCACGTGAAATCGGTACTTAAAATTGCAATTAAAAATTTCATTATTGCCGGCGGAGATCGAACCCTGGTTGCACGCTTACTGTGAAATTTACAGCAAGCTCTAAGCTCCTGAGCTACCACGGTTTCCTCACAGAAATGATAGGAGCTACGTGTACAGCTGTAGGATGTTTATGGCCGTAATTTTAACTTTTATCTGTGGTAACAATTGTGCACTGATGCGCACAAACCCTTGAATTTAGCCCGGCCACTAATTAATTCCCTTTCGAAAAGGCTTTAGTCCTTTGACAGGTAATGATATCATTTCTTATGTTCTTCATTATATAATACGAATCAGTTTTGTAGGCAGATGACCTTACTTCTACGTGGTTCCGCTATTCAAATCTTTAAAAAAATACAATATACATATAGTTCATATTTGTGTCCGGCGGCTTCGTGTGTGTGTGTGTCGCAAGTATTGTTAACCTGTTCGCTTGATTATGCTCGGAAGGCGAATTTAGTCGATTCGCCGGTTGGCTCGCGACATAAAATGGCGGGAAAAGCAAATTTTTTGCTATCTTGCAAATTTTGCTATATTTTCACTTTGAGACAATATTTATGGATAAAACTTACAGGAATTCCTATTGAATGTATAAACTATCGAATAAAACTAATTTTAGTTGCTATAAATTGTAATAAAATTCATAACTTACCCTTTATTTACCATAGTAGTAGTAGATACTTCACTTTTAGTCTAAAATTACTACTTAATTTGAATTCTACATGGTTGTTTTTGGAGAAACCTATATGAAAATGTTTGGAAATATGTAAATTTTTATGTTTTATGTGTTTCTATTCGTTACTCATATCAATATATAAAAATAAAAAAAATAAAAAAAAAACGAAATTAATTTTTATCTGTATGAGAATTCCGAATAATATTTCAAATATATTTTTGTGTGAATTTGAAATAAGTACAACGTCAAGTTATTTGAAATACGTTATAAAACTATTTTTTAGTTACATTTTACACTAAAAACTTATGAGAATTGTAAAAATGACACATTTTTGACCCAACCGCTAAAATGGGCCTTCCCGATTTCGAAGTATATTTGGCACTTACTTTTCAATTGTTATGCCACAAATTATATATCTACATTTTTGTTTTATTACAAGGAATACATAAAAGTATAAAACTCACCTTTTTATTTCAAAAACACACAGAGAAACGGAGAAATCACTCAGAAATAACTCACGCACTACCACGCACTACTGTTGTAAAAAGCCATTACGTCAGAATGATTTTTATGTGTATGTATTTTTAGAATTGAAATTGACAGATTATGGTACCAAATTAAAGAGTATGTCTTTGTCTATGTCTGTATTATACATTTCAGTATAAATTTGTTATAATTTTTAATGACAAACCTTTTTTTGTCGGGTTTGCCTCATAAATTATGAGTGGTACTAATGTGTATCCTTGTCGAGCGGGCGGAGGGCGTTGCGTTTGGCACATGTGTACCACTATCGAGCAACTTTTGTTCGCTACTGAAGAACAGAGTTATTTTTTTACAGAATAAGCCTCACAAACAAGCACACAGTTCACCTGCTGATAAGTGGATGCTGTGGCGTAAAGAATCTCTATCTACTCTTGAAAATAAAACAATGCAGATGCTTTATCTCCAGATAGATATGAGATTTAGATGGAATCCTAGTGTAATGCAAGTGAAATGCTAGTGAGTGTACTAATTAAATAAGACGTTTTAATTCAAGCTGGCCGAGTATTTGTCTGTATTAAAATTGACCAATACAGCTTCGTGGTTGACTAAACATTACCAAATTATTCGACTCAATGTGCACTGGCTCACAAAATGCGACCAATTTATTTTTCCACTATAATATGGCTTCCGGTACATATGACATAATTGCCAATAAACGTTACAAAAATACGAATAAATATTCCGACAGAGGCGACAGAGTGAAACCAAACAGCAGATGGGCAGCATCGACTTCATAGTAACGATAAAAAAACCTGCGGTTGTCAACCCGTCCTCCAAGTGTAACAACTATGTAGAAAAATATCCCTCGTATGAGGCTATCTATTGGGGTGCCTATGCTCAGCAGTGGACTTTTGTAGGATGTAACGGTTACGGTAAGTATTTTACAAAGTGTGCCTTTTAAAGTGACGACGCCTAGAAGATTCTCTATTTTCTACCAGCGACACGTCCCGACTGTGCCTATATAATATAGCCTCAATCACTCCCGGCACTGCTATGTCTCACAGTAAAGTTTCATTAATATTAGCTCAGCCATTCTGAAGATTAACTCGGACAGACCGACATACAGTTAATTTTTTTAATGGTTACCCACGTTTTATTAGCATGCAAATAACCCCTCAGCTCAATTAAAAGCTTTTGTTTATATTTATATATAACACCTACAATCTACCTATTTTACAGGCATAATGTCTAAAACGTATCTCTCTAACCGTAAAGTGCCATCATCTTGAAGCTAAGGTTACGACCTTCTTCAACACGTTGAATAGGCCCTTCATTCAAGAATACACTGGGTTTCTTGTCAGCTGTTTTATTCATTTATTGCGGTGATCCTAATGTCATGTAATTTGTCTTAGATGGCCTTAATACAGGAGAATTTATCTTTGACCATTCTGCAATGCAATTTAAACCACTGTTTATTTTGTCTATATTATGTTTATTATATTTTCTTGATCGTGTACTTTTTTGACCGACTCATTGGTTTAGTGGTCGTAAGCGCGGTTGCGAATCATGAGGTGCCGGGTTCTAATCCCGGTTAGGGCCAAAACCAGTTTGAATTAGTCATTAGGTTATTTTATTTTAGTTATTTTACTATAGTTATTAGGTTTTCTCTATCAAGAAATTCTCACTAGTAGGCCGGAGCCAATACGTTGGCGCTCTTTTAACCCCGTGCCTCGAAAAGCACGTAAAGCCGTTGTTGCTGCGCTCTCTCTGTCCGTGTCGGACAATGAGAGTGCACCTGTGCTTGCGCGTACATTCGGGCACTATAATCCTGTCCTGTGCATATGGCTAGTCTTCGTTTAGACCGACTACCGTCGGTTCGAATTCAGTAATTGATTTTAAACTAACTTCCCGATGAGCTGGATACTTTTTTATTTCTTTATTAATGGGCTTAATCACAATGTGAGAACTGGATACTTGAAATTTTGAACATAGCTCAAAGTGGGATTACAATGTAGAAATGACGGAGAAATGTATCTATGGTACGTTAAACTATTTTTTCCTCTATACTTATTATTCATGTTTTCTTTGTTAATTTTTATTGTTTTTCTGGTATAAAAACTGAGTGTAAGTTGTAGTTTAAGATATTTGTTTCTGAAAAAGAGTACATAGCATTCACTTACATGAGAAACTTAACTTAGAAGACACATTTTCAAGATGTTAAATGAACCTTTCTGTTGACGTCTCTGTATTGTTGTATGGCCCCATTTACAAAATGATGCTATAAAAAGGTCATAGTTTAACTGCAGTGATTGATATTCAATCAGATAAAGTACACTATACACCTGATGGTAAGTAGATACTGTAGCCATAGACATCTTCATTTATCCTCAATTACGAATCAATGCGCGGATACGTTTTCGTTTACATTACGTTTTCAATTCTCTGGATTAAAATAGAATGTCTCGTTTCGAATACTAAGGATCTCCATTTCCCTACACTCACACGAAACACAGCAGCATTAATATTCTATTTTACACTGGTATTGTGTTCGAGCGTGGTCCTTCCCGGGTCGAGCCGACTCATTCATAATACAAATAATTAGATGCAGCATATCTCGTAAAAATTTTTTACTAAATGAAGCTAATATAACTAGGAAGTTACGAGACAAAATGTCAATTTATTAACGAAAATTCCTGTTTAAAAAAAATTACGGCTATTTCGTAAATTTACGGCTGCAGTAATGAGTTTAAAGTGCTTTCATTAAACTACTCGGTTGTCTTTATTTCAGGTTGAGCGGAACTTTTATTATAACTTCTCTCAGGCGACGGTAGTTAAGCCAGAGCTTTGTTTTACCGCTATAGTTGTGACAGACAAACATAATGACAAACTTGGTCGATTTAGTATTTACCATTGTAAATACTAAATCATGACATTTCATAGAAACTAAATAATTTCGCGTAAGAAAAGCCAAGTTAAAATAGCTTTAAAAGTTTACCTGATCGAATAGTTAGTAGTTTTAAAACTTATTATTTCTTCTTCTTCTTCTTAGTATCTTTAAATCCCAAAACTAGAAATGGGTCCTAATTCGTTGTAGGGAAGATTTTTTTATCGTCACGCTTGGCTGAAGTGACAATCACAGTACCAGACCTTTCGCAGCTCTGATGCTGCTACCAGTTACCGTGACGTCAATCATACACCACCACCTGTCGGAAGTTTTACCGTGTAGTGGCGGCGTAAGAATTTCTACAACCCCATATTTATTAAAAGCCTACTACCCAAGCCTATACTTTACGAAATAAAAGTAGTTAATTGTCTTGATTTGATAATTGATAGAATCAGGCGTTACTTTGCGGAAATCTATTATAATAAAGATATTAATATTTACTTTGCAAGCATCCGCTAAATTAAATAAAATGATGTGTCTTCCCTAGATTGAAGAGCACCACCCGTCCTCCCTCAAATGCGTGCACTAATCACGTCACCACAAATCCCAGAACCACTACTCCCAACACCACTACTCCCAACACCACGCCAAGTCAATAATCTTAGCGGTCAGCCGTCGTAAAGTCAACATAATCTGAAGATGCTTCGTGTAGAGGCGAAATACGTGTCGTATTATCGTCGATGGTGTGTCTTTCCTATAATAATGGTGTTTGGAGTAGCAGTGCTGGGATTTGGCTTCTTACAACCAGATGACCTCGAAGTTCTGCTGTGATTTTAAATTTTACAGTTCTTTGATTAGTTTGGGTAATAATATTAAAGTTTAGTTTATCAAACGTGATAATATTGTAGCACAAATATTTGATAATCCGAGCAACCGTATTTTCATAATGACAAGAGATTTCTGCCGAGTCATCGCCTATTTTCTGTAAGAACATGACACTTCGCGGTCGAGCCACATTGTCGATAAAGCCATAAAATAGCTGTCTCTACCACGTGTTCCATAGAATTGCGATTTGACAGCTTCATTGGCATTAGGGTTGTTTTGATGATGCTCACCGCTGAACATGTCTCCCCCAAAGCAACCGCAAATGCAATACAATGACAACAGTCAATGACCCGTTAAAATATACCTTAGATGAGGTTATAAATATCTCCAGTCGACACAGCTATAACTTAGTTCTTTATTAAAGTACAAAATACTCGTAAATATCGCGCCACAAGATATACGGCTAATTTTATCCGATAGTGTACAAATACGCAGTAGCGCCGGATGATCCAGTATACTGTTGTATAGCTCACGTAGGTGTTATTTACCTGTGGAGTACTCATGTAGTACACTTAGATCGCTCTTTGTAAGTGCATAGTCTTTGTTTAGAGTTGGCCAAAGTGTAATTAAATGTTTTTTTAATATCTTTGTAGTGACCGCGACTTCGCGATTATGGACCAAATAATAACCGAAGTCTGAGTAACGTTATGGAAGTTTTCAAATGACTGTGCCGTTATTAAATTTCATTTAAATGCTGTAACAATAAACATGAATGGGTTTATTTTTAACTCGTTTTTATTATTTTGTCCCGTTCCTGTTGTTTGTGATTTTCATTCAATTTTATAATATGGTTTTAGTCTAGTTCCAGACGTTTCAACCATCTTAAATTTTATGGACGTACTAACACCCGATAACAATAAAATAATTAGTTCAAAGTATTCTTACGAGGATCAGCAAAACTCATATGAGTGAAAGTATTAAAGTTTTTTTAAACTCAATTGTTAGTAACTTTAATATTAATGTTATTTACTTCTATACTGTTCAATCTAAATAAAAATTTAAAATGTTTTGGTTTTTTTTAATAAAACTGCTATAAAATAGTTTTATTCTATTTGTAATGTTCGCGTAAATATTAGAAAACATAATTACGTACTTTTATCAAAATTCCACTGCTGAATGTAGGCCTTAACCATCGAATGCCTCGAAGTTAGAAGTGCGTGTGCGTGCGTGTGCGTGCATGTGCGTGCGTGTTATTTTAGTAAAGATTATAAGTTCTTCCGTATGATATTTTAACGCGAGGATATTCCAATATATGTACTAGTATACCACTCGATACAGTTCCAACTCCATTATCACAACCACAAAAATAGCTGTGCACCCTCACCAAAATGTATCCTATAGTACACGGAATGATTGACTACCTTACACCCGTGTTCATGTGTTCTGGTCTGCAGGTTATATTGAGCCAGTAAAACTACAGACTGTTAGGTATTGCATCGTAGTTCAGACGTGACGAAGCATTTGTAGCCTTCTTTATTTGAAGTTCGTTGCATTTAAATACCGTAAATTATATATTATGAGACCAACTCTAGATATATTCTTTTATACGTGGTAGAGCCATGCTGCAGTTATATTAGTAGTATAGTTGTAGCACGAATGGGTCGGCTCGACCGGGGAAGGACCACGCTCTCACAGAATACCAGCGTGAAATAGTAGCTCAATACTGCTGTGTTTCGTATGGTGAGTCTAGAGACAGGAGGCCCTTTTTACTGGAAACGAGGCATTCCAACTTATTTCTCACGGGTGACAACGCATCTGCATTTTGATTCGTAATCGAGGATAGATGTAGATGTCTATGGGCGGCATCAACTACTTACCATCAGGTAGACTGTGTGCTCGTTTGTCACCCTATCCTATAAAATAAAAACACCGCCATTACACGCTATGATCCTTTCTCACCTCCTATTACACAGTTAGTAACGAAGTAATGGATCATGTTGCACTTATGTTGCAATCAATTATGCAGATTATACGGATATTAAAACAAGTAACTTCTTAACCGAAAATACATTTTTCATTTTGGGTAATATTTTAATGATTCCCTCGCCTGGTCACGAAAAAGGATTAAGAAGTAAGGAGTAGGCTTTTTACTTTCAGATTTGTTTCTTTTTTGTGATTAGTAGCGTGACTGTAATTTCACGAGTTGTTTTGATCCATATATTATTTCAGTATATTTCCTAAACTCATGTGAGAGTACTTTTGTCGTCATACTAGGTCGTCACTCCTTGTTTTATACGTGGTAGATCCACGCTGCAGTTATATTATGGTTCTAGCACGAATGGGTCAGCTCGATCGGGAAGGGCCACGCTCACATAGAATAACAACTTAATGCTGTTGTATTTCGTATGGTGTGTGTACTGAAGACCCTTTTTACTGGAAACGTAGCAGTACATCTTAGTTAGTACTGACAACGCATCTAAATTTTGATTCTTAACCGAAGATAGATGTGTTTGGACCACAGCATTCACTTACCGTCAGGTGGTATTTGCTATGTGCTAGTTTGTCAATGGTAGTAGGTAAATAACACCTACGTGAGCTATACAACAGGACGCTGGATCATCCGGCGCTACTGTGTATTTATACACTGCCGGATAAAATTTGCCGTATATCTTGTGGCGCGATATTTACGAGTATTTTGTACTTTAATAAAGAACTAAGTTATAGCTGTGTCGGCTGGAGATATTTATAACCTCATCTAAGGTATATTTTAAAGGGTCATTGACTGTTGTCATTGTATTGCATTTGCGGTTGCTTTGGGGGAGACATGTTCAGCAGTGGGCATCATGAAACAACCCTAATGCCATTGAAGCTGTCAAATCGCAATTCTATGGAACACGTGGTAGAGATAGCTATTTTATGGCTTTAGCGACAATGTGGCTCGACCGGGAAGGGTCATGTTCTTACAGAAAATAGGATACAAACGTAAATTTGTGCTCTCGAAGAGGGCGATGACTCGGCAGAAATCTCTTGTCATTATGAAAATACGGTTGCTCGGATTATCAAATATTTGTGCTACAATATTATCACGTTTGATAAACTAAACTTTAATATTATTACCAAAAGTAATCAAAGAACTGTACCTTACCGTTGGTTGTCGGTACTCCGAGGTATATGGTCTCCAAATTATCATAGCCTGTTTCACTTTTTTATAATCAACAAATCTACACCATTGCTTTAACAAGTTCCTACTGCGAAACACCTAGTGTAAAGAATCCATCTTTATTCAATCTTTATTTCTTAGGGTTGACTGGTAGGGCATTACGTCCGACCGTTTTAACGCGTAGTTGAATATGTGTTGTGTTAAAGGATAAATAAATATATAAAATAAAAGATACTCATAAACAAAAATATTTTTCCTTCAGAGTTATAGTTCAATTTTATTGAGTAATTTATACACAAGTTTAAAAAAAACTCAAAGGAACCATCGGCGATCATCAATTCTTGGCTAAAACTTTACTTCTTTACATATCCATATATCGCATAACCTATTTAATACAAGATAAATCATTAAAAAATAATAAATATAACATGATGCCAAAATGAGAACCTCATTTTTTGAAGTTGGCTAAAAATTCATTAATTCATGACAGCCCTTCACAAGTCCACTGATGGACATAGATCTCCCCAAAGAATGCCACAAACCGTGGTCCTGAGTCACTTGCGTCCATCGACTTCTTGAATGTATTACCAGGTCGTCACTCCACTTGCGGACCGCCCTATACTTCGCCTACCGGAACGAGGCTATCACTCGAGAATCTTGTTTCCTCATTGTTGTCGGTTTTTGGTTGGTATATTGCCGGCCCATTGCCACTTTTTCTTACTAATCCGTTACGCTACGTCGGTTATCCTCCTTTACTGCAGATCTTTAAGTCTATCAAACGCCAAGCATAACTAAAAATAATCTTTTTTATGGCAAAAAGAGTTAAAAATCGTATTTCATAATAATTTATCCCAGCTTACATGTCATAAAATTCTCATTTGCGTAGGTTGTCTCAGCCGTGCCATTATTACTAGAGATGAAACGGATAGCTGTCCGGCCGGATACCGAATACCGGATATTCGGCCAGTCTTATCGCCGGATAGCCGGATATTCGGCCGCTGGATATTCTGCCGAACGTTGCCTTTTGGTGCATCGCAAGAAGCGAAAAGAAAAGTCAGTGTAAAACTGTTCGCGATCGTAACCCTTATATTTGGTGGGCAGGTTTAGCTACATAATACCCAAATTTATTAAAGTTTCCCAAAATTTATTTTTCAGCATCCTGCAGCAGTGTGTACAGCGAAAGACTTTTTTCTGAAGCTGGCCTTGTTTATGAAGACAGATGAAACCGCTTGTTACCTTTAAATACAGAAACTAGTATTTATTCACCATAATTTGCTCTTAGCTACGTACTACTATTATTAATTCTGTGCCTTAGCGCAGTACGAGTACTAATTTTGTAAGTTTTAAAAGAAAATTTTGTGATTACTGATTATATTTGTTAAGTGGCATAAATGATGTACTTAACTAAATTTGATATCTTGTGTTTTTTTCAAATCCGGCCGGATAGCTGTTTGTTATCCGGTATCCGGCCGGATAGTAATTTTAGGCCGGATAGGCCGAGTACCGGATAGTTACCGGATATCTGTTTCATCTCTAATTATTACTCTACATTTTGACGCTCAAACCAAACTTTTAAGCGATTATAGACGAAAGAGGTTTTATACAAATAACGTTTTAACAAGGTAGATATATCAAAGGACGTCAAGGAAACTATCATTCCGATTTATGGTTAGTAGAACTGCTTTTCAGCATAAGAGTCTACTGCGGAGGTATCTACCTCTTATCTGCTTCTGTCGCTAAATAGCAGTGCTCGCAAAATGTTTGCAGCACCTATGCTTACGGGTGCCCTTTGGTCTTTAATCATTGTTCAAGTCTACGCATACTCTTACTTTATGAAGAATATAGTAAATATTTTACTAGTTGGTAGGACCACTTTCTGTCTAGCGGACGGATCACTGTACCAGTCTACTCACCATGTTCCAGTCAATGCATACTCTTTCTATATGTGAAATACAGAAAATGTGTCTATACAAGTTGGTAGGACTCCTCTTCCGCCTAGCGGTCCGTCCGTGCAGCTACAACTCTCTCACCTATGTCTGCTGCTGTACTTACGCTTCTGTGTTCCGGTTTGAAAGGTGTAGAGAGCAAGTATAATTGCAGGCTGTAAGGTTATCCTGTTGAGTCTTCAGAGATAGCAGCGCCTCTGCAGACATTTTGTTTGAAGTGGACTGAATGTGTTCGTCCGTTTATCAGTTCAATTTATTGAAAACTTACTACCACCTGCTTGGGATTATACCACTGCAAGACTTCAAGACACAGTAAGTTAATTCTGCGTAGATCGGACCAAAAGTAACAATTACAAAACCGTACTCTGAATTAACTCTGATATTGATATTGGTTCTGGAAAGCACCCATTACGCCGGGAATTAAAAACAAGTACAACTAAACGTGATAAAATCCGTAAAAGTAGTTTTATTTAGTAATGTTTAAAATATTCTCACACTGTAGAGTATCGCCCGCATCGGCCGGCGCTTTACATTGTTGTTTGTATCACTCTTTACGACGATAAAATAAAAAAATTTGTACAATCTTCAATACGACCGAATCTATGTATTTGAAGTCAATTAAATACACATTGTTAAAGATACGAAAATAGATAGAACAACTACTGGTCGAATCTTGATTAAACTTATATGGGACCACACGAGAAGCACCAGCTTTCAGATTAAAAAAAATCATAAAAATCGGTTCACCCAGAGAAGTGTTACTCGTATGACGTAACACATAAGAAAAGAACACACAGTCGAATTGAATACCTCCTCCTTTTTGAAGTCGGTAAAAACAGTTTTGTTTTGTTAAATAAATAATGGAAAACCAATGTATCCATATTTTGTCCAGAGTTTTGATGAATTGGTGTTTCAGAGAATCGAATGTCGATGCTTAAACTTGTTAACATTTTCATGTTGAATTTGCATGTTTCGCTAAAATAGATGAATATCCATCATCCTCAGGCTTCCGCTCCATTTATTCATTTCCTAAAACCAATACTGTAATTTTTTTACACCTCGTTGAATAAAGAGGACCTGTGATTGATTTTTAAATCCAGCTAGATTACCGGCTCTAGCCAATCTAGTTGAATACGTTTTTTTTACGGCTTGAGAGGTTCTTCCTTTCGCATTTCCTGCTGCTCTGTCATCGTTGCGAATCCTTTATCGTTTATTTATTGTTAAACACAGCCCACATAAAAAGCACGCTTATTTAATTACCTCTCAGTTAAATAACTAGAAGGAATACATCATTAATTCATTTCATCCTATGAAAAGTCTACTGCAGAACATTGGCTTCTCCCATAGTTTGCCGCACTGCCAACTGCCAACTGCCAAGTGTGACAACTCTGATACATATCCCCACGTATCCAACATTTTTTTTTCAAATTTATATGGAACTACCCCTGAGGTATAACTGATGAAGTAAAATTGATTATTAATAAAAAATCATGGAACAATTGTGAACCAAAATTTTGATTGTTTTCATACACAATTATACAAAAAACAGTCAAATTGAGAACATTTCTGTTCTTTTAAAGTCGTCTAAAAATATATAAGTTAGCCTGTGAACACCTTGTGAGGATGATACATGGATCCGTTACCGTTACTGTTACTGCCTATTGAAATCCACTGCTGAACACAAGACTGGTCTATGGTCTCATATGGGAGATATTTGCCTTAATTGATACGTTTGGTAAGCATTGATAAGGTTGGCAGCCACAATTTTTATTTTCGTCGTTATTAGTAAAACGCTTCTGCTCATCTCATGATTTGTTTCCCTTAGGACTTTGGACACCCATCCTATGATATGGGGTAGTGGGTATTCTTACACTGCCACTACAAGGTAAGATACATACATGGATCAAGTGCTTCTAACCGTGATGATTTGAAATTATTCCTTCAAATAAGTTTTCTTGTTCATCATCATTACTCCTTATACTTTCTCAGCTGGATGCTACGCTTTCCCGTTACAAGGAGGTTTTGCTTTAGTCTGCTTTGCCTCTCGATCGCAGTACCAGACGTCTGGAAATTTTTCGCACTACGCAACGAGATGGTTATACCATCTACAGGAAACTCTAAGATTTTTCTAGAACTTATTACATACGCCACTTACGACGACCACGAAATTAAAGGGAGCTATCCTGCAGAAAGCTTTTGATACCGTCTCAATACCAATTTTGTTGACTCGATTACAAAATGTGGGTGCTCGAGGTGTAGTTTTGTCATGGTTTAGAACTTACTTAACTGGTAGAACTCAGTATGTCAGACTTGATAAATATATCAGTCAAGACCTTTCTTGCTCATACGGTGTCCCACAGGGCAGTACACTCGGGCCAACCCTATTCTTAGTATATATAAATCAGTTAGCCGACCTAGATCTTGAAGGAGCAGACATTACGATGTATGCGGACGATACAGTAATTCTATTCCATGACAGTACATGGGAAAAGACCAAACGTTTGGCTGAAAAGGGGTTATGTGAAGTGGCAAGTTGGCTCGAAGACAGTCTTCTCTCTCTGAACGCTTCTAAAACCACATACCTCTGTTTTAGTAAGACTAGTGTTTCAAGTCCTTTGAACGATCTTGGATTACAAATACACTTGAATAAATGCAATAGACAATCACAGACCCCTTGCTATTGCCCAAAACTCAACAGGTCCAAAACTGTGAAATACTTAGGGATCACTGTCGATGAAAATCTGAATTGGGCTCCACATATCAAAATCATATCAAACAGGATAAGGAAACTCATATATGTTTTTAAATCATTGCGTCAGGTGGCAGACTCTAAGTTACTGATACAAACTTTTAATGCACTCTGTCAATCTGTCATTACTTATGGGATCTGTTCCTGGGGTGGGGCAGGCAAAACGTACTTAATAGATGCTGAAAGAGCTCAACGTGTTGTGCTCAAAGTATTACTTTTTCTCCCGTATAGACATCCCACAACACTGTTGTATGACAAAACGCAGGTACTTAGTGTGCGAAAATTATTTATATACCAATGTATTAGGCGATTCCATAGGTACTCTGCACACTCTCAACTTGACAGTATAAAACATAGTAGAAGAAATAAAGTAGATAGTTACTTAGTCCCTAGAACACATAGTGCTTTTGCCAAAAGACAATTTTCTTACCTTGCGCCAGTACTATACAATAAATTTAACAAAATTTGTATTTCTAAAAGCTACAACAACCATCAAATCAAAAATAAAATTATTAATTGGCTTCAAACTTATGACTATGACGCTACCGAATGTCTATTAAACCTCTAATATGTAAATGTAATTGTAATTTTTTATTGTTCTCATATTATTTGTTATTATACGCATAAATCATTAATAATGCAGGCAATCATACAAATTTCAAAATATAAAATCTTAATAGTAAATAGTAAAAACACACTCACCACACATACACACACACACATGGCGCGCATGTACGTAGGTTTAGTAACAACTAGATCTATATATATATATATATATATATATATATATATATATTTTGTATTTTTTTTTGTGATTTTATTCAACAAAAGCTTGTTAAATTTAGGAAGGAACTAGCTCCTGTTACACAGGTTAACCTTTTACAGGAGCTAGGATCACATTGATATGAATAAATTCGTTTTTGTTGCAATAAAGATTTTTTCAATTTTTCAATTTTCACATGATTTAATAACCTTCGAAGTTGGAGCTTTTATTCTTCGATATACAGTCTTAGTGACCGTGTAGAGTAAGTATATCCACTACCATATAAATATATCGTCCCGCGGTTGTCGTCACAGGCGATAGAAGGAAACTAAAACAGAAGAAGCAGCAGCATCTTCCTGATAACGTATAAAAGTAATAAAAAATGCGGTTGCTAAGAAATTTAACACACATATTAGGAACACTAGGATTATCACAGCTCATGATCAGTGAGTATCGATTAGGTATTTTAAAACTTTATTTATTTTAGATATGCTAATTTTCTTCCAATCTTTTCTTTCACTGCCTATCACGTTATATACAGTAGGTATGTAACAAAAACTCTGTTGGTCGTTTCAGTGACGTATAGGTGTACACATAGGCATGGTAATTATGATAATGAAATTTTTTTTGGTTGCTTTAAATGGGGTTTTTAGGTTTCTAATAAGATAACTTAAGAAATATTAAATTTCTAAAAATGTTATTTGCTTCTGAACTTACCGGCACGTGCCGACATAATATTATCTACGTCACGGAATAAATAATAGGTAGTCTACTGCCGATATGAGGTCACTGACATGGTCGACTCAAAGCAAGCAGCTATTAGCCGCTTAAAGCGGCGCGTGCTTCCCCAAGGTTTTTGTGTAAATCTTTATACCTATCTAGACTCAGTTATTCTCAGAAAATTTTTATTTCAAAATAATAGAAATTATAATGAAATGGTTATTATTTCAACCCCAATACACATAGTACTTTTTATAGTATAAGGAGACAAACGAGCACACAGTCCACCTGATGGTAAGTGGCTGCTGTGGCCCACAGACATCTACATCTATCCTCGATTACGAATCAAAATGCAGATGCGTTGTCACCCGTGAGGACTAAGACGGAATGCCTCATTTTCAGTAAAAAGGTTCTCCGATTCTCTACACTCACCATACGAAAAGAAGAGCCGTGGTAGCTCAGTGGTTAACGCTCGCTGTAAATATAACAGAACGCGAGTAACCCGGGTTCGATCCCCGCCGGCACCAATGAAATTGTTAATTGCAATTTTAAGTGCTGATTTACCACGTGCTCGGCGGGGAAGGAAAACATCGTGAGGAAACCTGCATGTCTGAGGAATAAGAAAAAAAAATATTTTGAAGACATGTGAAATTCGTCAACACGCATTTGGGCAGCGCGGCGGACACTTCCTTGCCCTAAACCCTCTCAGAAATGGGGAGGCCTGAGCCCAGCAGTGGGACGTATATAGGATGTAACTTTACTTTACTTTACATACGAAATACAGCAGCATTAAGCAAACATTTCACACTGGTATTCTGTGAGAGCGTGGTCCTTCCCCGGTCGAGCCGACCTATTCGTGCTACAACTATACATCTAGTATCATTATGTATATTATAAGTATCATTTGAATACTTATGTTACAAATTTCCACTTTTTTGCTAAATAGAACTACGAAAATATTTAAAAAGGCTATTTCATGCATAAAATACCGTGGTTAATTCCAAATTTGCAACTATTTGTAGGAGAAATTTAGTATGTCTTTTTCATATTGTGACGGCCCAATATTATTATTAATAATTAAATTCAATATAAAGGGGCGTCAAAAATAGTCTTAAAGATATATATTAAGCAATTAAGTTAAATTAATAAACATAAAGTTAATATATTTCAGACATTATCCCAATAACATAGCAAATTAAAGGCAAAATTAATGTTTCTCGTAATAAGTAAATTTATTATAAAAACTTGTAAAAATATTTAAAATAAGATAAATAATAGAAATACAAGTCAAAAAATATTATAAAATTAAGTTAAATAACGTTTATAAGATAATTAGAAAATTTGTTAAAAATTGTTTAAGTCATGGGAGTTGTTTGTGTATAAAAGGAAATTTTTCTAAGTTGTGGAAGGAGTTCACGTATAGATGAAATTTTCTAAGTTGTGGAAGGAGTTCACGTATAGATGAAATTTTCTAAGTTGTTGAAGGAGTTCATGTATTAAAGAAAATTTTCCTAAGTTATGGAAGGTGTTCACGTATAGACGTCTTGTATGGATGAGGTGCCGGAGATACATACCTGCAGTTGTACATATATATGGGGTGGTCGGGAGCCCGACTGCCTGAAGTACTGTAGCACAATGACTAGTCCTATATTAGGGACTTATGATATTAAACTCAATGATACAAAAGCAATACTATAGAAGGTCTCCATGATGAATTTGCATTACAATAGTAGGGTCGTGGGTTCGAACCCTATATATGAATGACTTATGAAAGTAAGGTCTATGATACAAAAGCAATAATATAGGAGGTCTCCTTGATGCATAAGCATTGTATGGGGTGGTCGGGTGACTGACTGCTCCTAGTACTGTAGCAAAATGACTAGTCCTTATTAGGGACTTGAAAAGGAATATTATGGTGGCGTGTGTGCTGCTTCACGAGCAATTGGTCCGAGGTAGACTCGCTAACCGATGTGTCCTAGACATATCATCTTAGTGCCGGTGGTAAGCGGGTTTGTTGTAGCAATACGGCTTTCCCGTGGACATCGCACACCCATACCGTTTGTGGGCGGCGTAGTAGCGCATAGCGAAGCGTCGTCTATATTTCGGATTGGGATGATGAGTGTGTTTGGTAGCACTTTTAAGTGTAACGGGCATACTCAACTTCATGTCTTAGTGCATTAGCGCTATGATACGTGGAGTTTTGTTCATTGACGTCTTAGTAGCGTGCTACTATGATACGTTAGTGATATTTTTTATATAACAACAATACTAACTTTGTTGCCAAAGTCGATAGGAGTCATGTGGGTGTGTTGTGAGGGTGCGCCGCCCGTATGATAGTTGCATTGATGCTTACTGCTACATGCGGTATTGCGTCTTGTGATGGATCTGCGGGTGTGCAGCGCCTGATTCGACGCATTCCGGTTGTTCTGGTCGATGGAGGTATACAATTAACATCTTAGTGTCGGTGGTAAGCGGGTTTGTTGTAGCAATACGGCTTTCCCGTGGACATCGCACACCCATACCGTTTGTGGGCGGCGTCGTAGCGCATAGCGATGCGTCGTCTATCTTTCGGATGGGGATGTTGAGTGTGTTTGGTAGCACTTTTAAGTGTAACAGGCATACTCAGCTTCATGTCTTAGTGCATTAGCGCTATGATACGTGGAGTTTTGTTCATTGGCGTCTTAGTAGCGTGCTACTATGATACGTTGGTGATATTTTTAATATAACAACAATACCAACTTTGTTACCAAAGTCGATAGGGATCATGTTGGGTGTGTTGTGAGGGGGCGCCATCCGTATGATAGTTGCATTGATGCTTACTGCTACTGGCGGTATTGCGTCTTGTGATGGATCTACGGGTGTGCTGCGCCTGATTCGACGCTCTCTGTGGTTCTGGTCGATGGAGGTATACGGGTGGTGATGTCTGCTGGGATGTATGGGGGACCTTGGAATGGTGTAAGCCCGACGATAGTCGTATTGATGCTTGTTGCGTTCTGCAGCATTACTTCTCTGCGATGGTTGTTTGGTGGGACGCTATTCTCAATGGCGCTCTCTGCGTCTTGGTTTGACTCACACCTAAGTAGCTTTGCCCAAGTCGGGTCCCTTCATTGCGGGGCTGCAGACTGTCTGCCCTCCACGATGTTTTATATAACAACATAATATTATCTCTCTGTAACTTTCCCACCTTTGAATGATTGAAGGCAACTTGTTGGTGGGTGAGACAAACATGATCGAAAATGCATTTACTCAACGTCAGTGACACAAACCCTTTCTGATGGCGAATTATTACTCTTATCTTATAACTGCCTTTTGGCTATATCTGCCGTTGTATTGGTTGGTGGAGCATATGTGTCGACCTCATGCGGGTGGTAGCTGGCGGGAGGATCTGAGGAGACTCTCAAGGCTGCGGCCGAAAGCTGCACAACGTGGGACCCCATTCCCTTGAGGTGAGCAGTAGTCTCATGACACGCTCTGCGGCTAGTAGCCGTGCTGATCATGCAATTGGTGGTGATGCCATACACTTACATCACGTCTGCAGGAGCGGCGGTCTGGCAGGTGGTGGCGCTCACGGAAGGTTTACAGCCAGTGTGCCTATTTGCCTAAACCGTGTGACGTACATTCACTGTGGCTGGATTCGTTCGTATTCTGTATGGCGTTTACACGCATTGACATGCGCGACTTCGGTCGATGTTTGTGCTTACGCACTAACAAGGGGCCAAGCCTCTTTTACTGGTTCGCCAGTTATTTTGCTGTGGACTACGGTCCAGTTCCCGAATTAGCGTTCCCTTCGGGGGGAGTGCATCAAAATGGTTGGCACTCACCGTGCACGGCGTGTGTGGGGCCGTGTACCTCCCCTACATTTTTTTAAATAAATGTAGGAGAGCGAAGCCCTTGTATCGGGTATTTTTGTATAAATATATTGTGAGCCTTTTCCAAGCGGGAAGGGATAAATAATAATAAATTAATAATGTAAACCTGATACAAGTGGAATAGGGACGTTTTATGTTCTCAACCTCTTTCGAGCCCTGTCTTCGTGAACGGGGTTCACTTAGCTTATTAGGCACTACCAACAGCTTTCAATTGCTCTAGTGAATATTCATTCTTCCAAAAGACACCTAAAAGAACTAAGTTACAAACAAACACAACGTAAATAAGGGTCCTAACTAAGACGATCACGCCAAAAGATTACAAACGGCCTATTATTAAACCTTTAGAGAGATCATTTTAGAAAGATCTAAACATAGATTATTAATCCTGGTCACATATATATAATGTTATTGAAAAGGAGATATATTTAATAATATAAAATTTTTATTTTATATAGAGGGGGGGGGGGATCGTTACAATATGAAATATTATTCGATAAAGAATTTATGTAGTAGGTAGTAATTATTTTTTTAAATAAATTCGTATTGTCGTTTATTGCTAAAATATCGAACGGCATTAAATTTTCCGTTGAACGGCGTTAAATTTGCCGTTGAACGGCGTTAAATGTTTCGACCGGGGAAGGACCACGTTCTCACAGAATACCAGCGTAAAATAGTAGCTTAATGCTGCTGCGTTTCATATCGTGAATGTAGAGAACCGGAGACTCTTTTTGCTGGAAACGAGGCATTCCGTCTTAGTCCTCACGCGTGACAACGCATCTGCATTTTGATTCGTAATCGAGGATAGATGTAGATGTCAATGGGCTATAGCATCCACATACCATCAGGTGGACTGTGTGCTTGTTTGTCACCCTATCCTTTAAAATAAACAAAGAAAAAAGAATACAAAGAAAAAGAAGATGGTGGATGCTACAAATTCACAGGAAACGTACACTGTAAATCTATTTATGTTTTATTTTGTTTTCCCGCACCCAAATTTCACTAGAAAGACGTCCAATGGTTTAAGCTAAATAATAAGACAAACGTAAATATATTTTATGAAATAATAACTAATAAGCCAATCATAAATACTGGTTAAGTGCGAATTAGATACACGTACCCAGGGTTTCGTACCACTGTACACTATGCATTTTGCCCCGCAAAAATTGTTTTTTTTCTCCTGATTATTTTTCTTATTTTCATACCGTAAATTAAAGTACTTTTGAAGTAAATTTTTTTAATTCAATCTCGAAAAGCTTTTTCATTACTCCACTCCATCGCAGCCATACGTGCAACCCCGTGACACTCACCGTACTCAATGAGACAAACGTAGTGTGGCCGCTTCAACGCGATAATTATCGCGTTAATTCGTGGCCACACCTACATAAAACGTCCATCAACGCGATAATTAACGGCATTTCTCCTTAGTGTGGCCGGGCCATAATAAACAAAACAAAATTAATAGGTAATATACGCGGCGTTTTGCGCGCACTTTGAACTCAAAAGCGAAAGCCGACGAAGGACTTAGGTACTAGGAAAAACCCAAAAAACTCCACTCTTCAAGTGATAAAAAGAAGCGTCCACTATATGCCGATTAACTAATTTTGATCCAATATCTATTATTTATTCTGTGCTAATATTTAGTAGTAATATTTAAAACATGGAAAGTTTTGTGAACATAAAATTTTGTCACAATTCAGTGATCAAGAATAAAAATAAAAATAAGGGTTGTTTATCGTCGGTCGATAAAACATATAAGACGGTGCCGCAAATGTGTGAGAGGTGGACATATTGAACAACATCTTCGTGGACGTCGAATCTATTATTTATTCTGTGCTAATATTTAGTAGTAATATTTAAAAACATGGAAAGTTTTATAAACATAAAATTTTGTCACAATTCAGTGGTCAAGAATAGAAATATAAATAAGTATTGTTAATCGTCGGTCGATAAAAAAATGCTAATTATTAGATTTTGAAAAACATAGCAGCATAATAGTTTAATTATTTGTTATTGTGTGGATTTATAACACAATATTTTAAATGTTTCTTGTTATAAAAATGTTTTAATGTATTTTTATTAATCTTAGCTATAATTTAATTTCTTAATAACATTTACGGACGCTGTCTGAAATAAATAAATAAATAATAACTATTATTAAAAAAATAACATAAAAAAATCACGAAATTTTTATCGATTTAGAAAATATCTAAATTATGTTATAGAGTACAATAGCTTTGCCACGTCTATGCAAACAAACAAGATCGACAGGTAGCGCGTTAGCACTGATATTGACGGTTGTGTTTTATATTGCTAAATTAATATTCCGCCGTGAGTGACTTGTGTGCGATGTCTTACTCAAACGAGGCATATTTTAATATGCTGATGTGTCTCGGGAAATGTAACTGCAATTATGCAGGAGCACGAAGACTTTACGGGGAGTGCTTTGCTACTCCACGAAATATACAATTGCCGTCGGCGTCGGCAATGACGTTCCAACGACTTCACATTCGTATGTACAATACTGGCAGTGTGCACGGCCGTGATCAACAACGTACAGATTCAGGAAGACCGAGGATGTACGGCGACGACATCGAGGAGCATATAAATTTTGACCAAACAATTGGAAGATTTTAGAGCGTTTCCAGCTGGAAAAAGCGGGAAGTTCGAGGTTGGCTTACCGGTCAACCGCTTTTTAGATTTTTCTCTATAAAATTGAAAAATATATAGTTCAATAATAGTCTGGGATTTAAAAATGCAGGGCCTGAAGGCCTGACTCCCGAAAATTATTTTAAATTCGATTTTCGATTTTTAATCGAGGAACAAGATGGATTTACGATCTAGTGCTGTTAGCGCTGTTATGCATAGATATCTGGCTGATTATATAGTATTTTATATAGTTAAACTATTAATGCCTGTGGTTCCATTATTTTTAAATTTAGAAATTCATTTTTCAAATAATATTACTAGATTAATAGAAAAAATGTATAAAGAAAACGTATTGTAAGAACGCGAGCCATCCAGCAGAGAATTAATTAATTTAAACTACAATTCGATTGCGTTAACTTTTGTTTCGGGATTATGAATTACTACTACAACTTATATGATTCTGTCGTAAGTCGGCCTGGATGTGGGTTTGATTTTGGATTATTTATTTCAAAACTAAGTACGAAAAAGAATAAATACAATACGTCAATAACAAATTCAATATTCTTTGTAAAAATAAAAGATGCTTTACTCTGTATGAGACATCGAAAGGAAATATTACCCAATAAATTATTAAATGCTTTTATAAGGGTGAGACTATTTACGATAATTCAATTCATTCGAACGTCCCAGATAAACGTATGTTCCAACAAAAACCCTTTCAAATGAAAACAGTATAAATCGCGAAAGCAATAAGAACACTATGAAACCGGCTGTTCTCTATAGGGAATGAAGAAAAACATTTTCAGATACAAATCACCGGCTCTTTGTTAAAGTTAGTGATGGGCTGCCTAAAGACGACCAAGGCAAGGTCAAGGTGTCGATAGCGTAAACACTTCTGCACAAATTAATTCAAAATAATTTACAAAAATATACAGCCACTGTACAACGCAAACCTTCTACCATTTCTGAGGCGATTTTTGAAGCATTCAATTTGCCGCACTGCTCTATTGTATTTTGGCAGACTTCTTAAGCTTTCTAAATATTTGATTTCTCCGGCATACTTAGACGATATTTTTACACCAGGCCGTAAATAAGCATGTTTTACACGTGTTAGATCCATGCTGTTGCTATGCAATCATTTTATGTTAGTAGCACAATTTGGTCTGCTCAACCAGGGAAGAAGAACCACGTTCTTAGAGTTTACCAGCGTAAAATAGCAACATAATGCTGCTGTATTCCGTATGGTAAGTAAAGAGAACTTTGTTTAATTTACGAGGATAGGTGTAGATGGCTTTAAACAGTAGCATCAACTTACCATCAGGGATGACATGTTGCAACGAATAGATTGTCTCGACCACGGAAGGGCCACGCTCACAATACCAGCACAAATTAGTACCGTAATGCTGATGTGCTTCGTTTGACGAGTGACAAGAATCAGACATCCTTTGTATCTGGTAACGGGGCATTCCATTTTAGTTCTCGGAGGTGATACCGCATCCACATTTTCATTCTTAACGATAATAGCCTTGGCTGTCCTTGGTTTAGAGCATCATCTTGTTCTTGTTTGTCACCTTTTCTTTTGTAAAAAATATCCGTCATAATAAAAGATAAGTAGCCATATTATTATCATTTATGTAGTTTTAAATTTATGCACTAAATGTAATGAGCTATATAAACGATAAAATAATTTATATCGATCATAAACATTTTAGTAACATTCCCTATCTACCAGGTATGCTTAGCTGACGGTGCAAATTGGTAAATGGCCGCCAATTTATTATCTGTAGTCATTCAGACTTCAGACGTGTGTGCTGCCTTTATATAAGGGGACAATCTTTGAATATAAAGTGATGTTTATGGGATCCCAGTATCAATCCCTTTATGTCGTAAGTGATTTTGTT
Organism: Parnassius smintheus behrii; assembly: GCA_036936625.1. Lineage (NCBI taxonomy): Eukaryota > Metazoa > Arthropoda > Insecta > Lepidoptera > Papilionidae > Parnassius > Parnassius smintheus. The sequence goes on from JAUPFT010000031.1 coordinate 4,354,266, forward strand.
TAATGCTTCTTTCTTATTGCAGCAAACATTAATAGCTCAGTTTTAGGGGTCCGTGTCAAAATTAGCCAAACGGAACACTTAATATTTTACGTAGTACGAAGTAATTATTGACTGGTCACAGACTAGAAGCCGTCGCGAGGATTGACTACCCCGTATCATCCCATGAGTGTTGTAAGAGGTGACAGAGCGGAATGTTATAGAGCATGGGCAGCAGCGTCTCCTGGTGACAATTCAAAATAATAAAACAATGCGGCTGCCAATCCGCTTGTCAAGGTTGGCAAATATGGAAAATATATCGCCTATAAGGCAATCTATGGAGGAGGTCTATGTTTGACAGTGAACTTTTGATAGGCTGCAATGAATGAATGAATGACTAGACTAGACTGAAATTTTTTTTCTATAACAGAAAGAGTGTGAAATGAGCATTTGACGATAGTCTCAAAAAACACATCGATTTAAAATCAAGAGATGAGTTTTTTCCTTGAGGAATAAGATGAAACACTTAGCTACAATTAAAAAGGGTATTCATATCTCATCATTAACTTTGCGATACACTATACACGGCATATACCAATTTTTTCTTGTTGGCCAGTGGGCTCTTATAGCTTCATTGGACATATGGACTTTTATAGCACGATAAAGCCTGAAAAGTCGCGAGCTATATTTCCGTGGCCGTTGGTATTCTTAAAGAATATATTTCTTCGATCATTCTCTTTCCGAGTGTTTTTCTTCGATGGTGCGGCTGTGCAGGACATACACTAATACCGTAGTCTGGTACAGTCACAAACACAATCCGCACTGAATGAAGTCACGAATAATTTTTCTTCATATACTAATACCGTAGTCTGGTACAGTCACAAACACAATCCGCACTCAATGAAGTCACGAATAATTTTTCGTCTTTACTTAGAACGTAGACTGATTAATACTATGTATTTCCTTGCAAAAATACTTACTACTGTGCTAGGTAAAAAAATATACACAAACAACCTAGGACATCCTTAATTCAGAAGATTGTTATAGGACAGGGGACAAACGAGCTGTGCCACTCATATGATGGTAAGTGACTACCGCTGCACATGAACAACAGTAACACCAAGAGGATAGCGGGTGCATTGCGGGCTTGTACAAAAGAAGTAGGCTCTTCTTGAAGGTCCCTAAGTATTATTTCTAGTAGAAGTAAAATATGATTAAAACTACTTTTACGGATTTTATCGCGTTTATTTTTGCTTTTAATTACTTTTATTTTTAATTCCCGACGTTTCGGGCGCTTTCCAGCACCCATGGTCACGGGGACTGAGATGACTGACGTCCCGATGTCATTGTTAAACCCGGAGTACCTTCAGCTTTTTTAATTATTGTTTATGGTCCGATCTATGCAAAATGAACTGACTATGTCCTGAGGTCTTGCAGTGGTATGCTTGGGTTTAGTTATAATTTTATTGATCCCAATATAATAAAATATGGATCCCAAGCAGGTGGTAGTACCCAGCCTCCTTCTCTATTGAAATTAGGATGTTTTTTAATTTCAGAGATTCATCACATGACATTCAGATCTCACCACCATCCTTCACAGTTAGCTAAAAGCAAAAATAAACTCGACAAAATCCGTAAAAGTAATTTTAATCATGTGTAGTGTTCGCGTAAATATAAGAAATCATTATAGAAGTAAAATAAACAAAGAAGTCGTACAAGGAAAAACTTCCTGTAAATCGCACAGTGGTGGACCGCCAAGCATCTAGATGGTGTTTATAGTATCTTCAATCGCGATGTGCAAGTGTAGAGTTTGGAGGCTGTTTTAAGTTCAACTTAAAATTTCAAAAAAATTAAGTAACGTTACATCCTATATACATCCCACTGCTGGGCACAGGCCTCCCCTCCCCTCAATTCTGAGAGTGTTTTAGGATAAGGAAGTGTCCGCCATGCTGCCCAAATGCGTGTTGGCGATCTTCACATGTCTTCGAAATATTTTTTTCCTTATTCCTCAGACATGCAGGTTTCCTTACGATTTATTCCTCCAGCGCCGAGCACGTGGTAAATCAGCACTTAAAATTGCAATTAACAATTTCATTGGTGCCAGCGGGGATCGAACCCGGGTTACCGCGTTCTGTTATATTTACAGCAAGCGTTAATCATCTGAGCTACCACGGCTTTTTATAATGTAACTTTAAGTGCTACCTGAACTGTAAGTTTCTTGTCAATTTATTTTTATAAAAATGGTAAATAAAAATATCGTGAGGAAATCTGCATATCGTAAAAATAAAAAATATTTTGAGACTATCTGTGAAGTTCTCCAAAGAGTATTGAAATGAAGAAATAAAGAACAATTTATTGGATTTAAAACAAAGAAATACAGAAACACAAGCGGAAAAGACATGCATAAGGTACATACATGCATAATTAAACAACTAAATAAATAAAAAATGTTATACCAAATTATGTCTCCTACTCGGCATAATGCTGTAAAGCAAGCGCTGGTTTTCGGTTGAAGCCTCGTGACTTCACTATCAAGTCAGTGTATAATACTCCGATTTCGAGTAAACGGGTAATTAATAACGACTTAGAAAGTATTGCTAATGTACATATATCCATAATACACATATACACTGAGACTATATAATCTAGCTCATTTTTTTGTAAAATAAGGGTGACAGACAAGCACACAGTCCACCTGATGGTAAGTGGATGCTGTGGCCCATAGACATCTACAGTTATCTTCTATTAAGAATCAAAACGCAGGTGCGTTGTCACCTCAGAGGATAAAGACGGAATGCCTCGTAACCAGTAAAAAAAGGTCTCCGGATCTCTTCACTCACCATACGAAACACAGCAGTTTTAAACTGCTATTTACGCTGGTATTCTGTGAGAGAGTGGTCCTTCCCTGGTCGAGCCGACCCATTTGTGCTTCAACTATAATATAGCTGCAGCGTGGCTCTACCAAGTATAAAAATGTCATTTTTAAAACCATATAAAGGCAAAGGATTTTTACACACGAAGCCTAGTCCGATGAGAATTTTTTCATAAATATTTTTACAATATGTTATTGCATCACATTACAAAGTTTTTAGAAGTGTTTATTGGAAGCGAAATGTAAAACGTGAACGTGAAGTGTTTAATGGAAGTGTAATGTACCCAAAATTCTATAAACATACAAAGTAAAAACTGTCCGTGGACCAACATAAAAAATGACCAGGCAGTTACACCTGTACGAAATTGATAAGAAAAACCGGTAGGGTCTGTTTGTGAGGATTTATTGTCATATATATCTGAATATAAGTACGTCAATATAATGCTTATTGCTCCGTTTCTTACCAAACGGTGCTTCTATAGGAAGTATGGTTATCAAACTTATATTATTTACTGTTAGATGTAAATGTCTCGGAAAGTTTTAATGAAATACGTTTACGGTTTTACACAAAGAGTGACAGACGTTAACGGCACAGTCGGGAAAAGAAGCCCTGGACGAATTTTTATCGACCAAATTGGCGATATACCAGCTGAAGATGAGCTTGATTAAAAGTACGCTCAACCAACAAGCATATATGTGTAGGTATATGGATGTAAAGAAGCGAGATAGGTGTGTCAGGATCGTGCAAAATGGAAGTCCTTTGTCTCTGCCTATCGTTCTAGCTGACAGGCGTTAGGTTTATGTTTATATTGTGTATGTATTCATTTTCACACGGAGAAAAAAATTATGATAGGCGTATTTTTTTTAAATACTGAAGTGACAAATGATCTTACTATCCACCTGGTGACAAATGGCTACTGCAGTTCATGGACACTTGCAACGAATTTCATACAAAAGAGGATACAGATGTGTTACCACCACTGAGGAATAATGTGGAATGTATCACAGCTTATATAGAGTATTAATACCGGCTCTCTATGCCCTTTAGACCAGAACACATCAATGCATGCACTAATGGTTGGTAGCAGAGACCGGTAAGAAGATTCCATACAGACTTCTAGATAAATAAGGAGTTCTTCCACCTAGTAGTTTTTAACTACTAGAAGTCAGTTCTAGATTACTATCCCACCTGATGGTAAGTGGTGATGCAGCTGACGATGGTGAAACGTACTGATTTAGCAAATAAATACTTATTCACTTTCACCCTGAAGACACATCCATTATATCGGATTTAAAATATCCAACCAAGGGATATGACTCAGATCCCTCTTTAAAGCAACAAACATCTTAACAGTTGAGTGAAAACTAATTTTTGGAAATATTATATGTATAAATGACTACTGTAACACTTTGATAAAATGTGTGGAACCCATAATATTGTTACGAGCTTGAGGTTCGTGACAATAAAAATCGCCGATAAAATTACCTAAATTAACACTTTAATTTCTTTTACACAAATTAAAACTTAAAACACTAATAATTAATCACACTGATTCACTTTTTTCCGCTCCGAAGCTTCGCTTGTCTCGCCAACTTCAATACTTCCTCGATCGCATCTTGCAGCGCCTATTTATATAAATTAGCAGCGAAATATCCAGAATATTCAAGTAAACACGCGCAAGGTACCGAAAGTTCGTGTTTCAACTTCAAGAAGTTTAGTTCTTCAGTTCGGGACTAGATGGCGCTAATGCCGTCGACTTGAGCGCGTAACACTGCCCCCTCCTAAGACATGCTCGTCCTGAGCATTATCGGCCCCATAATAACGCGCCAGGCGATCCACATGGACGATCTTAGGAGTCCCTCTTGCGCTTTTCTGTATCCGGTAGGTTACATCGTTGATCTTGGTCACAATCCGGTACGGGCCGTCCCATTTAACTTGAAGCTTAGGAGATTTCCCTTTGCTGCGGACTGGATTGTGCAACCACACAAGTGAACCTTCGTCGAACCCTTTGTTGTTCATTTTGCGGTCGTACCGGGTTTTCATCTTTTCAGACATTTGCTGGCCCGATTGTCTGACGTGCTCATAAACGTCATTCATTTTGTTCCGCAAGTCATTTGCATAATCGGTTATACTGCGAGGAGCATCAGGTGGTATCCCGGTGATCAGGTCTGCAGGCAGCCGTAATTCTCTTCCAAAGTTTGCGAAAGCTGGTGTCACTGCTGTACTTTCGTGAACAGCGCTTCGATATGATAACAAAAACGGTTGTATGTGCTTGTCCCAATCTCGTTGCCGATTGTCTACAACTTTTGCTAGGTACCTCTCCAATGTCTGATTAAATCGTTCTACGATTCCATCAGATTGCGGGTGATAAGAAGTCGTTCTTGTTTTATGAGTACCCATGACTCGGCAAGTTTCCTGGAATATTTGAGACTCAAAATTCCTTCCTTGATCGCTGTGAATCTCTAAAGGTACTCCAAAACGACAGAAGACTTCATGAACTAGTTTATCTGCAACTGTTGAAGCCTCTTGATTTGGAATGGCGAAGACTTCTGGCCACTTAGTGAAGTAATCCATCACAACCATGAAATACTTGTTACCGCTTTCACTCCCCGGAAACGGCCCCGCCACGTCAATGGTTATTCTCTCCCATGGTGCACCAACATTGTACAACTTCAATGCACCTCTACTACGAGTCTGAGGTCCCTTTACAGCCGCACAACTTGTACATTTGCGACACCAGTCCTCGACATCGTTTCGACAGTGGACCCAGTAAAACCATTCTCGGATCTTCAGTAGAGTTCGTTTAACTCCCAGATGGCCTCCTGAATAATCATTATGGTACAGCTGTAGAACATCCGGTACTTTAGCTTTAGGGACAACCATTTGTAAATGACAGCTGTCTCCCCGAACATTTTCCCATTTACGGCACAGAACTCCTTCCTGAAGCAGCAAGCTGTCCCACTGGGCCCAATAGCTTTTAGTGGTCGAACTCATCGCTGAGACGTCGCTCCACTTGGGCTTGGGAGCACTGGCCTTCATCCATTCCAGGATCGGCTTGATGTCCGGATCTTCCTGCTGTGCACGTTGTAAGCTGTCCTTCCACTCGTTGCTGAGGTGGTCTGCCCTGAGCATCCTCACGAATCCCACTTCTGACACCAATTGTTACAAGCTTGAGGTTCGTGACAATAAAAATCGCCGATAAAATTACCTAAATTAACACTTTAATTTCTTTTACACAAATTAAAACTTAAAACACTAATAATTAATCACACTGATTCACTTTTTTCCGCTCCGAAGCTTCGCTTGTCTCGCCAACTTCAATACTTCCTCGATCGCATCTTGCAGCGCCTATTTATATAAATTAGCATTGAAATATCCAGAATATTCAAGTAAACAGGCGCAAGGTACCGAGAGTTCGTGTTTCAACTTCAAGAAGTTTAGTTCTTCGGTTCGGGACTAGATGGCGCTAGTGCCGTCGACTTGAGCGCGTAACAATATTAACCCATTACAGCCTATAAAAAGTTCACTGCTGAACATAATGTCCCTCCGCGCCACGATCGCCCCACAGGGTTTCGCGATAGTTGCACAGTTGGCAGACGGGTTGTCAGCTGCATCTTTTTTTTAATTTAGAGTTGGTTAGAAAGATTCATCAGGAACATGCTGCTGCCCATCTCTTGTTTTAGTTTTCCTTTGTTGCCTGTAATGAGCACCGACGAAGTGATATGCGGTAGTGAATATTCTTACACCGCCACTACACGGATCATAAATTCTAACGATGGTTAATTGGTGTGGTGCCCATAAACACTAAAATCTATCCTCCTTTAAGAATCAAAATGCAGATGCGTTGTCAGTCCTAAGGGCCAAAATGACTCTTAGTGAGATTTAAATAAATCTTCAGAATCATCAGACTTGTTCAAATCGGGTTCAATTAAAATTTGAAAAACGACCCTTGAAAAATCTAATCAAGGGACAAACCAACAAACGTGAGACGAAGTTTATTTATAAATAATTGTAACTAAGTTGCTCAAAACAAACTTTCCTTATCGAATTTTGTGAACGTCAAAATAAATAAAAAGAAAAAAGTAAAAGATTTCGTAATTGGTTTACAGTAAACGTCTTTTGCAATCATTTAATCGAATTTTAAGTTAAAAACTTTATAAGTGTTATTAGATCAAGCTTTGTATTAAGTATAATCTCCTTAAAATATCCTTTTTTTAAATATAGTTTAAAGTTGTCAAACAAACACACAGAATAGAATATTACTACATCCATCCTCGTTTAAAAATCAAAATGCAGATGCGTTGTCTTATTTATATAATATTTTTTTATCATAAATAAGTCCGCTACGTTTTAGTCCGCATTGGACATACCTTTGCGCCCTCCTTTCTTCCAAGGAGGGTTGCGTCTGTTTACGGCTTAAAGATCAGAGTCAGATCAGTAAGCCAAACCCTAACGATGGAGTTTAGTGGGTAAAAGTCTCCACATAACCACGCAGCCGGCTACGTGGTGGTATGCTATGAGCATTCCCCACCTCCCTCCGCCGTTACCGGAAGGTTGCCCTTAATTGTTTCGGGCGCAAAAAGAAAATTGACATACCTAGTATTACTGTAAATATTATTTGAATGAAATAAAATGTTATGAACAAAACCAACGGAACAAAATTTTTATTTAACACTGTATCCGTTTCTACCATGCACATGGAATAAAAATTAAAGGAGGCTTTATAAAAAGACAATAAAGTAAATTCTAATGAAGCTGTTTCCTTGTGATTTGTACTTTGTAGATATTTCGGACACAATAATTAATATGTCTGTTACTCTGTGAGAGCGTGGTCCTTTCCCGGTCAAGCTGACCCAATCAAATAAAATCATGTTAAGGCTTACTCTCGATTAGTCTCTTATAACATGGCGGTATAAGGCTGACACTCTTTGCACACACTTTTCGTATTTTTATACAAGTCCTTTAATATACCTGCTATATAAATACATACGACGATACTCCAAAACTTATCTTTTATATAAATAACAAGCACTCTCAGTAACGGAATCAACTAGCAGTAATTAGGCCACCTAACTAATGCTTCAACTATACTTGTTATTATAAGTAATAGGTTTGGGGCTTCTGAACATTGATAACGTAATTAAAACTACATAAAACTATATGGCAACCTATCCAACAAATATCCGTCAACCGCAGAAGGTGTCTCGTTATCCCTTGTCACAGACATCTGGCATACTAAACCCCATTTGAATATATGACGAGATATTACCTTCGAATCTGGTATCGTAGCAACCCTTCAAAATAACATTTTATAATGTACAAATGTTATTTTTCAATATACAAAGACTCTTTCCTTTGCCGTGTAGTGGCGGTTAAGAATATCCACTACCCCATATCTTCCTGTGGGTGTCGTAAAAGGCGACAGAGGGAAACAGGCAGGAGATTGGCAGCAGCATCTTCCTGATAACAGCAACTGTACGACAAAAAAAAACTGCGGTTGCCAACCCGCTCGCCAAGCGTGGCAACTATGGCAATATACCCCCCATGAACAATTACACAAATAGACGGCCCCCAGTCCCCAGCGGCCCCGCTATTCCTGGCTACGGTGGCGACCATGGTAACGGCGGGGCGGGGGGTGTAAGAATCTCCGGTGGAGGTTCGGTTGCCACCTACGACGACTCGACCTGGCAACATATAACGCACGCACACTGAGGACTGACGAGAGAGCTGGAAGAAGAGATAGACAAGTTGCGCTGGAGTATTATAGGATTATCCGAGGTCCGAAGAGAGGGGGAGGACACGGTGATTCTCGAATCCGGCAACTTGTTCTATCACCGGGAGGGTGACCATCTGTCCCAAGGAGGTGTCAGATTTATCGTCCACAAGTCCCAATCTTTACAACGTTGTTGACGAGAGAGTCATTGGGAGTTGATTGGGAGTGTGTCGACGAGGGTCGCTTACCTGATACTCAGAATCACCAAACGGTATTCGCTGAAGGTCATACAGGGTTACGCACCAACCTCGGCACATCCCGATGAGGAGGTGGAGGAAATGTATGAGGATATTTCCAAAGCCATGCATTCCTCCAAAACCCACTACACGGTGTTGATGGGAGACTTCAACGCAAAACTAGGCACAAGAGAAAGCGGTGAGCTGAAGTTAGGGAAATTTGGAGTAGGGCACCGGAACCGAAGGGGCCAGCAGCTGGCCAACTTTATGGAGAAAGAGGGACTCTTTATGATGAACTCTTTCTTCCAGAAGCGGACCTGGTCGAGCCCCGACGGTTCGACAAAAAATGAGATTGACTTCATTATGACGACCAGACGCCAACTGTTCAGTGATGCCTCAGTGATCGCAAGGGTGAAAACTGGCAGCGATCACCGAATGGTTATAGGCACACTGAACCTAAACGCAAAGTTGGAGAGGTCTCGTCTAATGAAGTCAACGCTCCGTCCCCCTCGTGCTCTAATCCAGAATCCCGAAAGCTTTCAGCTCGAGTTACACAACCGCTTTCAGCGCCTACAAGATTGCAATGCAGTGGACGATATGAATGACAAGCTCGTGGAAACTGTCCATGCGGTCGGAGCTAAGTTCTGCAAGACCCGCCGCAGAAGAACACAAAAACTCTCCGATCACACTCTTAATCTCATGGCTGTTAGACGGGAGATGAGGGTGCAATCGTCAACAGATTTGACAGCATACAGGCAACTGAACAGACAGATCTCCAAATGCATGCGGCGAGACTTACGCAACTTTAATACTGCTCGTATTAAAGAAGCGATCGAGCGGAACCAGGGCTCCAAAGTCTTTGCCAGAGATCTGTCTGCCCGTAAGAGCCAACTGTCAAAGCTGAAGACTGAGTGTGGTAGCATCGTTTCCGGGACACCCGAGATTTTGAGTGAGATTGAGAGGTTCTATGAGCAGCTGTACACATCATCGTTGGAGCCACACGCAAGTGTGAGTAACGATCCAAGAGCAAGTCTTATCCGACACTATTCCGATGATATCCCGGACGTCAGTCTAAGCGAGATTAGAATGGCTCTTAAGCACCTTAACCTTAAAACGGCAGGGCCCCAGGCGAGGATGGAATTACAGCGGAGCTTCTGAAAGCGGGTGGAACACCGGTACTTCAAGTCCTTCAGAAGCTCTTCAATTCCGTCCTCCATGGTGGCACTACTCCAGGGGCGTGGAGCAGAAGTGCGGTGGTCTTGTTCTTTAAGAAAGGCGACAACGCTCTCTTGAAGAACTACAGACCGATTTCCCTTCTGAGCCGCGTCTACGTGCTGTTTTCGAGAGTCATTACGAATCGTCTCGCACGCAGACTCGACGACTTCCAGCCTCCCGAACAAGCCGGTTTCCGAAAAGGCTTCAGTACCATAGACCACATACATACCCTGCGGCAGATTGTACAGAAGACTGAAGAGTACAATTTGCCACTTTGCCTGGCGTATGTGGACTATGAGAAAGCCTTTGATTCCGTCGAAATTTGGGCTGTGCTGCAGTCCCTTCAGCGGTGCCAAGTTGACTGTCGGTATATCGAAGTGCTGAAGTGTTTGTACAGTAGGGCTACGATGGCTATCCGAGTACAGAACCAGAGCTCGAAACCTATCCAACTGCAGAGAGGTGTAAGACAGGGTGACGTTATATCCCCGAAACTCTTCACCGTTGCTTTGGAAGACGTTTTCAAGCTACTGGACTGGAAAGGATACGGTATTAACATCAATGGCGAGTACATCATTCGATTCGATTGATTTGCCGACGATATAGTCCTTATGGCAGAATCGCTGGACTTAAGCACTATGCTCAATGACCTCAATAGTGCCTCCCAACGGATAGGTCTTAAGATGAACATGGACAAAACAAAGATCATGTTTAATGTCCATGTCACACCTATGCCGGTAGTTGTTGGGAGCACTATGCTCGAAGTTGTTGACGAGTACGTTTACCTGGGACAAATAGTCCGACTAGGTAAGTCCAACTTCGACCGAGAGGTCAATCGACGGATTCAACTCGGCTGGGCAGCGTTCGGGAAATTACGACATATCTTCTCGTCAGGTATACCTCAATCTCTAAAAACTAGATTGTACAACCAGTGCGTGTTGCCAGTGATGACTCTGAGACGTGGTCCTTCACTGCTGGCCGTATGAGGACGCTCAAGGTCGCTCAGAGAGCTATGGAAAGGGCTATGCTCGGAGTTTCTCTGCGTGATAGACTCAGAAATGAGGATATTCGCAGTAAAACCAGAGTGACCGACATAGCCCAACGGATTAGTAAGCTGAAGTGGCAAGATAGAAGTATAGCTCGAAGAACCGATAACCGATGGGGAAGAAAGGTTCTCGAGTGGCAACCTCGTACCGGTAGGCGTAGTGTAGGGCGACCCCCCACTAGATGGAGTGACGACCTGGTAAGATATGCAGGAAGTCGATGGATGCAGGTGGCTCAGGACCGTGCTTTGTGGCATTACTTGGGGGAGGCCTATGTTCAGCAGTGGACTTGTGAAGGGCTGTAATGATGATGATGATGAAAGACTCTTTCCTATTTACATTGGTTATTGTTTTCTATGGTTAAATTGTTTCTTTAATCAAAATTCATAGACCGTTAGTATTTTTTCGCTCATGGGGGATGTTTGCTGCCACGCTTGGCAAGTGGATGTAGTTGTCCATCTCCTGCCTCAGTTTTCCTCTGTCGCCTCTAACGCTTCTGCAATTTCCTGGTGTTACAGATGTTCATTGGCGACGGTGATCATTTACCATCAGGTGGGGCCTATGCTCGTTTACCTCCTCTTCCATTAAAAAATCGACTTGTTACTATTACTGTTAGATTATGGTTTGGTTTACGGTTAGGTTATGGTGTGGATGGTATAGTCCCGATACCATCTACACCATCTGGATTCTTGGCGGTCCACCACTCTATGTTTGACAAGGAGTTTTCTTCCGCGTATGACCTCTCTGTGGAATAATTTACATACGTTTTAGACACGACCTGGGGACCTTCAAGAAAAGAGCTCCTTTTTAAATGGCCAGCAACGCAACTGCGATTCCCCTGGTGTTGCGGTTGATCATGGGCGGCGGTAGTCACTTAACATCAGGTGAGCCGCACGCTCGTTTGCCCCCTCTTCTATAAAAAAAGGTTGTCACAGAAGTCTTTTTTAAAACCTGCAGTTACCAACATGCTAGCCAAGCGTGGCAACCATGGCAAATATCCCTCCTATGAGGCAATATGTGGGGAAGGCCCATGTCCAGTATTGGAATTAGGGTTGTAACATTAATTTTATTTGGTTGTAAAATTAAGTGTGGACGTTCCTTACTTTTACTTCAATTAATAAATAATTTTAAATATCTGACTTTTTGAGACTATAAAGGCTGTACTAATGCAAAGTGGTCACTTGGAACATATTGATAGGGGTCGATACCTATCGATTTATCCACCGTGTATCTTTTGCCATATTAATTTTTAAGGTTATTTAAAACGTTGTCATTAGTGTGTTGATGTCAGCTTTTGATAGTGAAAATGCTTTAAGTTATGCCATATTTATTTCCTAACGTAAAATATCCTTTTATGCATATTACCTGTACAAAATAATTTCGATGTTTCACATTGCCAGGCATCCCGCGACTACTCAAATTTTTTTTAACATTAATTTAGCTGGCGCGGTCGCGGTGAAGAGTGAACTCAATTTGCTTGCATATAGTGCACATGCTGTCACACTTGTACAAAAATGAAATAAACATTTTTGTTATAATAAAAATATAAAAGTTGATATCAGATATGTCTGTGCTTATGACATAAATAGTTAAAATATAAAAAGCAACTGACAAAAAATTTCAGTATCAGGTATTTTGTGATTTTAGATACGAAAATGGGATAGTATTTTAAATTGAAACTGTTAGGTTAGTTCATATATTATTTTCATTTATTTTTTGGATTAAAGGTGACAAGCAAGCACGAAGTCCACCTGTCCTTAGGTGTGACAATACATTTTTATTCCTATTCGAGTATAGATATGTATATTTATGGGTGGGCCACAGCATCCACTTGCCATCAGTTGGGCGGTGTGCTCGCTTGTCACCCTTATTCTATAAAAATAAATAAATTCAGACGGATTCCAAACGATTTAAACTCGAGTCCATATAATAGGAAAGTAAGGTTTTCTACTGTAAGCTGTAACCGCGAGGCTTAAGAACGCTTTATATCCCAGTCCGAACGTTATTTGGCGGTTGATTATCCGCACAAAGCTCATCGAATAAAGGAGCAATACGCTCTAAAAGCTCTTTCTTGGCTTTCAGGTAACCGGACTTTTATTTTGTTAGTTGTTCCCATTGGGAGGGTTTATTTCTTTTGGAAAACTTGCGAGGTTTCATTAGGTTCATTATTTAGTGGTTGCTCAATCAGTGGTTTTAAGTACAAACTTACTAAGTCTGATATTTTAATCTTCTTCTATTCCGTAAGTAATTCTGAATCTTCTTGACCAACTGCCCCAGAAATGGTGTAATGTTTTCGAATGTATGTCTATTTTATTCGCACGCTCTGTAGCCTAAGCAGCTTGACGAATTTCAACATATGGGGTGTCGTTAGATTCGACTTAGTTGTGTAAGTGCTGTAGCTTATGGACCAATATATTATACTGTATCCATACTAGATTTTTAAAAAAATCAGTTGCGTTTTTATCTTTGAGAACTGCTCACCAAACTTTCCGCTGGCATTTTATGCTAGTGTGTTCTCTCCCCGGTCGAACAAATCCATTGGTATTGCTGTTAAAAGCACGATGTTCACGATTGTTGTCACCATCATTGTGAATGCTCGATTTCGACCATGGCATCAAGGTCCACTCAAAGTTCAAAAATTTTGGAATAAAAATAGTGCAGAACACGTTTGTTATTTCCGTTTAACTTCATGTACTTCGTGTTGCGGAAGTGCGCTAAGAGGTACTAAATCCAAATAAAACAAGTTCATGAGCTGAATTGTACAATAGAATTGTGTAACAGAAAGTGGTTGCGGCAAATATAGTCTTTTGTACGAATGCAGAAAATGATTAATTTAATTTATAAGTGGCTACGACAGTCCAAAGACACCTGATATCCTATCTCGTGCAGGTGCAGTTGGAGGAAGTTGAAGGCTTGCTTTATGTTTCGACGCGGTAGAGCCAGCCACGCTGCAGCTATTATAGTTGTAGCACGAATAGGTCGGCTCGACCAGGGTAGGACCACGCTCTCATTCTTTCATTTGATTCATTTTCATTCAATTCCATGTCAGACATGAGTCAATAATATATTTATAGATTCTTAATTTTAAAATTAATAGCGATGTTAGTGCCATTGATATAAATCCAAATAAATAAACGACAGAAACATTCATCTTACATTTAACAAAAAATGAATTATTATTATGAAATTAAAGCGAAAAGTAAAAAGGAAAATAATTTTTTTAAATTAATACGCCTATAATAAAATAATGTAGTCTCTTTGATAAAGGCACTTTTATGGTCTCCATTTTTATAAATTATGATACATTTATATAAGAAAATAAGACTTAAAGAAATAAACTTAGAGGATTTCTTATGATGATAATATACATATTTGTAAAATTACAATATAAGAAAATAAGACTTAAAGAAATAAACTTAGAGGATTTCTTTTGATGATAATATACATATTTGTAAAATTACAATATAAGAAAATAAGACTTAAAGAAATAAACTTAGAGGATTTCTTTTGATGATAATATACATATTTGTAAAATTACAAGTAGCAGAATCCGATGGGCACTAACCTCAATTTTTATAGAAATAAGGTTGACAAAGGCCAAGTATTAGGCCGATTTCCACTCGATAGATCTGTGGTAAGAAATGCAGGAAGTCGATGGATGCAGGACCGAGCACCGTGATTTGTGGCATTCCTTGGGGAAAACAGCCAGCAATGAACTTGTGAAGTGCTCTAATGATGGTGATGATGAATAATATTAACCACCTCATGGGAAAAAGATACTGTCGCAACGTCTATCAATGATTAAGAATAAAAAATGTTGTGGTCACGAGGACTGAAATGAAATACTTCGTAACCATTTAAAGTCTCCGTTCCCGTCTTTGTTATTACATTATGCTCCTATAATTTTAAGGCGATGTTTTGTGAGAACTTGGTGCTGTTCCGGTTGAATGTTGAATGTTAAATTTATTTGAATTTAGTTATTTTGAATCACCATGTCTTACGTGGTGGAGCCATGCTGCAGCAATATTAGTGGTAGATGTAGCATTAATAGGTCGACTCGACCGGGGAAAGACCACGCTCTCACAGAATACCAGCGTAAAATAACAGCTTAACGCTGCTGTGTTTCGTATGGTAAGTGTAGAGAACTTGAAACCCTTTTTACTTGAAAGGAGGCATTCTATCTTAGTCCTCACGGGTGACAACACATTTGTATTTTGATTCGTAATTGAGGATAGATGTCGATGTCTATGGGTCACAGCAACATATAACATTAAAGTATTTTGTTTTGATTGAAAGAAAACTGATTTTTTGTTTCTTACATAAACGTCAGTAAAAACTGATTTCATATAAAAATTTAAACTCGATAGCATAAAACAAGTTTAAGTTTATTAATGGGCACAATAGTGTCTAGCGCGTGTAGTTACGTAATGTTTTACTATGTGTGTAACGCCTGAGGCGTGTTAAAATATAAACCTAGATGTGTTTAATTTAAAAATAAAAATAAAAATCTGTATAAATAAAATAAAGCTATTCTTAGTAGTCAGTTACTATATTCAGCCCAAATTAAAGCGCACATAACATATTTGTAAGATTACCTTTATAAAGTATAAATGCAATCTGAAGTTAATAACAGTTCAATCAATATTTGTTTACCTAGTCTGTGTGCCCGATTTATTTAGCGACTCGTTGTCAAAGGGCATAAAGTCGATACACGCGTCTACTCACTGTAAATATTAGTTCGTTAGTGTTGACTATGTACGTACGACGAAGATACCACTTACGTATAATCATTTACAGTTTTGTTGAAAAAATAAATCTAGTGGTTTAACATTACCATTACAGCTTATAAAAGTCCACTGCAGAACGTAGTCTTCTCAGATAATTACATTGCCTCACAGGAGAAATTGTGCCACGCTTGGCAGGCAGGTTGGCAACCGCAGTTGTTTACTGTTCGGATTGTTAATAAGAAGATGCTACTGCCGAACATTGCTTGATCGTGTACAGTGAAACTTTATGACATGCACTTATTATGTGATCTACCAACGGTTCTTAATATTATAAATAATCAGCTTAACATTTAGTTAAGGCAAGAGTAAGCCATTAGACTACTTGACCGTGTAGCGGCGGTGTCAGAATATCCACTACCGCATATCGTCGCGTGGGGGTCATAAAAGGCGACAGAAGGAAACTTAAAGCACGCTTTGCGGGCGTGTTGGCCAACTGCGGGTTCATCCCGCATGCGAAACGTAGTAACTATGTCAAGCCCCCTACGAGGCAAGATGTGGGGTAAGACTACTTTCAGCAATAGTTGTTATAGGCAAATAGATATTTACTACGATATTATGTGTAAGGATACACCGTTCCCAGTCGAGTTCATCCATTCGATTCGATTTGCGCTGCATTGTGTCTGTACCACGTAAAAGTAATTAATAATCCCCGCGTACACGTTCGACTCACTAAAATTTGAAGTAGTAATTTTTTTTTATTGACATGTTCAGTATTATTTTCAGAAAAAAAAAACAAAGTAATATTTTCTCCGCTACAAATAGGTAATAATGAAATTGCATTTTTAACGCAACATCAAACCGATGTCGATACATTCATGAACACGACAGTAGTTGTTTGTTCGTTAGTGCAGAGTTCTGTGCAAGCGTTCTATATAAATGTGCAAATTTCGACGTAGTGAAGCCAAACTATAGCAATATAATGGCAGCAACACGAATAACTCAGCTCGACCAGTGAAGGGCGTCGTTCTTACAGAATAACAGCGTAAAATAGAAGCATAATGCTGATATGTTTCATGTGATGTAGAAAACAGGATCCTTGTTACTAATGACTCATTCATTTACCATTAGGTAGATTGTGTGCTCGCTTGTCACGGTCGTGTACACGGCCGTGTGTCTTACGTACGTAAGTGTACGTAACGAAACGACCTCAAAATGGCCGCGCTCCCCCTACACCGCGCGCAATGTGTTACAGACTTCATTCAATATAAGGAATTTTTTGATTTCATAGCTATCGTACGGTATAATTAGGTTTTGGACGTAGATTATAGATATGTAGCAGCAATACTAAACTCTATCCCCGTTTTGTTATCATCAGTTTTCTTAATTGCCCGTTATGAAAGCAAATTAAAAGACGTATTTACGTCAAAATCTTGATCCTTTTTAATTTAAATTGAATTTAAATTGACCATTCAAAAATCGAACCTATTACAACTCCCAATTAAGAAGTTACAAACTTATATGCATAGCAAAGCGTACTCGAAGTAAGAATGGCTTAATTTCACACGACGTGCTCTCTTTTACATCGTTACCAGCGATACGTTTATCTAGCAAAATAGCGCTGCATTACACTACACAGCTCTTGCATAGTAATTTTCCTTTTCTATTTAGTACCATAGTAGCTCAGGTATAGGCCAGTATGTTTCATATTTCTAATAGTTCGTTGTAAATTTTACAGTTTGCGAGCATTCTAGCTTCAGTACCCGTTTATACCAATGAAATTATTAATAACAATTTAAAGTATTTATTGACCATATGAAAAATTAAAGAAAATTTTCAAAAAAATTCTCGTTAGTAATTGTCATAAGTTAGGGGTAAAACAACATCAGAAAATAATTAAATATACTCGTGTTTTTGTGTTTGCTCTTACCCTGGTGTTTAACAATTATTGACATCTTAAAATCAAATAACATGTGCGTTTATGTTTTTTATAGAATTCTTCTATAGAAATTCTGTGAGAATGTACCTTCAATCGTAATATAGCTTAAGCATGAGTCTATCACGATTGATTGTATTATTTAAAACTAAATTCTTATTTACTAATCTATTTTTACAAATATGTGAAATTTGGAAACACGCATCGGGCTAGCGCAATAGACACTTCCTTGCGCTATAACCCTTTTAGAAATTATAGTCATGGGACGTAAACATACACCTAACATTCTTTTTATTTCTTATTTATATTTCTGTACTTGTTTAACTTACTAAATAACTAAATTATTATTATTATATAGAAATTGACCTTTTGACAAGGCTAACTTTAAGGGGAGGAACTGGTTCCTGAAACACAGTTATACTAGCTCAGGGACCAGGGAATCAATGAACATATGTAAAAAAAGGTTGTAATTAATTAAAAAGGCTGTAAATTTATAGCTAGTAGATTATGACATAGAACTTTAGTAGTAATATTATATAGTTTTTTAACCTAATTTTATTATTTTAAAGCGCAAGACTACCGCAAAACGATCGAATAAAAATGTCCAAGCTTGCAACGGGTAAAAAGGTAAGAACTTGTACAATTTAACGATTTTGGTTGTGCAAGTATTTTTAATCAGTTAAAGCTTGTTAAGAGTTAATTGTAAATATTCCCATAGTTAATTGAAAAAAATGGTACCTATATTATTTTAAAGAAATTGGTTTCGTGGTTGTTTTAGAATAGAATAGAGTAATTTTTATTTACTACTAGCGATCGTTCCGGCTTTGCGCGGACGATTTCTGCATCTCGACAACAACGTCACCTGAAGGGTTCAACTGAATTTTAAAACCATCCAGACACCCACTCAAATAAACACAAACATTTCATTAAAATCGGTCAATTTGTTTTCAGGAACTTGAAAACAGATTGACCGATTTTGATGACTTTAAAACTACACATTTAAATGAAACTAAGTTTTACGGATTTTATCGCGTATTAAGAAATACATTTTGACAGCTGTCAGAATTATTGCACCAAGCATACCAACCAAAAGATGGGAACGTATAGTATTCGATTCTTAAAAAAATCGATATTGATAATTTAGAGTTAGTAATCATTTACAGTTTGGTGCGAAAAATATCAGAATAAATTAAAAACCGATAATTTAAAACACAAGATTTATCAGTTTCTTCGTATTTGTTGTTACTGCTTATTTCTAGAGGCACAGTTATAAAAATTTAAGATTGAAACTCGATTAAAAATAAATGTATTCAATCAATTTCAGTAAAACTAGTAGGGATGTCGTTGTTTATACTAATTATTATTTAATTTTAAATAATGCAGTCAAAATTAATGTCTCTTTCAAAGCCATCCATAATCAATTTTCTTGTTTTTTCTACCACTTTTGCCCAATCATCCCTTGTGACATACTTCAACGAATATTTTTTATAGCATTGGGTGACAAACGAGCACACACTCCACCTGATGGTGGAGTTTATCCTCACTTAAGAATCAAAATGCAAATGCGTTGTCACGCCTGAGGACTAAGATGGAATGCCTCGATTCCGGTAAAAAGGGTCTCCGGTTCTCTACACTCACCATACGAAGCTGATCAGCAATATGCTGCTATTTTACGCCGGTATGAGAGCGTGGACCTGCCCTGGTTGAGCCGACCCATTCGTGCTACAACTATAATATAAATTGTAGCGTGGCTCTACCAAGTACAAAAAGTTATTATAAAAGAAACAGTCCAAAAAGTTAATGCCAAGTCACAAAATAAGAATACAAATCACAAAATTACGCACAGTAAGCTCTCGAAACAGAAACAGAAACTTTTTTACTCAATATAGATTATGAATAATGCTTATTGAAAGTCACTTTTTTCATTTACCACTGGTTCACAAAAAAACCCTCCGTCCTGGGAAGAACCAGCAAGAAACACAACGGGACCAGATTTTTTTAAATTAAGAGCTTACAATCATGCGTGTTACAATTAACAACACAAAACAAATAAGAAATAGCTTTTTAGCGATCACCCTTCCCAGGGGTTATTATCATCCATAAATTCCTTATTATTAAAAAAACTTTTATACAAAATTAGTTTAATAAAGTTTTTGAACTTAGTGTACTGACGTCAAATTTTGTATATTTTCTGGCATTTTGTTGTATATGCGTATACATCGCCTCAAGAATGAATTACTGATTCTGTGGAGTCGAGTAACTGGTACCGAAATGGCGGGTTGTTGAAATTATGTAGTGGTTATTTTAGTACATAGTAGCCTTGTATAATATGACTTTTTTACCTACACAAATTTACTTTGACAAAGTGAAAAAATTAAACTTTTTAATCATGATTCATGTTATTTAAAGAATTTTGAAAATAAAAATGAAATTAAACAAATAATACATTAAAGAAATTTATGATTCGATTATGAGAATATTTTTACCGATTATTTGAATATTTTGTCGATTATTCGCTTAACAATGAATTTTAATCATCCTAACACTACGGTAATATACATAGCGACATAACATTGAAACGACATTAAGTAAAAAATGTTAATACTGGTTATTTTTTAATATTTTGCTTTGTTTGAAAAGTTCAAATTTAAATTAGTGATAAAAAAAACTATTCCCGTTGTAATGAAATATAGATAACTTCATAATTCTTCGGATTTACGTAAAAGGTTATTTCAAATCGTGTGAGTACGCTTGTGAAAAGTTATTGCGGAGTGATTAATGTGAAACGTCAAAAGGTATTCTTAGATTTGGTTGACTATGACTTATTTTAAATTCCCGACGTTCCGAGTACTTTACAGCACCCATGACATGGGGAGACTGGGGTATTCGAAGTCCTAATGTTATGGTTAACCACGGATACCTTCAGCTGAAAATTATTCATTTTGACTCCATCTACGCAGAATGAGCTTGTAGTACCTATCATGAAGTCTTTTAGTATACTTGGGTTGGGATTTAATTTTATTAGTTATAGGATCCCAAGCAGATGCTAGCCCCCAGCCAGCTCCTCTATTGAAAGTAGAATGTTTTTGTTATTTCAATAGCCTCTCAAATCATCCTTCGAAGGAATTGGTGTTCTTTAGCGAGGATTTGTGGTCTATCAAATCTGTTCTATTGACGGGAACGATCCTGTACGTGTTCACAGACTGCAGATTTCTCAGAGCGTCGATTATTCACATTAGCTGTGTGTTCTTTTACGTGGATTTTTAATTGATCTTTTAGTTTGACCTATGTAACGTTGGGTAAAATATAAGTAAGTATACGCGATAAAATCCCTAAAATTTAGTTTCATAAAAATATTTAAACAAAATAATACAATATTGCCTTTTCTAATAGTTATATAAGTTCCCAAGTAACGTTACGTACATAGTCTAGGATAAAGGAAACTACAATAATGTAAAATTTTATTTTTTATTGAAAAAACTTTTTAACAGAATTATCAAAATATCAACTTTAATATAACTTTAATTTTAGGTATTTACTCAGGCATTATTAAATATAGTAACACTTTATACTTGACTCGTTAATATTTTTTTATCATCAACTTTATTTCCTTTTCAAAAAGTCTTTCACCTAGTTATAACTTAGCAACGTTATAAATCTAGCATTCACCAAAGTACACCTTCAGGCCACTCCATAAAGTCCTAGACGTATAAGTATAGTTATATATAAATCCTACGTATTTTTAGCGAAACAACATATTGAAATGAAAATCTATGATTATAATAATAATAATAATACCTTACCTTGGTTAAGTGTGTATCAAATTTAGTTTTTGGAATATCTTGTATTCCTACAGCGATTGATATTTTTCATCACGAGCCGCTTTAAACAAACGATACAATAATCCACTCACGACGGCATGGCAGCGGAGCCCGCAACTTGTGTTTGTTCCTGGTGTTTACAGAATGAATGTTATTTTTTTTTTATTAAAACTACTTTTTAACTTTTCTTTATCACATTAAAAGCCGTCACAAATTTATGATTGATTCCTGTCAACGCATGGCTTAAATGTTTTATTTCCTGAAGCTACGTGAAAGTGACAATGTTGATACATACATGCCACACAGTGCAAACACTGGTTCTGTTGTGCTATAGAGCCGCTCGTTGAATCGCACTCAATTTTTTTTTATTTATTAGGAGACTCAACAGCATTTTTTTACAAACATACTTAAAAATAATATATAGTGCACTTAGTCAATAACAGAGTTTCACAACATGCTGAATAACACTTACGAAGCAGAGAGGCAAATTTGTAACTTAGTATAATTTAAATAATATTTTATTGCATTGCAGTATAGGTTTTAGATTAGCAGTTTTTTTACAAATAAAATTAATATAATAATTAAATTAAAATAATACTTACTGAATAAAATAAAATAAATGGTTTTATACAACATATATACATATTTATTTATTTATTATAATTATTATATATAAGATGTAACATGTTATTTTATGTTTGTAGCTAAACATTTTGTTAGAACTATATTAACAACATGATTTTCAGATTGACACTACAGAATTGAGATAAAACAGATGCAGTTACTAAAGAGTAGATGTACGTTATGTGACGGTTACGGCTTTTTAGTCTCCGACATCATAGTTGATTCTGTTTGTGTTTATACTCGTTTATGAAGAAGTCAGTTAAGTAATATATTTAAAATATACAAAACCTGTCTAGTACTAATTTTTACATAAGATTAAAATATATACAATATTAAAAAACTGCATGATGACTGATGCGCAAGCGGGTTTTAGAAAGGGAATGGGGTGTACAGATCAAGTCTTTTCCATGCGCATGATTGCGGAGAACTTTTTGGCCAAAAACCAGAAAGTTTTTTTGTGCGTTCATGGATTTGGAAAAAGCTTATGACAGAGTGGACAGAAATGTGTTATGGCAAACACTGAACTCATATGGGTTGAGCGCTGGTTTGATACGGGCATTAAGGTCTCTTTATAGGGACTTTAGTGCTTGTGTCAGGATCAATGGGGTCTACTCGGACTGGTTTGGCATCCAAAAAGATGTCAGACAGGGCTGTGTAGCTTCCCCTAGGCTGTTCAATCTATTTATGGACCGGTGTTTGCAAACTTTGAAAGATGAAGAATGTGGGTTAAGAATGGGCGAGTTAACTGTCAAAAATGCCTTTTGTATGCCGATGATCAAGTCATATTTGCGTCATCGGCGGCAGAGTTGCAAATGATGGTTACATTAATGAACTGGGAATTAAAAGAAAGGGGAATGAAAGTGAACGCAAGTAAGACGAAAGTGATGGTTTTTGAAAGAGAAGAAAGCAAAACGGTATGAGAAATAAGAATAGAAGGAGAGTTAATTGAGCAAGTGGATGAGGTTGTGTATTTGGGATGTGTATTTAGCATGGATAGTAGATATGATAGGGATATAGAACGACGAGTAAATGCAGGGAATAGAGTGAATGGGGCACTACACTCTATTATGAAGAACCAGAATGTGACAAAACAGGCACGTATGGTAATTCATAATGCTGTGTTAGTACCTACTTTAATGTATGGTAGTGAAAGCTGGGTGTGGCAGAAGAAGCACGAAAGTAGAATAAATGCTGTAGAAATGCGGTCTTTAAGGAATATGCTAGGGTTGAGTCTGAATGACAGGGTGAGAAATTGCGTGATAAGAGATAAATGTGGTATGCAAGATGATGTTGTGACCAGGATTAAGAAAGGAATGCTTCGGTGGTTTGGTCACGTAAAAAGAATGAATAAGGAAAGAGTGACAAAGCAAATTTATATGGCAGATGTGAACGGCCGAGTCGGGAAGGGACGCCCTAGAAAAAAGTTTATCGACCAAATTGGCGATATTTTGAAAATGGGCCACGTTAGAAGTACCCTTAGCCGACGAGCATGTATGCGTAGATATATGGATGTAAAGGAGGCGAAAGAGGTATGTCAGGATCGTGCCAAATGGAAGTCCGTAGTCTCTGCCTACCCCTCTGGGTGACAGGCGTGAGTGTTTATGTATGTATGTATGTATTAAAAAACTAAAGATAAAAACTCATACAGTCCTATTCCCCGCGGTATAGTGCCGAGAACGCCGAACCAGCCTTCTTCACTGCACGTGTATTTTTACACGTTTAATATTAACTTTTAAAAGTGGTTGAGCCGCGTTTTATCTATACCAGGAAAGGACCAAGCTGTCACAGAAAAGCGTAAAACAGCAGCTTAATACTGCTGAGTTTCGTATGGTGAGTGTAAAAAACTGGAGACATTTTTTGCTAGAAACGAGGCATTATTTCTTAGTTGCAACGCATTGAATTTTCATTTAAATTAAAGGAATATAAAGATGTCCATGAGCCACAGCATCCACTTACCATCAGGTGCTCCATACGCTCGTTTGACCCTTATTCTTTAAAAAAATGTAACTCAGTTTTACACGAGTTAAGTTCAATCCAGTACAAAGCTATAAAATAATTGAACTGAAGGAATATTATAGTTGTAATATAGGTACGCCATGGCTCTACCACGTATAATATTTTATTGATTAACTCTTCTAACATATAATGAAGTAGTAACTTCGTCGCTTGTGCAAGTACACCAACACTATCGAATAAATATTTGCTTTGACTCACGCTTGTATCGATATTGTGCCCTTTGACACCGAGTATCATCACTTGGACTGTGATCGTTTGTAACGTTTATTATATAAAACAATCGAATTTGAAAAACTTGTATTGATGCCATCTTATATGGCTGATGATTATACTGCTATCCCTTCCCCTGTCGTTACTACTTAATGCTTTCCCATTTCAACTTTTTGGATAAAGTCACCGGCTTCGATGGAAACAGAAACAGAAACAGAAACTTTTTTATTCAATGTAGATTATAAACAATACTTATTGAAAGTCAAGTTTTTCATTTACCATTAGTTCGCAAAAAAACCTCTGTCCTGGGAAGAACCAGCAAGAAACCCAGCGGGACTATTTTTTTTCTTCAAATATTAGCTTACAATCATGTTTACAATAAACAACACAAGACATATTAGAAATAGCTGGGTAACGATCACTCTTCCCTTATTTTTTTAGGGTTATTATCATCCATAAATTCCTTAATATTATAATAACCCTTTTTATACAAACTTAGTTTAGTAACATTTTTGAACTTTGCGTATGACAAATTTTGTACATTTTCTGAGATTTTGTTGTAAAAGCGTATACATCGCCCCAAGAATGAATTACTGACTCGGTGGAGTCGAGTAACTGGTACTACTAGCTTGTGTCTGTTCCTACTAGTATTTACAGAATCAATATCACTTATTTTTGCAAAACTACGTTTATTCTTGTGTACGTACATTACATTTTCATAAATGTATTGAGAGGCCAGAGTTAATATATTAACTTCCTTAAAGTTTTGTCTCAGTGACTCTTTTGTTTTTAAATTATACATTGCTCTAATGGCCCTCTTCTGTAAAATAAATATAATTTCAGTGTCAGTCGCGTGTCCCCATAGCAAAATAACATACGACATAATGCTATGGAAATAACTAAAGTGAACTATTCTTACTAATTCAACACTGGTAAGTGGAACCGGGATAAGAAGGATTATTATGTTTTGAAAAAAATGTTATTGTTTATTTTCTTAAAACTTAATTTAATCCCACGCTAAGCAGACACACCATCAAGTTAAATTTAAATTAAATCTAAGCTTTAATTTGATTTAAGTTTTACGATCTCTACCGTTGTAAATTATTTTTCGTCGCGGAACGTCCCAAGTTTGTTTTTCGTTGACTTGTTTTGCTAAACGTTTACTTTTGAATTTATTTTTTAAGTAGGCGAGCAATTATTTCAGTACTATGTAAAAGTTTCACATCGTGGTAAGTGGTGATGAAGATGGTAATTCGCACTGTCTTAGCATAACAAAGGCCTTTTCATTCTTGCCTTGAATGTTTGGATGGGAGATATACGGAAAATTATTCCACTCCTTTGCTGTACGCATTACAAAGGACGAAGCAGACGTTTTGGTTCGAAAGCGTGGAATATTGAGAACAAAGGGGTGGAGACCGCCTACTGCCAGATTGTCCGATAGTGGAAAGGAGAGGGAGGTATGAAAGCATTTAATTCCTGCGAATACTCTCCGACATGGATGTTTTAGAATACAGAGGGGCTGGCTACTCTGCGTCTGTACTTAATGCTATCAAGATTATTTCCAAACAAATCAAGGTTACCAATTAGCCTCTTAGCACGTTTTTCCACTGAGTCCAACGTGAATTCGTCAGGGTGATATTTTCGCAACACTAGCCTATATGTGATAACAGTACTCCATGCACTTTCACTAAATAAACCCTAAAAGGAGATAAAATCTGGTCAAATTTTGTTTCTATGCTATAATTTACTTATATATTACAAAATTTGTTAATTTTACTGTTATCAGATTATAAAATATAGAAATTCTTGAAATTAATTGAAATATTCTGACCTAACAAACTCCCGTTCTTATCCATATAGTGGTCGTGTAAGAATATTCATTGTCCCATATCATCCCGTGTGGGTCGTAAAAACGACAGAGGGAAACTAAAATAGGAGGAGGATGAGCAACAGCATCTGCCTGAAAACAACTTAAAAAAAGTTTGGAAAATTCAGAAGTACACGCCTCATAATCTGATTTGATTATATAACAAGAAAAATATTTCTTTTTACATATTTGAGACGAAAGAAGGGATCCATGAAAATATTTTTTTGTAGAAAAGTACCAGTTGTTTTTTTATATTTTTATTAATTACAATCAAACGAAACCAAATTACTCAGTGATTTTTATAAGGAACCTGTGCGTTGAGATTCTTAACCTAATAAAAGTAATTATTTTGATACATTAATTCTAACGACCGTAATCGTGCGCCATCCACACATACCATCCGGACACCTTCGAATTTTTTTTCAATCGGTTGGTTTTTACACTAAATACAGAAAATTACTTTTAAAAATAATAGAAACACGAAAATGAGTGATTTTCCTCGATATATGTGTATTTTTGTTATTCTAAAAGCGCAATAGTAAAAAATAAAGACATTTTTAGCTCTTAAAATTACAGGATTTCCATTAGGTTAGAGGTGAACACAACCTCTACGCTTCGCTTATGAGGCATGCAATTATAAACTACTAAATTTTATCAACCTGCCTGTCAAGCGTGGCAATGATGGCAAAATCCCCAGTAGTGGACTTTTATATTTCGTAATGTATGGATTTATGGAAACACAGGTGGTTAATCTTTTAATTAACGAGCCATGAAAACGAGAAGCTAGGTCCGTTATTTTGTAAGAGTAGCTAATAATAAAGCATTAATATAATCAGGCGTGACTTTGCGGCAAAAATAATATTAAAGATGTGAAAAATTATTCTGCCAAGACCCGCGTAATAAAATAAAACGCCCTCCAACAACTGCGTCTTACATTCATATTACAGTCTTAGCGGTCAGCCACCGCAGAGTCTACTTCACCTGATGATGTCTCATTGAGAAACACGTGTCGTATTATCGACGGTGGTGTGTCTTCACTAGTGTGTGGCGTTGGGAGTAGTGGTGACGTTCACAGTGCTCGTAATTTAGAGAGAACGCGAGATGCTCTTTAAACTAGGTAAGACACAACTATTTGTTTTATTACAGAGATCTTATTTAAATAATGTTTACATCTTTAATAGCAATAACAAATTAAATCAGAGGATCTGAGAAAATTAAAATGCAGTGTGCACTGTAAAGTGCAAGACGACCGCTAATCCTTTGGATAAACGGGACGCTCGTTGAAACGTGCAGAGACCATGTCGACGTAAATTTTAGCGGTTTTCGTTCTTAGGAAAATTGTTGTGGTATTTAAAATATAATGAGCTTGAAATTATGTTTCAACCACTTATTGATAGACTTTAAAAATGGAGGCTTGCAATTCGAACTGCATGTTTTTATTGTATTCGAAACTATTTTTAGGTATTTTTGTATTTTTTATTTTATTTATCAGTAGAAGAGGAGGCAAATGAGCATTCAGGTCACTTGATAGTGAGGGATCACTGTCGCCTACGAACGTCTGTGTTGCGTTTAATTTTAACCTTTTAATTAATGAGGAGCCATATAAAGCATTCAAAACTTCGGAAGTTAAGAAGGAAAAATTAAATGCGCTATAATCCGCAGAATTTGTGTAATTGTGTAGAATTTGCATAAATATAAATCATTATGTATGTTACGCGATGTCTTCGCAAATTTTGAACCGATTATACTTTAGGTGTAGTCTTGTTCACATTTGGAGAAATAATTCCATCTTTAATGATCGCAGAATAGAGAATGAATTTTCAATGTATCCATTTATAAAATATTGAGATTGTTATATTCCTTAGTCCACTTAAAGGGTTAAAAAAAACTATTAATAAACAGTATAAGCAGACTTAAAAGAAATGAAAAAAATTCACATTCTGAAGTCGGGACTTAAATTCTTCTCCACACTATATCTTAGAGTCGATATCAGTGTATTACTTTTTGTTAAAAGTTATTTTTTCAAAGAAACTAAAGCCAAAACATACTTACTTTCATTTCAAATGAGTACATGAGACCCAAGTTCACTTGATGATAAAAGGAGGTTGCGGTCTGTAGAAACCCACTTCTATACCCGAGTTTCATTTATTACATCAGTACAACCTTTTGAGAGTTCACTGCCGAACATATGCTTCCCTCGTAGATTGCCCCATAGGTGGCATTTGCCATGAAGGACCGACAACCGATGGGAATCAAATGTTCTCGAGTGACTCGCACCGGTAATCGAAGTGAATGGTACCACCCACTAGATGAAGTGACAACCTGATAAGAGCTGCAGGAAGTCAATGAGTGCAGGTTGCTCGGGACCGTGCTTTGTTGCGTTATTTGAAGGGGGAGGGGTGATTAATTACAGCAGTGCACTTCCGAAGGTCATAAATGATCAGTAGTTACTGGGAAAATACTGCTGCCTATGTTTCATTTCCGGCTTCCGCCCCTAACACCCACGGGATGATATGGTGGTAGTTGAACCTTGTACGCCATTAAGACACCACATTATTTTTATTATTATTAGCGACTAGTGTATAAAATAATATATATATTTTTTTTACTATGCCGTAGAATGCCAGCGTAATAATCCACCACTCCATTTCATCCTGTATAAAATCCAACAATAGGAATTGCTATTAGGAATTCGTGGCTTCCAATAGAAGGCGGTATCAGTATTTAGTTTACGCCAAGCGAAGAACACCCAGACCGGGGACGTAAGCGAAACGTCTGGCATTGTTATCATCAATCCGCCTGCTAACATAGCAGAGCGATTAAAATCCCGAGATAATAATATTTTAATATTTAATAATATTTTAATATGTTTAAGATTCCCTATCTTGGAGTCCTGTGTCCAGCCGTTCAGAAATGGGAGTAACAAAAACATTGTATCTTTATTTTGTTTTAAAAAGGTATTTATCAAAATATAAGACACTTTTTTATAGAATAATGATGAGATGCGAGAACATAGCCTGCCTGACAATAAGTGGATGCTGTGGCGCGTAGTCATCTACATCGTATACTCTAGGAACTAAGACGAAATGCCTTGTGTACAGTAAAAATTGTTTTCTGAATACATCATAAGACAGATAGCAGTATCAACCTGCTATTTACGTGACTTTTAAAAAGAAGTTTATTTTCTTTAAAAACACGTCATCCTCATACTCAGAGCAGTCATAAATTGCACAAGGATGATCGTCCAGACCTAAGATATTTATTTGTAGGCAATACATATACTTTTTCAGTGCGGGGTTCGAACCCGCGGCCGTCAGCGGCGCAGCTCAATGCTATCACTGCGCTACGGAGCCGTCAAATAATGATACATATTTGATACAATATTAATAACTTTGACGACTCCGTGGCGCAGTGGCTTAGCAATGAGTGGCTGCGCTGGGGGATGAACAAGTACTTGTATGGACTACAAGTAATTATTCCGGGTCTGGATGTTTGTCCTTGTGAAATTTGTGTTTGTTAACTACCCCACGATACAGGAGAAAATCCTAGTGTGGAGGTAATGTTTTAATAAATAAAATAACTATGAATAAAACAAAAACCTAAAAACTATGAACAAAAAAAATTACGGATTCGAAAAATAAGTTGTATTCATAGTCAAGTATTTGTGTTAATGTGAAAATTTGTGATCCTTATACAAATTTTCATAACTATTAAACACACAAGGAAATGAGCAGCCTCAGATCCATACCCTAGACGGTCGTCGCCAATGCATCAGATATGATAGACCAAATATCTTTTGTTACTTAAGGCAATATTAAAACGTAGCTTTAAATAACAAAACTGTTCCACTACATTATTTTAGCATAAACATAAAGGATGTTTTCGTACGTAAATAAAATCCTAGAAAATGATGTCAGTAAAAAGAAAATATTTCCTGCCGGTATACGACCGCAGAGCGTAGAATAATCATATACGTGTGTATACGTGCGGTTTACGTTCCTTGTATCGCGAAGAAATGTGTTATGGGAGATATTTTGTGTTCTCACAACATCTTGTCCTCTCAGACTTTGTAACACATGTTGTAACATTGTTTCGAGTGCTGATTTACTGCGTGCTCTGCGGTGAAGAAAACATCGCGAAGAAAACTACCTGTCAGAAAAATAAAAATAATTTATCGAAGACATGTGAAGCCCACCAGTAAATTTTGGACAGCGTGGTGGAAATTTCCTTGATTCTGTCAAAAATAAGAGCATTCACCTACTAAGGATTCCATTCTGTTCATTACAGCTAATAAAATACCCACTGCTGAATAAACGCCTCCATAGATTACCTCATAGGAGGGTTTGTGCCATAGTTGTCTCACTTGGAAAGCGAATTGTTTAGTACGCAGCTTATTAGAGTTGCCATCAGGAAGATACTACTGCACATCTCCTGCTTCAGTTTCCCCCTGTCACCTCTAAAGCCACCCACAGGATAATATGGGATAGTGGATATTCTTACACTGCCATTACATGGTTTCCATGTGACTAAGATTGGAACTTACATATAGGCTGTGACTTTACTTTACTTTTGTAACATAATTATGCTGAGTAAATAAATATGCGTTGCATAAGAAGCTTATAAATCCCTACTAAATAAGGTGTTATGAGAAAAATATTTAATTCTCTTTAGTCTCGTAACGTGTGAATGCTAAGTAGGCACTAATATTCAGATGCAGCAACAGGTAAAAGCTTTGCACCTACTCAGATGGACTCCTGGGCAGGGAAGGAGTCCTACCACGCAGTAGGAGTACTAGTATCGCGTCTAAGTGTACCTTTCGAATGAAATAAGTTGTATTCCTTGTTTTGCTAATAAAAACTTAAACAATAAAGCACCACAAATTTCTATATTTACCACCTAGCAGAACTTTATTACGTATTAGTAATTATTTGGTTTATTTGTACGTGGTAAAGCCATGCTAGCTAACTACTGCTATATTATGGCTGCAACACGAACGGGTCGGCTCGACGGGTAGGACTACGCTCTCGTAGTATAAGTGCGTAAAATATCAGCTCAATGCTCTTGTGTTACGTATGGTGAGTGTAGAGAACCGAAGACCGTTTTAACTGGTAACGAGGCATACTATCTTAGTCCTCAGGAGTAACAACGCATCTGATGTGAAAAATTGACACCCCGGGAAGTCAGCAGTCTGTGAACACCTACAGGATCGCCCCCGTATCCAATCTTAATGTAGTGACATCAGATACGATACACCTCAAATCCTCGCTATCCCTCGCGATTCCTTCCAAGGATGATTCGCGAAGCTATTGAGAACAAAAAACATACTAATTTTAATAGAGAACATGGCTGGGTGCTATCTTCTGCTTGGGATCATAAGCTTCAAGATACTATAAGCTCATATTATGTAGATGGGAACAAAAATTAATAATTTTTATTTGTGGTGGTGACATCTGGACGTTGAACATCTCAGTCCCCCCACCCCCGTGACCATAGGTGCTGTAAAGTGCTCGAAACATCGGCTATATAAAAAGTTAATATACGAGATAAATCCGTAAAAACTAGTATTATTTAAAACTACATAGTCGCACCCCTTAAAGAACAGTGCCTCCAATCGTTTACATAAGCGTCTAACACGCAAGGAAGCGGAATGCAAAGATCGTTGAATGGTTACGTGGTGTAAACTCGATTGGCATCAACATTTGCTTGCACCGCAAGAGACTTCGTTATTTTTACTGCTTTTATAAAAGAAGAAATACAGTCAACTTCATGCGGACATTCATTCATCTTCCACTCATTAGATGTTGCTGGTTTGGACCGAGGTGAAGTTTTTGCTACACGATGTCATTTATGTGAGAAGTTAGTTTTAAATAAAAATTTAACAGTTTATTCACAGTCTATATTACCTCACTCCAAGAGTCCAGTGGGACTGTAATGCGATACGATCGGAGAGAGAGAGAGGAGAGACACGCAATCATAGCATCAGTAATGTAAGTGTGTAACTCTAGTTGAAATCACAGTTAACAATTATTTTTTTTAATATTGATAATATTTTCCTGAATGTCTTACTACGTTTGTACTTGCATTTACTAGTTAGTACACGGTCTGTAGCTTAGAATTTGTTACGGAAAAAACGCAATATTGATTTCGGCCCCACCCGAGATTCGAACCCAGGACCTTAACATCTGCAGTCGCGTTTATGACCACTATACTAACTAGGCATTCCCAATAAAACGCTAGTCAGGATAATAGAAAAGGTAGAGCTATGTGGTAGAGCCAACATCTGTATTATGGTTGAAGCAAGAATGGGTCGGCTCAACATTGGAAGGACAACGCTCTCACAGAATCTTTTATATTACAACCTATAAAAGTTTACAGCTGAACATACGCCTCCTCCATAGACTACATAATAGGGGGTATTTTTCCATAGTTACCATGCGTGGTGGCAGGCGGGTTGACAACTGCATTTTTATTTATTTTGATTTGTTTTCAGGAAGATGCTTCTGCTCAACTCCTGTTTCAGATTTCTTCCGTCTCCTATTATGACACCGATATTCT
Source organism: Parnassius smintheus behrii (assembly GCA_036936625.1). NCBI lineage: Eukaryota > Metazoa > Arthropoda > Insecta > Lepidoptera > Papilionidae > Parnassius > Parnassius smintheus. Next base: position 4,387,072 of record JAUPFT010000031.1, read on the forward strand.
AACACCGCCACAATACGATAATCATATTAATGATTTTTATGTTTACGCGAAAACTATACAATTAAATTTAAACAGTTTTCACGGATGTTATCGCGCATATTAAGTTGCTTTATATTTCCGACATTTACATCACCCATGTTCTCGAGGAGATTTAATTGTCGAGTCCACAGTCCACCTGCTCTTAATTTATATCATCATTAAAAGTCATTAAAAGTTGAACGTTACTATCCATCTACAGCGTTCAGTTTACTTATCATTTCTCATCACATGATACGGTATCCTCAAACACGAATAATGGGACCGGAGAGATGTGGGCAAAGCTATTTCGCTCACACCATGTGGAAAACACCGGCAAGCAGAAGCAGCGTCAAAGAAGCTTACTGAACTTCTCTTTCCCTCTCTCTCTCTCTTCTGTACTGTACTGCATCGTCAATCCGCCCACCAAGTGCGTCAATAAAGGCGAACCCTCCCTGCGATGAAAAAAGTTATTTGTATTTGTATTTATTAATTTTTTTAATTATCCTTTTCTTTTTCTTATCACTTGTTTTGCTGCGTTATCCATGCTTGGTCTCATGGATGAAAAGAAGAGAATTTTCTATAGCTTTAAGCCCGACATATGTGCTAATTTGTGTACAAATTTTTGAATGAATAAATAAGAAGCCTGTGTCCATACGTGGATTTTTAAAGGCTGATAATATAGAATTATCGTAAGTGATACAACAAATTCATGAATGTCTATATTTCAAGGTTTTTTTGTAGAGCAATGCTGCTGCTATATTATGGTTATAACACGAATATGTTGCTTGACTGGGATAGACCCACGCTTTCACCTAATAGCAACATGATGTTAATGCTACTGTGTTTTGTGTGGTGAGTGTAAAGTCCACTTACCACTTAATAATAAGTATTGTAGGTGATACCTGGAGGGTATGGATATCATCGGTACCATCCGGATGACTGGCTGTCCACCACTGTGCGAATTACAATAAGTTTTCTTCCTCGCACAACTTGCTTGTGGAATCGACTGGTGGTGTTTGTTCATAGGTGCCTCTTATATAAAAATAAATAAATATCATTTTAAGTACATGTTCAAGAAACAAAGTTATTCTAGCTCGAGAGCCAAGGAATCAATGAATTCATGTAAATGGAAAGGTATTAAGAAAAACAATTAAAAACATTCTGTAATATTTTTGCTGTTCTCTATGGTATATGATTCAATTAAATATTATTGCATAGTAAATCTTATTAAACATAAAAAATAAAGACGGAGGAAATTCCATTAGCAAGTAAACTATCCCATTAGTGCGGACTTAGGCTTGATGGCGGCAGTTTGTAACGCTATTTTGTTTGTTTTAAAACTAGCTATTTGCTATAGAAAAAGAACCGCACTGGAGTAAACTATTCACTATAAAAAGGAAATTAAAGTGGTAAATTTGTTTCTAAATGGAGGATATATGTAGATGTTTATGGCGTCCCTAACCATCAGGTGAACTGTGTGTTCATCACGCTTACCTCTGTAAAACATTGTATCTCTTACATCCCCACCTCACGGATAATATCAAATTTCTTTATACTTATACGAAAATCTCGGCGTGCTCTAAGATCAGATAATTCGTTGTATAAACGTGTCGCCCGCAGTTGGTTAAAGAAGGCACGTACTCGGACTAAGCTGAGAGGTTAAAACTTAGAACGTGGAGTTGTCATATATTGACTTTTATTAAAAATTGTTATCCCGTATTGTTGTTACTAAAATATGTAATAAAGTTAAATGAAAATCTATTAGTAATATTATTAATTAATTATTAATTTTACAATGTAATAAAATGTCACCGACAGCTTGGAGTTTACTGTAGTGTAGCCTATACGACAGTAAATATTAATGTTTATGGAGTATAATTAAAGACGAAGCAAGAGTAACATACGTTTCCTTTTCGTTAACACTTCATACATTACATGGCGACCCTGCAAGGCGCTGCGCTGAGACAAAGCAAGCGCACCGCCGCGGCCTGCAGTTATTCAAATTAAGAAAAATCCAAATATAATGAAAATTTATTTAATTTATTATTTAAAAAATTAAACAACTATACTTAACATGGCGAAAAAGAAAATTAAGTAAGTGTAATACAATCCCGCATAATATGACAAAATTTAACTGCAGTCAAGAAAACTATAATATGACAAACACGTGAAAAGGCCACAAAAATTATTTTGTAGGAGTTGAATGAAAAAATTAAAATTGTAAAAATAAGACAACTACTAAAAAACGAAGTAAAAATTTTGAAAAACATAGATTGAAAAAAACGAAAGCAAAGAATATTGTGAGCAGAATCAACAATCAGTAGTAGTGTAGATGAGACAATTGAGCTCAAATAATACGGAACAAAATTAGGAAGTAGTAATTTCATAACTAAGTGATTTTTAATCCCATTCAAAACTTTAATAATTGATGTTTTTCATGTAGTGTTGCTATTATATATTTTTAAAGTTATGTATTAAATATTCGGCATTTAATATAATATGAATAAGTTGAAAGTATTAATCAGATACTTAACGATACAACAGTTTTTTTTAATGGTTTTATTGCTGTGTCTAAATAAAAATCATTGGGCAATATTATAAATTAAGTTACGTAGGTATGCACTTATGTGGCACTTCTATTAAGGCGTAAGACGATTTTATGTTCTTATTTTATTCAGTTATAGTTTTGTATTATTTTTATTACTGTGTCCTACTAAAAATGAATGAAATAATAATATTATTAAAAATAATAAAATTATTAAGTACGTAAAAATGTGATCTATTATATTATTTCTGCTTAATTTATAGTTAAATGATACTGTGATAAAATTTCGTTGTTTTTTTATGAATCCAAATTTTGAAAAGGATAATAAACAATTTACTATCAATATAAGTGTTTTTCTAAAGGCATTAAATCATACATTTATATAATAATCTACAAAGGAGGGAGGGGGAACCTTTCTTCACTAACGGAGGTCGGTTCTTCGAACTAAATGGCTGGCCCATTACCATTTTACCTTACTGATCCACTATATTAACAATCTTAAAATCAACGAATGGCTTACCATTTAATTGGTAGTACACGAGCAAACGATGCAATTTTAATTACTATTTGCTACATTCTGCGGTAAAGGAAAACATAGTGGGAAAACCATTACCAAGTTAAAATGTTTAGAGAACATGTGAAGACCAGCAACACGCATCGGGGCAGCGCGATAGATACTAGTTTGCAGTAATGAATCTCAGAAGTAAGAGAGGTTCGTGCCAAACTGTGGGAAAGTTAACAGGCTGTTGTTATGTTTTTTGGGTTATCTTAGAGCACATTTGACCAGTGCCACGCTGCAGCTGTATTATGGTTGTAGCAGGAATGGGTAGGCTTGACCTGGGAGAAAACACGCTCTTACAGAATACCAGCGTAAAATAGCAGCTTAAAATTGCTGTGTTTCGTAAGGTGAGTGTAGAGATCCGGAGACCCTGTTTTACTGGAAACGAGGCATTTCATCTTAGTCCTCAGTCAGTTGGGGGAGGCCTATGTTCAGCAGTGGACTTGTGAAGGGCTGTAATGATGATGATGATGATATGTATTATGATCGGAAGCACAGATTCCTAATTCGGCTTTTTAAAGCCATAAGCGAAGGATGTTTACACTTCTTTTTTACGTGGTAGAGCCACGCTGAAGCTATGTTGTAGTTGTGGCACGAATGGGTCGGGCCCTCGGGCGAAGCAGGACTGCTCTCACAGAAAACCGGCGTGAAACAGCAAATTGATGATGCTGTGTTTCGTATTCTGAGTGCAGAGAACCGGAGACCTTTTTTACTGGAATCTAGACATTCCATTAGTCCTCAGGGGTGACAACGCATCTGCATTTATATTCTTGATTGAGGATGGATGTCTATGGGATGCAGCATTTACTTACAATAAGGTGGACTATGTGCACGTTTGTCAACCCTATTCTATAAAAAAATCCATCGACTGGACTGTGTGCTCGATTGTCACCCAATGCTATAAAAAATATACTTTTTCACTGGCTTGCTATCATTACTTGGATGCATAAATATATTCGTTATTCTTTATTAATAATTATTTTAAATTTCAATTCCATCTCTTTCACCCCAACCCTCAGCTGTTTGGTCTCTCCTAACAAGGGCTTCCATTTGGTTGAGTTTTTATTTGTTTACGTATTATTTATTTATATATTTTCCTATATTCAGTAAATATTTATGTATATTTGTCATTTTCTTTTATATATTTATTTAAACCAAACAGATGATAATAGTCTATAAACACTTGGTATGGTATAAAACTATATATAATTCCAGTTAATTTTCTCCTTTCTTAGATTTAATTGTGTGCCAGTTTGAAGGAATGTTTCCTTAAATTAATTACAATCCATAAGGTGTATAGTTAGGCAGAGGCAACAGGTCGTTTTTATATTCACATTTATTACACATTATGAAGTCAAAAGCTTTTGATAAAACTGTTAATAGGAAAACACGTTAAGCCGTTGATCCTTCACCTAATCTATTTTAGTCGTATCGGATGGCCGTCCCACCGGACTATGAGAGTTAAAGAATAGAAAGACAGTAATCTATGGAAAGAGTGCACCCATGTTTGCGGACAGACTTGTGCGCAAACGTGGTTTAAACAAAACTAGTTTTATTTAAATCATTGTGCATATATGATCCTGACTATGCAGATGGCTTATCTCCATTGACACTGGATGCGATTCCCGAACCTCAATCTAGAGAACATGATAATAGGTATATTATTTATTTTTAAACTGTTTCACGAAAAAGAATTCCTGCCATCTATCCCTTTCAGCTAATGTAAATATTATATTAATAATCCAAAAACCCTTACCCAACCAAGAAACCTATAGTTTCTCTTTATTCTGATAAAGCAAAAAAAAAAACAATGAGCAGAGGAGACAATCGCGAACTTTTGCACTCATTATGCATATAACATTATTTGCTATCCACAATACGGTCCTAATTTTTCTTGCTGTTAAAGAAAGAAAAAAAAGGATGTGTGCATGTGTGCGTGCAGGAAGTTGAGCATGGTTTTTACGGCACTTGAAATGTATGAAGCGTTAAGTCTGTATTTCTTTGTTTTGTGTGTTTACGGGTCTATTTCCTTTAATTAATAATTAAGAGCATGTTACGTTAGCATTAACCGTGAAGTGGCGGTGTAAGAAAATCCACTACAAAATACTCAAAATCGTCGCGTGGGTTCAAAGAAATCTAAACTGGAACATGATGGAATATGGAACAGCAGATGGGCAGAATCATCCACCAGATAAAAAACTCAAATAATAACCTGCCAACCCGCCTGCCAAGCGAACAACTACGCCAAAATCCTCCTAATGAGGCAAACTTTGGGGAGGCTTATGTTCAGCAGTGGATTTTAACAGACTTTCACGGTAATAACCAATGTATGAATTACCATAAGCCTAAAAAGACGAAAAGAATATACCTACCTGCGGAGTTTTTCCGCCATTATTTCTCTAGTCAGATGCACCTCATTTTGAAATGGTAGTAGATTAAAAAGCACGTTGAAGTTATCAAATAAAATTTTAATTTCTTTTGTTGAAAAATAAAGAGTTTTTATTACATTTATTCTTAGAGTAATTCCTAGTACAAGCATAGGCGTAAGCGTAACGTTTATTATTAAAATATATATATATATATATATATATATATATATATATAATCAGGAGATACCAAAAAAGTAAAAATTAAGTCAACTTCAAATAATATAAAAGAGTAAATTTATTCGATATAAATTACATGTAATTCTTATCGAAAGTCATTTTTTACTTTACCGCTGGTTCGGAAAAAAACTACGGTCCTGGGAAGAAACAGCAAAAACCCAGCGGAGCTTTTTTAAAGTAGATTATAAAATAGGAACGTTTGTACAAACTATTTACAATATTTATTAGATACAACTTGGAAGCGACCACCTCATTCGCAGGGGTAATTATCAACCATGTTTACATTTATATTCTTTAATATTCCTTTTTATGCAGGTTTTGTTTTATAAAAAAATAAAACTTAAACAACTAAGTTATATTCTTTTTTACATAAATCCTGATGCAATAAAATATTCTGAAATCAGTGGAAGTAATATTCTAAGAAATAGGTAGTGTACGAAAATGAATGAAATGAATTAGTATTTCATACACGTACATTTCATTTCAGAGGGACAATCACCTTAATAATCACACACTAGCTTGGTGTTATTTTGTATTCTACACACGTAACAAAATTTAATAGGTGATACCGGCAACACATATAACCAATGCACAAAATCAAATTGACCCTCAACCCTCCTCCACATTAATAAACGTATTATCGTAGCGAACAGTAAAACAACAAATAAACAAACGTTTGCACAAACGAGACAAAAGCCAAACATGTAATATCTAACACAAATTACATTCATAAATCACGCAATAAACGACTACACCAACAAATCAAAATTCTACACCATATTTCTATACGCGTCATATTATATAGTGATTGTGAGTAAGAGTTGAATTGATATCGATAAAATCCACAAAACGTTATAAACAGGTATAAAAAATATGTTTTTAGTCGACTTTTAATAAAGGAGTAGATATGTATGTTATTTTACGCGATATCATCATTAATTGTTAACCAATTTTGATAATTATTTTTTATTAGACAGATAGAGGTTTTTTAACTCCACTCCTGATAGTGATAAAATAGGGGCAAAATTTCTATTAAGACGGCAATTTCAAGCAGCTAAAAGGGAAGAAATAATTCATGGTAAAAAGAGTCTCCGTTTCTCTACACTCACCATACGAAACATAGCAACTGCTAGAGAGCAGCTGCTGTGAGAGCATCGTCGAGTCGTCCTTCATATTCCGTTATAGTATAAATGCACCGTGACTCTACCGCGTGTGACACAATTATTACATTAATAGTAAAGTTACAGCCTAGGTTAGCCTTTTTCTCAAACATGCAGGTTTTCTTACGATATTTTTCTTCACCGCCAAGCACGTGATAAATCGGCACTTTAATTGCAACTTACAATTTCATTGGTGTTATCGCAAACTGTGAAATTTACAGCGAGTGCTTATCCCATAAGCTACCATCCCCTTCAGCTCCACGGTTTTGTAGTAAAATTTATACTTATTTACAAACATTTTTTTTTTCATAGAACAAGGGCTTTGTTGCTGACGTGTATATTAGACGACCTACAAACATTTGTAGGTCTTTTGTGAAATACTTTTAAATTTTATAAGATTTTTTAAATATACTTGTAATGCTTCTAATATAACTAATACTCCCTATAGCCACTACAGATAAGCTGAAAATGCTTGCATTAGGGATGGTTCACGACAGTAGTCGAATGGTAGACCGAGTTGAGTGGATCGAACCAACCTTTCGAGCTCGTAGTCTGCACCCTACTATTAGGCTTCCATCGCTTTGTAAATAACTAATTGATTAACCAAGTATGGTTATTTAAATATACGTGATAGAGCAGCGCTGCAGCTGTATTACGGTTGTAGTACGAATGTGTTGGCTCGACCGGGGAAGGGCCACGCTTTCACAGAAAACCAACGTAAAATACCAGCTTAATGCTGCTGTGTTTCGTATGGTGAGTGTAGAGAACTGTATCCTCAGAGGCAAAAACGCATATTATGCATTTTTAAATCGAGCATAGATTTAGATGTTTAAATAAAAATCATCGACAAAGAAATGCAAGCTTCACTATTTCATAAGATGCAAATTCCACTATATACTTATACACGCGAGCGCGCCAGAACAATGACATTGCCATGGCAACACCAACATCACGGTAATTTTATCTGTACAGTATTCCAACTTCATACAAACGGACGAAGCGAGAGCTACAGCTATGTCTACGCGCCTCGATCTCGGCATGCGCTCGGCCTGCAGACAGTCGTGACTGTGCCGCAGTGATGATTTTGTGAAATATATAAAAAAATGGAGAAAATAAATAATAGAATAGAAATAAAGAAAAAACCAAACATATAAATTGAAAAAATATCTTTTACTTCGTTATAGATACCTCTATAACCAAGTAAAAGATAATTCCTTTTCTCCACCTTGTCCATGTTTCCCAAAACATTTTTTAATTAAGCTTTATATTAGAATGCGGAATTTTTATAATTAAAAATTTAATAATAAAGCATTTCGTACGTCCCAGCCGAGGCGCAAATATTTTTCTGTCGCGAATTCATAAGACATAAACGTGGTTTTTTAATTAAATCTACCAATAAAAAAACGAAACGCATTTTTATTGAACACTTACTATTCAATTCACAAAGTACCTATTATATTTGTTTATATAAAAAAGTATATTTACAATCATAAAACTAAATGGAAACACAAATTAGGTAAATGTAAAAATGCTGGAGGCAGGCAGCCCAATCGCACGTTTACGTACCGCGCGGCTGTAGGCATTTATTTCAAAGATACGGCCGAGTTACAATACTGTAGACACAGAAACCTATAGACAAATTGACGCCTGCTTTCGCATTCGCACACGAAAAAGACAGATTTGCGTGTACGTCATGCATATAAATGAGACAGAGCGGTGTGATTGTTTGTCCCTTTCTCCGTGCCGGTTTTTTTTTTGTTTAGCAAACTACACTTTGCGAAACAAACTTTGACAGTTCGTGGCGATCTAAAGAGTTTACAAGTTGATTTAAGTGAGAAAAAAAGTATTTTGTGAGCTTAAGATTGATGAATCTTGTTCAGTTTAGTTCTTAGAACAATTAAAAACGTTAAAAATGGTTAGATATAGTGTCTTAGGATGTAAAAGTGATAGTGTACGTAAACTCACCGGGATATCATTTCACTAGTAAGTATAGTACATTTTATCTGGTATTATGCATAAAATTCAATTGTTATTTTAAATATCGTTACAGAACTGTAGGATATATTCATTCGTTTAAATCTTATCCAAATAATAATAATAATAATAATAATAATAATAATAATAATAATAATAATAATAATAATAATAATAATAATCTTTATTAAAAACTTAAGAAGTTACAGAACAAATGTTGCACTGATTCCTAAACTAGGATAAATCCTGTATCTTAGGATATCAGTACCTTCCCATACAATTTTACAATTTTTAAATTTTAACTCAGATTTTTCGTTAAACAGTTTTTTTTAAAGCTATGATTAAAGTAAATAAGTGATTCCTCTTTTACTGTGTGTGTGTATGTGTGTGTGTGTGTGTGTGTGTGTGTGTGTGTGTATGCAAACATGACCTATTAGTTTATAAATTGACTCCAAGAAGTCTCTCGCAAGCATAGTAATCCAATTCTTTTAGCCAATCAAGCAAAACGATTTTTAATTTAAAGTTGCTTAGCTTCTGTATAACTTTTGTTTTGTTGAATGTATTATAAAGCCGAGGCGCAAGATATTCGTAATGCTTTCTTGCTACCGAGCATTTCCTGTTAGGGGCAGAGTACTTTGCGGTTCTTTTGTTCGTGACATATGTGTGTGGTATAGTTAAACGATGATACCGTCTGATGCATTGATACACGAAAGTTTTCCGAACAGACAGGACCCCTGTTTTTTTTATAAAGCAAGTTGGTGGGATAGCGGTAAGGTAAAGCAAGCATCACTTTTAAAACAGCTCTTTGCGCTCGCTCTATTTCCATTAAATGTGTTTTGCATGCACCACCCCAAGAACAAATGCAATAATTTATCAAACAGTGGCATAGAGCATTATAGGTCTGGACTAAAAGTTGTTGGTTAGCTATTGTTCTTAGTTGTCTAAAAATAAATAATAGTTTTTTTATTCTTTTGGCAGTATTCGAAATGTGTGACTCCATGTCAGATTTTCATCTATTGTGACTCCCAGGTATTTAGTGTTTGTTACCCTTTCTATGGGCGCGCAATTGCACTTTGATGGAGAGTGAGACATGTTACATGAATAGGAATGTATGGTTAAACTCAGATTCTTTTTGCAATTCGTTGCTTTGTTGTTACTGAAGCAAACGTATTTTGTTTTGGAGATGTTCAGCGTAAGTAAACTGTTTTCTAGCCATTTATTTACTCTAATTAAACCAAATTCTGTTAGTTTATGAACAGTTTCCCAGTCCTTCCCGTGAAACAGCAGCACAGTATCATCAGCAAACATTATTATCCTGGCACCTGGAATGTCTAGCTTGCACAGTTCGTTAATATAAATTAAAAAAAGTGTTGCTGATAATGTGCTTCCTTGTGGTATACCATAGGAGCAGTTCGCAGTATCGCTCAATAGGTTACCAATACGTACTCGTTGTTTTCTATTTTTTAAATAGTCGGAGATCCATAGAAGCGGTACGTCCCTGATGCCAATATTTTGCAGTCGTGAGATTAAGATTGGAATGGTATATTTGAAAGTGATAAAGATTATTGTATAACCCAAAAACTACGTTATCGTCCTTTCTCACTCAAGGCCATGCTAATCATTAGTCTATTGGTTTCTCTTTCTACGGTATAGATAATTTTACCGTGCCAACATGGCCGCCACTATGTGTGACAGCCGCGTTCACATAGAAAAATACATAGAGATATAATACCTATGGAGACAGCGTATTCTACTATAGAAATAAAAGTTATACAAATATCTATAATATCGACACACACTCGTCAAAAATACTTTTGTTTCTTTTAAACAAAGCAGTAGCTTCATTAGAAAAGGGAGATAACAACAGTTTGTCAATTGCTTATTTTGACAACACTTTCGTGTGACGTCATTAGCTCATCCATGCGTGACTGCGTCGCCATGTTAAGCGCTGAGTTTTGTGGTAGATCTACTGTCAAACTGTTGAATACTAAAAGTTTTTTTTAGTTGTGTAGTGCAGTGCCTTCATCTTATCTTATAGTAGGTGTTTTTCTTCTATTTATATTTTATTATACATTTCACACGTCTTACAGTTTATTTCAAGTGTTATGGTAGGAATGTATTTTTTAATTATTACTTTAGGTAAGATGCATAATTTTGTAATTTATTTAGCCAATAAAAAAACTGCTAAGAAGTTTTGTAATTATTATAAATCACAGTATATGTATGTTTGTCGCTATTAGTTGGGGGAGAAAAAACAAAAACTTTCAGGAGTGGTCTTCAGTATGCCTCTATTAGAGTCGTTATTTAAATTATTTAAAAAAAAACCTGATCAATTGCTGTATTAGAATATATTGCCGGATTTGTGGCAGAAAAAGGATTATAAAAAATTATAAAGGATTATATTAAGGATTGTGGAGGAAAATTTAATTTCTATCTACACAAAAGCCATAAATCAGTCAATCACATTTATTCGCCAGATTAGTTATTTGACGATTGAAAATTCAGCCCTGTATCTATGTAAATACCTACGGAATAAAGTAAATTAAGCAACAAATCCAATTATATGAAATGAGAAAAAAATCATATTAGTTAAAATATCGATATCAGCTGCGCATATTGCAGAGTTACAACCCTATAAAAGGCGGCCATTTTATGCGCCAGATTTTTGTAGGTAGTCACGCTAATTTTGTAGGTATGCCCAGTCCGAAAACAATGATGCAATCGAGATAACAAATAATGCGCGTGTTGTCTGAACTTTTTCAAACGTTTAATTTTACGGTCATTGATTGGATTTACGAGAGCCTTTTGTTTCATTTTTGTTTATTTTATTTCAAGTATTGAGTTGCGCGTAGTTTATTATTTTATGTTTCTAATATTATATTTTTACTGCATGCCACGAAAAATTTTATATTATGTTAACAAAATCATAGCGGTTATTTAATAAATATTTATATCAAACGCTTTGCTTAGTCTTTCGCAATGCAGCAAAGTATGGAATAATTCCTCGGCCTGTCTTTCCGTCCGATTGCAGTTTGAGCGTCTTCAAGGCAACAGTTTCAAGCTTTTGTTAAGCTAAGACAGTAATTTAATAAGGCTTTATATCTATATAGGTAATGCAACGACTCTTAAGCACATAAACTTTATGAAGTTATTGTTACAAATTAAACACTTATATTATAATATAGTTCATTATAACTGAAATCTTTACCCACGTTCAGTCTTCAGAACGGCAGAAATCAAATGAAGTTCTTTGAGAGACTACGCTATGACGTTTTGTATAAAGTCAAAACTACTTTTCATTAGGAAAAATTATTTTATGTTGTTGTCAACAAAATACCTAAAATAAGTTCATTTAAAATTGGACGTGAAGTGGCGGCGTAAGAGAATGCATCTGTCCCTTTTTCATCCTGTAACGCAATATTACAAGATTAAGAAAATAACTCAAAATTATTAAAAAAACCTGTGGTTGCCAATGCCAACTCTCCTGCCAAACGTTGCAACCTATGGTTGCATCTATTACAAATATCCCTGACGAAATCTATGGGAGGGCTAATATGGCAAAAAAGTTTTGATAGGCTGCAGAAAATGAATAAATAGAGTTTCACAAACTCAGTCTGATTTTTTCGATTTAAAGTTTAAGCTAACTTAAACATCCTGTCTTCTTTTATTTATTTGTAGGCCTGATGTAGTAACACAAATTAAAATACGTTAAAAAAGTAATACCTGACTTCAAAAACATGAATGAAAAAAAAAATTATTTCCACATGTTACCTTCTGAAGTTTTGTGTTCAGTGACAACGATACAAAGGACATAAGAAGCAGATTATTGAACCTAACTTTATACGTTTTAATAATCGGCTACTTAAGTTCAGTGTATCGTACATTATTTTGTTGTACAAGTGATTTAAATCCACTTTTTTAATTGAAAAATTGTAGAATACTAAATTATTTATTATTATATATGATTATAAGGACAAAAATTGTGATTTTTTAAATTTACGCGAGCACTACCCATTGAGTAAAACTATATATGCGGATTCTATCGCGTTTAATTTACATGTTTTAATTTATTTTTAATTTCCGACGTTGTGGGTGCTTTACAGCACCCATACACCACCGATCTACGCAGAACGAGCTTACAGTATGTTGAAGTCTTGCAGTGGTATGCTTGGGTTTGGGTTTAATTTTGTTAATTATAGGATCTCAAGCAGATGGCAGCACCCATCCATCTTCTCATTGAAATTAGGATGTTTTTTAATTTCAATAGCCTCGCGTATCATCTTTGGTAGGAATCGGTGTTCTTTTGCAAGGATTTGTGGTTTATCAAATCTGATGTAATGGTGAGGACGATCTAGAACATATTCACAGACTGCAGACTTTCCGGAGCGTCAGTGCTTCACGTCAGCTATATGTTCTTTCACGCGGGTTATTGACCTATGTAAGAGAGACCACATTCACAATCTAACTTGTACACTCCTGCATCTTGTAGAGGAATATTACACTTGATGGATGGTAAAAATTGACTAATCTCCTTCGGCGGCTTGTAGTATTAATGGAAGCTGAAAATGTAACAAACCTTGTCTGTGACTCCTCTGACATAGGGTAGTACAGCAGGCACACAGACTGTGGCCGGCTTCACTCGGTTACTGTAACGTAGGTGCGGGACCCGAAGCTTGTTGTCTTGCAATTCTTACTTGACGTGCTGAAGTTCGGCGGCCAGATGTTTTCTGTCACAGATCCCTCGTGCTCTCAGCTCTCATCAAACATCTCAGCCCCCCCCCCCCCCCGTGACCAATAATTAATGACTTTATGTCAAGTATATTTTTTATTTCTTGATCAAATGATTTATTTGTAATATCAAGTATTTTAATAAATGTTACTGAAATGTTACTAAAATTAAAGTGTTATTGTTCTGTATTCATTCTTATGTTAGGTATATCCCGACAACAGTTGAAAAAAAAATCGTCAAAATTATTTTTTCTCAATTACTCGAAAACGGTAAAAATAGGACAAAAAATTCTGATAAAAATGTGAAGAACTTAAAATTTTACATCATAAAGGTGGTATGATTGTTTTTTCAATAAAAAAAAGATTTTGTGAAAAGTTATGAATTTTATTATTCAATTCATTCAACGATAAAAGTAAATAAATCAATATATATTTATTTCAAAGCTTACTAACTTGTATATAATCAAAGCTTACTAATTACGGGAACTTCAAAAGTAGACTAGGAGAATTTTCTGCTTTTAGAATGTTCTAGCTAATAATATAATTGGCATAAAAGAAATGGTATTAATTCATAACGGAAAGTAAAACATATTATGCAAAAATATATTTTCGACACTTACAATGTAAGAAACATGAGCATTTTCATTATTTTTTAATACTGATTAAATTCCATTTCTGGTTCATTAGATGATCCAATAAACTCCTCGGTTGATTTATCTAGTTTAGTTTACCTAAAGTTTTTCCTAAAGAAAAGGAATGCCCTTTAATTTGATCTTTTTTTGGCATTTCTTGGTGGACGCCTACGTTTACCAGCTGTGGACTTGTGAAGGGTTAAGAAATGATAATAATTGTAATGATAATGACTAAAATAGAACGAAAATTTTAAAATAATTATTTCACCAACAACTTTTCACCAATAGCTGTCAAGTAGATGGTTCCGAACCATTTTATCAGAGGGCGCTAGTTGCCACGGTTAAGATCAGCTCCGTGTATTTCTATTATTAAAATTGTAGAACAGCTCGGATAAACTAAAATATTTATTTAGTGCAAAGTAAAAACCCTTATATTTGTCTGCAAGTATTATATTGTCTTCTCAATTCTCATTCACGAAAAGTGCAGGAAATGACGATATTAAATACAGTTTGTTGACACTATAAATAATATTAATTGATGTGTTAATACAAGTTAATAAATAATAAACTTCAGTGGTTAATAACATTTAAATCTAAGCGCAATAATAAATTACTATATACATTAAGATTACGATGAAAAACGTTTCATCGTATAAAATTTGACGGATGTTGTTAAAACATTTACTTTCAATTTGAATCAAAGTCGTTGATCTCATCTGCAAGATTATAAATAACGCCATCTATGTGTTTATGCTTATATTGATGACAAATTATTGTCTTCTAACATCGGTACATACCGCTAACTCCAATCCGTGATACTTACATCGATTGAGTTTCCGTGCCACCGAAAGGTGGCGCTTTTTGTGCTTGGAGTGTGAAATGAATTGCCCTGGTTGTAATACAATCTGCATGGCAGGGTCGCGGCTGCTGGATTGTCATGCCTTCGAAGGAATGTGGTAGACTGAAGAAGCTTACAGACGTATATAAATAATAATAATAAAATTTATTTCACAACCAGGTGCGTTGCCGTTCTTTTAGAAAGGAGTAAGTTCTTTTCTTGAAGGGCTTTTATTCAAAAAAAAATCGCGAAGTTCAAATCCAAAATACAAATACACACGGTTGTTTTTAGTTAATTTACAGGAGACAAAGTTTCACCTGTGATAGCGCTAAGCTCGGCTTGTGTCGTGAGTGTCGTCAAGTTGCTATTTTATATGCTTATTAATTGGGCGATACCATTATAATGAAATACTAAGTTAAGAGGAAAAAAACGCAAATTGTAATTTACTTACATACATTTCAATATGTAAGTCGAATTGTTGTGTTCTTTAAAGCGGGCTAAATACGAGACGATATCGGTGGCGATCTAGAGTGGAAAGAAATCGGGGCTTTTATCGAGGCAGACCCTACACACGAGCCTGCCTAGCAATACGCGTTTGGACTTGGAGCGGAACGCATATGCGGTAGAGTTCTTCAAAATGCCTCCAACTCTCTTAAAACACCAACGTGTTGGTTTGGAATTAGCCCTCTCGGTTAATTTATTCTAAAATAGAAAAAGAGGAGTTGCTAGGTGAAAAAATGGCTCCAAAGGAGACAAAAATTAAGCCACATAAACGTACTAAATGGTCTGTAATCCAGACATGATTAATTTTCTCCGGATGGATGAAGACAGTTTTTACAACCTTCTAGAATTTTTCTATATTTATGATTTCGCCACTTATATAAAAACATCAATTTCTCCTACCTATGCTATTTAGTTATTTCTTCTCTTTGTTCACTTCTACTTTGGTCAAAATCGGGTTATGTACAACACACAACAAACAATATAAGAAATAAAATACTTTTGTATAATAATATGTATACTTTTCTTTAATGTAATCTTTATTTATGGATTAAAACTATCAAAAAATAAAATAGCTTATATCTTTTTTTTAAACATAAAGAAACCTTTAATTTCGGACATACTCCCTTATATATAGCTCGTTTGTTGATGTGCAGATGGTGAAGGAGTGGCAGTTAGTTGTTGAAGAGAGGATAAAGGTACGTAAGAGATATGAGTGCAGTCTTGTGTTGATAGCGTTGGAATAGGAGTTAGTTGTTGAGGAGAGGCTTCATCCTCTCCTTACTTACTTCATACACCCTACTTTATGAACGACAATAAAATAATTAGTTTAGTAGGCATTCTTGACTTCGCAAGGTCACAGGCTAGGGTGGATATGATTTGAATTTCGATAGATTATAATTAATTTATTTATTAATTTTTTTTTGTTTTTTGTAAAATATCAGTGCCATAGGCTTTCTACTCCGTTCAGATGTTTAAAATGTAAAAATTTTGTTATGTAGTAAAGGTCATTCAGTATCACTGTTTCGTTAACGTCCTTCTGCGAGGGCTGCCGGCAGCGACTGCCAAAAGAAATCGGGCCGATGTAAGCGTGTCGTATGTAGGGCCATCCTAAGTCGTGGCCGATATTGCCTCCTTAATCGGCTGGCAGGAGCAAAAATGCAGCCGATGCTTCCTAGATCGGGGCCCCGACCCCTCCGTACTGCGTGTGTGTAAGCGCATCGGCCCGATTTCTTTTGGCAGTCGCTGCCGGCAGCCCTCGCAGAAGGACGTTAACGAAACAGTGATACTGAATGACCCTTTTTACATAACAAAATTTTTACATTTTAAACATGTGAACGGAGTAGAAGCCTATGGCACTGATATTTTAAAAAACAAAAAAAATTGAATAAATAAATTAATTAAAATCTATCGAAATTCAAATCATATCCACCCTAGACTGTGACCTTGCGAAGTCAAGAATGCCTACTAAACTAATTGTTTTATTGCCGTTTGTAAGGTAGGGTGTATGAAGTAAGTAAGGAGAGGATAAAACCTCTCCTCAACAACTCCTATTCCCACGCTATCAACACAAGACCGCACTCAGATCTCTTACGTGCCTTCATCCTCTTATCAGCAATTAACTCCTACTCCTTCACCATCTCCACATCAACAAACATGGTATATAGAAGGGAGTATGTCCGAAATTAAAGGTTTCTTTATGTAAAAAAAAGATATAAGCTATTTTATTTTTTGATAGTTGTAATCCATAAATAAAAATTACATTTAAAAAAGTATACATATTATTATGGGGATGAGTCGCTCGCGTCCGTAAGCTTCGACCACCTAACCAACCTAAGGCCCACCCTACACGTATCTCCAGGGTGGTGCTAAACGAGCGACAAAGCCGAAAAATAGACACCACCCCTTGTTCGCACCATGACTCAGGAAATAAAAGAAATGGCCCCGAGTTCCCGGCGCCCCTTTAATGGGGCAGGGGTGCGAAAAATCTCCGGGAGAAAAACCGGCGACGAGGTTCGCCACCCGTCACGTTCTGTCTCCCGGAGGGGCGAAAAGTGGATTGCGGAAACCCGTCTTGCGACGCTGAATGTATGTGGAGGAATGAATGATAAGATGGATGAAGTATGCGAAATGATGAATGACAGAGGAATAGATGTGTTATGTGTAAATGAGACGAAACGAAAGGGAAAGGATGCCACTGCACTTGGCACGTATACCGCGTATTGGTCTGGTGTAGACGAGATCGAACGGGCATGCCAGGGAGTCGGTTTCATCCTTTCAGAAAGAGTGGGTCAATGTGTGAAAGAGTATGAATGTGTAAGCCCGAGGCTGCTATGGATACGAATGAAAGTGGGCTTAAAGAAGCTGTTCCTGCTTGGGGTGTACGCCCTAGACATGTCTAAGCCTACTTACATCCGAGAGCAGTTTTGGGACATGGTAAGGATGGTGTTGACAAAATGTAAGGAAAATGAAAATATTATTATGTTAGGAGACTTTAATGGAAGGGTTGGGGTGAAGAGTTCTGGTTATGAAAGGATATTGGGAACGTTTGGTGATGAAAATATTAATGAGAATGGTGAAGACCTCCTCACTGTATGTGTGGAAAAGAATCTTTTTGTGACGAATACTTTTTTTCGTCATAAGAAGATTCACATGTATACATGGGAAAGAGGTGATGATAGAAGCATGATAGATTTCGTAATTGTGGATGAAAGAATGATGAGCGCAGTCGTAGATACAAGGGTTTACCGGGGGTCCAACGTAGGGACGGATCATTACTTGGTCTTTTGTCGAATTAATGGTCTTTTCAAGCGTTGGCGGCATCGGACATCTTTGTCTACCACTACGTTACAGCGTATAAGAATAGAGAAGTTACAAGATGAAGATGTGAAAGAGAAGTATAAATGTAGACTGAGAGGAAATATTGGATGTTTGAATGAGTTGTGTATGAATGATTTAGACTTGAATACTGTGTGGGATAGTATTAAGAAAGGTTTGGTGGATGCCGCCACCGAAGTATGTGGTGTAAGTAAGAGAACAAATGAAAGGAAAAGTAATACGTTGTGGTGGGATGATGAGGTACGGGTGGCAGTTGAATCAAAGAAGAAAGCATGGTTAGATTTACTAGCAACCAAAGCTGGTAATTGTTCTGGTATGAATGATGAGATTGAAAGAAAAAAGGTAGAATTTAGACGTCTAAATAAGAGAGTAAAAGAAGTTGTTCAAAGGAAAAAGAAAGAAAAAACGGATAAGAATGATAGAAGGATATCTGATAATTTCCAGGCTAACATAAAAATGTTCTGGAAACTCGTAAGAACTGCCAGTGGAAATACAAAACAGCCCATAATGAATGCTATAAGATACGAGAATGGATGTATTCTGAATGATGAAGTTTCGAATTTAAACAGATGTAAGGAATACTTTGAAAGCATTTTTATGAGTGAAGAGTCGTCTGAATTAATAGAACTAGAAATTCCGAAAGAAGTGGAAAGGGGTATGGAGATAAGTGTAGATGAAATAATGAAAGCAATGAAAAGCATGAAAGCAGGTAAGGCAACTGGATATGATAGAGTATCACTCGAGATGCTAAGGGCTGGAGAGGTAGTGGTGGCAGGCCTGCTGTACACCTTGTTTAATTTATGTTGGGAATTAAAACGGGTACCGGATGACTGGTGTAAAGCAGTTATAGTACCAATATATAAAGGAAAAGGGTCACAGCAAGACTGTAAAAACTACCGTGGTATCAGCTTGCTTAGTATTGTGGGTAAACTGTATGCTAAGGTGTTAATTGAAAGAGTTATGAAAAAAACTGATAGAAAAATTTGGGACGTGCAAGCAGGTTTTAGAAAGGGAGTGGGGTGTACAGATCAAGTCTTTTCCATGCGCATGATTGCGGAGAAGTTTTTGGCCAAAAACCAGAAAGTTTTTTGTGCGTTAATGGACTTGGAAAAGGCTTATGACGGAGTGGACAGGAATGTGTTATGGCAAACACTGAACTCATATGGGTTGAGCGCTGGTTTGATACAGGCATTGAGGTCTCTTTATAGGGACTCTAGTGCTTGTGTCAGGATCAATGGGGTCTACTCGGACTGGTTTGGCATCCAAAAAGGTGTCAGACAGGGCTGTGTAGCTTCCCCTTGGCTGTTCAACCTATTTATGGACAGGTGTTTGCAAACTTTGAAAGATAAAGAATGTGGGTTAATAATGAGCGAGTTAACCGTCAAATGCCTTTTGTATGTCGATGATCAAGTCATATTTGCGTCATCGGCGGCTGAGTTGCAAATAATGGTTACATTAATGAACTGGGAATTAAAAGAAAGGGGAATGAAAGTGAACGCAAGTAAGACGAAAGTGATGGTTTTTGAAAGAGAAGAAAGCAAAACGGTATGTGAAATAAAAATAGAAGGAGAGTTAATTGAGCAAGTGGATGAGTTTCTGTATTTGGGATGTGTATTTAGCAGGGATGGTAGATATGATATTTGATATTTATACATCTTTTTGCGCCCTCCTTTCTGCCAAGGAGGGTCGCGTTCGTACACGGCTTAGAGATCTCTAGCTAGATCGTTAAGCCAATTCCTAAAAGGCGGTGTTCAGTGGGTAAAAGTCTCCACATAACCACGCAGCCGGCTGCGTGGTATGCTATGAGCATTCACCGCCTCCCTCCCCCGCTTTCCGGAGGGTTGCTCATATTTGCTTCGGGCGCAAAAATAAAAAAGGATATAGAACGACGAGTAAATGCAGGGAATAGAGTGAATGGGGCACTACACTCTATTATGAAGAACCAGAATGTGTCAAAACAGGCACGTATGGTAATTCATAATGCTGTGTTAGTTCCTACTTTAATGTATGGTAGTGAAAGCTGGGTGTGGCAGAAGAAGCACGAAAGTAGAATAAATGCTGTAGAAATGCGGTCTTTAAGGATTATGCTAGGGTTGAATCTGAATGACAGGGTGAGAAATTGCGTGATAAGAGATAAATGTGGTATGCAAGATGATGTTGTGATGATGAAGGAATGCTTCGGTGGTTTGGTCATGTAGAAAGAATGCATGAGGAAAGAGTGACAAAGCAAATTTATATGGCAGATGTGGACGGCCGAGTCGGGAAGGGACGCCCTAGAAAAAAGTTTATCGACCAAATTGGCGATATTTTGAAAATGGGCCACGTTTGAAGTACCCTTAACCGACGAGCATGAATGCGTATATATATGGATGTACTCGTAAAAGAGGCGAAAGAGGTATATCAGGATCGTGCCAAATGGAAGTCCGCAGTCTCTTCCTACCCCTCTGGGTTACAGGCGTGAGTGTTTATGAAATTATGTATATTATTATACAAAAGTATTTTATTTCTTTGTTTGTTGTGTGTAGTACATAACCTGATTTTGTCCAAAGTAGAAATGAACAAAGAGAAGAAATAACTAAATAGCATAGGTAGGAGAAATTGATATTTTAATATAAGTTGCGAAATCATAAATATAGAAAAATTCAAGAAGGTTGTAAAAACTTTCCTCATCCATCCGGAGAAATTTAATCAGTCTGGATTACAGACCATTTAGTACATTTATGTGGCTTAATTTTTTTCCAGCCATTTTTTCACCCAGGAACTCCTCTATTTCTATTTTAGAATAAATTAAACGAGATGGCTAATTCCAAACCAACACGTTGGTGTTTTTTTTAACGCGGGTTTTAAATTGATATAATAAAAATAAGCGTTACAAGAAGTCTGTAGTCTATGAACATGTACAGGATCGGCCCCCTTAACTACATCAGATTTAAGACTAAAAATCCTCCCTACAGAACACCGATTCTTTCCAAGGATGATTCGCGAGGCTAGGAAATCAAAAAACATCCTAATTTCAATAGAGAAGATGGCTGGACGCTACCATCTGCTTGCGATCTTATAATTAATAAAATTTATTATTATTATTATTATTATTATTATTGTGGGGTATCTATATAGTTTTCTCATCTGGTTGGGTGCTATAAATATATAATTATAAATGAAAATGAAAAGATAAATATACATAAATATCAATAACATAAAATAAATATAAAAGTACATAAATAAATAAAAGCCCAACCAGATGGAGGCCCTCGGCAGGGGAGACCAAACGGCCGAGGGTTAGGGGGAAAGGGAAAGAAACCGGCGGACGATGCGGGCGGTATCGAGGAGCACCGCCTTCTGCATTTGAACCTGGAGCGGCCCGCCACGTAGTCCCAGCCGCCTCAGATGACCCGAGAGGCTGACTGGGATTAGCCCGTTTGCAGAGACGACTACAGGAATAATTTCGGTCGGCAGACCACCCCACATGTCGGTCACCTCGTGAGCCAGGTCCAGATATTTTGTTTGCTTGTCTGTTTCGGCTTTCACGAGGTTCTCGTCATACGGAATGGTAATGTCGACCAAAAATATCCTTGACTGTGCCCGGTCCATCAGCACAATATCAGGCTTATTCGCAAGAATAGTCCTGTCTGTGATGATGGCCCGGTCCCAATAGAGCCTGGCGCGATCATTTTCGAGCACGGCTTCCGGCAAGTACTTGTAATACGGCAATTTCCGATCCACGAGACCGTATTTCAGAGCGAGCTCCTGGTGTAGAATTCTGGCTACTAGGTTGTGCCTGTGCAAGTACTCAGAGTTAGAAAGCGCCGAACAACCGGAGATAACATGCCTAAGTGACTCACCGGGACGGCGACAAGCTCGACAGATGTCGACGGTGCCATCCTTTAGGATGTATCTCCGATAGTTGTTGGTCTTAATAACCTGATCCTGTATTGCACAAACAAAACCCTCGGTTTCCCCGAAGAGATCACCAAAGCGTAGCCAGTGGAGGGAGACTACTGTGTCTACGAAAGGCTCATGTAGAGCCTTGTAGAACCTCCCGTGGAGCTCCTTCTCCTTCCATACGGTCTCCCGGTCGGAAATGCTCTGCACTGCCGGGTCTTGCCATTGCTCGTTGGCTAAGGATAGAGGGGTAAGTCCTTTATCACAAGAAATGACGTCCTTATAGAATGGATCATCCGATCTCGCCAGGAAGTAATCACGGAGGCTGCACACTTCGCGATTGTGCATGGTGAGCGCGCTCAAGAAGCCACGACCACCATGCTTCCGCGGCAAGTACAGCCTCATTACCGACGATCTCGGATGATGCATCCTATGGGACGTCATGGTAGTGCGGACTTTTCTATCCAGGGCGTTAAGTTCAGTCTGAGTCCACCTGAGTATGCCAAAGGTATACATGAGGACAGGCATGACCCAGCCGTTATATGCGTGTGCCTTATTCACACCGGACAAAAGGCTGTTAAGCACTTTGGTCAAGCGTGCATAAAACACGTCGCAAACTGACTGTTTCATACCAGTCTCATCGATACCGATGTTTTGTGACATACCCAGGTATCGGTATGTTTCAGCCTCGGAAAGGGTCCTTAAGTTGACGGGCACAGATAAGTCTGCGCCCTCAGAGTTAGCAACCCTTCCCCTCTCAACATGGAGGACCGCACACTTATCCGTCCCAAGCTCCATTCCAATGGAATTGCTAAATTCACAAGTGATGTTTAGCAATTCCATAAGATGGGAGCGACTGGAGGCGAATAACTTGAGGTCATCCATATAGAAAAGGTGGGTCACTTTTGTCCCTCCTTTCCGTAGCTGAAATCCCCTCCCGGAGCCCTCCAGTAAGGTACTGAGAGGGTTCAGAGAGAGGCAGAACCAGATTGGACTCAGACAATCGCCCTGGAAGATACCCCTTCTTATCCTTATGTGGTTCTCCGCAGCCATCATCCGCTCACCCAGATGACAAAGGATCGTACTCCACTGCCCCATACACTGCTCGAGGAAGTCTCTAACTGTACAGTCTATCTTGTACAGCTCGAGGACTCTCTTTAGCCATGTATGGGGCACCGAGTCGAATGCCTTTCTGTAGTCTATCCAGGCGGCGGAGAAGTTCCGACGGTTGCGTTTCACCACTTTGCCAATGACCGCGTCAATGAGGAGTGGTTCCTTGGTTCCACGACCACCGCCCCGACATCCATTTTGAGCGCGCGACATCACCTGATTTGAGTCCAGGTGACAAGTGATTCTCGCGCTCAAAATGGATGTTAGTGTCTTGTATATTGTCGGTAGACAAGTGATGGGGCGGTATTTGCTCGGGTCTGTGGTACCCTGGTCTTTAGGAACCAAATGAGTGATCCCAGTAGTGAAGAGGCTTGGGAGCGACTTCTGGTTGAGAGCCTCTTGAAACTGTCGGGCGAGCACAGAGTGACACACCATGAACCCCTTCAGCCAGTAGTGATGCAGCCCGTCAAGCCCCGGACTTTTCCAGTTCGGGGCCCTACGGACCGCCTCAGCTACGTCATCCGGCGTTATGATGACGGGGTCCATGGGCGTAATACCCGCACACTGACTCGCCACAACTTCTGTCCAAGGGCCCTCGCTGTGGTTTACGGGCTCTGACCACAGGCCGCGCCAGAATGCTACACTGTCGGCCTGATTCTTATTATTATTATTATTATTATTATTATTATTATTATTATTATTATTATTATTATTATTATTATAAAACAAAACCAAATATATTAATTCTTCTATGCCCAGCTGAACCCAGCATATAACCATTCCAGAAATTTTTGCACATCCATGTTGTTCAATAGCAGAGCCTTAATGAAACTGCCCAGTTATATTTAATACAAAAACTATTAAGTACCTTAGAATAATTATAGATTCCATGTTTACATTGTAAAACTACATAAACTACTTGTGCAATAGAGTCCGTAAACTTACCTTTATTTTTAAATTCATTCACAACTTAATAAAAGATTCTTTCCTTTGCTGATGTTAAGGTGGTAAAGTAAGTTTATGTCAGTCAATTCTCACCTATTGTATAACTTCATGGGGAGGAGCAGCAAAACTACACTACCGCCAATGGATCGCGCTCAAAGAGCTGTATTAAAAGTCGCAAAATTCCGCCCTATCACACTACAGAAGAGAGGTCACGTATAAAAGACGCAAAGATAAAGTAATTGAAACTACTCGTAACATTAGAATAAAGCATTCTTTCACGCAAATATTTTTTACTTTCCTTGACCATTTACTGTATAATCAAGTCAATACAATTTTGTACACATATATCCATCAAAAAAGGCAGATTGTAAAAATGTAATTCGAACATGGTTACAAATTTTGTCATACGATGATGTGGAAACGTTGCTGATTGTTTTATATTTATTAATACCATAAGTAAATTAATGATAATATATTTTACCGAAATAACTCTAATTAGATATCGATCACACTTGCGTGTGGCTCCAAAAATGACGCGTGCAGCTGCCCATAGAACCTCTTAATCTCACTCACAATCTCAGGTGTCCCGGAAACGATGCTGTCACACTCCGTCAGTTGGCTCTTTGTGACAGACAGATATCTGGCAAAGACTTTGTAGCCCTGGTTTCTTTTGATCTCATCTTGATTACAAACTGTGTTCAAGGTGCGTTAGTCCCGCCGTATGAATTTGGAGATCTGTCAGTTCATTTTTCCGTATGCTGTCAAATCCGCTGAATACTGCAGCTTCATTTCCCGTCTAACAGCCATGAGATTAAGAGTGTGGTCGGAGAGTTTTTGTGTTCTTCTGCGGCGGATCTTTTGGAACTAAGCTCCGACCGCATGGACAGTTTCCACGAGCTTGTCATTCATATCGTTCACTGTACTGCAGCTATCTAGGCACTGAAAACGGTTTTGTTACTAGAGCTGAAAGCTTTCGGGACTGTGGATTAAAGCACAAGGGGGACGGTGTTTTGACTTCATTAGAGGAGATCTCTCCTATTTAACGTTTAGTTTCAGTGTGCCTCTAACCACTCGGTGATCGCTGCCACTTTTCGTACTCACGATAACTGAGAATTACTGATTAGTTGCCGTCTAGTAGTCATAATGAAGTCAATTTCATTTTTGTCGAATACTCAGGGGTCAACCAAATTGAATACTATATTATATAACTTTTTAATTAGGCCAGCTGTAGTAAGACAAGAACTAAACAATTATACACAGTATGCGGGCAACCCGCGTTTGAACTCAACCGGTACCAATTAGATGTTCATTGCAAGTTTAGGTACTATTTTCACACGTGCTCAGCGATTAAGGAATAACATACCAGGCGGTCCCATAATGAACTGGCCCGATATAGTTCAACGCGACATGTCGCTACATGTTGTGTTGCATTAAATAGTACGTTTATCGTGCACTTAATATAAGAAACATGCATCGACATGAAATGCTTGGTCTTAGTTTAACAGGCATTTGAATAACGAGAGTCGCGTATTTTTTCTAAATGTCGAAAACTGAGTATCGAAGTGTCATAAAGTTTCTGTTTAAAGAAGGTTTATCCCCTGCATAAATAAAAGAACGATTAGATGGCGTGTATAAGGAGTCTGCCCCCTCCTATAGCACAGTGAAAAATTGGGTGAAAGAGTTTCGCCTCGGGAGAGAAACCGTCGAAGACTTTGGCCACGACGGTCGACCTGTGGAAGTGCTCACTCCCGAAACGATTGCTTTTATCGAAGAGGAGGTTCTGAGTGACCGCCGTTTGAAGATTAGAGAAATTGCAGCAAGCAGCTCTCTAAGAGTACCGTTCATCGCGCGATCCATGAACATCTTCACATGAAAAAAGTGAGTGCAAGATGGGTACCGAAACTTCTTTTAGCGGTACAGAGACAGGAAAGAGTGTGCTGCGCTTCGGAGTTTTTGGACCTTTGTGGCGAAAATCCAAAGACTGTGATCGAGCGGCTAGTGACTGGTGATAAAACTATGATCTTGTATTATGATCCACAAAGCAAGCGCGAGTCAATGGAATGGCGTTATAAGGGTGAAAAGCCCCCTAGAAAGGCAAAGGTGCAACAATCGACTAAAAAACTGATGTGCACAATATTTTGGAATTTTCAAGGCATTTTGATGGTGGAACGTAATACAGTTGTGAACGGCGAATATTATGCTCTTTTAATATATAAATTACGAGACAAGATAAAGGAAAAACGAAGAGGCAAGCTGTCTAAAGGCGTCCTGTTGCTCCATGACAACGCCCCTGTTCATACCGCTGGTATTGCGAAGGATGCAGTTCGTCAATGCGGGTTCACAGAAGTTCAACATCCACCTTACAGTCCAGACATGGCCCCGTCCGACTATTATTTATTTCCAAATTTAAAGCGGAACTTAAGAGGAATAAAATTTTCAAGCGATGAAGAGTTGCAGGCGGCCGTCTTCAGTCATTTTGAGGATAAAAAATGTGATTATTTTTGTAAAGGTTTAGAGATGTTGATTCACAGATGTCAGAAGTGTGTTAGTATTCATGTTGATTATATTGAAAAATTAAATTGGTTTCGTTTCATTTCCTTCTTTGGTTCATAGTTAGGCCAGTTCATTATGGGACCGCCTACGTAGTGAGGTTCCCTGAAGGGATATCATTCGTACATACTCGTACTAATAGACCTTCTACACGGTCGGGAGCAACCACCAACCGTCGTGACCTTGGTCGAGTTAATGTAAAAATGGACAGTGTAGACATCGGTTGTCTGACCAATATTTTGGTTGAGTCCGACGACCTTGGTCGCGAGCGCATCCCTCACGACGCGTTGGGTACGTGGTTGACGCCCACCGTGTGGAACGCTGTCGGCCGACGAGAGCGCCTCAGTGCGCGCTTACCGCTTAGCAGTCGTCGCAGGCGGATGTTTAACGGCACTATGGATACGAACGGAAGCAAAGAACGTGAGGTCCTGACCGAATTCTTGTCACTGTACTGTGATTTACCATGTCTTAAAGTAACATGTCATGTTTTTTTAAAGTAATGCGCTCTTTCAGCCACAATTTTATCCATTTTATTTTATTTTTTTATTTTTTGTTTCATCTTCATTCAAGCATAAAAACGTTAAAGCTAAACCGATTTTTGTTGTATAGAAAAGCAAGGAGCCATTTTAAAAAGTACCTTACGTCTTTACTCTTTAAATACCAGAGAAACTGACAAGTTGAGTCAACCACCCGACCGTGTAGAACGAATACAAAAATCGGTTGACCCGACCAAGGTCACGACGGTTGGTGGTTGGTCCCGACCGTGTGGAAGCGCTTCTATACTGATTGTTCTATTGTGATAAATTTTGTCTAGACATCTCGAGGGTAGTAGCTGAACTGATTGCCTCGATAGTCTAATGGTTGTAACCGCAATTGCTGAGCATGAGGTAACAGGGTTTGAGTCATCCCAAAATCAGTAAATGAATTTTTCTGTCAAGAAATTCTTAGTAGCAGACCGGAGTCAGGAAAATGACGTTGTTACCCTCGTGCCTAGGAAAGCATGTAACGTCGTTGGTCCTGCGCCTGATGTCCTTCTGATCGCGTTGGATAACTGTCCCATTGTACTATTAGAGTAAAGGGTATAGAGATTGCTCTTGTGTTTCCGCATACATCGGGCACTTTAATCTCGTCCTGCGCAGAGCTGGTCTATATTAAAATTTGCTTAGCTAATAAAATAATTTGTCTTCCCTAGTTTGAACAGTATCTCCCGCTTTTCTAATGAGGGCGAATTCTTTACAAATCTCGTACGGCACGTGTAGATAGTGATGCAAGGACAACAGTCCACAGCGTCCGCCACAGAGTGCTCCGCAACACATTATAGGTTGACTGCAAAGTTCTAGTTCAACAGAAAATTTAAAGATGTATGAGGTTACGATTTAGATTTTTATGCAATAAATTTAATTATTGCACTCTATATAAAATATTTGTGGTTTTATCTCTAATAGGCCACAAAAAGAAAGTGGACTCGAAGTCATACCCTTTAAAAGAAAATGCGGTTCGAGAAAACCAGAAATGGTATGCGGGCTATGGACCATGAGGCGAACATACGGTGGGGGCTTTTTGATGATGCGAGATGCTAGGTAGTGATGACAGTATATATAGTGTACTCTCTTACAATAGAGAGCCCCCGGTAAATGCTAATTAAATTTAAATTGATAAGTTCAAAGGAGCAGCGGGAAATTTCGTGTGCAGAGACCTGCGATCTTCGAATACGAGACGGCGAGGCGCACTTCAACAGCTACGATGCGGTGACGCCGGCCTAATAGACGGGCTTTGCGGAAAAGTCTTGTTCACGGCATCACACGAGCTGGCATATGTAACAGTTCCGTGGTTTCATTAACCATGTCATTACAAACACGTACATCCTGTAGAAGACATAGTGAATCAGGAGTTCATTTTCGTGCAGTAGGCTGGCGTATGCATACTCGCGTGTCACTTACCAATACTTTAACGATATTATGCAGATTGGGTGATGATATTTCACGAAATCATCATGAGCGGTGTGTGCATACCAAGTGAAGCGTGCGACAACAAAATACGTATCCATTAAACTAACATGCACTAAAATCACACACAAGGTCACGCAACACACAATTCCCGAGGCGAAATAGACTAAGTAAGACAAGGACAGATAGCGAGCCCTTAGCGCGTCCATATATATTACTACTAAACAATAATTTATATAACTTGCGGTATATGACACGATTTAATTCCATTTTACCCTTACACCCTATTCAATTTGACCCACATTTACTTGAAAAGAGGCATTTCATTTTTGACTTCAGGGGTTGTTAAATTTCTCCATTTTAATTTATAATCTAGGTAATATCTGTCTTGTAACTTTTCTCTAAGCAGTTTTCGATTCAAACAAATTAAAATAAGATATTCTTAGTATATTTAAGAAAGAAAAACCAACCTTTAACCTGTACTACACCTGTACTGCAAAAGAGAGATCGCTAGTCTCATTTTAATCAAGTTAGCAAGTGCAGCTCTACAGGGAAACAGATTTTCGTCTTCTGATGATGACTTCATTTCACTTCAGCGCTGCCAACTCTGAGTCATTTTACGATTATTATCAACGTAGAAATTTACGATCATTCAGTAAAATTTAAAAACCAAAAGTTTCAAATCCTGACATACCTCTTTCGCCTCCTTTACATCCACGCATCTACGCATACATTTGTTACCATGCTGCAGTTATATTAGTAGTATAGTTGTAGCACGAATGGGTCGGCTCGACCGGGGAAGTACCACGCTCTCACAGAATACCAGCGTGAAATAGTAGCCTAATGCTGCTGTATTTCGTACGGTGAGTGTAGAGAACCGGAGACCCTTTTTACTGGAAACGAGGCATTCCATCTTAGTCCTCACGGGTGACAACGCATCTGCATTTTGATTCGTAATCGAGGATAGATGTAGATGTCTATGGGCCACAGCAACCACTTACAATCAGGTGGATTGTGTGCTCGTTTGTCACCCTATCCTATTAAAAAAAACATGCTCGTCGGTTAAGGGTACTTCTAACGTGGCCCAT
Organism: Parnassius smintheus behrii; assembly: GCA_036936625.1. Lineage (NCBI taxonomy): Eukaryota > Metazoa > Arthropoda > Insecta > Lepidoptera > Papilionidae > Parnassius > Parnassius smintheus. The sequence goes on from JAUPFT010000031.1 coordinate 4,416,992, forward strand.
TTTCAAAATATCGCCAATTGGGACTATAAACTTTTTTCTAGGGCATCCCTTCCCGACTCTGCCGTTCACATCTGCCATATAAATTTGCTTTGTCACTCTTTTCTCATTCATACTTTCTACATGACCAAACCACCGAAGCATTCCTTTCTCAATCCTCGTCACAACATCATCTTGCATACCACATTTATCTCTTATCACGCAATTTCTCACCCTGACATTCAGATTCAACCCTAGCATATTCCTTAAAGACCGCATTTCTACAGCATTTATTCTACTTTCGTGCTTCTTCTGCCACACCCAGATTTCACTACCATACATTAAAGTAGGGACTAACACAGCATTATGAATTACCATACGTGCCTTTTTTGACAGATTTGGTTCCTCATAATAGAGTGTAGTTGCCCATTCAATCTATTCCCTGCATTTACTCGTCGTTCTATATCCTTATCATATCTACCATCCCTGCTAAATACACATCCCAAATACACAAACTCATCCACTTGCTCAATTAACTCTCCTTCAATTCTTATTTCACAAACCGTTTTGCTTTCTTCTCTTTCAAAAACCATCACTTTCGTCTTACTTGCGTTCACTTTCATTCCCCTTTCTTTTAATTCCCAGTTCATTAATGTAACCATCATTTGCAACACAGCCGCCGATGACGCAAATATGACTTGATCATCGGCATACAAAAGGCATTTAACTGAAATCTTAACCCACATTCTTCATCTTTCAAAGTTTGCAAACACCTGTCCATAAATAGGTTGAACAGCCAAGGGGAAGCTACACAGCCCTGTCTGACACCTTTTTGGATATCGATCCAGTTCGAGTAGACCCCATTGATCCTGACACAAGCACAAGAGTCCCTATAAAGAGACCTTAATGCCTGTATCAAACCAGCGCTCAACCCATATGAGTTCAGTGTTTGCCATAACACTTTCCTGTAACTCTGTCATAAGCATTTTCCAAGTCCATGAACGCAGAAAAAACTTTCTGGTTTTTGGTCAAAAACTTCTTCGCAATCATGCGCATGGAAAATACTTGATCTGTACACCCCATTTCCTTTTTAAAACCCGCTTGCACATCCCAAATTTTTCCATCAGTTTCTTTCATAACTCTTTCAATTAACCCCTTAGCATACTGTTTACCCACAATACTAAGCAAGCTGATACCACGGTAGTTTTTGCAGTCCTGCTGTGGCCCTTTTCCTTTATATATTGGTACTATAACTGCTTTACACCAGTCATCCGGTACCCGTTTTAATTCCCAACATAAATTAAACAAGGTGTACAGCAGGCCTGCCACTACTCCCTTTCCAGCCCTTAGCATCTTTTATCTTCATACTTCTTTCCACTTCTTTCGGAATTTCTAGTTCATTTAATTCAGATGACTCTTCACTCATAAACACGCTTTCAAAGTATTCCTTCCATCTGTTTAAACTCGAAACTTTCATTCTCGTCTCTTATAGCATTAATTATAGGCTGTTTTGTATTTCCCCTGGCAGTTCTTACGAGTTTTCAGAACATTTTTATATTATCCTGGAAATTATCAGATATCCTTCTATCACTCTTATCCGTTCTTTCTTTCTTTTTCCTTTCAACTACTTCTTTTACTCTCTTATTTAGATGTCTAAATTCTACCTTTTTTCTTTCAATCTCATCATTCATACCACCAGAATTACCAGCTTTGTTTGCTAGTAAATCTATCCATGCTTTCTTCTTTGATTCAAATTCCACCCGTACCTCATCATCCCACCACAACGTAATACTTTTCCTTTCATTTGTTCTCTTACTTACACCACATACTTTGGTGGCTGCATCCACCAAATTTTTCTTAATATTATCCAACTCAGTATTCAAGTCTAAATCATTCATACAAAACTCATTAAAACATCTAATATTTTCTTTCAGTCTACATTTATACTTCTCTTTCACATCTTCATCTTGTAACTTCTCTATTCTTATACGCTGTAAATCAGTGGTAGACACATAGTCCGATGCCGCCAACGCTTGAAACGACCATTAATTCGACATAAGACCAAGTAATGATCCGTCCCTACGTTGGACCCCCGGTAAACCCTTGTATCTACGACTGCGCTCCTCATTCTTTCATCCACAATTACGAAATCTATCATGCTTCTATCATCACCTCTTTCCCATGCATACATGTGAATCTTCTTATGACGAAAAAAAGTATTCGTCACAAAAACATTCTTTTCCACACATACGGTCAGGAGGTCTTCACCATTCTCATTTATACTTTCATCACCAAACGTTCCCAATATCCTTTCATAACCAGACCTCTTCACCCCAACCCTTCCATTAAAGTCTCCTACCATAATAATATCGGCGAATCTCGTCTCAAATTCAAACTTTGTCAATTTTTTTTATATTTTTCTGGTAACTAGTAAGGCCTCGCCTATCATAAAGTTTCGGCTTGACGTCGACTTCTGGGACAGCCTATATCTTGCCGTGTGATGCTGATATGAGAGAATACATTGCCTCTTTTGGCAACGATTGCCTCTTAAGACACCCACATGACTTAATAGGCGATCGTGGGAAAACAACACAAAAATTTTATTACTTCCGATAGGTGGCGTTATAACCAAACCGTTTGTTAAATACCCAGACTGGCAAAGAGCTAATGCTGCAGCATTACATGTGCGAGACGTCTGGTACTGCGGTTGTCAATCGGCCCGCCAAGCGTGACGGTTAAGGTAAATCCTCCCTATAGGAGAATAGGAGAGGTCAACATCAAGGTGTGTACTTTTACGGGCTGATGATGAAGGAGAAGAAATGTTTATGCAGGTGGGCGATTAAAATTATTATTTTAATTATTAAAATTACTGATTGTGAATATAATCTTTTTTGAACAGCTCAAACAAAGGAATTTATATTTAAGGCATTTGTGGATGATAATAACTCCCGCGAATGATGTGACTGCTACCAAGCTATATCTCATTTGCTTAGTGTTGTTAATTGTGTAACATACAACTTTAAGCTGTTATTTAAAAACAATACAATCCTACTGGTTTCTTGCTGCTTCTTCCAAGGACGGAGGTTTTTTTCTGAACCAAAGGTAAATTTAACAAAATAGTGACTTTCCATAAGTACCAAATATTTATAACCTATGTATAGTAAAAATGTTTCGGTTTCTGTTTCAAAAATATCTATTATATGCGACTAATAACACGTAACAAGAGCCGTGGTAGCTCAGACGGTTAGCTCTCGCTGTAAATTTCACAGTACACGAGCAAACCGGGTCCGATCCCCGCCGGCACCAATGAAATTGTTAATTGCAATTTTAAGTGCTGATTTACCACGTGCTCGGCGGTGAAGGAAAACATCGTGAGGAAACCTGCATGTCAGAGAAATAAGAAAAAAAAATATTTCGAAGACATGTGAAGTTCGCTAACACGCATTGAGGCAGCGCGGCGGACAATTCTTTGCCCAAAAACCCTCTCAGAAATGAGGACGTATATAGTCTGTAACTTTACTTTACTTTTAATAACACGTAACCGACGTCAAACGCCGATTAATATACTGGTTGATCTTTTTTACCGTCTGGAAAAAATAGGGTGTAACATGGAGTAGAAACAACGGATAAAGGGGTAGAAACCTATGGCACTGATATTTTACAATAAATAAAAACAAAAAATTTTAATAAATTAATAAATAAATAATGAATTGAAAAGTTGAATAGAAAATATGTTCTCATCTAGCTCTCATGATGAAAAAGAAACATTCTCCAAATTGCGATACATGCAACACAATAGAAGATGAACAACACTTGCTCGCGGAATGTTCCAAAAATCATCATGAAAGGAAACTATTAGTTCCCAAAACTGACATTAAAATATGTAACATAGGGGAATATCAAAGCATTCTGTTTGAACTATTGTCTAATGCTGCTCAAATGGTATATAATTTAGTTAATATTTTGTGTAAATAATTTAAGAAATTGTATTGTGTTATTTAGTTATAAGGTACAATGGGATTGACATGTTAAGAATAACTTAATTCCGTAAATTAAAAAAAATAATAAAAAATAATAATTAAAATCTATCGAAATTAAAATCATGTCCACCCTAGCCTGTGATTTTGCGAAGCGGGAAGCGTAAAGTAACCCACCCTGGGTATCACAGAAATCTTGTCTTATTATTTAAATTTCTGTGGTGGGTATGATTTCATTTTCGATTAATTGTAATTGGTAATTTACTTAATTAAAAAATTTTGTTTTTATTTTTTCTAAAATATCAGTGCCAAACGCTTCTACTCCATTCACACGTGACACCGACACCCTATTTTTTTCCAGACCGTAAAAAGGTCATCCAGTCTAATCAAAAATATATTCCTCTTCGATATTCTTAATATTATATTACAGCCCCTTATCAATTTCGCAGTAATTCGCCGTGTTTTGCCTCTCATTACATCGCATTAATTAATTATGCGACCCTTATCAACTGAGGGTAGAAGCAATATGATATTGCATTGTAGGGTTTTTCTTCCCACACTCGGTTTTTCTGCCCGCTGTTATATTGAAATCGAAGAATGTATAACCTGTGTCTTTAGGAAATGATGGTGCTTGAAATGTCTAGTATAGGACCTTCCTTAAAATCAGAATAACATAGAATAATAGTTTAAAACAATTATCTTGTATATCATACAAATACTTGTTCCGTGCGGGATACAAATCCGCGGCCAGCTGTGCCATAACTCATAGCTAAACCCAGCCCATTTACGAGCATCTACAAAGCTGTAGCTTACTTAAATACGATGACAAAAGAAAAGTAACTATTTTTTACATAACATTGAAATAAATACAATATTAAAAAACATCCATAAAAAACTTAGACTAAAAACCAAAATTTTCACACAACACAATTCATATTATAACAAATTTTAATTCGAATTGTTTGCGTGAAGAGTTACGACGCTAGTTGGAGAAACTTGGATAAAAAACAGATCATAAAAGAAAGAAGCACGCGGTATTGGGATTTAAGATTCAAAGAGTTTTATAACAAAAAACTTTCGCTATTACAATAATGAATTATAACTTGATTTATCACATTATTTTGGTCAAATTTTTGGCTTTAAGATTTCTAAGTCTATAAGTCTATTCTTTTATAACTACAATAATTGTCTTTAATATATTATCACAATAATAATATTAACAATTATTTTTATAAGTTTGACTATTAAAAATATGAAAATAAAACACGAGCATATTTTATTTCGCAGTTCTTTTCCGGTCAACGGACACCACATTTTAAGAAGTGAATTTTAGGAAAATTACAGTTGACAAGCGGTATTTTAATTTCTTACGAAGAAAGTCAAAGAGATATTATGATTCATTGCGTCTCTTCGTTGAGCCAGCGCTTGTCGAATGAGTATTTTAGGTTTAGTATAAAAATGTAGTGATGAGGTTAGTATAGTTAGTATAGGACCTAAGCACTATGCTTAATGACCTCAATAGTGTCTCCCAACGGATAGGTCTTAAGACGAACATGGACAAAACGAAAGTCATGTGTAATATCTACGTTACACCTATGCCTGTGGTATGAAGCACTTAGCACGAAGCTATTGACGCGTATGTTTACCTGGGACAAGTAGTTCGACTAGGTAAGTCCAACTTCGACCGAGAGGTCAATCGATGGATTCAACTCGGCTGGGCAGCGTTCGGTAGATTGCGACACATCTTCTCGTCAGACCACCTCAAAATTTCAAAACTATATTGTACAACCAGTTCTGTTGCTACTGATTACCTACGGATCTGAGACGCGGTCTTTCATTGCCAGCCGTATGAGGAAGCTCAAAGTCGCTCAGCGTGATATGGTGAGACCTATATTCGAAGTTTCTATGCGTGATAAATTTAAAAATGAGAATATCCGTAGTAAAACCAGAGTAACCAACATAGCCCAAAGGATTAGTAAACTGAAGTGGCAATGGACTGGCCATTAGCTCGAAGAACCGATAATCGATGGGGAAAAAAGGTTCTCGAGTGGCAGCTTAGTACCGGCCGGCTATGTGTAGGGCGTCCCCCACTAGATGGAGTGACGACCTGGTAAGACATGCTGGACGTCGATGGATACAGGTGGCTCAGGACCGTGCTTTGAGGCATTCCTTGCGGGAGCCCTATGTAATGAACGTGTGAAAGGCTGTAATGATGAATGATGATAACAAAACATATAGTCAGTTCACCATTTCCCGAAAGCCACAAGATCGTTTTTTATAGAATAAGAACATTTATGTCTATCCTCAATTAAGAATCTAAATGCTTCGTTTCCAGTAAAAAGGGTTTCTCTACTAGTTTCTCTACACTCACCATACGAAACACAGCACCATTAAGGTGTTATTTCACGGTGGTGTTCTCTGAGAGCGTAGTCGCTCCCCGGACAAGCCGACATATTCGTGGTACAATCATTATATAGCTGTAGCTTGTCTCGATATATCTTTTTGGCTTCATAACAGAGAGAAACTCCGGCCTCTGCATAAAGTTGCCCGCTAAGCAACTTAGCGCTGCCCTATACGAGCGCAGTTACATATTTTTATTAAAAATGGAGATTCTAATTGACTATAACTATGACCAATTTAATTTTCTTTTATTTTTACCTTCACTTTTGTTTCAGTTGCATTCGCGGTATGAAATTTTTCATTGAAAAACTGGAACCTCCGAAAGCGACAAAAAACTGCGTACAATTAAAATCCAATTAGTAAATGGAATTTTGTTTAAAAAGACCTTTTTAGCTGCCTATTTTCACTTGTTTTGTTTAAACTTTCCACGGCAGACTTTTTTACTGTTTCTTATATAACGCTGCGCTTTCCGTTGTTCTTGTTTATATAAATGTAAAGTAACATGTAAATCTATTTCATTTTTACTGTTTCTTATATAAGGCTGCGCTTTCCGTTGTTCTAGTTTAAATAAATATAAAGCAACATGTAAATCTATTTCATTTTTACTGTTTCTTATATAACGCTGCGCTTTCCGTTGTTCTAGTTTAAATAAATATAAAGTAACATATAAATCTATTTCATTTTTACCCACTACTTTTTTATATGTTAGAGTGGGCAATCAATTTCCAACTATACCCGATTCTATCAAGAGAAGGAGCTAAGAACATGTTCCAAATTCACTGAAAGAGTACCAAAAGGCATTAACTGCGCCCTTCTTATTCAGGTATATTATACAATAAAATAATAATAAATTACCGTGTAGTGGCAGCGAGAGAGAATCCGCTAGCCCATACAAACCAGGGAGTGTCGTAAGAGTTGACACAGGGAAATAAACAAGAGATAAACATGACACTACATCTTATTGGTAACAACTTAAAATGAAAATAAAACTAACAACCTACCAGCCAAATGTGGCAACTTTTCCAATTATCCCCCCTTGAAGTAATCTTTAGAGTAGGCCTAAGTTTTAACAGAGGTTTTTTTGTTGTAAAGCCATTGGTCCTGCGCCTCTCTCTCTCTCTCTCTTTCCCGTTGTGTCGGACTGTGAAAATGTGACTGATGTGAATGGGACTTAAAAACGTCTCGTGAAAACGTCTCTTGTGTGGTACTTCAGGGTTTGGAACTTTCTATCCCATCTTCTGTGGTGAACTTCAGAGGCAGATTTCAACCATAGTTTGGTCGCTCTTGTAAAATAGCATCACACTATGAGCGATATAAAGAGATTCAAAGAAATAGAATAATATCCATTTAATCTAAGTTTAAATAAATTTTAATTTATTTGATTGTTTATTCCCAACAAAAATCAAATAAATTAAACGGGACAAAATCCGTAAAAGAAGTTTTAATCAATGTGTAGTGTTCGCGTAAATATAAGAAATTATTAAGACTTCAAAAGTTATATTATTCATTTAGAATTTTCTAAATAATCGTCTGCGATATAAATTTTGACCAACTAATTGGATGATTTTGGAGCGTTTCCAGCTGGAAAAAAGCGGGAAGTTCCAAGGTTGGCTTACCGGTAAACTACTTTTTAGATTTTTCTCTAAAAAATTTAAAAATGTATACTTAGTCCAATAATAGATTGGACTTATAAAATGCAAGGCCTGAAGGCCTGACTCCCGAAAATTATTTTAAATTCCATTTGGTTTTCGATTTTTAATCGAGAAACAAGATAGATTTACCATCAAGTGTTGTCAGCACAAATTAGTGCTTCGTTTGGCGAGTGACAAGAATCGGACACCTTTATATCTGGTAACGGGGCATTCCATTTTAGTTCTCGGAGGTGATACCGCATCCACATTTTCATTCTTAACGATGATAGCCTTGGCTGTCCTTGGTTTACATCATCAACCTGTTCTTGTTTGTCACCTTTTCTTTTATTTAAAAAATACTCGTCATAATAAAAGATAAGAAGCCATATTATTATCATTTATATAGTTTCAAATTTATACACTAAATGTAGTGGGTTATATAAACAATAAAATAATCTATTGTGTGCTGCCATTATATTGGGGGACAAAGGACAATCTTCGAATGTAAAGTGATGTTTATGGGATCCCAGTATCGTACCCTTTATGTCGTTAGTGATTTTGTTTAATGCTTATTGCAGCAAATATTAATAGCTCAGTTTTAGGGTTCCGTGTCATAATTAGCGAAACGGAACACCTAATATTTACGTAAAAAAAGGTAAAGTTACAGTCTATACACGTCCCACAGCTGGGCACAAGCGTCCCCTCATTTCTGAGAAAGTTTTAGGGCAAGGTAGTAGTGTCCGCCGCGCTGCCCCAATGCGTGTTGGCGAACTTCACATGTCTTCAAAATATTTTTTTTCTTATTCCCGAGACATGCAGGTTTCCTCACGATGTTTTCCTTCACCGCTAAGCACGTGGTAAATCACCACTTAAAATTGCAATAAATACTTCCATTTGTGCCGGCGGGGATCGAACCCGGGTTACTCGCGTTCTGTTATATTTACAGCGAGCGTTAACCATCTGAGCTACCACGGCTCTTTTTTATGTAATATGTGCTAACTGAACTGCAAGGTTTTTGTCAATTTATTTTTATAAAAAGTTGAATATAAATATATCGTGAGGAAATCTGTATACCGTAAAAATAAAAAATATGTTAAGGCTATGTGTGAAGTTCTCCAAAGAGTATTGAAATGAAGAAATAAAGAAAAATTTATTGGATTGAATAAAAAGAAATATACAAACACAAGCAGAAAAGATATGTAAGAAGTAAATACATGCATAATTAATTAATAATTAAATAAATAAAAAATGTTATATCATATATGTCTGCTGCTCGGCATAATGCTGTAAAACAAGCGCTGGTTTTCGGTTGAAGCCTCATGACTTCACTATCAAGTTGGTGTATGACACTCCAATTACGAGTAACCGAGTAATTAATTACGACTTAGAAAGTAGTGCTAATGTACATATATGTATAATACACATATACACTGAGACTAACCTAGCTTACAGATCATACGTAACAGAACCATTATGCGGCTATTTCAAGTGAGTGCGGTGCTTCCCCGGTCGAGTCGATCCATTCTTACTGCAACTATGGAACACTGTGTGATGGATTTACCATGTCCGGAAAGTACACGGTGAAATTCCTTAAAAGATAAATTATCAATCGCCAGAACAGGATCGACGCGCGACCGACACCTGTCGAGCAGAGTGATTTACTTGATCTATTTTACTTGATCGTTTAGACAATTATATAGGCATATTGAGTGAAAATTAAAAAAAAGGTTCAAAAAAAGATATGAAAGACAGCAAATTTGCTGCGCAAAGTGAGTGTCAGAATCGTCAAGGGAAGCCATAGATGGAAGCTTATCGATCAAATATTCGATATATATGGGCGAAATTAAGAGTAAGTTCTCTTAACTGACGAGCATGCATTTCTATTAAACGTTATCTACCCCCACACTACAATTTTCTCCTGTCTCGTGGAGGCAACTAACGACATAAATTGTACAAGGACAAATATTCAGACGCGGAACAATTTCTAAACCATACAAATACTTCATTCTTGCGAGATTATAACCCGCAGCCCTCAGGCTGCAACTCAAACTAAACCACTGGCGATACATCTTTATCACTACAGGGTAGCAAGATAAAATCGCTTTCTCCATTAGTTCGGTCAGTTCGACACAATCTCTTTTAAAATTCGATTCTCTCCTTCGTACTTCTCGAGCGAGAAACTTTGGATAAAACTAATTTTTATTTTACTCACTTAACTTAGTAACGAAGTGCAGAAGCATAGAATAAAATAGAACAATTTATATGCAATTTAATATGTAGATTGCAAGAATACGCATTGAAAGACAAATATGCTTTTACCACTGATTCTGAGAAAACCTCTGTACTGGGATGAACCAGCAAGAATTTCTGCGGGACCTTTTTTGAACATTAATCTATACATTTATTTAATTTTTACATTTATTTTTTAGGAAGACACTGGCTCCTGAGGTACAGGTTCTACCTACATAGTTGCCAGGGATTTAAAATTTTTTTGTTAAAATTATTACTTAAATAAAATTTAAGTTTATGTTTATTATATTGAAACAATAATAATGTTTGTGTGTGTCCAGGCTAGTCTTCGGCATGACTGAACAAATTGTGATGAAACCAAAGAGATTTAAATATACTATTTATATGTCTTTGCATGAAATTTTACGAACAAATACAGAGCAATGCCAGGAGAATCCAGGCTATACTTTACCGGAAAATTTTTAAGACTTTTTTTGTAAAATTAAACGAAAAATGGATGAAATGAATGATATTTGGCTATCTCAAATTTAAATAACGCCTTATTCATAGTTGATATCCAGGCGCGTTCAGGGTTATTCGTTGGCTTATATTATAATATTTTATACAATTAAGTATGAAAACATTTAGAAACGGCGTCGTAGCGATCACCTCATTCCCGGGATATATTATTACCAGTACACTCTTTAGTAGTATATATGTAAGCGATTGGTTGCCACGATGCAGGGTTGCGGGATCGAATCCCGCATGGTACTAGTATTTTTATGGCCTACAAATAATTGTTTCGGGACTTGTTGTTCGTCGATTTAGAAATAATTCCTACTGTGAGGGTAAGGTTTACCTGACTGTCATAGAAAGAGGGTAATGTTTTTCGAGTGTGTTAATGTTTGTATGTCTAATCAAATTTGTGAATGTAAATATGTATGTAGCCGTTTAGGTCAGAGAATACCAAAGTAAAAAGTTTGCTAAATTTTAACATATGGGGTGTTTTAAGATTAATTCAATCTTGAGTGTATAGCATAAAAAGGATGCGTGATATGTGAATACGTTAATGAAGTAAAATCTCACGGTATAGATATTTTCAATTTATTTAATGTTCGTTGCGAATCTTAACTGTGCAAAATTCAAATGAACCTGACAAAGTAAACGTGTCAAGTAAAAAACACTTAATGGGTTTTGTCAAGATATCCTTAGTCGCCCGGAGGCATAAAGTTAACGGTGTTAAATCACCGGGACTTGGAATACACGTTAAGCCTATGGTCTGGCGCCTTATCTTCATCTATATCCTTATAACTACAGTACTGATATTTTGTAAATCCAAACAGCAATTAAATCTACAATTTGCGTTTTTCTATATATGGTAAATCTTGGTAGAGCCAAGCGTAGCTATATTATGGTTAGGAATGGGTCAACTAGACAGGGGAAGGACTACGCTCTTATAGAATACCACTGTAAAAGAGCAGCTTAATGATGCCGTGTTGATGTGGTGAGTGTAGAGAATCGGAGATCCTTTTTAGTGGATACGGGACTATGGAATCATAGTCCTCATAGGTGACAAGGCATCTGAATTTTAATTTTAACCAATAATTAATGTAGATGTTTGTGATCTACAGTATTCACTTATCATTAGGTGAACTGTGTTATTACCGTATACCGCACCGAAACAGCGTCTCAGCGTTCATGAAACCAGTAAGTCACAGAGTCGCCGACATTGTTACTATAAAGTCTAGAACTGACGCAATGTAACTACTCGAGAATGAAATATACAAGAAAGAGAACTTTACATAGCTTAACTATTTAAGTTTTGTCTTCTAGACTTGAGTATATTTCGTTTATTTCCATTCTATGTAAAGGAGTTTCTTGAAATTCAGAGCTTGCATGTATTTCAGAGGAATAATGTCCGTAAACTTCACCAAGTCTTTCCCAGCCGTAATGGAAACTTGAATTTTGGAATTTGTAATGCCGACTGTAAATTTAATATGAAAATTAAGGATTTTATACAACGTATGTTTATTTTTTAAATACAAGAATTCATGTTTCATAACTTCTGATTTGTTTTATAAAATTGAAGTGACAAAAAACCTAAAGTCCATCTTATGATAAGTGACTTCTGTAGTCCATGAACTTCCAACTTCACGCAAAAAACGTTCAAAAAAATTCACTTCTGAAGACTAAGATGGAATACCTTACATCCTATTATTATACTGGCTATCTATAGGCTTCAGACACACGGTAGTGCCTTCAGTACTCGGTAGTGCAAGCACGCACACCAGTGCAACAAACTATTTGCTGGAAGAATAGGTGAGAGTCATCGTTCCATCGGATAATAAGTGTAAAGGAATAGAGAGAGCATGTGTGCTTGCACACTCGGACACTCTAATTCTGTCCTGCCAGATGGCTAGTCTCCGAGGACACTGACAGCCATTACCAAAATTCGGGCCTGGACAACAGTTTTAGAATTCTAGTGGAAGTGTATGTTAGTATGCTGAATCGAATTGTGTGAGTGAGTGAATTGAGAATGTACAATTTTGTGGAGGCCGCCCTACACTTTGTAGATTTGTAATTTTAAATATATTTGTAAATTTATTTTTCTATTCTGTTTTCTATTTTCTGCATTCATCTCAAAACTAGATATTTTGCATCACCTTTATTTCCATAGGAACCTGTAACATTTTTAAACCATAAGAACACAATAACAAATAATTTTCACGTCGTATTTTCCCGTTATCAGCACTTTTTAAATCGATGTCAATGGAGTCTACCTTTTTCGGTCTTTTATTTAGTTCTCCGTAACTCTGCAATTTCGGGTTTCGTGCGCGCTGTTGCGCTACTTTTTTTTCCTATATAAATAATATCTCATTTTTCACTTAAATCTTGCCGTTTCTGTATTACGAGCCTAAAACCAAAATTTGACATGTTTTGACATCGTTGTTTATCAGGTTGTCATGGCAATTTTTAATTCAAATATCGTTACCGGCCTGATGTTTTTACTTCAAAATACTCCTTTCTTCTTGGCCATTTACAAGAATTTGCTTTTAATTTAAATAATTTCAAATTTAATGAGAATAATTTTCCGTTCTTGTGCCAGATCCGTCAAAAAGGGAAAATAAGCCGAACAATGGGCGAATGGGGGAGTCTGACTGGAGCTTTGATACTTGAAGCATCTCCTAAAGGCCTTTTCCGCACTGCATCGGGATCCTGCAAGCCTCTGCCCGCTCCTTGAGTCGTCGCCTAGCCACGCCTACGCCCCCGCCTGCTAGTGCGCTGTGTTTGCCTACTTCAAGCGCCGCGTGTACCTACTTCAAACGCTGCGTGCCTACTCCAGACGTTGCGTGGACCTACTCCAGACGCTGCGTGTCTATTCCGGACGCTGTGTGTTTCTACTCCGGAAGTTGTGTTTGCCTACTCCAAGGGCTGCGTGTACCTTCTCCAGACTCTGCGTGTGCTTTCTCCAGATTCGGCGTGTACCTAGAGCAGGAGCTGTGCACCTATCATAGGCATAGCCTGTGCATACTTCGTTGCAGTATCTTTATCTTTGTTATTTTTTTTTAATAATATTGTAAATCACTATCTTCATTACAACCCATCATCACCTTCATACCTTTTTTTTTATAAAAGAAACTGTAAAACTTTTCAAATTTTTAAATAATTTATTTTATTTTGGTTGTTTTCGTTGTAGTTAAGTTAGGTTCTTTAGTTTTTTATTGTCGCTTTACGACAATTTGGCGCCCGACGTAAAGTTCTTCTTTTCTTCACCTTAGCTACGCCTTATCCATTTCCTTTTGATTGAATTGCTTTTTCTTTCGTTCTTAACTCTTTATTTACTCATCCTTATTATATCTTCCAAATTCTAAAACAAAACTTCATCTAGTTTTTCAACTTATCTGGATTATATTTAGACCTACATATAACACTTCACCTACATTCATCACTTATTTTTATTCTAGATAACTTAAAGAGGTACAATCTTCCAAATTCTAAAACAAAACTTCATCTAGTTTTTCAACTTATCTGGATTATATTTAGACCTACATATAAACACTTCACTTACATTCATCACTTTAATATTCTTATTCTAGATAACTTAAAGAGGTACAATCTTCCAAATTCTAAAACAAAACTTCATCTAGTTTTTCAACTTATCTGGATTATATTTAGACCTACATATAACACTTCACTTACATTCATCACTTTAATATTTTTATTCTAGATAACTTAAAGACGTACAATCTTCCAAATTCTAAAACAAAACTTCATCTAGTTTTTCAACTTATCTGGATTATATTTAGACCTACATATAACACTTCACTTACATTCATCACTTTAATATGTTTATTTTAGATAACTTAATGAGGTACAATCTTCCAAATTCTAAAACAAAACTTCAACTAGTTTTTCAACTTATCTGGATTATATTTAGACCTACATATAACACTTCACTTACATTCATCACTTTAATATTTTTATTCTAGAGGTACAATTTTTTATTAAATTTTTATTTCTTAAACTTAACACTTAATTATAACAATGAAACGGGTTATTAAGTACGAATTCCTTAACAAGGCCAAACTCTAATACGAAGTGAAGATTAGATGTGAGGAACCAGCTAATACTGTTTTGCTTCTAAAAAAAACAGGTTTTGCGTTTAGTTGAGAATTCTCACCCTGAAGATATTCTGACTTCTCCAATTCCGATCGAGGATGACTTGTCTCAAATTGGTTCTACTTTGACTTACCTGGACTGTAAAATTGAAAAATTTTTACAAGGTGAAACCAAATACTTACGATTAATAGAAACTTTTATTAATCATGTTTTTTACAGATTGGAGCGAATAGATACTGGCTTATATCCAGACTTTAAAGCTATTTTCGGTACTTTGAAGATGAAATTTGACGCTATTACTAAACAATTCAAATCCTTGACTCCACCTCCAACTGAAAATGACTCTCCATCACTTGACCCTCCTGTTGACCTGACTGTCATGGAACCTCCTCTTGTTTCTCAAACATCTGTTAAGATCCATACCCCGTATCCTTCACCACTACCTCAATTTTTTTCTCCAACTAACGTCTTCAAAGATCTGAAAAGACACACCTTCAATGGTAAAAGCTGTCCAAGATCCTTTCTTCAAAAACTTGAAGAATACTGCTTAGCTCGTGGCTTACCCAAAGACTTGTTGATTTCTCAAGCGTTTGAAATTTTCACCGACAATGCTCTTCATTGGTTCAGATTTAAATATAATCAGAATACAAACTTAACTTGGAACGAACTTTCCTCTTTATTAATCAAAGACTTTGGTGGTTTTGATTATGATTATAAACTTCTAGAAGCAATTAGGAATCGAACTCAAGGCCGTGATGAACCTATCGTCATCTATATTTCCATCATGTCTGGAATGTTATCTCGTCTTTCGAAGAAACTTTCTGAAACAGAACAATTGGAAATTATTTTGAGGAATATTCGCCCATGTTATTCAGTCTTCGTAGCTCTAAAAGATATTGACTCTATCGACTCTCTTCTGGCTACTTGCCAAAACTATGAAAAGTTCCTAGACAGAGACAAACAATTTAAAGAACGAAATGTACAACAAAGTCCTCTTATTTCTGAATTCAACTACAAGCATTCCACTTCAAGTTCAGTTGGCTCTCCAAATTCTTCTAATAACTCACGACCTTCTCCTCCCTTCATGAACAAATTCGCTTCATCCTACAAATACCCTTCCAGACAAGTTAATAGTTTCTCTCAAACTAAAGCTCCTCAAGAAAGCTCTTTTTGTGTTCGCTGTCGTAAACAAGGTCATACTTTGAACACTTGTACTCAACCACGATTCGTGATTTGTTTCAAATGTGGTTTTAAAGGTTTTAAAACTGCAGATTGCCCTACTTGTTCTCCCAAACCACATACTAGTTCAAAAAATTAACTGCTGACTTGAAAAGTAACTTAAATTTTGCTAATGACGATTGGTCTAGTTGGATTAAAACAATTCAAAACTTCTTTTTTTGTTACAAAATCTCTTCTACACTCTACTCCAAAGAACAAGATCTTAATCGTCCATTCGTTAATGTCAAAATTTATGACTTAACTTTATCTGGTTTACTAGATTCTGGCAGCTCAGTAACTATTCTGGGTAATAATTCTCATTTGGAAATTCTTAAACTGGGCTGTAAACTTTTCAAGTCAGATCTTATTACTGTCTCTACTGCTAATAATCAAAAAGTTAATTCCTTGGGTTATTTTGACTTACCTGTTCATTTCAATAATCAAACTCATTTGATTAAAGCTTATGTTTTCCCGGAAACATTTCCTTCACTAATACTAGGTATTGACTTTTGGAGAAAATTTAATCTGTTACCTAGTGTTTTATCTTCTCTTAACTTTACAGAATCTAAATGCTCTGCTATCGAAACTAAAGATATTAAAGTTTTACCTTATGAGCATTTAACTCCTATCCAAAAGGACATCGCTAACGACATCATCCAACGCTTCAAGACAATTTCTTTTGAAGAAAAAGGTATCCTGGGAAGCACACACTTAATCACCCACAAGATTGATACTGGTGATTCTCTTCCAATCAAACAAAGATGTTACAGACTGTCTCCTGAAAAACAAAAGGCGTTAATTAATGAAGTTGACAAAATGCTGGGATGGAACGTCATTGAACAATGCGAAAGTCCTTGGTTATCTCCAGTTCTCATCACTCCGAAGAAGAATGGTGAATGGCGTTTCTGCGTAGACAGCAGGAAGCTTAACTCAGTTACACGTCGTGATGCTTACAGTCTGCCATTAATAAGCGAAATTTTGGACAACCTGAAGAATGCCAAATACTTATCAAGCATCGACATTGCGAAAGCCTTTTGGGAGATTCCCTTGAATCCTGCTGATAAAGATAAAACTGCATTTTATGTACCTGGAAGAGGTATGTTTAGATTCAAGGTAATGCCTTTTGGTCTCTCTAACTCACCTGCAACTCTACAAAGATTAATGGATATGCTTTTTACTCCTGAATTTGAGAACAAGGTATTTTGCTATCTGGATGACATCGTTATTATTAGCGAGACTTTTGATGAACACATATCGCTTCTCATGAAAGTTCATGAAAAACTTTCATATGCTAATCTGACTATTAACTTTGAGAAGAGTCAATTCTTCAAGAAAGAACTGAAATACCTTGGTTTTCTAGTGGACGAGTATGGTCTACGTGCTGATCCAGATAAAATAAAAGCTATTTTAGAATATCCTGTACCTACTTGCAGAAAAGAAGTACGTAGATTCATAGGCACCTGCAGCTGGTTCAGAAGATTCATTCCAAACTTTAGCACCATTGCCTCTCCACTCAACCAACTAACCTGTTCCGGGAAGAACGCTCCTAAATTTTTATGGAATTCACAAGCTGCAGCTGCTTTCCAGAAACTTAAAGAAGCTTTGGTAACTGCTCCTGTCCTTGCTTGCCCTAACTTCGAACTACCCTTCTCTGTACATTGTGATGCATCAAATTATGGCATAGGAGCAATGCTTACTCAACATCAAGATGACAAAGAAGTCGTGATTGCTTACATGAGTAAAGCACTAAACAAAAATCAACAGAACTACTCAACTACTGAAAGAGAAACATTGGCTGTAATAACTGCGTTAGAACATTGGCGATGTTATCTAGACAATGGTAAAGAATTTACAATATATACTGACCATGCTGCACTTAAATGGTTTCAGAACTTATCGGATCCATCAGGAAGACTTGCTCGCTGGACTTTACGCTTATCATGCTTTAACTTTGTCCTGACACATAAAAAAGGAAAGGATAACGTTGTTCCAGATTTATTATCAAGACATAAGAATCAAGAACGTCCTGATACACGAGAAATTTCACCTCAAGGCGTACATCCTATTACGATTGAAGAACCACCTGATCGTGAACTTGAGCACTACAACAAGATTTTTCTCGGATGCTCCAACAACCCAGACGCATATCCCAACTACACTATCAGGGATAACAAACTTTACCGCTGCGTCCATTCTCCCGATCGTCTAAACGACGACTTTATTTGGAAAGAAGTTCCACTACCTCGAGATAGACATACACTTATTGAAGTTAACCATGGTTCCCCTTCAGAACTCCATCTTGGTATCTTCAAGACATTCAAGAAAATATCTTTAAAATACTATTGGCCTGGTATGTTTAAGGACATTGCCAAATTAATCTCGTCTTGTGAAACCTGCTTAACCTACAAACACCCTAATCATTCTCCCTATGGTCTTATGGGTAAACCCAAACTTTGCTCCAGACCTTTTCAAACTATATCCTTAGATCTTATGGGTCCATTACCTATGACTCGTAGACGAAATCAGTATATTCTAGTAATTAACTGCAATTTTACTAAATATACTATGATTTTTCCCCTTAAACGTGCTACTTCAGCTAATATTATTAATCTTTTGGAAAATTCAGTTTTCCTAGTTCATGGCATTCCCCAAACTATTATAATGGACAACGCGGTTCAATTTCAGTCGCGAGAATTCCAATCATTCTTAAATTTTTATAACGTTCCTTGTATTTTTCACACAGCTTTATATTGTCCTCAGGTTAATCCTACGGAGAAGTTTAATAGTACAATTATTACAGCTCTAGCATCTCTAGTAGGAGACGATCATAGATCCTGGGACAACCATCTTGCTAAGATTCAGTACGCAATGAACAGCGCTACAAATGTGGCTACTGGCTTTACTCCAAACTTTTTAGTCTTTGGTAGGGAAACAATACCTTGTGGTTCCTTCTATACTCCAACTCAGAACCTCGAGGAATTGATATTTATGCCTCGTGATATTTACGCGTCTAATGCTGGTCTCCTCTCATCTATTTTTCACAAAGTTCAAACTAAACTTCACATAGCTCACGCTAAAAATAGCGCTCGCTATGATCTTCGCCGGTCTTTTAAAGAATTTAATTTGGGAGACACTGTTTGGCGTAAAAACCATGTTTTAAGCAATGCCGGCGCTTACTTTAATGCTAAACTTGCCTCTAAGTTCATCAAGTGCAAAGTGATAGCTAAACTGTCACCACTAGTCTATGTGCTTGAAGACCCTAATGGAGTTAGAGGCAAGTGGCACATCAAAGATGTAAAATCATAATTTTTTTTTAACTTTTATTAACTGTATATATGTATAAATATCACCATCATTCTCACCTTATTATTTTTATTTCTTTGTTTGTTTGGTGATCCAGTGTTCTTCAACACATCTTGCTTTAGGACCTCGAATTTTCGTTGGTTAATCTTCACTTTTTGTTTCAGACACATCTCGTTAGTGATGTTGCTGATCTCTGGCTTTGAGCCCTACCGCTCTGGCCGTTCTTAATCTTTACTTAAGTCATAGCGACTAAAGCTTGCTTAAGATTAATTTCTTTATCTTTATCTTCACTCAGGAGCGGATGACAACTCCTTAAATAAGCCTGGATGTCCTTTCAAAATATTTTTTTCCACGCAGGAGCGGATGACAACTCCTTAAATAAGCCTGAATGTCCTTTCGAAAACACACTTTTAGAGTGGTAGTCATTGAATGTGAACTCCACCCTTACCTGAATGCAGATGATGAATGTAAGAGATGGTATATCTGATTTTGCCTGGTAATGTCTGTTTCTGCAAAGCTGTGTTTTCATGGTTTATTTTAGAATGTACATGTCAAAATTTTTGCTGAGTCAAAAATTTTCCAGGGTCGGGGGGAAAATGTAGTGTTATGTTACTTACATACCATTTTAACTATTTTAAATTTGTTTTTCTATTCTGTTTTCTATTTTCTGCATTCATCTCAAAACTAGATATTTTGCATCACCTTTATTTCCGTAGGAACCTGTAACATTTTTAAACCATAAGAACACAATAACAAATTATTTTCACGTCGTATTTTCCCGTTATCAGCACTTTTTAAATCGATGTCAATGGAGTCTACCTTTTTCGGTCTTTTATTTAGTTCTCCGTAACTCTGCAATTTCGGGTTTCGTGCGCGCTGTTGCGCTACTTTTTTTTCCTATATAAATAATATCTCATTTTTCACTTAAATCTTACCGTTTCTGTATTACGAGCCTAAAACCAAAATTTGACATGTTTTGACATCGTTGTTTATCAGGTTGTCATGGCAATTTTTATTCAAATATCGTTACCGGCCTGATGTTTTTACTTCAAAATACTCCTTTCTTCTTGGCCTTTTACAAGAATTTGCTTTTAATTTAAATAATTTCAAATTTAATGAGAATAATTTTCCGTTCTTATGCCAGATCCGTCAAAAAGGGAAAATAAGCCGAACAATGGGCGAATGGGGGAGTCTGACTGGAGCTTTGATACTTGAAGCATCTCCTAAAGGCCTTTTCCGCACTGCCTCGGGATCCTGCAAGCCTCTGCCCGCTCCTTGAGTCGTCGCCTAGCCACGCCTACGCCCCCGCCTACTAGTGCGCTGTGTTTGCCTACTTCAAGCAACGCGTGTACCTACTTCAAACGCTGCGTGCCTACTCCAGACGTTGCGTGGACCTACTCCAGACGCTGCGTGTCTATTCCGGACGCTGTGTGTGTTTACTCCGGAAGTTGTGTTTGCCTACTTCAAGCGCCGCGTGCCTACTCCAGACGTTGCGTGTACTTACTTCGGGTGCTGCGTGTACTTACTCCGGGCGTTGCGTGTGCCTACTCCAAGCGCTGCATGTACCTTCTCCAGACGCTGCGTGTGCTTTCTCCAGATTCGGCGTGTACCTAGAGCAGGAGCTGTGCACCTATCATAGGCATAGCCTGTGCATACTTCGTTGCAGTATCTTTATCTTTGTTATTTTTTTAATAATATTGTAAATCACTATCTTCATTACAACCCATCATCACCTTCATACCATTTTTTTTATAAAAGAAACTGTAAAACTTTTCAAATTTTTAAATAATTAATTTTATTTTGGTTGTTTTCGTTGTAGTTAAGTTAGGTTCTTTAGTTTTTTTATTGTCGCTTTACGACAACTTTCAATTGCCGGTACGAGGTTGCCGCTCGAGAACCTTTCTTTCCCTTATTGACTCTTCAATGGCCGGCCCATTGCCACTTCAGCTTATTGATTCGTTGGGTAAAGTCAGTTACTATACTTCCACTGCGGATATCTTCATTACAAATTTTATTTCAATTAATTCAACTAAATAAATTGCTTCCTATAAGCGCTTCAAAGCACTACTTCGCTAGATTTTCGATGTAAAGCTCAATGCCTACTGAAATTCTGTGCAAATTGGACGTTAATGGCCTTAACGAACTGAATAGATGTAACGATTGCGTCTCTATATAAGACTTTCATGTATAATTAAGTTGAGGACAATTTCATTTTCAAATTCTAACAATAACAATAAATTGTAACAAATAGTAAGAATAACATTTTACGTAGGCTGTGCATTGGCGGTGTAAGAATATCCACTACCCTGTATCGTCCCGCGGGTTTCGTCAAGAGGCGACAGAGGGAAATCAGCCAGGAGATGGGCAGCGGCGTCTTCTTAATAACAACGAAACAATTTAAATGCTGCGCACAACCCGCTTGCCGAACGTGGCATTTATCAAATATTCTCCTATGAGGCAAGCTATGGGGGAGACCTGTGTGCCGAAGCTTCGCTGAAATCCAGCTCTCTCCCATGGCGACGACGCGCAGCCGCAAGCAGGTGCTTCTGAAGTCAATACTTGTGTGTCTTAGCAATTCTTCTACTGAAGCTTTAATGTGAAAATTATTGTATTCGATTTAGATGTTTGAAGACGGCTTTTACTTTTTGCAAACCGCCATATTTATTCACAAGCACATTTTAATGAAAAGTGGTCTCAAATAATCTCTCTTGTAACTAGAACAATCCTCGACACATTGTACTTTTTGGTCATATATCAAGTGGAAAATTATTTATGCACGTGCGATTTCGGGGAACGTTTTGTTATATCAATTTTTTTACCACCTTTTGTTAATGTTATATTTATTCAATTTAGGATTCTAGGTATTTACGAGGTCTTATAAGCGTGTAGATTTAATAGTTTGAGAGTTATAGGGGGCTTGAAGGTAGCTCGAAATAGCTTGTGTAAATAATATGCATACTACCGACATATTCGTTTCCGAACTTGGCTAACCCACTCCTATATGACTGAAAATAATTTGTATAAATATACACACGACTGATGCGTCGCCCTTTTTACCCAAAATTTTAGCACAAATGAGTCAGCATGATCAGGGAGTCACCATGCTCCACGCCATAGAATATCTGCGTAAGATAGCAGCTTAATGCTGCTGTGTTTCGTATGGTGAGTGAAGAGAGTCGGTGACTAAGTATTCGTTTGCCACACTTAGCTCTCCTATCTGAATTCCAGAAAGGAAAAAATAACACGAAATTTTAAAGCGAGCTCTTTTGCGCATTCTTGAGCTTCCGTGGCTCAAGAGTTTGATATGAAATACCTGAGGGTTAGCATCATATTACTAAAACTGCCACATACTAGTTTCCAAAATTGATAAAATATACTCGTATTGTGTAGCGAATTTGAAAATCCGACTTTAAATTAGATTAAATGAAATAATATTCACAAAAGAGACAGAACATTTTGAACTAGATCCAACACACACCTTTCTGTTTTCGGTCACGTAAACAAAATTACATAGGAGGGTTTCAAGCGTTCTATAATTTTGGCTAATCAAATGAGAAAGAAAGTCTTTTCGAGGGAAATGCTCATCCCTCTATAAACGGTAATGTTTAACAAATGTTGACTTTATTACAAAGTGTACTATTTCTTTATACTAATTCTTTATATTTTTTTGTATAGAATTAGGGTGACTTACTAGCACACAGTCCATCTGATAGTAAGTGTATCCTGTGATTCATATACATCTACATTTATCCTCAATTAAGAATCAAAATGCAGATGCTTTGTCTCCCCTTAGGACCAAAACCAGGCATAGTTTTCGAGTAAAGAGGATCTCCGGATTTCTACATCCACCATACGAAACACGGCAGCATTGAGAAGATTTTACTGAGGTAAAATGGGGCTGCAGCAACGAACATGCATCCGACTCAGCTTGACGCTGTAACAGTGTTGCCACAGACCGATACCGATGTTCGTATGGTATTCCTTGTGTGTTAACCCATTTATGCTACAGTAAAAATGGGTACCATTTTGTGCTGTGGCTTAATACGTACATAAGAATTGCTATTATCGCCAAAAATTTTAATAGAAATTTGATTTTAATCAAATTTCTATTTAAAATTTTAATAAGATTAGAATTATTATTTTAAGTCCATTTAATTAGTTAAAGTTGACGCCAACCTTAGCAAAGGTAAGCCTATTAATAGAATAGTTCGACGGAGCGTAAGTAACGGAACATTTGAACGCTTCTAAGTCTCTAAGTGGCTGCCTCTGGAAAATTATACAGACACTTATAATAATAATATTAATATTATTCTCTAGTCTGTATAAATAGTTTATTGCAGTCCATGAGTCCGTAGTTAATAATACAAAAATATCTTAAAATGTAGGTAGTTAATTAAATAGATATCATTATTATATATGTTATGGACCCTGGGGCACTATTCATAGTGGCAGGAAAATATGAATAATGCTCAACATAAGTAGGTTAAGTGATATAAAAGTATTATAACTAAATACATAAAGCCCGTTACTTAGGTATTAGGTAGAATAATAAACATATGGAAGTGTCTATTCATATGATAATCTTACACCCATCCTGCAATATCAGTGACAGTAGGTTAAGGTGCGGCTGGGGTGGCCCTTGGGCAACCCTAAAGCCACATACATTATAATGATATAATTGTTAACCACAAATAAACAAATATATATTACTGGAAAAATTTAACTTTTTAGTTTTAAGAATTTTTGGATAAATAAGAATTTATTATTTACGCGAGTATCGTATGTATAATTATTTTAATCATAAATTTTGACTATTGATAGACAAATCAAGTAATTAAATATTTATTTTATTTCATTTTAAATTCAAGTAATCGTGACAGCACACTGCACGTAATAAACACGTTTTTTTCTTCATATAGACGTTTCCAAGAGCATTATGTTATTTTTAGTGGCCGAGAAAGAATATCCGCTACCCTAAATACTCCTGTGGGTTGTCGGAGGCGAAAAAGGAGAATATAACAGAAAATGTGCAGCATCAATTTCCTAATAATATAATAATAAAAGTTTCGGTTGCCAACCGTTGCAACTATAGCAAATATTCCCCCTTATGAGGAAGTCTTTAGGGATGCTTATGTTCAGTAGTGAACCTTTAACAGACGTTCATGAATGAATGAATTATTATGAGTTTATTTTAACTTTATATGCAAGTCGAGGTGACAACGTTTGATGGAAAGTGGCTGCAGTGGTCCATAGACACTCATATCTTTCCTCATGTAACAATAAGAATACTGATGCGTCGTCACTCCTAAGAGTTAAGATTTATTGCT
This sequence comes from Parnassius smintheus behrii, assembly GCA_036936625.1. Lineage (NCBI taxonomy): Eukaryota > Metazoa > Arthropoda > Insecta > Lepidoptera > Papilionidae > Parnassius > Parnassius smintheus. Next base: position 4,441,673 of record JAUPFT010000031.1, read on the forward strand.
TCTTCAAAAAAATTAAAGTTACAACCTATACACGGCCCACTGCTGGGTAGAGGTCTCCTCTCATTTCTAAGAGGGTTTTAGGACAAGGAAATGTCCGCCTCGCTGCTCCAATTCGTGTTAGGAAACTTCACATGTCTTTACATGTCTTATTTCTTTATCTGTAAAAAAACCTAACTAAGCAGTAAATGAAATTGGGGCATAGCATTTAATAAAGATCCCAAGTGAAAAGAGCATCATACTCTGTAAAACTTGAGTTTGAAATGAGTTCTCTTCAACATAAAATTTTCAATACATTTTATTGAACGGAACGTATTTCTATTTGTTGATTATTTTAATATTTAAAAATTGCTTTAAATTTAACATAAAAATTGAATTCTACGAACAAAATCGGTCCAGAATAAAATAATTGGCATAACATAGTAGCTTCAGAAGTTGGTGCTTAGGTGCTATACAAATAAAACATAACATATCACTAATGAACACTCATGCCTGTCACCCAGGAGGATAAGGAGGGACTACAGAATTACATTTGGCACGATCCTGACACACATTTCTCACTTCTTTCACGTCCATAATACCTCCGCGGCTCGTCGGAGGGTACACTTACTTTGGCTCATTTTCAATATTTCGCTAATTTGGTCGACAAACTTTCATCTATTAACTTCTGCAACGTAAATTTCCTTTGTCACACTTTCTTCATTCATTCTTTCTACATGGTTACGACAACTTGCAAACGACATTTTTCTTTTATAAGATAATTTCAGTACCTAATAATACAACATTAAATATATTTTTAATATGTTCAATCCTTATATTCCTCACATTCTAGTGAAAAGAGTAGTAAGTTACTTACTGCTTAATTAGCATAAAATGTAGATAAAAAGAATTTATTGAAGTATAGAAGACGGAACGAGAATAGTTAAAAGCTGCTCAACGTTCTTTTGTCCAATGAAACTTGTCGTTTCTGACAACATCGTATTCATCGCCGAACTTTATTTTATTCACAAACGTCCACTGTCACCTGAATTGTTCCAGTATGTTTAAGTTATCAAAGAAATTACTTTACAGTAGGACCGTGTCATGTGTCAATCCAACCCATAAACTGACCAAATTAATAATCCAGATTCTTTTCTTTCAGTGTATTTTCGAGTATGAAACATTCCTGCATAACACCGTAGAATTTGTATTAAATTAAAATTTCGTTACCGTTACAGTCTATTAAGGTCTCCTGCTAAACACAGGCCTCCCCTGCAGATTGCCTTACAGGAGGGATATTTGCCATAGTTGCCACGCACGGCAAGTGGGTTGGCAGCTTCAGTTTTTATTTTAATTCGTTATTAAAACCCTTCATTTACAATTTATGATGCTGGCACTCCCCTAGTCTCATTTCCTAAAACACCAGGTTATCAGCTTAAAGTCAACTATGAAGGCTATCACATAGCAGAAGCTTTTGTCATGCTAAAGTGTTGCTAAAGCTGAAATATTCACGAAATTACCTATATATACTGCTTGGAAAAACACTGTTTCCGTTGCAGTCAAAACTAAATGCTGTATGTTAGGCATTGATGTTGAAACTCAGCCAAGATTTGATTATATTAAGCTCACAATTTGATCCACTATCCATATCTTCCCGGAGATGATATTCTCGTGAGGCAATCTATGGGGAAAGCCTGTTTATGTGACTTTGATAGGCTACGTTTTTCGTTACGTTTTTCTTACTCAAATTGTAATAGTATAAGATATGTTTACAATTATAAGGTGTAATTTTATCACAAATACCGATCTAGCATTTACGGCTACATCACCGAGGGTTCTGTATAAGAATGTTTTAGAAAAGAAGTTAGTCACGTAGAGTATCGATAGCTCGGGAACTAAGCGTTCGCTGTAAGTTTCACGATACGCAAGTAAAGCGTTGAAGATTAAAATGGTTATTGCTATTTTAAGTGCTGGTTTACCACGCGCTCAGCGGTGAAGGAAAACATCGTGAGAAAACCTGCATGTCTGAGAAATAAGAAAAAAAAAATACAAAGACATATGAAGTTCGCCAACACGCATTGGGGTAGCACGGTGGACATTTCTTTACCCTAAAAACCCTCTCAAAAGCTAGGGAGGGTCTGTGCCCAGGAGTCGGACGTATAAAAGCTGTAACTTTTAGCTTTATGAAGATAGAAACGAAGGACGACCTACATAACCGAAATCAGTTGTTGGGTTTTTTTTTAAATTCTCAGTAGCAGCAGGAAAACATGTAAAGCCGTTGGTGCTACGAGTGATCTATCTCCGGTTGTGTCCAAGAATCTTCCCATCGGACTAAGAGAGTTAGGAAAAAGAGAGTGCACTTGCGCTTGCACATACACTTGAGCACTGTAATCTTGTCCTATGCAGATGGCTAGCCTCGGTTTGGACTGGCCACCTTGACCGAAATTTGGTCTGGAGGATATTACTTGCCATCTGTGAAGCACAGGGTTACCCCTGCCACTGCTCCTCGCGCTGCCGGCAATACTACGCTAAATACTACCGTAGCAGGATCGCGGAAAGTGTGTATTTACATTCTGCCTTACCACTCACATCACTTTAGGCTTTCGACTATGGCAGACGTCAAAATAATTACAGCGTCCGCGCTGTGTCTTCTTGAAAGACAAAATTATGTTAATAATTTAAAAAGATATCAAGTTCAAAAGAAGATAGATAGATAGATAGATAGAAAATTTATTTGCTTAAAAACATGGTATATAAGATGATCAATGACGTGGAACTGACATGGTTTGCCATAGTTGGCATGCAAAAATGATATGAAATACAGCTAATTACACAAAACCCAATGTTACATTTTAAAATTATTGCAATGCTTAAAAGTTAGGTACAAACATTCTTTTTGAATTCAAATACTATGTACAATTAAATACTTATACGTATCCTCTCTATTTGAATTCTTATACAGTAAATTGTTCATAAATTATTAATTGAATTATTACATCATTGTTACATAAGTAATATTAAATATTAAATGAGATTAGTTAAGCTATTATTATTTTAATAATTACACTGTAATATAAATTAATTCATAATTTTAATTACAATAAAATTATAATTTAAAAATCTCAGGCTATTATGCAAATATTACCATTTAACTTATTTTACATTTTAATAAATAAATAATCAATATGAGTTACTAATCGTTTTTAGAAATAAAATGTCAATGTTCATTAATTCCTTAAACTAAATTTTATATTAATATAATAAATATTAAAAGGAGGTGTAAGAATGTTTACTAACAAATATCGTCCCATAAATGTACTAAGAGGTGACAGATCGAAACTAACCAGGAGCTGGCCGGCAGAACAACTGGAAAGAAAACTGTTTATACCAACGCGCCTCCCAAACGTGGCAACTCTAGCAAAACAACCCCCTTATGAGGTATTCTATGGGTAGTCCTACGTATAAAACGTGGTTTTCGTAGACTGTAACTAAATAAATGTATATTAAAATGTTGTTTTGTATACGTCACAGCCCGATGTTTAAACTAGATAGTTGATTGGGCGGCTAGGTAGCTTAATTAAAAATTTAACTTTACTTAGAGACGTACCACACGGTATTGATGTAAGAAAATACATCCACTGACATAGTTAGTGTCGTAAAAGCCCACAATTAGTCCTTAGTCTCGCTCTTTGTAGTGAGGATTCGTCTTGATAATCACGCTTTGTCGGTGGATTGACGATCGCTTACCAGACATTTGATACTGGTCTAGGTATTTACACCTGGCGTAACAATATTTTAGCACCATCTATCGGAAGCACAGGAATTTTCTGGCATTTCTCAAAGTCGCCTCTTACGAGACTCATATGACGAAATTTCTCTAACATATTAGTGCGATTTACAATAATAAACGCGACTTAATGTGAGTGAAACGAGTGATTAAGAAATTCGGCAGCAGAACCGAACATCACCGCTTCGTGTTCTAGGAGTGCAAAAATTCAACGGTGGGAAAACGTATAAGTAGGAGATAATTTACTAAATATCTCTTATGTCATGTTGATTTTAATTGGAGTGCTGTAAATATCTACAAATTACTTTTAAATAATATTTTTATGGAAGTTTCTTTTATTATAATTGCAAATAAGCTATAGACCTGTTTATGTCTTTAGACAAAATATCACTTACCTTCTACAAGTCTTCTTCTTACTTACTTACTTCTTAAAGTACTTTGTTAAAACTGTTTTACGTTTACTTTGCTTCGGTTTCCTAGAACTTCCAAGTTTTTATAGATGAGGGGGCAAACGAGCATGCGGCTTTTTCTTAAGGACGATGAATAACCTGACACTTCACTAAATAATGGCCATTTGATCCTGAATATACCTGCAATAATGAAATTCGATGCTTGAAAATTCTTGTGGTATCACAGTTAAACAGGCCTGAGATTCTTGTTTTTACAAAATATATTGCTTGTTTTTGCAAAACTGAACTAACAAACAAACTATCAGTCCACCTGACAGTTTTTTTTGTTACTTTAGTAAGTGACTACTGGTGTCCATAGAAATCTGCAGCTAGCTTTAAATCAAGAAGGTTACAGATGCGTTGTCACTTTTGAGACCAAGATTGAACGTCTCACAGCTCGTAATTATACTGGCTCTATATACCCCTCGGATTGGAACCACTAAAAGTAAGTACACTAAGTGCAATTTGGTCGTAGAAATTTACGCGTTTAGTAGAAACAGACGCGTTGTTACCATCTGAGGACTAAGATGTAACGGTTTGTAATCTGTAATCATACCAGCTCTATAAAACCTTAACATCAGTACACAGCAGTGCTGGCGCTGCTGTTAGAACATGGGTAAGGGGGTGGAAGGTGCCTACCCAGATAAACTCCTAGGAAGAGAAGAAGTCTTACTCGTAACGTCTAGTAAAATTAATTTGCTTGGGTTTGCACGTAAAGTTATACAGTAGTTGTTTGTTGGCTTAAGAAGTTGTGTTGTTTTTCAAAACTTTAAATTAAATAAAAATCAAGAAATTGATACAAAGAGAATGAGTAAATCCCTTATGAAGAAAAGGACAAAAGTTTAAAGAATTCTTTAAGAGTACTCCGAGTCAAGCCTAGTTGAAACTCAAAAGAACGTCGAGAAATATCTAATCAGAGGACAAACGGACAGACGCAAAGCAGAGTTTATTTGTGTTGGTAACTCAGCTTCAAGAAACTTTGATATTAAATTTAAGGAATATTGGAGAATTTGAACCTTATAAAAGGTATGTACGAAAGATCGTCGGCATTTTTGCGAGTGCCACGCAAAATATATTTTGTTAAAGTTACAATTTCGAAACACTATTTAAATTGAAAACACAAATTTTTGAAACACTATGGACGGGTATAAGTCAGTGGATTTCTGCCAATTTATTAAGAAGTAAGGTTGATAAACGAGCACATGTATGATGATAAGCTGATGCTGTTACCTACGAACACCTATACCTCCTATACACCTACCTTTAATAAAAAAATAGAGATGCGTTGGATGACTAACGGACTTATGATATACGCTTCAGCATTATGCTGCTATTTAACGCTGGTATTTTCTCAAAACGTTTCCCTGTTCGTTCGTATTTGTACTGCAAAACGTATTAAAATAACTGCTGCAAACTATCACATATTATAAAATGAAAATAAATCGTTTTTTGAATAGAGAAAAATCCACAAGAAATTTAAAATATGGCAGGATGTGAAGTAACTGATGGAAATTTTCCGAGTGGAACGTATTTTGTTAGTCGAAATCAAAAATTAAGAAGGTTTTGCGTATTATAAAAGTTACTATACAGCTGCAGTGCTCCCATAAAAATTTGGGAAAAAAGTCCACCCGTAAGGGTTGTAAAATAAGTGATAAAGTTTTCAACCTAACTATTTACCTTGTTAACTTGAGCTTCTGGTAGGGGTGCCACAGTCACTTTGACTTAAAGTGATAGATGCAACACGAGACTTAATCCCAACTTAAAGTTGAGTAGCGTTTGAGTATTTGGGCGTTAGTCTATTTAAACAGGATGTAAAAATTATCTTTCGATAAAAAAGCCAACTTCAAAGAACTAAAAAGATTTAAATAATTTTACATTCCTAAGTCTAGGCTTTAATGCTTCTTTGTGCTGTCTTAGCACCGAGTGCAGTAACTCAGAATGTGAAATTGTTTTATTGGTTGCCTCCTTTATTTAAAATTGATATCAGTAGCCGTTGAGCAGTCAGACCCTCTGGACTATTAGAAAAAATTAATGATTAAAATTTTATCAAATATAAGTACCTCTTTATTTTCATTACAGCCCTTCACAAGTCCACTGCTGAACATAGGCCTCCCCTAAGGAATGCTACAAAGTATGGTCTTGAGCCACCTGCATCCATCACTTCCTTTTTCTTTTTTTCATGATATTGGGTGACAGACGAGCACACAGTTCACCTGATGGTAAGTGGATGCTGTGTCCCATAGGAATACCCGTTTATACTCAAATAAGAATCAAAATTCAAATGCGTTGTCACCCCTGAGGACTAAGATGGTATGCCTTGGTTTCAGTAAGGAGGGTCTCCGGTTCTCTACACTCACCATATGAAACACAGCAGCATTGCGCTGCTCTTTTACGCTGGTATTCTGTGAGAGCGTGGTCCTGCCCTGGTCGAGCCGATCCATTCATGTTATAACTATAATATAGCTGCAGCTTGGTTCCACAGCGTAAAATTCCTTCTGCTCCTGCAGGCCTTACCAGGTCGTCACTCTATCGAGTGGGGGGGCATACTTCGCATACTGATACCGGATCAGGGTTTTTTGAGCAATATGGCCGGTCCATTTCCACTTTAGCTTACTAATCCTTCGCACCATGTCTGTTACTCTGGTTTTACTGTGGGTACCCTAATTTTTAAGTCTATCAAGCAAAGAAACCTCGAGCATAGCCCTCTCCATAGCTCGCTGAGCGACCTCGAGCTTCCTCACACGGCCAGCAGCAGCAGTAACCGCAGCAGTTTTAGTACCTAATTGGTACTATTTTGTATCTAATGTTTAAAATTTATACCTTGTTAATAAAGAGCAGAGTAAAAAGAAAGTGGTGAGTCATCCTGAAATTATGACGTCTGGACTGCTGTCACAAGTCTTGCTACTTTACGCCTGACATAAATCCCCGATAACCGTGTAGTGTTTGTATAAGAACATCCACTGTTCCACGTCCCGTGGGAGTCGAAAGAGGCGACAGAGGGAAATAAACCAGGAGATAGGCGGCGGCGACTTCCTTATAACAATTTAAAAAATATGCGGCTGTCAACTCGCCTGCCAAGTGTGGTAACTATGGCAAGTAACCTCTCTGTCAGACAATCTACTGGAAATGCCCTTGTTCAGCAGTGGACTTTTATTTCAATATAATACGTGTACTACTGTAACGGTGCACACACTCTGCGTGTATTTGCACGTCATACATTTGTAAACATAAGGAATAGAATGTCCGATAACAATTTAGTAACATTACAATACCGTATTAAGACAAATATCGTATACACATTGGGGATAACAAATGCCTGCTCCCGGCGGAACTATTCTCCCACATATAATTTCGTGGCTTAACAACGCAGCGTTATAGAGCAGGTAAATTTCACTATAATTACGGTTTATGCGGTGAGTATTTATAGCGTAAAACAAAAATATTTGAATCTAAGAGGTTTCAGTATGGGGTAAGGCTCTTTTTCTGCCAAAGACTCCATTTGTGTTATAAAAGAAGTAAAAGTAATGATTTCTTAAATTTACGCGAACACTACACATTGAATAAAACTATTATTTACGGATTTTATCGCGTTTTTTTTTATAGGATAGGGTGACAAACGAGCACACAGTCCACCTGATGGTAAGTGGTTGCTGTGACCCATAGACATCTACATCTATCCTCGATTACGAATCAAAATGCAGATGCGTTGTCACCCGTGAGGACTAAGATGGAATGCCTCGTTTCCAGTAAAAAGGGTCTCCGGTTCTCTACACTCACCATACGAAACACAGCAGCATTAAGCTACTATTTCACGCTGGTATTCTGTGAGAGCGTGGTCCTTCCCCGGTCGAGCCGACCCATTCGTGCTACAACTATACTACTAATATAACTGCAGCATGGCTCTACCACGGAAAACTAATATAACTGCAGCATGGTTTAATTATTTTAATTTGTTTTTATTATTATCCCGACGTTTCGGGTGCTTTACAGCACCCATGGTCACGGGGGGGACAGTCAGTCAGGCAGGAGATAGTCCCCCCCGTGACCATGGGTGCTGTAAAGCACCCGAAACGTCGGGATAATAATAAAAACAAATTAAGGTAATTAAACGCGATAAAATCCGTAAATAATAGTTTTATTCAAGTAAAAGTAAATAAAGTAAAATACTATTACGAATTTTATCGCAATTTAATTAACACACTTTTAATTAAATTTTTATGTTGCCTCCACAACACTGGAGAAAATCCTACTGTGGGTTAAATCATTAAAGAAAATCAAATGCCAGTAGTATTTGGGAGCTCTATGCTCAAAGTTTATCATTAAAATATACTGCAAGCCGCCTACAAATATTAGTCAGTTTTTACTATCAGTCAAGTGTAATATCCCTCTGCAAGATGCAGGAGCGTGCAAGCTTGATTGTGAATATTGTATCTCTTACACAGGATAAATTAAAAGGTCAATAAAAATCCGTATAAAGAACACATAACTGATGACAAGAATCGATGCAACAGGAGGTCTGCAGTCTGTGAACACGTACAGGATCACGCCGTCACTAAATCAGATGTCATAGACCACAAATCCTCGCTAATCTTTAATCTTTCTAAAAAAAAACTTTACACACTAGGTGGAGGCAGTTTACATACATAAATTCCACGAGGACAAACATCCAGAGCCGGAACAATTAATTGTAGGCCATACAAATACTTGTTCCGCGCGAGATTCGAACCCGCGGTCCTCAGTGCTATAACTAATTGCTAAGCTATTTTACCACGAAGCCGTCCAAGCCGTCCGCTAAGGAACACCGATTCCTTCCAAGAAAGATTCACAAGGCTATTTAAATCAAGAACCTTATTTTTAAATTAAATATGGGCTCACTATTGACCTCCATCTGGCCCGAGAGCAAAGATGAGGTTCGAAGTACGATGGTGCCTGCAGTACTATCATAAGTCGGGAATACCTTTGACATATGGTAGTACAGCAGGCACACGCTCGACTGTTGTCGGCTTAACTCGGTCACTGTGACGTACCAAACCTAACACTGACATTGGGACGTCAATCACCCCAACCCCCCGTGATCATGGGTACTGGAAACTACTGATCATGTGGTTCTTGGTTTTAATGGTCCGAATTCATTTGGCCTAGTCATCATTACTTATTGAGTTTTTCTGTCAATAAATTCTTAGTAGCGGCTTGTAGTCAGGGAATTGGCGGTGTTTCACCCCCTTACATTTGAAAGTACGTAAACGGTGGTCCTGCGTTAAATGTATGTCATGTTGTGTCTGGTTAATGACCCATCGGACTACGAGATTAAGTGGATAGAGAGTGCACTAGTGCTTGCGCACACACTTCTTCGCTTTATCCTATCCTGCGCAGAAGGCAAGTTTCCATTTATATAAGCCACCACAACTGAATATCCTCTATGCTGCACACGGGGGGAGCTAACTCTAACGTTCGACCTTAAAATAGAGGGAATTTACCATTCTATTGAACATATAAAACAATAGGCATTGTATTTTCCTCGAATATAAAATCCAAAAATCGAGCTAAGACTGACAAACGCACACACAGTCCACCTGAGGGTAAGTGGATACTGTGACTCAAATACATACCCATATTATCTCGATTAGGAATCGAAATGCAGATGCTTTGGCACCCCTGAGGACTAAGACAAAAGGTCTTGTTTCCAGTAAAAATAGTCTCCGGTTCTCTACACTCACCACTCGAAACACAGCAGCATTTAATTGCTATTTTATGCCGGTATTCGATGAGTAAAAAGGTTATACGGAATTTTACCCGTGCTAAATAAAAATGTAACATTTAATAACTGTCAACAGAAATAGTATTCAAGTTCAGAGCCCTTGTACAGTAGTGCCATTCTGTAAATAACCATATCGATATCGAGCTTCATCTGAGTGACAAAGCTGTAAGTAATGGTAGCTCAGCTTCATCTAAGAAAGGTAGTTACAATAATGTTCATTTAAATTAGATACCTATATCCAAAAATGGCAATTATGGTAAGTGTGACATGTAAATTTTAGAAGTGTATTTAATTTTTTTTCATTTGGGTATGTATATCTATTAATGCTAAATATTATTACATTACATTCAATCAACAATTCTAAACTATTCTTTAAGTTAAAATGAATTTGGTTTGGGTTTGCATCATTTTCACCAATACATAATATTACCAAATCTTTTTCTGATATGTCCAAATTATAGCATGGTTTCAATGACTCATTACACTTAGCAAACGGTTTTATAAAGAAATATATTTTGTATTTTTCGTATTTATTTGTATCCATCGAAATTTTTAGTTTTTTACAAAGACCCACGCACTGCAGTTCTCCAATAATAAATATTCTTCAGTTGTTTTGTACATTAATATTTACTAAGTTCTTAGTGCCATCTTGTGGTTGATTATGGCTGGAGTTATACATTGACATTTCTTGTGTATCAACGCCACAACCTGGTGCATTTGAGTTTCTGGAACCACCTCAGACACTGATATATTTTGTTGTTGTATACGTATGTTACTGGTGTCGCCATCTGTTGATACAATGCCATCACCTGTTTTTAGTCAAAGATTTCCACTACTCGTGTTCAAATTGTTTTCTTGTAGATTTTCTTTGTATTTTCTTCGTTATTAGAGAATAAGTGATTTTTTACTTGTGGTAATTTTAATATTTGCTTTTTGTAGCACTCACAGTCCTCGTTATATAACTGTGCAGTAGATAAATCTGGTAAGTTTCTTGCCAGATAATCTGAGTTGGTCGATATAAATGACATGTTTGGTGATTCATTTAATTTTTTAGTCTTTTGAGAACGAAAGGTAACATTTTGGTACTCCATTTCAGTCTTTATTCATTTGAAGTCTTTATTTTCTTTATGTATAGTAATGTTATTAAATACCCTCTTTCGGCTAATCATATTACCATATTAGTATTATAATATCGATCAACTGTGCTAGTTTAGCAACACGTCGATAGATGTCGTAAACTAATTTTGTTTACGAATGAGTTGACCGGTTTTTGAATTATGTAACGATATAAATTTACCACACACACTTTTCAAAAAATTATTTTTGAACTTTTTATGCACTGAAAAACTATTTTATTCACTATAAACTGTTGTCCGTAGGGATTTACAAAACTTTTAAGCACTTTTAGAGTTAAAAACTCTTTAATAATTCTTATGTCGAATTGATGTTCAAGTCACTTTAACACTTATTATTAATTGTTGTTTTAGTTGTTATTATTATATTGTTTTTATTTGGACTACACTTTCACATGTAATTAATTTCACTTCAACTAATTAAACCAAATAATTGGCTAATAATTTACTTTAACTATTTTTATTAGATAATATTTACGGAGGGCTTTATATAACTTGTTTACTCACGCCGCGACCCCGTTGTACGATAGATCGGAAGATCAGCAGCTGATCGACCCCGATAAAAACCGTATTGGCGGTCACTAATCAGCGTGATCCTCAACGTGCCGCATGAACTTGCAGTTTATAATGGATTTCAATATTTTGGAGAACAAGGAACAATGAGATACGCCTGTAGTTAGACGGATTTAAGCGATCGCCTTTTTGAGGGATTAGGCGGATAAAAGCCGTCTTCCCTGATTTCGGGACTATGTCTTGGGAGTAGGAGTACCGGAGAAGGTGTACTAGAACCATTGCCAACTCTGGAGCAAACATCCTCAGCACAATTGGGGGGATTCCGTCAGGCCCGTCTATACGTGGTAGAGCCATGCTGCAGTTATATTAGTAGTATAGTTGTAGCATGAATGGGTCGGCTCGACCGGGGAAGGACCACGCTCTCACAGAATGCCAGCGTGAAATAGTAGCTTAATGCTGCTGTATTTCGTATGATGAGTGTAGAGAACCGGAGACCCTTTTTACTGGAAACGAGGCATTCCATCTTAGTCCTCACGGGTGACAACGCATCTGCATTTTGATTCGTAATCGAGGATAGATGTCGATGTCTATGGGCCACAGCAACCACTTACCATCAGGTGGACTGTGTGCTCGTTTGTCACCTTATCCTATATAAAAAAAGGCCCACTCGACTTGAGGATGTCCAGGGACAAAACATAATTGTGCTACTGATCAAAGTGATCAGTAGCAGTAGTTCAGTTCAGTTCACTATAGTTTCAGTTGGATCGCTTCGAAGTATTCGCTTGTGTTGCCAATTCAATACTGACGGGTCGCTTTTTCGCCCAATGCAAATATGGGCAACCCTACGGAAAGCGGGGGAGGGAGGCGGTGGATGCTCGTAGCATACCACGCTGCCGGCTGCGTGGTTATGTGGAGACTTTTACCCACTAAACACCGCCTTTATGGATTGACTTACCGATCTGACGAGAGATTTCTAAGCCGTATACGAACGCGACCCTCCTTGGCAGAAAGGAGGGCGCAGAACTTGGGTCACGATCTATACCGACCTTATATAGGGCCCCAGATAATTCCAAAACCTTCTATTGTGGATACATCTAGAACGTTCGAGTACATACCGGTCCTGACTGACTAGGTGTTGATAGTTTTAGAAAGTTTTTCCATGGAAATTTCTAGAAGGATCTTGACTCTCCTATGATTCTGCTACCCGATACTATAAGGCGCTAGTGGTAACTAGTTTTCAGGCATTTATTGTGGCGCGCAACACAGGGAAATCATCTTCAGGCATGATGATGGAAAACGAGTGCCGACGAGCTCAAGTGCAAAGAGACTATTACAGCTTATTAAAGTCCACTGCAGGACACACGCCTCTCCCACAAGTTGCATCATTAGGGTATATTTGCCACACCTGCCACGCTTGTCAGTCGGGTTGGTAAACACAGTTTTTTAGTTTTAGTCGTAGAAGATACTGTTGCCCACCTCTGGACTAGTTTCCCTCTGTCGACTTTTACCCCACCCACAGGATGACATGGGGCAGTAGATATTCTTGCCTCGTACCTACTAAGGGGTACTAAGAGGTTCCGCTGAGATGGATTTGCAGCCGCTAGCCTCCCCTGCGCTTGCTTTCGCGTTGTTTCTCTCGCGTATCTGCATTTTTACTTTTAATCGAAGGAAGATGTAGACGTTTATTCGTGCAGATTAATCATTTTTGTTAAAAAAACTTCTTTTGTGTGAATTTTTACAACGGTTGTAGCACGAGTAGGTCGGCTCGTTATCACATTATAGCAGCGTAAAGTAGGAGCTTAACGCTGTTTTGTTTCGTATGGAGATTGTCGAAACTGGAGACCATTTTTACAGCGAAACATTTCATTTTAGTCCACGGGGGTGACAATGCATCTGCATTTAGATTCTGAATCGAGCATAAATGTACATGCCACAGCATCCACTTACCATCAGACTGTGTGCTCATTAGTCACTCCTATTCTATAGAAAACTACCATTATTAAAATATATGTGTCCCACAGTTGGGCACCGGCCTTTTCTCATTTATGAGAGGTTTTTAAAATGTTATTCCGCTGCGCTCCTACAGTGTGTGCTGAAAAACGTAATGTGTCCAAAACATACTTCTCAGACAATACGGGTTTCCTCACGAAGTTTTTTTTTTAATAGGATGAGGTAACAGACGAGTACACAGTTCACCTGATGGTAAGTGGTTGCTGTGGCTCATAGACATTTACATCTACCCTCGATTACGAATCAAAATGCAGATGCGTTGTTACCCGTGAGGACTAAGATGGAATGCCTCGTTTCCAGTAAAAAGGATCTCTACACTCACCATACGAAACACAGTAGCATTAAGCTACTATTTTACGCTGGTATTCTGTGAGAAGTTTTCTTTTACCGCTGAGAACGTGGTAAATTACACATAATTATGCCCTACACAATTTGATTTGTATTTACGGCTTGTGCTTCAGTACTTATTATTGAAATGAAGTAAAGGAATATAGCATAATGACAGCCTGTCTACTTTCCTGATGGGAATTTGCTTTCTACCCTTTCGGCCTAAAACAATCTTTTAAGTACGCTGCTTAACATAGGCCACCCCCACATATAAACACATGCATGTGGGGGGGGAGGGTTAATTGCCATAGTTTGCCAGATTTTTGGCGGCGTGTTGATAATGGCGTTTATTAATTATTTTGAGTTGGTATCAGGAAGGTGTTTGAGCATGAATAATTACAATACTAGGGGAACTGCATGTGCGTTGCCAGCCTTTAAAAAAAGGGGGTTCATTTCTTGAAGGTCCTTCAGTAGTATCGATCCGGAGACATCGCAGGTGACAGTCGATTCCACAAATAGTTTTGCGAGGAAGAAAACTTCTGAGAAATCATATAATGTCGGACCGCCATTATGTTTCGACAACCACGGTAGGATAGGGATAGTTGATTCTCTTACGTCGGCACTAAATGGTTAATAGAAATATTTTTTTTAATAAAATTTAAACAAATTTAACTAACATTAGATTCGGTGTGCATGTCGTATATTAATATCTCTCTCTATAGTTTAATGGTCATATTTACTCTTTTCGTCTAAATTATAATAGCGGGTAAAGTTAATTTATATAAGGGTACCTTTTCGGGCCGCAGTTCTATAGTTGACGTAGTTTTATTGTCTCCCGCGGCAGATATTAACGCTTTTATCAAATCCCGCATTGCGACGACGCGATGATTGTCCCAGCCAAGGTTATGTTTAGCTTTAATTTAAGCCTCAACGATTATTTCTATTTAGCATAAATTTCAGTAATCAATCTAAAAGTAAGCTCCTTGCCACTGCTGCATAGCCGGATTTGTCCTTGTTAAGGGACTAAAAAGTGGGAAGAGAATCGTGGCATTCCAGTTCCAGGGAGCGATGAATTATTAGACGAGCAGTTATGTTATGGTTTATTATTTATATAACAAATACCAGCGTTAAATAGCAGCTTAAGGCAGCTGTGTTCCGTATGATGGGTGTAGAGAACCAGTGACACTTTTTCTTGGCAAAGAGACATTCTCTCTTAATGCTCATGGGGTGACAACCCCTCCACATTTTTACTTCTTAGTTGAGAATAGATAGAGATGTCTATGGGCCACAGCATTCACTTACCATCAGGTGAACTGTGTGCTTCTTTATCACCCTAGTTCTATAAAATAATAATTAAAAGTACATACCGGCGACGGGAAGTAGCGTCAAAGTACACCTTTGTTACGTCTGGTTATTCTGAGAGATTGTTTCGGACGGCAGGGACACGTCCAGTGCCCGCAGTCGCCCTGGGATAATCTCCCCCTCGTGCGTCGCACCATCCTCCTGGCTCGGCGATACTCCCGGCACTAGCAGCACTACTCTCGAACTGGGTCTTCTCAGCACACCTCCGCGCGTCTAGTGCGGTTTTGACTGATCGCACCAAACGTTCCCATGCGCCACCCATATTTGGCGCACCTGGAGGGATGAATTTCCATTGCACGCCGATCTTCTCTGCTTCTGAGGTGAGGTCTTCTTGCTGCAAGGTGTCGAGCGCTTCTTTTATTTACTTGTTGGCGCCGACGAAGTTAGTCCCGTTGTCGCTGTAGATTTTCTTAGGCATCCCTCTTTTTGCGGCGAATCGTCGCAGCGCCATGATCATGCTGTCGGTGGAGAGCGAAAGAGTTAGCTCAATGTGCACAGCCCTTGTTGTGAGGCATGTCAATAGAGCCCCCCATCTCTTTTCGTGCCGTCTTGCCACGGTGATTGTCATCGGTCCGAAGTAGTCCACGCCCGTGCACGTAAAAGGATGATATCCGTGCATCAGCCTTTCCGCCGGTAAATTGCCTGTTGGTATTTCTTGAGGTCTTGCTTTTCTCGTTTTGCACCATTGACATTGATGCTGAACCGCCTTGATTGCTGACCTTAGACCGAGTATCCAGAAGCGTTGTCGTATTTCATTCATCACCGTCGCGAGATTTCCATGATTGAAGCGGCAGTGGAATTCTTCTATGATGAGTTGTGTTGTCTTGTCCTTGCTGTCGAGCACGATGGGTCGTTTGTAGTCCCTGGTCACACCCTGTATCGCGTCGATTCTTCCCTTTAGCCGCAGGAGACCCTCTTGTAGTACTACGTCGAGCCTTTTCAATTTACTGCTGCCCTCTAATTGCTTCCCTTGCTGAAGGCGCTTGATGTCTTCTCTGAAACTGTTGTCTTGGCTTCTTTTCAGCAAAAGAGTTTCAGCTTTCTCGAGTAGTTCGGTGTCCATCGGTATATATTTCTTTTCTTTTATTTTTGAAGATCTGTGTTGCTTCTCTACAGTCTTCGTTCCTTTTCTTTGTGTCATTTTCCAGGTGGGATCATTTTTGCAGACGTTGACCTTCTCCCCTTTTCTGCAGAGTTGTAAGAACCGTAGTACTCTCGCTGTGGCTCGCCAAAGCCTCTTCCATGAAGAGAATCTCTCCGGGTCTGGTGATGGATGAAATGTTAGTGTTGTTGCTGTGACGTCCGCTGCCCTTTCTTGGCCGGTGGTTGTTTTCTTGGAAGTTCTTGGTGCCGTCCAATGTGCTTCTTCTTTTCTCAGGAAGCTTGGTCCGGTGAACCATCGGTGAGTGCAGTTGAAGTCTTCTGGCACGTCGCGTGTTGCGTTATCTGCAGGATTCTGCGCTGTAGGCACCCATCTCCAGTCTTGCGGTTTGGTGAGGTCCTCTATCTCCAATAAGCAATGAGCCACGAACGTCTTGAAGGTTCTCGGGTCTGTTTTTATCCAGGAAAGTACGATGCTGGAGTCTGTCCAAAATGTTTTCTTTGTTACTTTTAGATCCAATTCTTCTTCAGCTGAATGTGTCAGTCTGCTTCCTAGGAGGGCTGCCTGTAGTTCGAGTCTCGGGATGGACACTGGCTTCAGTGGAGTGACTCTCGCCTTTGCTGCCACTAAGTTGACTTGGTAGGTTCCATCTTGCCCTTCTGTCCTCCAATAAACTGCCGCTGCGTACTCCAGCTCGCTCGCATCAACGAAAGTGTGTAGCTCCCCCTCGGTGCAATGTGGCACCAGGCATCTCGGAACTTGCAGCTCTTGGAGCAGCTTCATCTTCCCCAGGTAGGTTTTCCATGCTTCGTACTCCCTTTCTTTTATTTCGTCATCCCAACCGACGCCACTTCGCCATATGTTCTGAAGCAGCTTCCTTGCCTGCCTTGGATGAGAACTGGTGATGCTAAACCAAGCGGATCAAAGGTCGACATTACTGCGCTGGTAACTTCTCTCTTCGTAGGCACCTTGAGTCCTCTTGCTATTCCTTCTGGTGTATTTCGGAAGTTTGCCCTGAAGCCGATGGAGTCCTTTTTGGTGAACCAGCGCAGACCTAATGTCTTCTCTTCCTTCTCACCTAGGTCCACTTCTGTCTTCTCAACGGAGTCGATCTTCACGTCTTGCAGCAGTTCGGGTTGATTTGACGCCCATCCTCTGAGTTCGAAGCCTGCCTTCTTGTGTATGAAGTCCACCTGCGTCGTCACTTTTCTAAAGTCTTCTTCTAAGTGGAAGCTGTGCAGGTAATCGTCCATGTAATGGTTTAGCTCGACCGCCCTTGCTGTCTCTGGATACTTGTCTTTGAAGTCCGCTGCGTTTCGATTCTTCACATAGATTGCGGTGCTCGGAGATGATGTTACGCCGAAGATAACCGATGTCATCCTGTACTCTTTTGGAGGCACGTCGCGACGAGCCCCGCGCCACAAAAACCTCAGGCTATCTCCGTCTTCTGGTCGAATGCGAACTTGAAGAAACATTTCTCTGATATCGGCTGCCACAGCTAGCGGGCCCTGTCGAAACCTTAGTAGTATCCCGAAGGGCGACTGTAGTAGATCTGGTCCTGGCAGTAGAGCATCGTTGAGGCTTCTTTCCTTTGACTGGGCTGCAGCGTCGAAGACGATCCTTATCTTTTTCTTCAGTGGATGTACTACGGAGAAGTGAGGGAGGTACCATTTTTTCTTGGAGTCCTTTTGTGTTATAGGTGCTTCTTCCGCATACTTGCTGTCGATAAGATGCTGGATCTGCTTGATATATTCTGCCTTCAGCTGAGGGTCCTTATCCATCATCTTTTCAATATTGAACAACCGGTTCTTTGCAGATGGGTAGCTCTCAGGCATCTGTTCATCTTCATTTTTCCATAAGAGTCCAGCTTCGAATCGTCCATCTTCAAGTCTTCTGCAGGTCTTCTCTAGGATGGCGAGTGCTCTTCCTTCTGAGTCTGTGGTGGGTCTTCGTGGCTGCACACCAAGCGCCTCGATTGCAAAGTGGTCCTTGATGTCTTAATGCATCTCCTCATCTGGTGTGCTGACATGTAAACACGTGTTCATGAAGTGTACTACTCTTACAGCCCCGGTGTCTGATCCGCGAAGCACCCATCCAAGCCCTGTTCTTGAAGCAACTGGTTCTTCTGGTTTCCTTTTCCTAACTTCTTGAGTCAGTATCAGCTCCCAGTTGTCTTGACCGATGAGCAGCTGTGGTGATTTCACTTTGTAATAAAGAGAGTCGGCGATCTTCTTCAAATGTTGGCATTCTTCTATCCTTTTCTTCTCTAGGAACTGTGGTGCAAGCTTCAGCTCGTTGATAGTTCGGACTCTCCTCAAGGTCTTCTTGCTTCCTTGATGAACCCCCTTCGCTACAAGGTCCAGCGTCTGAGAATCCTTCTTCTTGATTTGTCTGCCTCCTACTCTCTCGATGACCAGCTCCTCTTTGTTGCCTTTATCGCCGACTTCTTCTGCCACCTTTATGTCAACAAGTGACACTGTCGACCCTTCATCCATGAGGGCCAATATTCTTTTGGATCCTTTTGGCCCGATGACTTCTACTGGAACTATCTTCAGGTTTGCCCTTGTATTGTTGACTGCATTTACAGATGTCATGACGCTTGCTACTTCTTCTTGTGTTTCCGCCTTCTCCTCTCCCGAGGTTCTATTTTCTGGTTCGACGTGCAGCAAATGATGATGCCATCTCTTGCATTCCTTACATGGTGGTTTCTTGCAGCTCTCATTTCGATGTTTTCCTTGAAGACATTTGAAGCAAACGTGACTTTTCTTTACTGTTGCCCATGGATCTTGTACTGACGTCTTCTGGAACTTCCGGCAGTCGACGAGGAAGTGTCAACCTTGCCACATAGGACAAGTCTTTTCTGTTAACTGCCTTGTATCTTTTTCTTTAAAGTCCTTTTCCCTCGTAGAATGCGTCGTTTGTCGATGAGTTCTTCTGAACCCGCTCTTCTCTTCTGAGGTCGCGAAGGCTCCACATTTGTCTGCTTCGCTGTTCAGGAACTTGGAGACCATCGTCAGGTCGGAGAACTCGCCCTCTTCTGTTGCTGCCGTAAAGTCATACCATCGGAACTTCAGGATTGTAGGCATTTTTTCTATAATTTACTTTACCATTTCAGGTGAATGCAGGTACTGTGGTTTCTTCAAACCCCTTATTGCTACGCTGTTATTGATTTGGCTCGCAAAGACGCATATATCTCTTGGATTTTCAGAAATCTTCGATAATGCCCTGACTTTATCCAATTCAGCCAGCACCAATGCATCAGGTCTTCCATATTGTCTCTTGAGGGCCTGCATTACTTCCAGTGGAGAGGCTTCGGAGTACAGCAGGCTCTTGATTGCTTCTTTTGCGTTGCCCCTTAGTGCTCTTCTTAGTCGAGCCATGTTTTGAACTGCGTTGAACATCGGGGCGGTATCTTCGTAGACCACCTTGAAGGCCAACCACTCGCTGCTGTTGCCATCAAAGTAGGGTAGCTCGTGGATATACTTCGGCTGAGCTACTGGTCCTCCTCGTGTGGTAAGGGCTTCCTTTGGTGCTATCGTCAGCGCTTAAATTTTGCTCGTATCATTTTTCGTTGAGGAGTTCTCTTCAGGCTTCACATTTGGCTCTTCTGGAGGGTGCTGACCTCGTTGATCGTGTTTTCCCAGGTTGTTTTCTTCCATTACTGATGTCTCGATCCAGTTCTGCACCTGTGCTGTTCTGTCTTCCTGGTCTTCATCCACGGAGTCCTCATTTTCACATTGTGCCAGCTCTAATCCGACGCGTGCTAGCTTCGCCGCAGCTTGAGCTTGCTTTAGCTCCATGCGTGCTAATTCTTCTCTGGCTTCCAGCTCCCGTCTCCTGGCCGAGGAGCTCGTGGCGTTCATAGACCTGGCACGACGACCGACCCCCTTTGGCTAAAGGGTTGTGGCGGAGCCATGAACGCCCTTGTCTGGAATATCCTCTGGAGTCTTCTTGGTCGTCTCCTTTTGCGTGGTTTCATCCTTGGATGCCGCCGTGGTGGCAGTTGTGGCAGTTATGGCAGTTGCAACTGTGGTCTCTGTCGTTGTGGTATCCTCTGTGGTCTGAAGAATCTGACGTAGTTGCTGTTCCTGATGATGCTGACGCAGACGTGACCCCTTCTGATCCCGACATTTCACCTGTCGCGTCCTTATCTGAGGGACGGGGCCCGGGACGTGAGGTGGCATCCTTCTGTGACCTGGTAACCGGCATTTTGAACGGATTCTTCTATATACTTTTAGCAGGGATCCGGATTTCGAAGGACCAACTGTTTCGAACGGCAGGGACACGTCCAGTGCCCGCAGTCGCCCTGGGACAATCTCCCACTTTATGACGTACGTTCCTTGCCTAGTGCTGGTGACGCACGTCCCACGCACCCCTGAATGCGTATGTATAATACGACCCTACTAGGACCCCGAGAGAGAGAGAGAGAGAGAGAGAGATAGACGATCAGCCGTCGAAGAGGCTACAACAATAAGGAAAAAGGAAGCCGAAACCTAAGGAACAAGAAGCTACCTAGAAGAAAAGTGTTTTAATTGCCTCCTCCTGGCTGATCGTCTATCTCTCTCTCTCTCTCGGGGTCCTAGTAGGGTCGTATTATACATACGCATTCAGGGGTGCGTGGGACGTGCGTCACCAGCACTAGGCAAGGAGCACTAGGCTAGTCATAAAGTGGGAGATTGTCCCAGGGCGACTGTGGGCACTGGACGTGTCCCTGCCGTCCGAAACAGAGATGATATTCGGTCGAATTCCAAAGTTAAGCCAAACGTAAAAATAACAGTTCTTTTTACTATAATATTCATGATTTATGTCCAGATTTCCTTTATATTTGAGTATAAGGTAAATTGTAACACTTGCAATTACGGTTCAGCAATTTTGTGTCAAACACACTGCTCTAACTCTGACAATATAAAATTTTCAAAGGGATGCCCAACACCTTAGCTACTACGTATATACTACAAACTTTTATAAATATGAAAGGAAGTAAAAGCATAAAAAAAGTAAAAGTACTTTTGGCATTTAATGATTTCTTATATTTACACAAGAATAATCGCTGAGAATAAATATGATGCACGCAGCCAAATTGGCGTGATAACTGAAGTGGAGATGGGCAGGACATGTGGCCAGATTCAATGATGGGTGGGCGCGCTGGTGCGCGACGTTGTAGAGGTGGCAGGAGATACGTGGACTTGGTTAGCGGCAGATAGAACCTCGTGGAAATGGATGGAGGAGGCCTTCACCCGGAAATTGTATATTATATATTAACATAAAACAGTAACATATTGTGATATTGTTTTATGTTCATAGGCAAAGTCAGTTGATTATTAGCTTCAATTTTAATTATATGTTATGAGATAAAATTAATTAAGGGAAAAAACAAATTGACACTTACTTAAATATAAAATGCTTGTTTACTCTAACGTCATTTATGACAACGGGAAACAAACCAGGAGAGGGGCAGAAGCGTGTTCCTACTTGACGGCTCGGTGGCGCAGTGGCTTAGCAATGAGTTACATCGCTAAGGCCGCGGGTTCGGATCCCGCACGGAGCAGGTATTTGTATGGCCTACAAGTAATTATTCCGGGTATCGATGTTTGTCCTTGTGAAATTAGTATTTTTAAACTACCCGCACGATAGAGTAGACAATCCTAGTGTAGAGGTAACGTTTAAAATAAAAGACTAAAATTGTAACCTAAAAATATAAATAACAACTGCGATTGTCAACCCGCTTGGCAAGCGTTGCAACTATGCACATGTATCCCTAAACAAGTAAATATATTCGGCTGTTATAAGTGAAAAGTTAAATAATACAATTATTATATAAGGTATAAAGTATAGTACCCGGTTGACCGAGCTTTGCTCGGTATTTTTCGCTCGATTTTTTTAATTCGTGTGTTTTGGAAATTATATTTAGATACAAATTACATACTGATGAATTATAAATAATATTTTTTGATCTTAGCGACATAACAGAAAAAACTGAACTGGTTATTTGAATAAAAAATCATGAGTGCAATTATTTTTATTTAAATTTTCGTGTTTTTAAAAAATACTAAAAAAAGGGCTCGAAAAAAATATATTTTCTCAAAAAAGAAAGAAACTTGAAAAAAAAATAAAAAAGTCGGTCGGTCGGTCGGTCTGAGCTCGAACCGGGGTTTTACGATTTTGTGACCGCCCATTATACCAATAAGCTATTTATAATCATTATCAAACTGTCAAAATTTACCTTCTTATTCTAACTATATTGTAGCAGTTTTTAATTGCCTAAAAACACGGACAAAAAGACATTTTCTAAAAATAAATCTTAGCTAGATCGATTTATTATCCCCGAAACTCCCTGGACACTAAATTTTATGAAAATCGTTGGAGCCGTTTCCGAGATCCCGATTATATATATATATACATATATACAAGAATTGCTCGTTTAATAGTATAGGATATAGGATTTGAACGAGGCATTTCAGCTTTCTGTTGCACGTTACGGTGTAATATTTTCGTATGTGAAAGCTGAAATTAATGCGAACTAACGTTGTCTTTCAAAACTTAGTCGACATTGCAAACACGGCTTATGTAGTTTCCTGAAATAATAATAACAATATTAAGGATAGAAGTATTTTACGTACATTACTAATTGAATCTACTGGCGGTTCGCCCTACACTTCGCCTACCAGTACGAGGCTGCCACTCGAGAACCTTTTTTCCCCAACGGCTCTCGGTTCTTTGAACTATATGGCCGGCCCATTGCCACTTCAGCTAATTAATCCGTTGGCTACGTCGGTCACTCTAGTTCTACTGCGGATATCCTCATTTCTACGTTTATCACGCAGAGAAACCGGGAGCATAGCCCTCTCCATAGCTCGCTGAGCGACTTTGAGCGTCCTCATTCGGCCAGCAGTGAGGGACCACGTCTCAGTTCCATAGGTCATCAGTGACAGGAGTGACGACCTGGTAAGATATGTAGAAATTCGATGGATGCAGGTGGCTCAGGATCGTGCTTTCTGGCATACCTTGGGGGAGGCGTATGTTCAGCAGCGGACTTGTGAAGGGCTGTATTGATTATGATGATGATTGAATTATTTTATTAAATTTAGTTAAAGATACAGCCTCTATATACGTCCCACTGCTGGGCACAGGCCTCCTCTCATTTCCTATAGTTGCCCCAATACATGTGCGCGAACCTCATATGTATTAGAATTTTTTTTGAATTTTATTTTCTGTGTTTCGTATAGTGAGTGTAGAGAACCGGTGATGCTTTTTACTGGTAACCAGGGTACTATTTTAGTCCTCTAGGTACGTTTAGATTCTTAATCGTGGATAGAAATAGATGCATATGGGTCACAACATCCACTTACCATCAGGTAGATCGTGTGCTCGTTTGTTACCCTTATTCTTTAAAAATGTAATATAGGAAAACTCTCCCACAGGCATAATGATTCATATCAATGAAATTAAAATTAGATGAAAGCAAAATCTCAGCTGACTCAGTCGCTACCACGGGTAAATGCTGCAGGGCACAATTAATTTAAAAAGGCCCCGAGAGAATTATAGACCGTCAGCCATTGTTAATGAAAAGCAGTTAACTTGTTGGTGTTGTCGAGTGCGCAGAATAGTCGAGAAAATTGCGACTTAATGGTTTGTAAAAAAATTAACAAACCGACTTCTATAAACTAAAAGTACTAAACTAATTTCTACTAAATTTAATAGCTTCAGTAGGTGCTGGTGGTTGCCTCACAAGTAGAATGTCGTCTAAATAGATATATACCCTTATCTTTTTCTTTAAAAGGTCCCTACACCCGCATTAGGATTTTCTTCTGTATTATGCAAACATAAATGGCACAAAAAGAAACATTCAGATCAGGAAAATTTATTTGTAGACCATGCAAATACTTGTTGCGTACAGGTTTTGAACCCGCGGTCGCTCAACGCCGCAACTAAATCCTGAGTTACTAGTTGCACCAATAACTTTGCCCGCACTTAACTCTTATAGTTTTAATTTTAAAAATAATGATACTAGAAACATGAACTAAAGTACTAAGAGTATATAAAAAAGTTAAAATTAAAGTTACAGCCTATGTACGTCCCACTTCTGGGCACAGGCCTCCTCTCATTTCTGAGAGGGTTTCAGGGTAAGAAAGTGTCAGTTCAGACAAACTTTTTGCGTTTAAAAGTGCAAATATGACAAAATACGACAACATTATTCTTTCTTTTTCTGTGCATACTTATAATAATATGATACAAGAAACTCTTGAGGATAGGAATGACAGATACAATTAAGGAACAGAAATATCATGGGAAATATTAGAGTTCCAATTAATAAAAATTGTAGTAGATTTTTGAAGGAAAAAAAGAGACTGACTCGTGTCGAATACATAAAGGCAAGGAGTTCCACAAACGTACAGTCAGGACAGCACTACATTTATACCACGGAACTGTCAAACTAAAAGTTTACAAGTCATTAATAGCTTCATGTCCTATTTTTCTATTCTAAGCAGTGGAAGGTTACAACGGCAAAATTAGAGAGATTTTTGTAGAAATATGTAGGAATATCAATTAATATGAATTTTCACATTTAATATTATATAGCATAATATAAACAACATTCTAAATTCTAATTCTAATACTAAAGACTCTAAAAGTATATATTATAATAACTAAAATATATTATTAAAAAGGAGGTCCTTTAGACAAGGTTCCGAAGATACTGGCAGCGTTTCCCCGTTAAATAGCTAGACTAATTCTTTGTCCGAGGTAGCTGCCAGCTCTTCGGTCTCCGGTGACGTCGATTAACCTTTTCGCTATTTATTTAAAAAGGCTTATAGCGCTAGGACCCCACGGAACAAGGTTCTCGATACCGAAAGCGACAAAAATATATTCGGAGCCTAGACCCTGTATTTGCGTACTTTAGCACAAGCCGCACCAGCTCTGTTGTTGGTTCCATGTTGATGGGAAGGGGCCAGCGTGTCTGAACAGGTTGCATCCCATACCAGCAGCCGGCCCATCTTCCATGCAATCAAACTCATACCGTCCGGTCTTTAGCCGTCGTCTCTTGCAATACCAGACGGCTCAAGTAGACTTGGCACGTTGACGGTGGCAAGAGACCGGCGTATGATATCGTTAAGTGCTGCATGTCTCGAGAAGCGACCTGCACTTTTTTGGCATGATAGCCCGTGATGTCCTAGCTTGTCGACGTCACTGCCACACGGACATTTATGAGGAGCACAAACTGGAACCCCAAGCCGTAGACAGGTTGCGATTCGAAGTGTGTCAAGCTCAAGAAATGTTCCTGTATTTGACGAAGGATGCGCGTGAAGCCAGTAGCCGGCCTCATGCGTACCCACGGCCAAAAGCACAGCACGCGCCGAACCTGTACTAAAGCTCAAAAGATTGTCATAAGTCAATTTGAAGTTTATATCGCCACAGCTTCTCTGTGAATTTAGAGGAAATCGAAAATTTTGACCAGGGCATGCAATTAAGAAAGCGTTTCTAGCTTCTTCCAGGCCAGCAATCTCAAAGTTTGAAGGGATTGCCCTAAAAAATTTTACTTATGAGATTTGCTGAACTATGGACAGAAGATAGAAAGGCTGGTAAAGAGACACTGGAAATTTTGCGAATCCCTAAACAAACATAACGGATGGGTAGGAATGCTTGGGAAGATTGCTCGTTCAGGTGTAAATTAAGAATCGATTCTAAATTAATTTTGATTAAGTTGTCCACTTGTGTCAAGAGGTCTGGGTAATTCCAAAAGGAGCAGCAACGGAGCACATATGTAAATTTTGGGACGAAAAGACAGAATTTTAAATTTTAAAATGCAAAGTGGACTAATTTTAGGGAGACGGTCAGCAGAATTTCGAAATTTAGCAATTGAATTATTAATATATTCAGACATAGATTCGTTAAAAATTGGAGAACCTAAAAGGTAAAGGGAATCACTGTTAACTGTTTTAATATTTGATGCCAAAATATTAAATTTGTGTTTTACGTCATTTAAATGTAAGTTGCAGTTATTTATAAAAAGTTCGTATTTGCTAAAGTTAAGCTCCAAGCCAATGGTTTCAAATTTATTTTTGATTAAAAAAAGGTCAGAAAACACAATATCCATATCACCTCCCAAGGTTCCGTCATCCAAATACCAAACATTGAATTCAGAATTTAAACTTTTGATTATCGGATTTATAGCCAAACTAAAATTTGCTGGTCCAAGGTCATCACCTTGTTGACAACCTACTTCCGAGGATAGTTCATTAGAATGATATGACAATTTTGTTGGGTCAGCGTAACTAAGAGGAAGATAATTGCATATTTCCGGTATATGTTGATTTATTTCAGTCAGCAGGGTCTCCCTATTTACCGAATTGAAAGCATTTTGACATCAATTTTGAGCAACACGTCAGGATGTCCATAAGTTAGGAAAGAACGTAGAGCATGGACGGCTGCCTCACACCCTCCTTTTACACCGAAGCCTAACTGAACGGGTTACTAACCCTAACTGAAATTCCGAATTTAATTTCGGTAAAATATGTCGAACAGCAATTTTGGAGGTCAGGCGTCGTAGTGTTGATCCAACAGCGATTGGTCCCCCCCACCATCTTTTTTGGTGAGGTTTGCGCCGAAAAGAATTGGAACAATTTCTGGGTTGACATTACCGGAATACATAAAGTTGATTAATTTAGTGATCGAATTTACAAGTTGCTCACCTGCATCACCCACAGAATGCGATGTTAAGTCTTTCAAATGTTGGGGTGAGATTCCATCTAAACCTGCAGCCGAACCCGGTTTAAAAGATAAAATGGCATCCGTAACATCTTTGTTTTGAATTTGAAGGCATGCTTGCTCTACTGTTGGTCGGTCGAGAAAATATGGGTTTACTGGAGCTGGAGGATGTTTTATCCGTAAGGCCTGAAGGGTGTCATGGGTATCTGGGGAAAGCACCTCGTTGGAGAACAAAAGGCGAGCGGCACCTTTGAGATCTTCGTCACAGATTTTGTTTTCGATGAGTTTGTTGCGATTACGAGGGGCATCATGTTTGATTAGAGGTGCGGGAGAAGGTGAGGGGCTGACAGCACGGTTATTTTTAATCTTTTGTGTCAAGGATAAATTTGGTTTATCAGTTTTTTTTTAATATGTAGTGTGCTGTATGAAAAAAAATAGGTTCTGCCAAACTTGAGTACAATTGTTTATGTATCATTTCTGGATTGTGACAAATGTGTAGCAACGATTATTCGAGCTCCTCGAGGGATTCTTTTAACTGTCGGTATATTATTTTTCAAATGGCTAAGATATGTGTGTGTTGGAAAGTTGGCTGCAAAAGTAGGCGTACTTGGAATAATGGGGTGTATGTCTAAATGTGAACTGTTTTGGCTAATACATTTCCGTGTATTTTTGTTGTGTGTATGTTGAGGCCTTTTAAAGATTTAAATGACTTGTTGCACTGTGTACATATAAGGGTCGCGTTCGCCGTGCCATCACAAGATTGGGGCACGGACTGCATTCATAACAGTGAAATACAATAACAAAAAAAATTACTTAAAACTAATTAAAAAAAAACACAATATAGTAACTTAAAAATTACACTGAAAATAGAAAGTCGAAGTCAAAATACGGCGGCTGCTTATTTTGGTAACAAGACGCATGCGTCGTTACGTAGGTGCGTCACAGGACGGTCCCGCAACTGGAAGCTGCAGTGTAAGAGATCCAGGGACGTATGGCGTCGCTAGAACAAACGATGGCGGCTTTAGCAACCGTGTCTCGAAGTTATCACACGCGGACTAGAACTTTTCAAATACTGAACAGGTACTGTGGTGGGAACAACAAAATCCCCATGCGCAAGTATGAAAAATATCCCGACAAACTCTTATATGGCTTTGCGATACGATAGCTCTTCATCAGTCAATCAAATATACATTTCAGAAATCCTTTGTTGCGAATTGTTTTGTTACATTTGGCATATGTCACAATCTTGAAATATTTTTATGTCTCGTAGTTAATTTCAGATATTATATAAACCATTATTATGTTATTTAAATCTATGACAACAATAAACGTTTCATTTGTACACCAAAATTTTACAATTACAATGTATAGTTATTTTCATTAAAATATTTAGACAAAATAAACATAGTTGTCACCTGTATATGGATATCAAATTATCCGCTATATAGGAAAATCCATTATCATATACCATCCTGTGGGTGTTGTTGTGGGAGGCGACACAAACCAGAAGATGAACAGGAGAGAGCTAAAAAATAAAAACTGAGGTTGCGCACCAATAAAAACATACCATATATGAGGCAATCTGTGGGTGTGGGCTGTGTTCAGCAAAAGCCTTGTATAACTAATATACAATATGTAACGTAATTAACGCACACCCTCAGACACCCCAATTAGTATATGATGTTATAATCATAATACTGAATATTTAGTTAAACATTTTATGCACCGATTATTTATCAAATTAGTTATACTAATTCCGGAAGAATGTTGTGGTCACAGTACAAATCCATGAATGACAGAATTAGTAATAATGCAAATAAAACTGCACTCTTATAAGACCCTTTACCGCATACTGTGACAAATTTGGAACACAGGTTATTTGTCGTAATAAAACTGTCTCTAACGTTTCTTCTGTGCTGGATTTTGCACTAATTCTCTTACCAAGGATCTTTTCAACAAAAACAGTACAGGTGGCATCACTATAGGTGCATGTGGTATCGGTACTCTGATGGTAAAGTAGTCGAGTCCAACATTTTGCTTGCGTGTTAATTTACAAATAGTAGATTATAGATCTTACACCGTATTATAAAAAAAAGACGCGATAGCCTTATTCACAATGCACAAGAATGGATCCTCAACATTTTTAAGGTATTAAACGTAAGTAACAATATTTGCAGCATTACGTAATTAGTCCTCAAAAGTACGGGTCAAATATGGAACACTATGAAGTAAGAATTTTATTAGTAGTGCCAACTTTGGAACAATATGCAGTTTAGGACAAAACCAAATTTGGAACATCATGCAGTGCGTGTTAATAATATAGGTACGAGTAATTTTATTTTTTATTTTTGGAAAACTCTGAAATCTAACTCGAATTAAACCTTGGATCATCCCAAAGATCTCATGAAACATAAAAGTGGACATTGTACGGAAAAATCTACTGTTATCTATGATGTCCAGATATCAGTAATAAATTGGGTGGACAACAAGACCGTGAGCTTATGTTCCATGTCATATGTAGGAAAGGATCCAATGGGGTCCGTGTCTAGATTCATAAAGCAAAAAAAGGCAAAAGTAGATATCGCATGTCCAAAAGCAACAGCGAGATATATCAAATATATGGGCGGTGTTGACCGTGAATTAAAATAAGGAGCAAAAAATGGTACCACAGGATATTTTTCACATGGTTGACCTAATATGCGTCAATAGCTGGCTCCTGTGGTGAAGGAGCATGGTGCAAACAGAAGAAGTCATGTCATACGCCCTTTTGGATTTTAAATTGCGTGTTTACGCCAACGACAACAAAAAGAGGTCGTCCACTTACCCAAGTGGAAAATATTAAGAAAAGACGAAGACTCGAACTACCACCAATAGAAATAGCAGAAAATGGCTTTATTCATTGGCTACAACAGAAAAATGATCGCCCAAGATGCAAATCCATAAATCACAAATAATGTGCAGTAAATGTGTTACTTGTGTTTAAACAAAGATCGCAACTGTTTCACATTATTGTATACATAAATGTTATAATTTAAAAAATAATTAATAAAAATTACATATACATTTTTTATTTTATATTTACTTCATGAAAAATATTAAGAAAAGACGAAGACTCGAACTACCACCAATAGAAATAGCAGAAAATGGCTTTATTCATTGGCTACAACAGAAAAATGATCGCCCAAGATGCAAATCCATAAATCACAAATAATGTGCAGTAAATGTGTTACTTGTGTTTAAACAAAGATCGCAACTGTTTCACATTATTGTATACATAAATGTTATAATTTAAAAAATAATTAATAAAAATTACATATACATTTTTTATTTTATATTTACTTCATGATGTTCCGAAAATGGAACATTCAATATTGCGTGCCTGAATGCATGATGTTCCAGATTTGGAACAAAGACTTTTTTCCCCCTTAATTTTTCAATAATGCAATTTGTTTTTTTTTCTCTATTGTTTTAGGTCTTCATTTAAGGCCACTTATCAACATATATTTTTTCCGAGGGATTTAAAAAATCCATGCGGTAAAGGGAAATGATAGGATTCGATTCAGTAAATGATTCTGAACAAACTACTTTCTCAAAGTGAGTTAATTATGTTACGTGTTGTATAAGGAAGTACTAAGTTGGAAATTGTTGACGAGTATGTTTACCTGGGACAAATAGTCCGACAAGGTAAGTTCAACTTACCTTGTCGATTTAACTCGACTGGGTAGCATTCGGGAAATCATGACACATCTTCTTCTCAGGCATGTCTCAGAACTTCAAAACAAGATTGTACAACCAGCGCGTGTTGCTAGTGATGACCTATGGATCTGAGACATGTTTCTTTACTGCTGACCGTATGGGGCAGCTCAAGGTCGCTCAGCAAGCTAGCTAAGCCGGATAGGGCTATGCTTGGAGTTTCTCCGCGAGATGAACTTAGGAATAAGGATATCCGCAGTAAAACCAGAGTAACCGACGTAGCCCAACGGATTAGTAAGCTGGAGTGGCAATGGCCGAGCCGTATAGCTTGAAGAACCGACAACCATTGGGGATGAAAGGTTCTCGAGTAGCAGCCTTGTACCAGCGGTCAAAGTGAAGAATGTCCCGCCACTAGACTGAGTGACAACCTGGTAAGACTACTGTATCGATAGATGCAGATAGCTCTGGACCGTGCTTTTTGGCATTCCTTGGTTAGGCCTATATTCAGTAGTGACTCTGCAATGATGAAATTATAATGAATGTATGGACGCAGAATTAATGTTGCCAGAAACGTACGTATATTGACTTTTAATAAGTATTGCGTAATAATATATAAATAAACAGTTTATTCTATTCTACCCTCATCATAAGAAACTCAGCAGCATTATGCTTTCATTTTACGCTGGTATTCTGTGAGATCGTAGTCCTTCTCCGATCGACCCAACCCACTCCAGCTCCAAATACAATATAACTCCAGCATGGCTCTACTACATATAAAACATCTGGACTATGCTGAAATGACCTTGTTCGCGACGGCCTAACAACATTAAGAAACAAAGTGATAAAGAATATTGTTTTTTGTATTAATAGTGAAATTACCGAGAAAACTGAGTGAAAACGTGTATTAATATAGTTATTTAGCATGTTTATAACTCTTAGTATATTTGTATAGAATGTCGTTTTGATAACAAGTGATATAAACAACTTTTATTATATACCAAAAATCGACCAATCACAGCGCGTCTTATCGTGGAAAAGTTTTTAATTAACTGCGTAATAGTTCATACTAAAATAAGGAAAATAATTTTATGTTCTAAAAGAGTTATAAATATGACATTCAATTAGCATATGGCTTATAGATTAAAGAAGTATAGGGATATTTTTGTATAATTAAACGCATTTCGTAGTTATAGAAAAATCAAAGAATCAATATACCCAAATATTATGAAAATTTTGGACATTTCGTTTAATAACTTTTTACATTGTTAATATTTTGAGTAACCTTTATGATCTACTAATAAAGTACCAGACTACCGATTTAATGATGTATAGCATGTTAGTGTAGCAATTAGTTTTGTATAGAAAATATTGCAATTTATGCCATCTGTATAGTGAAAAGTTTATGCAATAAAGAGGCAAACGGAAAATGGCAAGCGGCTCACTGCAAAGTATTGCCCAAGTCTACCTTAGGGGCTCGGGACCCAGTACCAGTAGTAGTATGAAGAACTACCAGTGACAGTGAAGTGAAGTGAGTGGTATCCGGTGGTAGCTGAAGTGACTAGTAGCAGTATATAGTGAATAGTGAAAGGTCGTAACTGACATTCGCAGTTACATATCGTGAAAGTGTTAGCTAGCCGAAAAAGGTCGTAACTGATATTCGCAGTTACATATTATAGTGAAAGTGGTAACTGATATCCGCAGTTACACAAGTGATAAAATCAACTAGTTTAGTTGATAATAGCTGCTAGTCAGTAGTGTTAGAAAACCAGCTACTACCAATAGATTTTTGATACCACCGTACAATTTAAAGAAATCTTTCGAAATATACAGTGACCAACCAATAGTGAACAACCGTAGTTTTAACAACCGTGATCAATAGTTATAGTTATAAAATTTCGCGACTAATCAATCAGTTGAACCGCTGGCCACTACCTTGCTGTTTGTATTTGTTAATCGTGCATTTTGATTTAAACCACAGTCCACAATATTTCAGCGGCACCCACAAAGACGGCGGTGAAAGTACCCACCGGAACCTATAGGTGTAGGACGTGAGCGACTCGCGAAGTATCTTCGACAACATTTACTCCGGAGAGTTTCGCCCGTCCGGCACAGACCTAGTATTGTGGTTTGATTATAACGGAAATAATTTAATTCGAAACTTCACCATGCATAGTTCTACAAACACAAAATCTGTTTGGAATAATGCTACGAAGCGTGCACACAACGCAGTCCTCTTAGACAAAGCAAGTTGATATGTTAATGCAAATTTATGTATATGCGAAGTACAAATATGAAGTATATTGTTCTTTGCATGAACGGCATAGCGTACTGCAGAGGTAAAATACTATCATAAGAGGTGTCACAGAGATTTTTCTACTTTACTGTCCCGTCTACTGTCTACTGCTTGACATGGACATCTGTCATTGTAGGGTGGATTTACTTTAATCATTACACTACGTGAACGGAATGATTAAGGACGAAATTTGTTGGTTAGAAAATATTTAAGTACTTACGATGATGAAACTGAAAACTTAGAATCTACATAGTTTGTTCCGTAATATAAATATGTGGAATATAATGAAAAATAATTTTCGAACTTGGTAAGAATATTATAATAAATAAACACTACAATTATGCTACCTGTGAAGGTTTCTGCACACATGTTTTTTTTAACTTATTTTATGCCAGTGCGTGACCACAATATCCCCGGTGGTAAGTGGTCGTACTGGTAGTTTTACACTGTTGATAATGCTCTCCACCAATGGTCTTTGTATTTTACGCCAATCTTTAAGATATGTTTGTAATTCCATCTACCGGAAGCCATAAGATCTTTCTGGAATTTTCCATAGACATACCTGACGAAATCTACGGGACGAAATGGAGGGATGGATTCTCTGAGGATGGACTCAATGTGTAGGTAGTCACCACATTGAGAGATTATAACATATTTTCAACAAATACCTACATCGCCTTCTGTATTCTGCTAGTAGACGGACGAGCCTATTAAAAGACAACCAATCGACCAACGAAACCATGTTGGGCGGAATATCTGATTGTTATATTGAGTGATAAATGAGCTAACTTTCCACTCCATAATAAGTGGCTAATGCAGTACATTACCGTTTGACTGAATATTTTTATTGAATATGTCATTCATACGTAGGATCTTTAACTAGTGAATACGAATCGGTAATGTAATTATCATCACTTGAAAGGAATACATTTGATCGCATATTTCTAGTACTATTTTCTCTGTAGTTTTAGACCAAAATACATTACTGTAATATAATCAAATAGGTAATTAAACTAAAATGCGTAATTATATAGAAAATAATTTTTTATTTACATAACATTCAAATATTACAATATAAAATAATAAATAAATAAAACTAAAACCTAAATGTCATATAGTTCTACCCCTCGAGGTATAGTGCCAAGAAATCTTGCCAGTAGGGCTATTCACAATCGTCTCGGAAAGGGAAATCGACTCCGATTCGATAACTTTTCGAACGGAAACAATGAAACGCTATTCACATTCGCCGTTCGGATGAATTTGACATTCGTTTTCGGGAATTGTGACAGTTCGCATCGAAAATTTTACGAGACCCCGGAGGCTGGCGAAAACTTAAATATTGATAATTATAAGTGATAAATAAGCTTTTCTAAGTATAATGTACGTAACATAAATTAATTGCAATTATGTATAAAACATATTTTCATATAATTATTTCAATATTTGCACTTAATTTGCAAAACTGTATTTTTGTGAATATTTGGAAGAAAGGTGTGTTTTTATAAGTTTTCTATCACTAATTTTACAGATATAAGCAATGTCAGGCATAGTAGCATTAATTCTTCATAGGCGAGTCCGCAACCACGAAAAAGAGAAGCTACGGATGCAAACAATGATCCGAAACAGACGGTTTCGCGATTTGTCGAATCCGTATGAGGACGCAAACCTCCATTCGACTTACCGACTCACCCCGGACTTGGCCTTGGCTGTTGTGAATGATTTAAAGCCTGTTTGGCAACAACATCAATATTCAAGCTCACTTCCTGTAGAACTAAAGGTAAATAGGTATCTAGATAGTAAACTCAGTACCGTACCTAAGTTGTTACTTATTTTAATTCCCTTTTTCTACTTAGTTCCTCTGCGCGTTACATTTTTTCGCACATGGCTCCTATCAAAAAAGTTTAACAAGGGATGTGAACTTCAAAGTAAGCCAGCCTACTTCCAGCAGAGCCATTAGAGAGGCAGAGGCCGCACTAAATCAGCCTCAAATTATCAAAAAATGGATTAATTTTCCAAATCGTCCGCAAATGGAAGCAACTGTTTTAAGGTAAATCTCAAAATTTAAATGACATAGGTACCTATAGCATACTTATTCATATGAATCTGTAGGTAGGTATTATCAAGCATAATATATGTATGGATAAGAATCTAAAATTCAAAAATTATGGTGATCTTTCCCGATGCAAATTTAAATTAGGTACCTTTATTTTAATTGCATTGGGTGACAAACAAGCACACAGTCTATGTAATAGTAAGTGGATTCCGTGGCTCATAGACATCGACATTTATTATCAATTAGGTATCAAAATGTAAATGTGTTGTCACCGCTGAGGACTAAGTTGGAATGCCTTAATTCCAGTAAAAAGGGTCTCCAATTTTCTACACTCACCATACAAAACACAACAGCATTATGCTGGTATTCTATGAGTGTGGTCCTGCCCTGGTCGAGCCGACACATTCATGCTACAACTATAATGTAGCTGCAGCGTATAAAACCACATAATAAACCTGCTACCATCTCCAAGTAATCCATGTGATTTTCATTCAGTAGGCAACTAAGGGACTGACCAGGTTACACACAGCAGCCGTATGTGCCGTCTTCCTAAAATACCCAAACCAGCTTAAGAGTGAGATATAAGGCTAGACCCCTTATGAGAAGGTTGTGCACATAAGTAGCGGTGGGACATAAATATGTTTACAAGTAGTTTGTCAGAAAACTTCATAAATAATAAATACTTTCATATTACATAAATGGTTCATTATTTTAACATGTCAACATTTAAATAAGAAATTACAACAAATTATTAAAATTTTAAAAACTATAAATATAATCATTTAAAAAAAATAAAAAATAACAATTATCTTCTAAGTAGGAACCTAATTACCTTGACACACATAGTTTTATCCTTCGAATATCTAAGAAGCTAGTATCACAATCAGTCTTATTTTCATATGCAGAAATTACCAAAAATTCGGAATTCCTGGAGTATTGGGCTATATTGATGGCACACATATAAAACTTAAGAAGCCAACACAACATGAAGAACTTTATGTAAATAGAAAGGGTGAACACACCCTTAATGCACTAATGGTAAATACATTAGATTTCACCACATGGCTACACTCTGTTTTATTGATCCCTCTGAACTGTGTCATTTATATTTAAGTACAAATACCTTACAAAAATTCAGGACATTGGTTTTGAATTTAAAATAAGATCATTATGACTTCTGTATATTAATTATGCAAGTGACCTAAGCTGTGTACTAATTTAATTCGCTTTTCATAGGTTTGTGACAGTTCCTTAAAAATATTAAATGTGTGATGGAAACACACGATTCCTCTATATGGAGGTTTAGTGCACTACGAAAGGTGATGATGAACCTTAATGGTGAAGGCAATACTTGCTTGCTTCTAGGTATTGCAATAAACAATATTTTCGATAAATCTGAAACAAATAATCTCAATTAAAACAGTATTTGTAATGTTCTAGTTGTTTGTTTGAATTACAGGTGATTTCGGATATCCCTTGGAGCCATGGCTCCTCACACCGATCCTTAATGCTGAAGAAAACACACCTCAAAGTCGATATACCAATACCCATATAAAGTCAAGGAACAGTATTGAGAGGTGTTTCGGTTTTCTTATAAGTCAAGGTTTCGATGCTTACTAAGAAAAATGGAGTATGAACCAACAAAAGCAGGCTGCATTGTAAATGCATATGCAGTTTTACACAATGTGCGCATAACAGCAGGACTTAGTTTTCCCGACGTAGTTGATGAAGAAGCTTTAGCACCAGACGCGAGTACAGCAGATAATTATAGAGAGATACAAATATACGAGCGGGGCCTTCAAGTGCGACAACAATTAATAGAAAGATTATTTTATTAATAACAATTTATAAATAATTATTTGTTTATTATCTTTTATTCTTTTAATTAAACTTAAATAATTCATACTAATCACAATTATTTAACTGTATTGACCTACCTTAGATTAAAATTCATTCATCATTTTTATTGGCCATGGATTTGAGAGCTGCAGCAAAATTATTTATGGCTGCAGCCAAATTATTCATTGAATGTGAGAGCGTATTCATGGCTGCAGCCTGAACTTCTAGACACTCTTCAAGTCTATCTTCTACAACAACATACAATATATTAAGACATGAAATAATAACTAAACAATAAAAAGTAATCAATATAATTACGTTTTTTCGTTGTTTTTCTATCATCCACAACCGGATTGTGGACATCTTCGTCACCACCAGCTTCTACTTCCGCATCACCTTCAGGAATCTGTAAAGACAAAACGAAATTAAACTGTATAATATCCTTCTTACTTCTCTCACTAATAAAGGGGGTTAGGGATCCAATCAGTTGTATATACACAAGAATATGCAGATGCACATTTCTTTACAATGAGTTTATTCTAGTGCTAGATATTTAATAGTAAATTTTGAATAACTATGAACATACATTTAGCAACTTATTAATTTTTGTAATAAATATTTGTTGTTTGGTACAAATACAAGTTACACTACAAAGCTCCATTTTTTTATGAAATCGAAAGGAAGCATGGAGAGTATTGAATCCTAAAAATTAAATATGAATTTGTAGTACCTCCAAGGTATTTATTTATTTATTTATTTAAAAAATAGGTTTGCTGGAAGAGAACTCTTATTAGGGTTAAGCTCGCCTTTGTACATTTATTTAAATATTTAATAATTGTTACCAACTTATTGTGTGTACAATAAAGAATAAAGAATAAAAACTTAAACGTAACACCTTAAGCTAAAGGGGTACATAGGGCGGACTTAATGCCATGTGGAAATCTCTGCCAGTCAACCCTGGGTGCCAAGGACAATTGTTGGCAGGTGCGACCATTATACGTAAATAATTACATTAAAATAATAATTACAAGTTGAGAAGACACGCAACCAACCGCACCGCTTATATCTCGCATCATCGCTCCCGCCCTTGTGTAATTTGGACATTGAATTATACAAGCATATAGTAAAAAGTATAGACATTTGCAATAACGCTATATTTCGTGATTATCTGTGAAGTTGATAAGTGTGAAGACAGCCGGCAGCCATCGAGACACGAGGCAGATCAGCGGAAGTCCAGGTGGGTGCACATGCATTCCTTCACGGCCTTCCTATATCCCGAATTTAGGGGATTTGCAGTATCACGAATAAATTAAATTCCATTCACCGCTCGCACCGCGCTAATATACAGTCCACTATTCTATTTAAATTAATAGCCGCACCGCATAACATTATTTAATACATTTGAACCAGCAGTTTGGTGGATGGTATCGGCAACGGCAAGGCCCTCTGCTGCTTCGTGGCCAATAAATGCCATTAGAGATTCCTCCATGGCAGATAAGGGTGCAGGTCCAGGCCCTCCACCAGTCTGCTGCTGAGCACGGCGGATTTCAGCAGCTTTCGATTTAACATCGCTGCGCCAGTCTTGCCAACACTATCAAATATTTTTATTAATAAAGGTTAGAATGCACATTTGTAGGCATACATAACAAAGTTGGCTTTAAGCGATCCACTTGACTAGCATTACAATATGTATGAATTGTACCTAAACACAGACATACCTTTATTCATTTATCGGAGCTTTTTGTTGCTCCTGTGGCACAGCTGTTTAAAATTGTGGCTAGTTCAGTCTGCAGTTTTATTTTCCTACGGGCAGCATCTGCGCCTGCAACCCGATTTCTGGCAAAATCGGGATGCTCCACCATGAACTCAAACATTTTTTCACGCTGCTCGTAGGAAACACGTGATCGTTTTTGCTGAAATACAAAAAATATATCCAAAATTAGTTTCAATGAAGACTAGACTAAATAGGTAAAACTTTTAATGTATATTTGCAATCGTTTTTTTTTAATTTCTTTGCTCACAGAAGTATGAATATATTTTAATAATCAACAAACTTATTAGGTACTAAAATCAAAGAAATCAAGATGTAACAATTAAATAAATTGAATAGCTCCACTCACCACAGGAATTTCCATTATTATTTTATTTAAATCACACAATAATAGTTCAATTTAGTGACAACCACAAACTAATAAGAGTAAAAGTATTTTGCTCCGAAACGCAATGACAATAAAATAGCATTTACGAAGTAGGTTAGTAAAAAGATTAATTTTCAATTATTAAAATATAGGATAAAGTATATTAAAAGCAATAAAGTATATTAAAAGTAATAAAGTATATTAAAAGTAATATTATTTTGTCGAAAATTTAGATCAATTTACAATATTTGTATTAAAAATTGAAGTTGTTAGATGGCGCTTGAAAAGTAATCACTTGCTTTGACACGGTTTCAGTGAAAAATTAAAATTAAAATAGTTTTAACTCAGAAAACTTTACATAAGTGTACTCAATTTAAAAATAAAGTCTTACATGTGACCTGTGAGTGTTATCCAAACATATATTGAAGAAATTATAAAGTTATTACATACTAAATTTACAACCAAGGCGTAACTGAATTTAGTGCTTAAATTATAAATACTACTTTCTCTCTAAACAAAAACAATTTGAATTAACTTTATAAGTGACAGTGAAAAATAACAAGTGTGAAATAGTACTTTTAAATAGAAAAAATGTGAAAAACTGGAAAGTAATATTTTAACGAACGTTACAAAATTCAAATTAATTATCTCTCTGCTACTCGTCAAGAGATGGCGTAAATAAGTGTTTTTATTATAAACTATCGAAAGAATTCGGCACTCAATGCCATCTATTGTTGATAACCAATACTAAATCTACTACATACTAGATAGCGCTTCAATAACTTTCACATTTTATTTTATACCTCATCATATTTTGGAAACATACTAAAGTTATGGAAAACGTTACTTTACGTAAAAGACTATCAAAAAAATCTAATTCACACAACGATTTAACGAACATTTCACCAGAAAACTCATTCTTTCATTCAACCTTAGAAAATGTTACTAACAAAAGTGTACCATTGGAAACAACTCTGGATACGTCAATGATTATCGAATTAAAAGATAAATTAGAAGATTTGGAAATACAGTTAAACAGTGCTCATCGAGAGATTGAAAGTCTGAATAGTGAAAATACAAAGTTAAGGCAAAGTATAAAAGAAAAAGACTTACAAATAGATTTTTTGAAAAAACTGACTAGGGTTGCATCAAAGGATACATCATCCATATCTCCGAAAAATGACATACCTTCTGTAATTACTGCACACGGACGACTCAGCGAAATTAAGAAAAAATATCATAGAACAGCCCCTAATCCGATGGCAAAAAATATTCCCGTCTTAAATTTCTCAACGCCTCCTGCTTGCAAATCATATAAAATTTCAAAAATCATTGTTCCTCAACACCCCGTAGAAAAGTCCAGTGCCCGCCTGTACTACAAATCGTAAAACAAGGCATAAAAATACCCACGGATGCTCGAAGTAAGCCGACTGTGAATTCAGTATGCAATAATTGTCAAAATCGGGCAAAAGATGGCGTTACTAATAGCAACACAAAATCATCCAAAATTATTATATTAGGAGATGAACAAGTACAAAAACTAGCTCCAGAAATGATTAAGTCGAGAACAAACAGGTGGAACGATATTTATTCTGTTACGGGGATCGTCAAACCTAACGCAACAAGTTCACAAATTTTAAACAGCTGTGATAATATTATATCTACACTTAACGAGGATGATATTGTTATTATAGGTCTGGGTGCACATGATAAGAATCCTTACGTTCTATACTCGGAATTGTGCAACGCCCTTTACAAACTGAAAAACAGTCATGTATTTATTCTTAGTGTACAATTTAATCCGTATTTAAATTTAAAAACGCTTAATGAGGGCATCCAGCTTTTTACTCAAAACTATACTCATTGTACCTTTATAAACTTAAATAATTTTATCACTTATAATTATACCCAATATAGGCACAAAGGTAATACATTTTTACGAACTAAATATATATCATTTAAAATCAATATTGAAATTGACTACTTAAACTACAATTTAGAATATATAAAAAACCTAAAATATAATATATGTAGATGCCATACAAATGTTAAAAATACCAATACGTCATCTTATTTTAATAACTGTGATATACAGAATGGATCCAAAATGTCTTTACCCTGCAGTTACAAGCCTAAGAACACAAATAAAAACTTTTTTCATGAATAATTTACGTACACAATATACAATTAAACTACTTCATCAAAATATTGCAGGCTTATTAAAAAAACTGGACATATTGGAACTAGCCCTAAACGAAATGAATTCACAAAATTATGATATTGATATCATATGTATTACAGAGACATTTGTAAGGAATGGCTCCGAGTCAAATGTAAAATTAAATAATTACAATCTCTTATCACATTTTTCCAGAAGTAATGAACGCAGAGGAGGTTCGTGTATTTTAGTCAAAAAACATTTACAATGCGAGTCACTGAATAACCTTATACCACCGATGCCATATTTTTTTGAATACTGCGCCGTGAAAATACTGTCAGTGGATATAATCGTGATATGCATATACAGAACACCAACATCAAACGTAGATCAGTTTTTCGGTAATTTATCATTATTACTTCATAAACTTAAAAACAAGAAAATTTTGCTGTGCGGAGATTGGAACATAGACATCCTTAAAAACACTAAAAACGCAAAAAAATTATTATCTATATTGACGTGTCATAATTTATCAAATCACATTAATAAACCAACAAGAAATTCATCATGTATAGACTTAATTGTTAGCAACATAGAAAAT
This sequence comes from Parnassius smintheus behrii, assembly GCA_036936625.1. Lineage (NCBI taxonomy): Eukaryota > Metazoa > Arthropoda > Insecta > Lepidoptera > Papilionidae > Parnassius > Parnassius smintheus. The sequence continues at coordinate 4,483,572 of JAUPFT010000031.1, forward strand.
GTTAAACCTCAGATACATTGTTTAGCTTTATCCGATCATGAAACAGCTCAAAGTGTTTCGTTTGATATCTGTTATAACCCAGAGAAAATGGCTCCATTACACTGGTTTGAAAGACGACGTGACTTAAATACTAATAATATTGATAAGTTTCGAGAATGTATTTCATCGTTGTCGTTTAGTGAGGTTTTTTTTGAAACTGATACCAATGCTGCATTTGAAAAATTTCATGACATGTTAGTACTTTTTTATAAACTTTGCTTTCCCCTTATCACTATTAAAAAAGTAAACAAGGTAACAAAAAATAAGTGGATAACTAAAGGACTCAAAAGGTGCTGCATAGTAAAAAGATGTCTCTATCTTAAATATAGACTATCCACTCACAACAAGAAAAATAAAAGACGTGAATACATAAAACATAGTAAAATACTAAAGAGATGTATTTCGGAAGCGCAAGAAAATTTTAACACTAAATATATTTATCGGTCTAAAAACAGATGTAAGGCAACTTGGGACCTGATTAAAAACAAAGCCACTAACAAGATAGATGTTGGTCATATTGAAAAAATTAGAGATAATAACAACTTGCTAAGGAAACCGGAGGAAATTGCTGAAACATTCAATAAGTACTTTATTAACCTTACAAATAAACATAATACCAATCAATATTTAAACTATAAAAATATTTTGTTTAATAACAGTAGTATGTATCTCATGCCAACTCATCCTAGGGACGTCTATAAAACACTTAAATCTTTAAATAATACAAACTCAACAGGTTATGACGAATTAAATGTAAAAGTTTTAAAACAATGCGCTGAATACATCTCAGAACCATTATGTTATATTATAAATCTGTCTCTAAAACAAGGTGTATTTCCACGCGTATGAAATTCTCCATTGTTAAACCTATGTATAAAAAGGGAGATAGGCAAGACGTTGGAAACTACCGACCAATAACTCTTATTCCTGTGCTCTCAAAAGTTTTCGAAAAAATAATGCATGAAAAACTATATTGTTTTCTTAGCGCATTTAACATTCTAAAACCAGAACAATTCGGTTTTCGAAGAAACTGTTCCACAACATTAGCATGTTATGAACTGATGAAAATTATAACTGAAAGCTTAAATTCAAGAACTCCACTTTTAACTATATTTCTTGATATGAGCAAAGCTTTTGACTTCGTATCACACAGTCTTCTACTAGATAAATTAGAAAGGTATGGAATAAGAGGAACAGCCCAAAACTGGATTGAGAGTTATCTTAAAAATTGTAAGCAGTGTGTAGAAGTTACAAAAGTCATAAACAACACAAAGATTTCAAAACGATCTCAATATCATACAAACAGTTTTGGTGTTTCACAAGGCAGTGTACTGGGACCTTTGCTGTTCTTGATATACATTAACGATCTTCCTGACTTTACTACAAGCAAATGCATTTTATTCGCTGATGACACTACTCTTATAGTTAAAGGTAATAACAGATCTGAACTTGAAATCGCAGCTAATGGTGCTCTAAATGAGGTCATACAGTGGATGAATGTAAATAATTTAGATATAAATATAAATAAGACGAAATTTATTGAATATAAAACCCTCAAAAACATTTCAAATGACATTAAACTCACATATAACAACTCGATAATTGAAGAAGTCGTTTCCACGACATTTCTAGGAATAATATTTGATAAATTTTGTAGTTGGAAGACTCATATAGAAAGCCTTTGTACTAAAATAGATCGTTTCGTTTTTGCATTGCGTAGACTAAGAAATATTGTATCAGAAAGAGCTGCACTGATGGCATATCATGGATATATCTCATCCATACTACGATATGGTGTTATACTCTGGGGGTATTCGGTGGATTCGGATAAAGCATTTAAAGCACAAAAACGCTGCATAAGAGCTCTTTGTGGTGTTGGTCCTTTAGTGAGTTGCAAACCTTTGTTCAAAACTAAAGAGATCCTGCCTTTGCCTTCATTATACATATTTGAAATGTGCATATTTGTTCATAAGCATCCACATTTATTTCAACGTAAGTGTGACGTGAGTGAAAGTAAGGGTAGATACAGGAATAGGTTATATGCGCCAGCAAATCGTCTAAAAGTTACAAAAAGAAATGCTTTTGCAATGTCGATTAGAATTTATAATAAATTACCTGATAATTTAAAGCGTAAAAGTTTATTGTCATTTAAGAAATCTGTTTTGGCATTGTTGCTCCGTAAATGTTACTATTCTGTAGAAGAGTTCTTAAACGACAACGAACTACATACGAGTAATAATGAATGATAATTTTAGAATAGGATTAATTACGTAATTACAAGATTCTGATATTTAAAAAAAAATAATGTTTTTGATATTATTTTATATAAAATTTGACTTATGTATCTAATTAATTAATAAATTTGATGTAAAAATAGAAAGATATTAATGACAATTGGATGTGTAACATTATATAATTATTGACGTAAGAACAATAATTAATATATGACATTGACCTATAATAATAATCTTACTTGATATAATAATACTTACTTATATTTTTTCTGACACTGTGGCATTATAAATTAATTATCAAATCAAGTAAATAATATTAAATAATTTTATTTTTTGTTAAATTAATATATGTTGTTAAATTCGATAAGTATTGTTGTTTAGGTTACTTGACCATTAATATTTGCACACCACTAAGGTAGAATATGTAGAACGAATTATACTCAAACACCATTGTACAACCATATTCTTGCAAATAAAGATTATTATTATTATTATTATTATAAAATATAACATATTTGAAGACTTTAACGTTTTATATAGTTTAGGGCTATTTTCGACTATCTTTCTTTATAAACATTACAAAATTGTATGAGGGACGGAGGTTACTTCCGACGCATAGACAATCTATTATGCACTCCCACTGACATTCGAAAAGCTTTCCGTGTCGAATCCTAAACGAGAGGAGATGTGATACCAAAGTCTGTGACATTCGGATCGAAAACTTGTCGAACGAAACTTTTCCGTTTCCGAGAGAAATCATTCCGACGCATTGTGAATTGCCCTGCTGGTTTCCTCGCTTTAATGGGCTATAATTTGCTTTTGATCGAGAAAAGAAGCCCTCTTATCACCCACCAGCAGCGACAACCAGTACAGTTGACACAATGGACTAACAGTCTATACAGCAAATGACATAAATATGTAGGTATCTCTTGGAAACATTTATTTGCGCTACTTACTTAGTTCAATTACCTTTGATGCCTACCCATCTCTAAACGAGAAAACATGAAAAAAGATTTGCTGCAGGTACACAAGAAATAATACAGCAGATTGCGCGTCAAATATGATCATAGTATCAATGTCATCAAAATAGATAAAAAAGCCCTGGCATTTCTCTTCATCTGTTCGAACAGTTTCATCACAATCGGTTCAGCCATTCCAAAAATTAGCTCGGACAGACGGACAAAAGTTTCAAATATGGTAAATAAATTAATACGTAAATATGTATTAGTAGCACGCAAATAATCCTTAGCTTAATAGAAGTCAGTTACTTAGATGCTTCTGATTAACAACTTCCTTTATTACATTTCTTAAATATAATATTATTTAAAGTAAAATTTACTACGTACTTCGTATGGAATTCATACCAAATTTGCAAATGCCGCAACCAAGATTTTGGTTTAATTTGTGTAATTTCGTGACACCCTGCATAAGGTCTCGGATAACTTTGAACCGCCAGTTAACCGTAAAACAGGATAGATCAAGTTCGATACCAAAGTTCAGCAACACTGTGCTGTTAACACTAGACTTATTTTGTATGATTTAAATTAGATAATATTTTACGTTGGTAAAAACATAAGAAAATATTAAAAAATTAAATCAATTAAAAGTAACAACATTTTTTAAAGAATAAGGTGACAAACGAGCACACAGTCCAACTTATAGTAAGTGAATGCTGTGGCCTATAGACATCTATTTTGTCCTCGGTTAATAATCAAAATGCTGATGCGTTACAACCCCGAGTATGAACATGGAATACCTCCTTTCCAGCAAAAGCGTCTCGGAATGTCTACACTCTCAATACGAAACATAGCAGCATTAAGTTGCTATTTTACGCTGGTATTCTGCGAGAGTGCAGGCCTTCCCCGGTTGTGGCGACTTATTTGTGTTGCAAACATAATAAAGCTGCAGCTTGGCTCCAACACGTTCAAAACATATATTTACAAAAATGTTTTGTACGAACATAAACAAATCGTTAAACTTGCGATCCGTTTGGTACTACTACCGACTATCTGTCTGTCAGGACTGCCAATCATACCAAAAACGGGAGAGGTCCTTATTCAGCAGAGACATGGGCGTCTCCTCTTATACAAATTACCCGAGATACTGGCAGATTAGGAAGATTTCAGATACTGTTACCTTTGAAGCTGATTACAGTCATTGGTCTGAGTGTTGACATTTCTTATATAAGAGATAATGTATTTAACCATATTTCAGAAGCTAAGATATCTAGCTGGCTTAACCCAGACCCATGATAGCTCTTCCATTATAATTTACCCCGTGGTCAGCGGTGAAGTAAAAAATCGTGAGGAAACCAACGGGTCTGAGGAATCAAATTATTTCTGAGATAATATTTATAAGACATTTGAAGTCCTCTTACACTTTCTGACCTACGGACTACTCGCGATTTAACTGTGCCTTCTATTGAAAATTCTTGTATGTAACTGTACTACGATCGCTAATCCGACTACCAAGCGGCAATTTTTTCTTCTACTTCTTGGGAATATTGTCCAGCAGTTGAATTCTATGTGCCAATAAAGAACAAAAAGGATTGTATTTTGTTTTAATATATACGTGGTAGAGCCATGCTGCAATATACAGTTGTAGCACGAATAAGACCACGCTCTCACAGAATACAAGCGTAAAATAGCACATTTTATGTTGCCGCGTTTTGCATGTTGAGTTTAGAGAACCAGACACTCCTTTTTACTGGAAACGAGGCATTCCATCTCAGTCATCAGGGGCGAAAATACATCTGCATTTTGATTTTTGATCGAAGAAATATGTAGATGCCTGGACCACAACATCAAATTTTCTCTCCTATGTGCTCCTGTGTCTACTATGTGCTCTTTTGTAATCCTTATTCCTTTGTTTAGAAGATGGCAGTAACGTAACATCCATCAGCTACGAATATTTTCATTACGAAAGCGACATATGTGAAGAATATTTCTTACAAAATAACGCTCTTCTTACACGTTATTTTAGTATTTGTGACATAGGAGATCGATTAGTGTGCGTTATTATTATTGTAAAACATCATTTCTGTGTTTCGTATATGAATTAATTCTTCTTAAAATAGAAATGGTTTTAATATTTCTTTTACAAAACTTTTTAATCTTAGTTCATTACCACAAAATATTTATTTACATTTGATTTCTCTTAGTAATATAATAAGAATTCCGCTATCATACAAGCAAAGTCATCGATGATGGTTCTCGAGTGACAGTCTCGTACCATCATGCATCCCTCCACTTGATGGAGTGACAACCTAGTAAGAAAGTCAGGCAGGTGGCTCAGGACCGTGTTCTGTGGCATACTTTGGATGGACTTGAGAGATCTCAAATAAACTTTCTGTTAATAAGTTCTGTCTGTCTTAGTGTAAATCTTCGTGGAAATAAATAAAAATAATGGAGTATATTTTGCAAACCTATACTACAAAAACCTATACTATACTTGACTTTTCTGCCGGATTGAGTGACGTCTTAATATAATGGAAAGGTTTGTATTTTCAATAGATAATCTCCAGAGAGATTTTCGTGCAGAAGACAGCTAAATGGTCGGCCCCCGCAGAATCTACTTCAACTGAGGATGTCGGTGTCTTTCCTGGTGTAGTGGTTTGGTAGTAGTTGTGCTGGGATTAGTGTTGACGGAGATAGTACACGCCATTGTGGGGAGGTGCTCCTTAAACTATTAAATAAACAGTAATCTTATTCTTGAAAAGAATCTTAATATCTTATTTTAACTTATGCCAAATTTATTTCCTGTCGTAAAATATCCTTTTATGCATATTACCTGTACAAAATAATTTCGATGTTTCACATCGCCAGGCATCCCGCGATGGCTCTCAATTTTTTTGACATCAATAGGAACTTAAAATTGCAATTAACAATTTAGCTGGCGGGATCGCGGTGAAGATTGAACTCAATTTGCTTGCATATAGTGCACATGCTGTCACACTTGTACAAAAATGAAATAAATATTTTTGAAATATTAAGAATATAAAAGTTATTTTCAAGTACACTTTCACCATTTTGATATCAGATTCAATGTCTGTCCTTATGGTATAAATAGTTAAAATGTAAAAATACAGCTGGCAGCAACTGAAAAAAAAATCATATCCAGTATCAGGCATCTCGTGATTTTAGCTACGAAAGTGGGATAGTATTGAAAATTAAAACTGTTAGGTTAGTCCATATATTAATTTCACTTATTTTCGGATGAAAGATGACAAACAAGCACACAGTCTACTTGTCCTTAGGTGTGACAAAACATTTTGATTGTTATTCGAGGATAGATGTAGATGTTTATAAGCAACAGCATCCACTTACCATCAGTTGGGCGGTGTGCTCGCTTGTCACACTTATTCTATAAAAAATAAATACATTTAGGGGGATTTCAAACGAGTTAAGCTCGAGTTCATATAATGGGAGAGTAACGTTTGTTACTGTAACCGCGAGGCTGATGAACGCTTTATATCCCAGTCCAAGGGAACAACGTTATTTGGACGTTGAGTATCCGCAAAAAGCTCATCGAATAAAGGAGCAATCCGCTTTAAAAGCTCTTTCTCGGCTTGCAGGTAACCGGGCTTTTACGTTGTTAGTTTTTCCCATTTGGAGGGTTTATTCCTTTTAGAAAACTTGCGAGGTTTCTTCAGGTTCTTTATTGTTAATTAGTGGTTGCTCAATCAGAGGTTTTATGCACAAATTCACTAAATCTGTTATTTTAATCTTCCTCTATTCGGTAAATAATCCTGAATCTATTTTTAACCTACTGCACCAGAAAGGATGTAATGTTTACGGAGTGTGTGTATATATGTATGTATGTCTATTTCTTTAGCACGCTCTGTAGCCTCAACAGCTTGACGGATTTCAACATATGGGGTGTCGTTAGATTGGACTTATTTGTGTTAGTGCTGTGGCTTATGAACCAATGTATACTGTATCTATACTCAATAAAAATATTATTAAGTTGCGTTGTTATAGCAAGATTCTCTTCATTTTTTTCGCCGAATAGAGATGATGGTCTCATGAATTTTTTGTAAATATTTTACTTTTATCGTCTTTTATACTCGTTAAAAAGCTGTTAAGCTAGTCACGTTATTTCCAAAGAGCATCTACGGTTGCCTGAAATGATTCTTCAATCCAGTTACATTCTTTTCTTTCGTTTTAATTTGGCCTATAATAAAATTTATTACTAAAACCTAATGAGTGTAAAATCACCATAAATAAAGCCAAATATTGAAAACTCTAAAAATAAAACTTTCAGTATTAAGCATTAAGCACATATGGCCATCTCTTCTAATTATATAGATACCTGTAGATCTACTACACATTGTTATACACATACATACTAAAAGCTACACATTATTTGTCAAATATATATATATATATATATATATATTTGACAAATAATGTGTAATATATATTTGACAAATAATGTGTAATAATATATACAAAACACGCGCCAGTTTGGTTATATTGAAGTTTGGGTTATAAACTGAAAATTTAACTTTAAATAAATACTTGTTTTTAATGATGCCTTGTTACGAAAACTGTGTAACGTAATCCTATTAAAAACCTTACGCTACATACAAATTCAATATATATTACTTGACTTGTGTCTAATATTAGCTAGTTGAGCTAGAGCGATAGCAAACTCAAGAGGGCAAAATCAGATTTTGAGGTTTACTCCCGTCAAAACCGACCAAGTTTTAAAATTATTTGAGACAGCAAGTATAATGAAAGCAAATATTTCCGAATTAGCAGGTCTTAACGAAACTTAAAGGAAAAGTTCCTTATAAAACCACGAAACAAAAACCCCTAACCAGTTTATAGTTTAATGTGCGCTAATAAATATACTAAATCATCAACAGATCATAGTACTCTGTGTTATCAGTGCGTAAGTTGGGCGCACGAAGACTGTATTTCTTTAGTATTTTTTTTATAATTTAGCGGGAAAACGAGCATGCGGCTAACTTGGTAGTAAGTGACTACCGCCGCCCATAAACAACTGCAACACCAGCGGAATCGCAAATGCGTTGCCGGCCTTTTAGAAAGGAGTAAGCTTTTTTCTTAAACCGTAACAGTCTTACTACAAAAAAGCATTTAAACACTGGTCCAACATGTGTTTAGTTAGACACGGACTTAAAGATTAATGTATAATAATGGATGGATGAATGAATAAATGTATGACAATGTTTCGGCATTAATTAGGACTTAGCAACTACTCCTATGATGAATACGAAGACAGATCTAAAGTGATTCAACATATCCTTTTTGCCTTTGGTGTATTGAAACTTTCATAATGAATACTTTTTTAATGCTAACAGATATAATAGAAATCGTTTTCGTTTTATTTTTTTATTTTAATTATTAACTTCCAAAGACAGATTTGAAGTACAAACTGTTCCTATGATTATTAGTTTGTGGTTTTATTTGCACTGTCTCACTTGCGTATTGCCCGGGCTTCACCTAACAACCTTGCAGTATTAACAAGCGCACTGTGCTTTATTGATTCAATTGGTTTCATTCTGCTAATTTTGAGCTCACAAATAAACCTCATGATCGCCCTGGAGAAGAAGGATAATTATTCTCGACGTTTCGGTTGCTTTAAATCACCTATAGTCAAAGTGCGGCTAATAGTGCTTAACATCTCGATGTCATAGTTAATTAGTTAGCCCGCGACTGTTTTCGATTTTTAAAACTTACGGGATGATTTGGTATTATTATATAGTATTTTTATATATAGTAATATAGTGTTTTTATTTTACTTATGTTTAGCTAAAAAGAGCATTAATTTTGAAAGCGACTGTTAGTTAACGGTTTCAGCGAGTACCTTAACGAAGAAGCCTTGCGATTTGTACATAGGTAGGATTTTAATATAAGCAATATTTAAAAATAAAACAATATTTTTAACTTTTTTTTAAATTGACGTTAAAGACAAACATCTCGACGCAGATTATTTATTTTACATAGAAACACTTGTTTAATGCGGGCACGAACCCTCGGTCCTGCGGTTCCGCAGCCAAACGCTTAGCCACTGCTCTACGAAGTCGTCTTTTATTTTTAACTTAATTACTTTTATAATTGTGCGTTATTTAATGTTTATATATATATATATATATATATATATATATATATATATATATATATATATATATATATATATATATATATATATATATATATATATTTTGTACCTAATAATTGTAGAGATATAATTACAAATTGCTGTGTGTAAAGTACATTGCTTTCTTATCCTGATCGGCATTTTCACTTAATACCCACGTAAAAACTTTTATTTCACATAAATCGTTCAGTACAGAGATCTAACTTTTATTACACAAAATATCGGTAAACAATATGTACCGATAAACATGATATCGATAACATTATTCGAGAATAGACACTTACAATACTATTAAAATTCGTCTATGTTGTCAGCACTGTTTGTTAAGAATTAAATGTCATGTTTTGATTTTGGTAGAGTAATTTAGCTCTTAAACATAGTGATTGTATTTGCTTTGCTACAGAAAATATACTACTATTACAGCATGTTGGTGACACGAACTCATAAGATTTTAATCTGAGGATTTTACAAATTCAAAAATCATCCAACGTGTACATCATAAGCGTCACATATCGTAATTTTAAATACAGATATACCGCTAAAACTAGCATTTAGGTGACCCGAATCCATAAAATATTACTCATTCAAAAATCACCCAACGCGCCTAAACATTTTTCACTATCAAAAGCTGACTTAACACACTAATGACAACGTTTTAAATAACCTTAACAAATTAATATGGCTAAACATACATTGCGGTGATATCGACCCCTATCAATATGTTCCGAATGACCACTTTGCATTAGTACAGCCTTTATAGTCACAAAAAGTGAGATATTTAAAATAATTTTCTTATTGAAATAAAACTAAGGAACATCCACACAAGTTTTACTAATGAATTTTGCAATGATTGTACATTGGCAGTCATAGCAATCAGTAAGCCTGACATCATTCCAGATAAATGCCTACTACCCTGTGTATTTCCAATTTTTTATTAGTATATTCCGTTACTGTTACAACCTTAAGTCCAATACTGAACATAGGCCTTCCCCACATATTGCCTCATAGGGGGGATATTTGCCACAGTTGCCACGCTTTGTAAGCATGTTGGTAACTGCAGGTTTTAAAAAAATACTTCTATGACAACCTAACGGCAGTAGTAACAAGTCGATTTTATTAATAGAAGAGGAGGCAAACGAGCATAGGGCTCACCTGATGGTAAATGATCACCTCTCTCTGTAACACCAGGAAATTGCAGCAGCGTTACTGGCCCTTCATAAAGGATTAGGCCAACATATTATATACTTTTTATAAATGTTGTATGTATTTCTCAGTGGACTTTTTCGGGCTGTGTTTCATAGGCTGAATGATTAGACACTTTTAACAAGTAAAGAGGCATTCTATCTTATTATTTCTATGTATTCAAACCACCGAAGCATTATTTTCTTAATTCTAGTCACATCTTCCTGCAAATCCGCTTGTCTCTCATCACAAAATTAAAATCTTACGTGTTTAAAACTGAGCTCAAATTTATCTTTGATAATATAGTAGTTAATGCGTATTACAAATACATTGTAAATACTTAGTATGGAAGTAGTTAGGCCCTAACTCATCAAAGTACGGTTAAAGGCAACATTAAACGACAGTGTTGTAACCATGACTAAGCTGTGTAAACTGACTCTTAATACAAAAGGCGTAATATCCGCTTTGTAGATACAAAGTTGAAATTGACCGTAAGGATGTAAAGTTAGGAATTTAGAATTTATTATATTTTAGAATATTCATATTGAACGAATCATTGTTTTAATTTCTTTTTTATTTAATAAGAGTGACAAAGAGCAACTGCCCAGTCATTTATCCTCGATTAAGGATCAAAATGAAGATGCATTGACGACTAAGATGGAATGTATCGTTTTCATTGGAAAGTGCCTACGGTTCTCAACACTCACCATACGAAACACTGTGACATTGAGCTGCTATTTAAACTGGTATGTTGTTACAGCGTGGTCCATTCCCGGTCGAACCAACCCATTCGTGATACAACAATAATATAGCTACAGTATGGCTTTGTCATGTGTGTCTTGTATTGAAATTAAGCATCTCAATATAAGTAAAGTAAATTATGATATTAAAATATAGATTGGTGCGCATTAGATAAGGAACTAAGCGTCTCTAAAATTTCACAGAAATCGAGCAACTCGGATTCGATCCCTGCTGGCACCAATGATATTTTAAGTTCTCATTTACCACGTGCTTGGTAGTAAAAGAAAACATCGTGATGATATTGGCTGTCTGAGAAATAATAAAAAGATATTTCAAAGACATGTGAAGTCGGCCAACACGCATTGAGGCAGCGCTGTGGACATTTTCTTGCTCTAAAACCCTCTCAGAAATGAGAGGAGGCCTGTGCCCAATAGTGGGACGGATATAGGCTGTAAGTTTAACTTAGCCTTTAAAATAACTTTTTAAATGCGTGTTGACAGACTTCATTTCTCCGAATTTTTTTTTATTTCTTTGACATGAACATTTTTTCACGATGTTTTTATTCACCTGAGATCACATATTAAATCAGCACTAAAAACAATTCCAGACAACTATATGTCCTTAGTGCCGGCGAGAATCGAACCAGAGTTGTTCGCGATGTTGTAAAATATACAGCGAGCGCTCAGGCTCTGAGTAAGCACGGCTTATTGGATATCTCAATATGTATTTATAGGCTTTTTTAAAGAATAAGGGTCGAACACACAGTCCACCCGATGGCAAGTGGATGCTGAGAACAATAAACAACTATCCTGTATTAAGAACTAAAATGCAGATGCGTAGTTACCCCTGAGGAAAATAGAATGCCTCGTTTTTTAGTAAAAAAGGCCTCCGGTTCTCCACACCCACCATATGAAACACAACAGCATGCAGCTGTAATTTTTCGCTGATATTAGGCGTGAGTGTTGTCCTTCCTGCGTCGAACCGACATATTCGTTACATAACTATAATAAAGCTAAACATATATAGATATATATATATATATATATATATATATATATATATATATATATATATATATATATATACATATTGGACGTCCTTTTTGTTTACGGCAAATATATAAATATTAGTTCCGGTTTATAAAAGTACTCTGTATTGAGTTATAAGTTTGTGGTATACATATATGGTACATTTACACAGCTACAGCCCAGCTGAGTTGCACTCGTCGCTCGATCTCTCGGTCGAAGTTGGACTAACCTAGTCGTACATTGTGTCTTATGTAAGAATAGGTACAATAGGTAGGAATAAGGACATCCGCAGTAGATCAGAGTAACTGACATAGCCCAGTGGATTGGTAAGCTGAAGTAGCAATGGGCCGGCCATATAGCACGAAGAACCGACAACGAATATAGAAGAAGGGTAATCAAACTAACGAAACACGCAAGTGATCGATGGAGCAGATGGCTCTGGATCGTGCTTTGTGACAGTCTATGGGGTGACCTATGTTAAGCCATGAACTAGTGGTTTGTAGAAGTAGCGATGTGTCAATTATTTGTTTGTTTGTATGTTTGTACGTCAATCACGCTTGAACAGCTGGATGTGTTACGGTAATGTGAGAAAAACTAATTAGTTTTGGTAGTAGGTTTGGTTCTAGTGTAAATAAGTTTTATAAAAAGTAGGCACCGTAATCCATCCGGGATTTATTCAAAAACTTGGGGAATTCTAAATAAATCCGGTTTACGTAGATATTCTGGCATTATATATCACTAGATTTTCTAGTATTCACCGTGACAGACGGATTCTAATTAAAATTCTAATTATGTCTAATTCACCACAGACCGTGTAGTGCCAATATTCACTACTTAATAACGTAACTTCGGTGTCGAAAATGGCGACAGAGGGAAGCAAACCGGGGGATTGACCGCAGCGTGTTAGCCTAGCGGAAGCCGATGCTTTTCAAGTGGCCTATATAATTTTAATCAAGATCTGATCAATAGTTTCTTAGCGTATTTAATTGAAATTAATAATGCGTATTTAATTGCCATAGACTGTATGTTGATGTAAAAAAAAGATTACTTTAAGAACGAGAGAACCCTAAAAATTACTTCAAGAGGGGATAATTGGAAAAGTTGCCAAATTTGGCTGGCAGGCTGGCAACCGCAGTTTTATTTTCATTTTAAGTTGTTGCAAATAAGATGCAGTATCACGTTCATCTCTTGTTTTATTTTCCTGTGTCAAATCTTACGACACTCATTGGTTCACATGGGATAGTGGACTCTCTCACGCCGCCACTACACGGTAATTTAATGATATTTTATTGTATAATAAGAAGAATTACAAAGGGCGCACTTAATACCTTTTAATAAAAAATAAAAATATAAATTTCTACGCAACCTTCCGCTAAATAAATACAATGATGTGTCTTACCTGGATTGAAGAGCACCTCCCGCCCTCCTTCAATTGAATGCACTCACTCCGTCACCACTAGTAATCTATCAATTATCTTAATGCCTTTTAGCATTATCTCAGTCAATTTGAAACATGTTCTCAGCTCCTTCTCCGGATAGAATCAGGTAGAGTGAAACTTGATTACCCACTCTAACATATAACAATAAAATATGTATATATATATATATATATATATATATATATATATATATATATATATATATATATATATATATATATATTACTTTATATTTTTAAACCAGAACAACGGAAAGCGCAGCGTTATATAAGCAACCGTAAAAAAAATTCTGCTGTGGAAAACTAGAACAAAACAATTGAAAATAGGCACCTAAAAAGGTCTTTCTAAACAAAATTCCGTTTAATAATTGGATTTAAATTGTAATAACTTTTTGTCGCTTTCGGAGGTTTCAGTTTTTCAACGAAAAATTTCATTTCGAGAATGCAACTGTAACAAAAGTGAAGGTAAAAATAAAGAAAAAAACTACATTGGTCAGATTTTAGTCATTTAGAATTCCCTCGTTTCTCTTTGTTAAACACAGTTACACAGTTACCACAGTCGCGAACAAAAATGTTAAATACAAGCCCCTACTATATGGCAATAAAAGTATATAATAAATTACCACAGGAAATAAAAAATATATCAGAATTAACCAAATTTAAATCAAGACTCGGTAAATATTTAAAACAAAACCCCTTCTACTCAGTAGAAGAGTATTTAGATAAAAAATAACACTATTATATATTTTTTATATCTTTTTATAGCTTTTAATTTGATTTTATTTTATGTATGTTAATAGTATATAAGCAGTGCCCTTGTCAAATTTGCAGTGCCTGAAAAGGGCGTCTAAGTTGTAAGCACATTTTTAATTTAATACCAATTATGTACACTTAGATTGCAAATAAATGATTTGATTTGATTTGATTTGGTTATGAAGCCGCAAAATATATATCGAGTCACGGTACAGCTATATTATGATAATAGCACTAATATTTCGGCTCGAACGGGGAACGACTACGCTCTCTGAGAAGACCCCCATGAAATAACTCTTTGATGGTGCTGTATTTCGTATGGAAGTGAAGAACCCTTTTTACTGGAAACGGAGCAATAAGATTTTTTATTGAGGACAGACGTCGATGTTCTTATTCTTTAACAAAATATCTTGTGGCTTTCGGAAAATGGTGGATTGACTATATTTTTTATCATCAACATCATTCATAATTACACATAGGAACATAGGCCTCCCCCAAGAAATATCACAAAGCACGGTCCTCAGTCACCTGCATCCATCGACTTCCAGCATGTCCCACCAGGTCGTTATTCCATCTAATGGAGGGATGCCCTACACTTCGGTACGAGCCGGTACGAGACTGCCACTCGAGAACCTTTTTTACCCCATCGGTTATCAGTTCTTCGAGCTATATGGCCGGCCCATTGCCACTTCAGTTTACTAATACGTTGGGCTGTGTAGGTCACTCTGGTTCTACTATAGATATCCTCATTCCTAAGTTTATCACGCAGAGAAACTCCGAGTGTAGTCCTCGCCGTAGCTCGCTGCGCGACTTTGAGCTTCCTCATACGGCCGGCAGTGAAGGACCATGTCTCAGATCCATAGGTTGGCACTGGCAATACGCACTGGTTGTACAATCTAGTTTTGAGATTTTGAGGTATGCCTGACGAGTAGATGTGTCGCAATTTCCCGAACGCTGCCCAGCCGAGTTGAATCCGTCGATTGACCTCTCCGTCGAAGTTGGAATTACCTTTTTTTTTACGGGGGAAAATCCTCATGGATTGCCTCTGCCTGGGGAAAGGCGGAGGGGTGTGCCAGACTCTTACCGGCTAAAGCCACCCCGGTGTCTCCTCGCACGTGCGCGCGAGGGGCCGCGGGAATCCAAATTCTTCCGCAGCCCCACAATAGTGCTAGCCCGGTCTGTACGGGCCTCGTCTCCTGCACGGGGTAGTGAGGTGTTCAACTACCCCGTGTATTACCTCAGAGGCCGCGCCTCCGCCTCGGGTCCATCGAGTAGAGGAGCGGGGGCTTCCCCAAGTCCCTCGCCCCTGGACTCATTCATGGGGGCCGAAAAAGGGTCCACCAGCCACCTCGAACAGCCGCGCCCCCGTGGCAGCCTGCCTGAGGGTGACGGACTGAAGGCCAAGATCTGATAATTCGATCTTGGCCTTGGCTTCAGCGATGACCGACTGGTACGTCACGCCACGTGATTTAAACTTCGGTGTGTTTCGCTTGCGGCGCGACGACAGCGCCGCCACAAATGCAACAGAATGTGTTAAAAATCGTATATGGGGGCACGGCAGTGCCCTGCCAAGTCGAGCAAAAAAGCGACACGGCCGTACTTCTCGAAGCAATTCAGGCTATTTTCGACTCCTTATAACTTCGTTGTGGATAAAACCAGAAGCTTGAATTTTCAGAAACCAAGCAGGCATTGTATAGACACGGTATATTTTAAATTTCATTAAATTTGAACCAGTAGTTTAAGAATCATAACTAGTCAAAATTCCATAATTTTGTCACTCACTCACTGACTGACTGATTGACCGATCATCAAAACCCTAAGGCACTTCTAGCTAACATAGAAGCTTCAAACTTAGAATAAAATTAGTGGTTAGCGTACAAATCAAGGAAAACCTAAAATATTTTCTAATTTCTGTCCAGATTTCTAGATACATTTTTAGATTTTCATACGTGGTGAAACCATGCTGCAGTTATATTAGTAGTATAGTTGTAGCACGAATGGGTCGGCTTGACCGGGGAAGAACCACGCTCTCACAGAATACCAGTGTAAAATAGTAGCTTAATGCTGCTGTGTGTCGTATGGTGAGTGTAGAGCACTGGAGACCCATTTTACTGGAAACGAGGCATTATATCTTAGTCCTCACGAGTGACAACGCATTTGCATTTTGAATCATAATCGAGGATAGATGCAGATGTATGTCTATGGGCTACATCAACCACTTACCGTCATCAGGACTATATTCTCGTTTGTCACCCTATCCTATAAAAATACACCAACTGCATAAATAACTTTTTAATCCCATATAAATATATATGATTACAAAGTTACATTTGCAGTGAATGAATCACTGTACCTCTATACGTATAAGTTTATACATCATTGTATACGTATAATATAGTGGAATAATAGGTGTAGATAAGTACTTTGTTGGTATTAAAGAAGTGGAAGGTACCGGAAGAAAAGAGTAGGGTTATCTACAAAAAGAAATGAGTTGCCATCAAAAACATAATTTGTACTCGTAAAAAAACAAGCCTCGCTACCAATGATCTTATATGTAAAAGAGGAAGATCATTGCTCGCAACTCAGTTCTTCTACCGTAAAAAGTTGTGAGATCCATGTAATACCAAGTCGGTTAATTTATTCAGTCACTACTTAAGGGTCCTTCTGAAGATAGAAGGACCCCTAAGTAGGGAAAATAACTTAAGAAAGTTGTTACGTAATTAACTAACATAACAACATCATATTGTGACCATGTCTGTATTAATAATCTTTTATGTTTTAAATAAATAGATTGACTTGGCAATCGCACTAAACAATCGAATCCCTTCAATCCCCATAAAAATCCCATGCTGTCGCATGCGCACGTCAAATCCCGAGCAGTCGAATATTACCGCATCCACCCACAGCAATTTAAACAATTGAAACTTATATTTAAAGACTACTTTTCTATGAAAAGGTGTGGCATTATGGTTATCTTGTTGTCTAAACAAAAGCCAGGTTTTACTTCGATACAAAAAGATTTTATTGTATTTCGTGTTATTTAAGACTTATAATTATTTGAAATATTTCCATTGCATCAGTAGGTTTAAGGAATATGATATGTATATTATAGTTTTGTTTACTTCGTCAACATTATATTTAAACTTATTGTTATTTGTCAAGTTTATAAAAAAGTCGTTAAATATGTCACTTATTTTCTTTGGGTCGGCATATTACGAGACGTCATAAAACACAGTACGATGTAAAAATTAACTTAGGTACATTATATACATGAGGCGAACAACATAATCCTCAATCGTTCCTGATGCTGACATCTTACTTATGTGAACTTATTTACTTTTTTCTGTGTATGAATGAGTATTGAGTGTTCAATATTATTTTATACAAACTTACATATAAATTTATCGGGTAATGACCGTCCAGAAATATATTATATTATTGAACGTCTATGGAATTCAAAGCTTAAAACCGCAAAAGCTCTTAGACGGCAAAGTTTGTAATAAGACCTAGAACGACGCCGAGGTTTAGTAACGTCTTTTAGTATAAGTGGTATCACATTTAATATTCAATTTAAATTCACATTTTTTTTTTAAATTTTAACTATTTTTAGTCCACGTAGTTAGATTGCAACACACTCGTATTTATGTAACACGAATGACATAAATGATGAAATAACACGAGAAGTTTTAACAGATATTTGTTGAAATTTTATTAAGCGACAGTGGATTAATAGCGTGGGGTATGTACTACGAAGCAAGAAACTCTTACGGTTTCCGATAGATGGCGGTAAAACCATCTTGTTGACGCCAGACGTAAATACATAGAATAGCGATGGGGAACAGCGCAAATGCCAGACTCGCTTTTTTATAGAATAAGTGTGACCAAGAGTGTGACAAACGAGTATACAGTCCATATGATGGTAAGTGAATGCTGTGACATTTACATTTATCCCCAATCAAAAATAAAAATGTAGATGCGTTGTTACGCCTGAGTAGTAAGTTGGAATGATTTTTTCCAGTAAAAAGGGTGTCCGATTGCCTACACTCACCGTACAAGTAGCATTAAGCTTCTATTTTACGCTGGCATTCTTTGAGAGGTATGCTGTGCTCCTACGCCGGTTAAGCTGATCCCTGCGTGCTACAATCATAATATAGCTGCAGCATGATTTTACTACGTAGCTACGTACAAAAATACTTCTGCGTACTGCCATCGTCAATCCGCCTACCAATTGTGGTGCTATACCCTTAGGGATGACGAAGCAAAACGTTTTTTTCGAATGCGTTGTATGTTGACAACGCATTCGAAAAAAAAACAAAAAAAAAACAAACTGCTGGCTACTTTGCGTATTTTATACTGTGGCAAACGAGCACACAGTCCACCTGATGGTAAGTGGTTGCTGTGGCCCAAAGACATCTATATCTATCCTCGATAACGAACCAAAATACACATGCGTTTTCACCCGTGGGGACTAAGATGAAATGCTTCGTTAAAAAGGATCTCCGGTTCGGACACTCACCAAACGAAACACAGCAGTGTTAAGCCACTATTTGACGCTGGTACTCTGGGAGAGCGTGGTCCTTCGCCGGTCGAGCCGATCCATTAGTGCCACTACTTTACCAGTAATATATCTGCTGCATGGCTCTCACACGTAAAAAATAGCTGTCACCAATAAGCTAGCACGCCTATTCATTATGTCTAAGGAATAGGCCTGCTAAAAGCTTATTGGTGCTTGGGCTTGTGGGAAAAAAGACATTTTGCGGCACTGTTTCGTCATTCACCATTGTTGCATCTTTGTTTTTAGATAGGAAGTAATATGTCCTTACCTTACTTCCTCGCAGCTGCTTTGGCCCTGACCTCGACAAACTGCTCAAAGTTCAGGTTCGTGGAAACTTCAGCTGAATTTAATATTCCATTTCACTCTAACATATATACCTGCATACCGTTAGCGTTACCGTTACAGGCTATACAAGTCCACTGCTGAACATAGGCCTCCCCATAGACTGTCATTTGCCATAGTTGCCACGCTTAGCAAGCAGGTCGACAGCCGCAGTTTTTTATTTTTAGTCGCTATCTGGAAGACAATGCTGTCCATCTCCAGATTTGTTTCCCTCTGTCACCTGTTGCTACACCTACAGTATGATATAGGGTGGTGCATATTTTCACACCGCCATTACTTGGTATACGTGCATACAGGTCAATAATAGCGTGTTAAAACAACATTTATTGTAATGTCCAACAGTTCACTCTTTATTGGATGATGTAGATACAGATTTAAATTTTGAGTTAAAGATAGATTCACTTTCGTTATCCACCACATATTAGAAATTAAGATGACTTTTTGATGACAATTTAGAAATTAAGATGAATTCAGAAGGAGCAGTAAAGTACGCCTTTCATTGGTTGTATAGTCCCGTCTATTCGGGCTGTATAGTTTTGGCACCTGCAGTTGATCTAATGTTGCAGTTGTTAGTGGGCGGCAGCATACACTTACCGTCAGGTGAGCCGCATTCTGGTTTGCCTCTTTTTATAAAACAATTGTAAGTAATAAGTTGCTAATAATTTTTTAAATGTGGAAAACATTCACAGTTTATCCAAATGCTGTTTAAAAGAAAGAAATAATATAAAAAAGAAAAGTAAAATACAATGACGAGTCTTAACTTCCTCTAAATTATAAAAGTTTACAAAACGAAACAGCAGTGAAAGGACAGACTACGAGTAGACGAATGGAATTTATGTTGATTTTTGCTGCTTTAGCATTTTAAAAATGAAATTTAGGACTATAAAGTTGTAGCCATTAAAATATGCGTACTATTTAAATCCCAATTTAAATTGAAGTTCTTCTATATTCAAAGTTATTCAGTTAATCTAGAATTTAAAAATATTTCCACCTTCATAACATAAAATGCTAAGCCAATAAATAGTCAACCTGATGGTAAGTGGCTACTCCAGCCTTGACACCAGCAACTAACTTGAACTAGCCCAATGGTTAAAATGTTTATAAAAACCCGATTGCGTACAAAAAGTTTAATGATAAGAGATATATTTATACCTTACGTCACTTTCACAACTAAGGCAATCTAGCGCATCCCATATTATGTCAAAATCCATCAAGCCGTTAAGGCTACAGGTTGTGTCAAGGAAATAACATCAAGGGAATGCCTTTCATTAATTCATTACTGCCTCAGCTAAATATAGGCCTCCCCTAAGACAGCCTCATAAGAAGGACATTTGCCACAGTTGCCACGTTGGGCAGCCACAGTTTATCTTATTGGAAAGACGCTGCTGCCCATCTGCTGGTTTATTTCTCCCTGTCGCTTCTAACGACACCCATGATAGGATATCCCATAGGATATTGCACATTCTTACACCGCCACTACACGGAAGATAGGTTGTCGTAATCTATTGAATCCGTCGACTGACATCTCGATCAAAGATGGACTTACCTAGTCGGACTGTTTGTGCCAGGTAAACATACTCGTCAAAAACTTCGGGCTTAGTACTGCCAACAACAAACGGCATAGGTGTGATACGACCGTTTTACCCATTATCTTTTTTCTGTGTATGTTCATCTTAAGACCTATCTGTCGGGAGGCATCATTGAAATCATTGAGCATATTTCTTAGGTCCTCTAGTGATTCTTTGATTAAATTTTGTTAAATACTAGAAATTATATATTTAATTTAAAAAATTATCACATTTAATAACAATAGTTGATTAACAAAGATGGTCCGCGCCCGCAAATGAATGGACGTATCGCATCGGTTCTTCCCTGAATCGTCGGCACATGGCGCGACTTAGGGACAATCTTCTTTATTATAAGTAATATAATACTTCAGCGGGTTAAATGTACTGATAGCAAAAAAACTTTATTTAATAATTTACCTCTCTTTTATGTTTTATTCTATGTAATATTCATTTCAGTGTTATTTTTGAACTTTATTATAATGTACTCCGGACCGAATTTCTGTCAGGCAGCCATTATTAACGCACTTACTATTACAGAGCACAAGTGTTACGGATTATAGACCACAAGTGTATACGCAAACGCAGGTGCACTATCTATCCGATGGGGCCGCAAACCAACATGACCGGAAACACCGCCAACTTCCTAATCCCGGGATCCTACTGAGAATTTCTTGACAGGAAACTCAACAACTGATTTTTAATAGTGCGAGCAGTGATTCAAGCCGAGGAATACCCGAAAAAACAAGTTCTTATCCACATACAACAGTTTTTTTTTATTGTTTGAAGCTCTTTACGATTTTTTTTCTTACCTATTCTAATTACTATTTAAATCACCCGACTTGACTGGATAAAAGTCACTCTATAAATAATTCCAGCGTACACGCAAACTTAGGAGTTTGTTTGTGTTGGTCAAACGCAAACAAACTCCTAAGTGTTTCTTTGGTCTACGTAGGTAGAAAAGGAATTGTATTGCGCAGTGGAAGTATTCTCGTTGCTTATAATATCAATAGCTATTTAAATTCACAATCGGAAATATCATTAAGATTTTCGGAGAAAATATAATCCAGATCCAGATTGTTTTCTATCTGTTGATTAAGTTTCATCACAATCGGTACAGCCACTGTGAAGATTAGTCCGGATAGACCGACGCACAAAAATTTCTTAAAATGGTTGTTCATACCTTAATAGCATGCAAGCAACTGCCTGAGCTTAATATACGCCAGTTAATTCAATATTACAGATTAGTAGTATAATTGTTTTGCTAACCCTACCTCTGCGAATTATTCCGGCTCAAGATATTTAGCCTATTAAAGCTTCGGAAAGTGGGTGCTCCTTCCCTGCCTGAGGAATTTTACTAATACATCCTCCCCCCGCGCCACCAATGCCCTCCTCATTGAAGATTAAACTGTTTTATACTTAAATTAGTTGATTCTTATTTTGCGTTTTTGACAAAACTTGATTCTTTTATTCGAATATCTTCTTTAAAGCTCTTATAAATATCAAAAACTGCACAGGTCACTAGAACAAGACGTGATGATACATATAACTGTATTTTGTATACTAAATGTCTGCGTAGGTTAACAATAAGTGAAAGCGGTAGAACTTGTGTTCCAAAGGTGATTTAAACAGTGTTCATATACTTTTTCATAGAATATGGTACAAACGAGCATGCGGATCACCTGGTTTAAAGTGTCGGCCGGCACCCACGAACAACTGCAATACCAGAGGAATTGTAGGTGCGTTGCCGACGTTTTAAAAAGTAGTAAGCTATTTTCTTGACCGTTTCACATTCCAAAAATAAATTTCACGAAGAAAACTTCTATTAAATCTATAGAGTGGACTGGTAAGCTTTCAGATTGTGTGTGTGGAGTAAATTTAGATAAACAACATATTTTATTGTAAATTAATCTTTAAAAAATCCCGCTGGGTTTATTTATGATTCTTCTCGAGACTGAGGTTTTTTTTGAGCCAGAAGTAAAAACATAAATGACATTTAATAATTACGCTTGTAACCTGACTGCTGTGTTAGTCTTATGGTCGTAACCGCGACTGCTGATCATGAGTTGCTTCCTTCGAATCCCGGGTCAAGTCAAAATCAATTATCTGATGATTTCTAATATTTACGCAAGCACTACACATTAAATTTAATTAATTTTTTATCAATTTTATTGCGTTTAATTTCCCGACGTTTCGGGTGCTTTACGGCACCCATATTAACGGGGGGGGGGGGGTGGACAGAGGTGTTTGACGTCCCGATGTCATAATTAACCCGGCTACCTTCAATTTTTGGTCTGATTTATGCAGAATGAGCTTACAGTTTCTTTAAGTCTTACAGTGGTGTGCTTGGCTTTGGATTTAATTTTAATTAATTATATGATCTCAAGCAGATCGTAGTATCTATCCATCTTCTCTATTGAAATTAGGATTTTTTTTTAATCTCAATAGCTGCGCGAATTATTCAAGGTAGGAATACAAACGAAGAAATCTATAAGAACTAGCGTAAAAGAACATATAGCTTATGTGAAGCACCAACGTTCCGGCAAGTCTGCAGTCTGTGGACATATTCAAGATCGACGCCACCATTAGACCATCAAATAACACCGATTCCTACCAAGCATGATTCGCGAGGCTGCTGAAATTAAAAAAAACATCCTAATTTCCATAGAAGAGATGGCTGGGTACTACCATCATTTTTTAATTTAGAAATAAAATACTCGAGATGTTGGGATTTTAAAATAAGTTAATATACTCGATAAAATCTGAACAATTACTTTTACAAAAGGCTTGACAACAAGGAAAAATTTATTAATATTTCTTAAAGACTTTGTTTTAAAAATAAGTTTCTTGGAAAACGGTAGAAATTTTTCTTCAAGTGTTGTTCCTTGAAGAAATATCTCAACAGTTTTTAAGCTTTTCTTCTATTTTATTCTTATTTTTAAGAAAGAACCTATAAAAGACGTTTCAATTACCATCATTTCCTAAAGACACAAGGTCATTACTTCTTCGATTTCAATGTAACAGCGTGAGGACAACCCTACAAAGCAATATCATATTGCTTTCTACCCTCAGTTTACAAAGATAGCATAGTTAAATACAGCAATGTAATGCAAAAACACGGTAAATTATTGCGAAATTGATATTATAAGGGGCTGTATAATAATATAAAGAATATCGGCTCACCAATATTAAAAATATATTCATCAGAATATATTTTTGATTATATATTGGTCGGCGTTTCACGTCGGTTACGTGTTATTATTCGGATATATATTGGAAACAGAAACAGAAACTTTTTTGCTATATATAGATTATAAATAATATTTATGGAAAATCACTCTTTTGTATTGTTTACCACTGGTTCAGAAAAGAACCCTGTGTCCTTGGTAGAACTAGCAAAAAACCAGAGGGACTATTTTTTTAAACAACTTACAATCATATATTGTGTTATACAATTAACAATACAAAACAAATGAAAAATAGCTTGTTAGCGATCATCTAATTCCCAGGAGTTATTATCATCAATGACAAAGAGCACATTCACAATCAGGATTTTAGTCGGGTAGATGTGTGCTTCCAATCGTCCGCCTGCATAAACATTTGTTTTCCTTAATCATCAGCCCGTTAAATTCCACAGCTGGATGTTGGCTTCTCCTATTCTCCTATAGGGAGGATTCACCTTAACCGTCACGCTTGGCGGGCCGATTGACAACCGCAGTACCAGACGTCTCGCACCTGTAATGCTAATGTAAATAAGGCAGCTGAATAAGTAAGTGGCGCAAATGTAAGACTTTGAAAGATGACTACATATTTGTGCCATTTGCTGTAGAGACTATCGGTACGTGAGGTCCACACTCCACATGTGGTAAAGTTTCTTAAGGAACTGTAACCTCTACTAGTCATCGGTGATGGTGATAAAAGAGCTGGTTATTTTCTAGCGCAAAGGAAACATATAATTTCAACGCGTAAACTTAAGCTTTGCCGTCCTATAAAACCAAAACTAGGAGGATAGGTACAGAAACTCAAAGTCGTACTAGTATATTAATAAAAAATAGCAAGCAAGCTTTGGCATAGCTATTCAGTGGTGTGCTTGGGCGGTAGTAGCCACTTATTCGGTGGACTGTTAGTTAGCTTGTCATTTAAATTTTATAAAAAATACATTGGATAAAAATATTTCTATTTCTGACAGGAAAAGTTGGCGGTTGTTTTAAATTACATAGTACTCAAGTTACTCATTAATTTTATAATCAAAATGCTATGTGAATATAACCAAATTCAGATACAAGGTTACTTAGTATACATGTACATTTTTTTCAAGTATTCAAGTATTGTTTGCTATGTATAATAAGGTATATATAATTTCTTTTTTACATATTATCGCTAAAAATTCAATTGACGTAGTAGAGCCACTCTGCAGCTATGTTATGGATATATGAATAGGTTGGCTCGATCGACAAAGAATCACGTTCTCAGTGAATAACAGCGTAAAATAGCAGATTAATGCAGCTGTGTTTCTTATAGTGTGTATAGATAACTAGATATAATTTTACTGGTCATTATGTCATTCTGTCTTAGTGATAGGGGTCCATTCATTTTCATTCTTAATCGAGGATAGATGTAGATGTCTGTGGACCACAGCATCCACTTACCAGCAGGTGCACTATGTACTCCATTGTCACTCCTTGAAAAACGAAATGCCTTGTGAATATCATCAAAATTCAAATACCAAGTTACAAAGTTTATTACTTAAGTAAATAAAATATAGTCATTATTTTCAAGAATGTACAAAAGTTACTATGAGGTAAATAATTTATTTATTATACATTATTATATCTGTATTCATCATCAACTTTATCATCATCATCATTACAACCCTTTAAAAGTCCACTGCTAAAGATAGGCCTTCCCCAAGGAATGCATCAAAGCACGGTCCTGGGCAGCCTCCAGCAACAGGTCGTCATACAGAAGGGAGCTGCCCTACACTTTGCCTACCGGTACGCGGCTGCCACTCGAGAACCTTTCTTCCCCATCTTTCTTCATCTTCATCATATGGCCAGAATTTGTCACTTCATCTCACTAATTTGTTGGGCTATGTCGGTCACTCTCTGTTCTATCATTATTTATTAATTACATATTTACAGTTATCATAATATGTAGAATCAAAAACAAGTTCTGTTTCCTTGATACCTAAGTAACATTTTAAACCGCTTACTCTTCTAACTTATCCCAACCACCACAGGAAGTGATTGGATATGAAAACTTAATGGCTCTATAGTAGCCGATCACTCAGCGTGGTTACGCCGTGACGTTATGCCAGTTAAAACAATATCACGTGTTTACGCGATCTACCGACGAGCTCACTTTTGTTGCTGCATGAAATTTGTATTGATATTCCATGAATATTTGAAATCGATTTTACTGTGTGCTTTGTGTTTTAGATATATAATAAAGAAATAATAAATATTGTAATTGCATTTTTGAAAAGTTTTTCATCCAATTGCTAGTATGACAGCTCAAAGAACCAACACTAAAGGGTATTTAGTTTAAATTATTTTTTATAGAAGAGGGGGCAAACGAGCATGCGGCTCACTTGATGTTAAGGGGAAATATAACCTCAAATGGCTTAGCAAGATCCTTCGTTATGCCGAAAGTATTGCAGCATTAATTTTGAAATAAATATATGGTAAAGTTGAGGATTAATGTTAAGGGTTATGTTAGACGAAAACACGATTTCGTAAAATTTTCTCGATAGAAAAAAATATCCAAAGTTACCTCCAAAATAAACAATAAACCGCTGTTATTCATAAAATACTTTAAATAAGATCATGAAACTTTGCATACTAACTTAACTAATAAAGCAGTGCTTATGTTATTAACTTTTTTTAAAATACCATTTTTTTCACTGTAAAAATAAATTACCTAAACTATCGGCCTCTTGAAGTTTGATTCCTGTCGTTCCGTTAGTATCGCTTAGGCTTTTGAAGGGAGAAGTTGTGTCGCTTACGATCAGAATACACATTACGCAACAGGATGACGTA
Organism: Parnassius smintheus behrii; assembly: GCA_036936625.1. Classification (NCBI taxonomy): domain Eukaryota; kingdom Metazoa; phylum Arthropoda; class Insecta; order Lepidoptera; family Papilionidae; genus Parnassius; species Parnassius smintheus. The sequence continues at coordinate 4,510,612 of JAUPFT010000031.1, forward strand.
AAATTAAAATGGGAAATAACCGTGATGAAAATAAGAAGCGACTGGGTTGTCGTTAATAAACAGGCATAAATATGATAAACCTAATGAAATAAGTATCTAACGACCTATCTACTTACAGTATTAGTAATAACAAATGGTTGCGCGGAAAAAACCATTGGATTATTATATTTGACGGTAGAGGTGCCAAGCCGCTTGTTCCTTTCCGAAAAACGATATCATTCATACCCTCCTCGATCCTCCATCGACACATCGGGGTGGTGGGGTGGGAGGGGCAAGAAGATGATTCTAGAATGTCACGTAATCATCGGGGCCGAGGACATATAAGGCATGCGCGACCGTTGCGCGTCCTCTTTCCTACCGCGCCAGTCATTGGAACAACAGCTCTCTTTCCTACCGCGCCAGTCATTGGAACAACAGCTCTTTTCCACCGCAGTCGTCGTTGAAACCACACCACTAGTAGAAACCGCTTTAGCCTGGAAGCAGTCGAGCTCCAGGAGACCCGCCTCACCTCGTGTGAGATATAGTCGCGCACCGCCTCTCTCCGGAGTGTTCCAGAAGAAGTTCCAGAACTTGCAGCTATAGTGCTCAACAGGATAGAAGAAACCCCGGTGAGTCAATATTCCTTTATTTACCGCCTGCCTGAGATATAGTTTAACCCGCTCCAATTTTGTTGTTCTCCTAATCAGGCAGGATTCCTTTTCAGCGATTTGGCACAATAATAGTTTAGTTTTAGGGAAGAGCGAGTGCATTATACCGCATGCTATAGTAGTCGCCTTTACGTAAGCGTAGAAGCATCCGCATATACAGTCCACTTTAGTTAATATCTCGCGTAATAGGTTTAAGGTTCGACCGGGGAACTAGACTTCGGCAGCCTTAAACACGTGGCTCCACCATTTTATGGTCACTTCGAGCAGGATTTTGGTCGAATTGTTGAATTAATTAATTAGATAATGCACTCCAATTTATAGAATAGACTTAAATAGTGTTCGTTTAAATTTAAATTTTGATTAGGTACTCGCAAACAGAATTATTCGTTTTATAGCGCTCGTATTTGATTAAATTTAAAGCCTATTAAATAATTGAAACAGTGTAATAGGAACCGTTTGATACGCTTACCCACAATCTTGATAAAATTATTGAGTCTAGCAAATGACGCGTCACCTCGACTCGCTGCGCAGGTGTTCGATTTAATTACGTAATACGGCATACCGAGTGTCCATCCTTTATTGTTTGTGCGTTGTGAGATTAATTGTGATTGATATAACTTTATTATAATAGTTTAAAATGGCAGTTAGTGGAAGTGAAATCAAAATTAAAACGCTTTATGCTAAGAGGGACATACTCTTTTCGCGTATGCAGAATATAAGTGATTATATAAAGAACATTCATATAGAAGCAGTGCGGGAAACTGTTTTGACCGAAATCGAAACGATAGATTCTTTACGAATAGATTACGAAAAAATATTAGACCAAATTAATCATTTGGAATTACAAATCGACCCGAAATACATAGTGAACTACCAACCGCTGCTGGCATTCGAAGATATGTTGTGTCGCGTGAAAAGAACTGCGAGTTCCCTACAATCTCAAAACGAAGCAAAGCCGGAAAAACAGGTACGTCCAAGCGACTCGATTAGGTTGCCGCCAATAGATATTCCGGTATTTAATGGTGATATTAAGACGTGGCCCTTCTTCTTCAGTAGTTTTCAAAACAATATACACAATAACCCATCGTTATCGGACGCCGAAAAATTATATTACTTAATCAGTAAACTTAGTGGCAGGGCACAGTCGATCTGCTCTGGTTTTACACCTACAGCAAACAATTACTTATTAATATTCGAAACGCTTAAAACTAAATATGAAGATAGGAGAATGTTAGCTTCCGAATATTTGAACCAGATATTCGATCTTAAACCTATATCATCCGCGAACATCAACGGCTTAGAGCAATTTCTAGATAAATTTGTGGCATCGGTGGCTGCACTTAAGAATTTGAAATTTAATGATCTTATGGACGTGGTGTTTCTCCATATTGCACTGAAGAAGTTGGACCCCGACACCGTGCGTGCGTTTGAAATGGAGCATCGTAGCTCGGAGATGCCTTCCTTTCATTCGTTAGCATCGTTCGTGCGAGATCAAATAAAGGTGATGCAGCGCTCTCCGAACGTTAAACAGGACAATAAAAGGTGCGTCGACCGTAGACAGACTCAACTATCTAAAATAGCAGGGTCGTTAACTTACGTAACCGCTACGCCAACATCACTCCAGCATACTTGTTTAGTATGTAAAGATAGACACGGTAATTTATATAATTGTGCGACTTTTCGTAAATATTCACCAAGCGAGCGTTATAAATTAGTAAAGACAAACAACCTATGTTTGAACTGCTTAAGCGATAAGCATTTAGTTGCAAAATGCAATTCGAGTTCCGTATGTAGCAAGTGCGCCAGGAAACATCACACGCTATTACATTTTGAAAATAGCAATATAGCGGCGTCAAGTAAAGCGGATAAGGAATTCGCCCCTACTAAGGTCAACAATTCTAGCGGTCGACCTGGTGATGTCGCTCTGTGCTCATTGGCAAATATGGGAGCACAACCTCCTTCAACCGTGTTACTGGGTACGGCACGTATTTTGGTTAGGGATTCGCGTGGAAACGAACAAAGCGTCCGTGCACTGCTGGACAGCGGAGCCCAAAATAGCTTTATAACGCGACAATGTTGTCAGCGCTTAGGCTTAGTAATAAATAGGTCACTTTCATGTCCTGTAATTAAAGGCATCGGAGGCACTAGTAAATCGACACAGGGATATATAAATTTAAAAATTTATTCTCGGATAGATCGTAATGTTAACTTTGATATAACTGCACTAGTAGTAGATAGGGTCACTGAACGGTTGCCAACCGTTTCGGTTGACACCTCGGCAATGATTGAATTTAAGAATTTGACTCTGGCGGACGACACTTACGCCGTTCCTGGAAACATAGACATGCTCATTGGAGCATCGCTTTTCCCTTATCTTTTGTTAAACAATAAGGTCAGGGGCAACTCTTCGCATACCGCGCCTTACGCACTGGAAACCGTATTGGGCTATGTGATCCTTGGCTCCGCCCCCATCATAGATAGTATTTCGGCAACCTCTTATTGTGGTATGGCTGTCGAACCGCTCGAGTCGTTAGTCCGCAAATTTTGGGAGATGGAGGAGGTGAACGTCCCACCCATAGCTAGCTCAGATGACAGGTTATGCGAGGAAATTTACGTCCGCACGACCATTCGTGATCGCGACGGTAGATATAGTGTAGCGCTACCCTTTAAAGGAGATGTTTTATCTCTCGGCGATTCGCGTCAAATGGCGGAAAAACGTTTCTACAGCTTGGAGCGTAGGATGCTCGCTTCACCCCAGTTAAAGGAAGCTTACGACGGCGTCATTAACGAATATATAAGAGAAGGTTACATATCACTTGTGGCTTCGAAATTAGATAACTACGAAGACACACCGTCGTACTTCATACCACACCACGGAGTCATTAGAGAGGACAAACTTACATCTAAGTTACGTGTAGTGCTCGACGCTAGTGCTAAAACTAGCACTCACCTGTCGCTTAACGATATCCTCTATAGTGGGCAAAATTTACAGGGCAGTTTATTTAATATAATAGTCAATTTTCGTTTGTTTAGTATAGCACTATCCGCCGATATTCGTCAAATGTTTCTTTGCATAGGGGTCCGTGAATGCGACCGTAGATTCCAACGCATTTTATATCGTTTCAACCCAAAGGAACCTCTAATGGTGTTTGAATTTAACCGCGTTTGTTTTGGTTTAAAGTCGAGCCCATTTCATGCGTTACGCACGGTGAGACAGCTCGCTCACGATGAAGGTCCCTCTTATCCTAAAGCTAAGAGGGCAATTGAGAGCGGATTATATATGGATGATTTTGTGTACTCGGTCGATAGCGTGGAGGAGGCAACCCTAACCACCGCCGAGGTTATAAGGCTCATGAAATCGGGTCAATTCGATCTTGTGAAGTGGATTAGTAATTCGCGTCCGGTTTTGGATACATTCCCACTATCACACCGTCTTTCGGCGATAAAGGAATTCGACGATTCTGATACACACAAGGTGCTCGGTCTGTGTTGGTCACCAGAGTCCGACGTGTTTAGCCTTAAGGTAAATCCGCTCGTAGAGAAATGCACAAGGCGCACAATACTGTCATGCGTTGCTAGATTATGGGACGTCATGGGTTTCGTAGCTCCGGTGGTATTATACGCTAAGCTTTTAATTAAACAACTTTGGTTATTGGAATGCGACTGGGATGACAGCATTGTTCGGTTGTGGCAGCGCTTTAGAGAGGAACTTCCTTTATTAAGAGAAATTAAAATACCGCGTCATATAAACGTAGATAGAAGTAGCGCCATAACAGTCGTTGGGTTTGCAGACGCCAGCGAGAAGGCTTACGGGGGCGTTGTATATTTCCACGTCCAGAATAATGGTAGAAATTCGATTAGCCTCATTAGTTCTAAGTCGAGAGTCTCCCCCCGTAAGGTTGTCTCTCTGGCGCGCTTAGAGCTTTGCGCAATATTAGTACTCACCAAGCTTATTACCGCAGTTATCAGCGCATGTAGGGATAGAGTTCACATAGAAAGGATATTTGCCTTTTCCGACTCCACCGTCGCCTTATGCTGGGTTCATTCTTCACCACACCGTTGGGATACGTTTGTTACGAACCGAGTGGCCAAGATACAAGACGAGTTAGAAACGCGGAACTTTTATCACGTGTCCGGTACGGAAAACCCCGCCGATTGTCTATCCCGTGGACTCACCCCGATGCAAATAATGGACCACCCGCTTTGGTTCCACGGACCTGCTTGGGTTCACTTGGATCCCTCGCAATGGCCAATAACCGATTTCGAACCTTCGTCAGTGTCACAACCGCCGGAAGAGAAGAGACACGCTCTAGTGGCGAACGTTTCGAGCGAGGTTTCTCCAATAAATGCTTTGGCGAACCGCTTGTCCTCTTGGTCGAAATTATTGCGTAGCGTAATTTACGTTTGTCGATTCGCGAAGCTGTTACCGCGACGTTCGTATGTCTTAGCATCCGATTACAACTATGCCGAGTCGCTAGTATTGTGTGAACTTCAACGTGCGCACTTCTCTGAAGAAATTAGAAGATTACAATCGAATAGAGCTTGTAGTCGCGCCTTTCAACGCCTTAAGCCATTTTTACAGGATGGGATTGTAAGGGTAGGTGGACGCTTGTCCAACTCGCAATTGAGTTTCGACCAACGGCACCCTATTGTTTTACCGCGTAAAGAACATATCATGAACTTATTAGTCGATTACCATCATAAATTGAACTCGCACGCTGGCCCCGACTTGTTGATGTCGATTTTGCGTCAGAATTATTGGATTCTTTCTGCACGTAGTTTAATACGCAATCGGGTGCACAGATGTATAGCTTGCTTTCGGGCACGCCCCAAGCCGTCATTTCCGGAAATGGCGGAACTTAGATCTTGTAGAGTAATACAATCAGTAAAGCCCTTCACGCACACCGGGTCTGATTTCGCTGGTCCGTTTAAGGTCACGCTCACTCGCGGGCGTAGTATAAGATCCACAAGGGCTTACGTCTGCATTTTCGTATGTCTAACTACTCGAGCGGTGCATATAGAACTCGTTGGTGATCTAAGCACAGCAGGCTTTATGGGTGCATTTAAAAGATTTCTTTCCCGCCGTGGCCCTGTAAGTAGATTGTATTCGGATAACAGTACGAACTACGTCGGTGCAAAACGTATTCTATCGGAACTACATGAGCTCTTAGCTAGCAAATATTATAATTCGGAGTTCGCTCACATTCTAGCCGAGAACCGCATTGAGTGGTCTCTGAACGTCCCAGCCGCGAGCCATTTTGGGGGCAATTGGGAGACTAATATCAAGAGTCTAAAGAGTTATTTATACCGAGTAATAGGAGATCAAATTTTGTCCTTCGAAGAGCTAAGTACGGTGCTCGCTCAAATTGAATGCGTAATGAATAGTCGCCCACTTTGTCGTACGTTGTCTAGTGACCCCTCGGAACCGCTGGCTCTAACTCCAGCACATTTTTTGAATTTAACGCCTTTAAAGTATTTGCCAGCCGCAGATATGGATGAGAACAGACTTAGCATTTCCGCACGCCACAAATTATTAGATCGGTTAGTGCAATCGTTTTAGAAACGATGGAGGATGGAATACTTGCATACTTTGCAGTCTCGACAAAAATGGAACACAGCAACTGAGCCTTTAGCTGTAGGAACTGTAGTTGTGCTCACCAAAGAGAATACACCGCCTCTCCACTGGCCGTTAGGAATTGTCGAAGAGGTCTTTCCCGGTTCCGACGGAGTAGTTAGGATAGCTCGCGTTAAGACCACGGTTGGGTCTTACTTGCGTCCGGTTGTCCGTTTGTGCCCCCTGCCTCTTCCATAATTCAAATTAGCTTTCTAGATTAAATTGTAGTTGAATTTAAGTAATCTTAGCGTTAGTTAGTTATTTTGTTAGTTGATCTTAGCTCTAGTTGTATTAGTTAATTTTGAAGGAAATCCTTCAAGGGCGGGGGAGATGGTTGCGCGGAAAAAACCATTGGATTATTATATTTGACGGTAGAGGTGCCAAGCCGCTTGTTCCTTTCCGAAAAACGATATCATTCATACTCTCCTCGATCCTCCATCGACACATCGGGGTTGTGGGGTGGGAGGGGCAAGAAGATGATTCTAGAATGTCACGTAATCATCGGGGCCGAGGACATATAAGGCACGCGCGACCGTTGCGCGTCCTCTTTCCTACCGCGCCAGTCATTGGAACAACAGCTCTCTTTCCTACCGCGCCAGTCATTGGAACAACAGCTCTTTTCCACCGCAGTCGTCGTTGAAACCACACCACTAGTAGAAACCGCTTTAGCCTGGAAGCAGTCGAGCTCCAGGAGACCCGCCTCACCTCGTGTGAGATATAGTCGCGCACCGCCTCTCTCCGGAGTGTTCCAGAAGAAGTTCCAGAAGTTGCAGCTATAGTGCTCAACAGGATAGAAGAAACCCCGGTGAGTCAATATTCCTTTATTTACCGCCTGCCTGAGATATAGTTTAACCCGCTCCAATTTTGTTGTTCTCCTAATCAGGCAGGATTCCTTTTCAGCGATTTGGCACAATAATAGTTTAGTTTTAGGGAAGAGCGAGTGCATTATACCGCATGCTATAGTAGTCGCCTTTACGTAAGCGTAGAAGCATCCGCATATACAGTCCACTTTAGTTAATATCTCGCGTAATAGGTTTAAGGTTCGACCGGGGAACTAGACTTCGGCAGCCTTAAACACGTGGCTCCACCAACAAACATGTCGATACATAGCATATGACGCGCGTGAAAGTGAGGGCGAAATTAGAATTTGAGCTGACTTACTATATCCCCTTAAGGGGAAATATAATCTCAAATGGCTTAGCAAGATCCTTCGTTATGCCGAAAATATTGCAGAATTAATTTTGAAATAAATATATGGTAAAGTTGAGGATTAATGTTAAGGGTTATGTTAGACGAAAACACGATTTCGTAAAATTTTCTCGATAGAAAAAAATATCCAAAGTTACCTCCAAAATAAACAATAAACCGCTGTTATTCATAAAATACTTTAAATAAGATCATGAAACTTTGCATACTAACTGAACTAACTATAAAGCAGTGCTTATGTTATTTACTTTTTTTAAAATACCATCATTTTCACTGTAAAAAGAAATTACCTAAACTATCGGCCTTTTGAACGTGATGCCTGCAGCACGGTCACTTCGCCTCGGCCTTTGAACGGGGAGGTTGTGTCGCTTACGATCAGAATATAAATTACGCAACAGTACGACGTAAAATTAAAATGGGAAATAACCGTGATAAAAAAAAAAGAAGCGGCTGGCTTGGCGTTAAGAAACAGGCATAAATATGATAAACCTAATGAAATAAGTGTCTAACGACCTATACTTACAGTATTAGTGATTACAAACATGTCGGTACATAGCATACGACGCGCGGACTTACTCTATCCTCTTAAGTGACTACCGCCGCCCATGATCAACCGCGACACCAGGGAAATTTCAGATGTGTTGCCGGCCCTTTAGAATGGAGTAAGCTCTTTTCTTGAAGGTTCCCAGGTCGTATCGGTCCGGAAAAATCGCCGGTGGTAAACTATTTCGCAGAGAGATTGTACGCGGAAGAAAACTCCTTTTAAAACGTACAGTGGTGGACCGCCAAGCATCCAGATGGTGTGGATAGTATCGGAACGTTTGCCTCGTAGTGCGTTCACGAAATTTGGCGACTGGGATTAATCCGAACAATTCCTCAGAGCACTGTCCATGGTATATGCGAAAGAAAATGCAAAGATATGCAACATCTCTTCGCAGTGCCAGTGAATCGAGCCGATCGGAAAGCACTCGGTCATCGACGATTCAAGCCGCTCTGCGCTGGATGCGGTCAAGTGGAAGGAGCTGGTACTGAGGAGTCCCAGCCCCGAGATGGGAACAGTATTCCATGTGCGGCCGGACCTACGCCTTGTAAAGTTGCAGACGGTGTGCCGGCATGAAATACTGTCCCGCTCAGCTGAGCACGCCAAGCTTTTTAGAGGCCAATTTGGCCTTCTCTTCCAAGTGACCACGAAACTGCACGTCACTCGATATGTCGACGCCGAGGATTCCGATACTGGCTGAGGCAACAAGGGGAGTGCCTTGAAACTAAGGAGATACGACAAAGGGGTTCCTTTTAGCGGTTAACGCGCGAACTTGTGTCTTCTGGGGGTTAAACTGGACTAGATTAAGTCGCTCTCTATCCGAGACTCTGTTCAGCAAAGACTCGACTTCAGACACAAGTTTGTCCCGGCACTCGGAGACGTTTTCCCGAGAAATATTGGCTCGGCCGGTGTAAAGAGCATCACCAGTGCTGTCATCTGCATAGCAATGAATGTTACGGGTTTGCAACATACCATTGATATGCAGAAGAAACAGCTTTGGCGATAGCACGCAGCCTTGTGGAACACCAGCATTAATAGGCTTGCAATCGGAGCTTGCACCGTCTACAACGACCTTGATGCTCCGATCTGCAAGAAAGCTGGTGATCCAATCGCACAATTTCTCGGGAAGCCCATAGGAAGGGAGCTTCGAAAGAAGCGCTTTGTGCCAAACCCGATCGAAGGCCTTCGCAATGTCCAAACTAACGGCCAATGCCTCCCCCTTGGACTTTACTGCCTCCGCGAGAGACCAGAATGCACGGGTTCCAGAAGGAAGGCGAACTATTTTCTCGGCAGTTCCGCCCATGTCCTCCGACTTTGCCTTGGCAATGACTCTTTTGAAGGACCTAGAGGCGGAATTATACTTCTTTTTTAGAGTGCCAGTGTTTACATCCCGGGACGCTGATGCGTTAGCCCGGGCTTGGTAGCACTCCTGCTTATAGCATGATGCTATTTTACAGGAGCGACCAAACCATGGCTGAGATTTGCCTCCAATGGGCACCACAGAGGTAGAAATAAAAAGTTCCATACCCTGAAGTACCACATCAGCGACAGAATCCGCAACAACGTTGGGATCGTCCGGCGAGAAGCAAACCCGCCCCCAAGGGTAGGATGCAAAGAAATAAAGAAATAAAGATTTTTTTGTTCCGTGGGTGATTCGAACCCGCGGCCCTTGTGCTGCTACTCAACACAAAGCCACTACGTCATGAAGCCGTTAAAATCTTTATTTCTTTGCTTGAACGAATTTCTTTGATATCGACTATGTATCATTTACGATTTCAGAGTCAATCTAAAATTTGCAACGACTATTCGAAGACAGTTACTAAGGATAACTAAAAACTAGTAGCCAGACCTTAATCACTTTTATAAGAGACAACACGAGAAGCACCAGCTTTCAAATGAAAAAAGATTCATCAAAATCGGTTCACCTAGAAAAAAAGTTCTGATGTAACACACATAAAAATATACAGTCGAATTGAGTACCTCCTCCTTTTAGAAGTCGGTTGAAAACCGTCCATGAAAGAACGTACCTAACTTATATAATTTCACTTTAACACTTTTTTCAGTTTTGATTCCCGCTAGTACCAATTCAACTGCTAATTGCTATTTTAAGTGCTAATTTAATAAAAACACTTTACTTAAATTCACTAACATGCATTAGACGTCCAAACACGACGGACAAACTATTGGGCCTAATCCATTAGTCTGTTAACACTCTTATAAATGACACATACATCTATCTTTCAAGTTAAAATGTTATTAAAAATTTTCAAATATCTCGTTAAGTATTTATTTTAAGCAGATTTTAGAAAGAAAGTACTTGAAATTATTTTTTATTAATGTAATTAATATCCTTTATAGAATAACAGAGAGATGATCGGGATAACATCTTACCTCATGTCAAGTGGATACTTCAGCTCAAAGCCACTTACAACAAACTTCTAATATTGTCCACAGATGCGTGACCCCAACAGGACTCAGAATGAGTCACAGACTGATATTATACTGATTCCCTCGTACTTTAAACTGTGGAGATAAGGTGCATTTTGCGTGTTTCCTCTATTTTAAATATCATCATCATCATTACAGCCCTTTACAAGTCCACTGCTGAACATAGGCCTCCCCCAAGGTATGCAACAAAGCACGGTCCTGAGCCACCTGCATCCATCGACTTCCTGCATGTCTTACCAGGTCGTCACTCCATCTAGTGGGGGGTCGCCCTACACTTCGTCTACCGGTACGAGGCTGCCCCTCGAGAACCTTTTTTCCCCAACGGTTGTCGGTTCTTCGAACTATATGACCGGCACATTGCCACTTCAGCTTACTAATCCGTTGGGCTATGTCGGTCACTCTGGTTCTACTGCGGATATCCTCATTTCTAAGTTTATCACGCAGAGAAACTCCGAGCATAGCCCTCTCCATAGCTCGCTGAGCGACTTTGAGCGTCCTCATACGGCCAGCAGTTAAGGACCACGTCTCAGTTCCATATGTCATCACTGGCAGCACGCACTGGTTGTACAACTTAGTTTTCAGGTTTTGAGGTATACCTGACGAGAAAATGCGTTGTAATTTCCCGAACGCTGCCCAGCCGAGTTGAATCCGTCGATTGACCTCTCGGTCGAAGTTGGACTTACCTAGCCGGACTATTTGTCCTAGGTAAACGTACTCGTCAACAACTTCGAGCATAGTGCTCCCAACAACTACCGGCATAGATGTGACGTGGACATTAAACATGATCTTTGTTTTGTCCATGTTCATCTTAAGACCTATCCGTTGGGAGACACTATTGAGGTCATTGAGCATAGTGCTTAAGTCCTCCAGCGATTCTGCCATAAGGACTATATCGTCGGCAAATCGAAGGTGAGTGATGTACTCGCCATTGATGTTAATACCGTATCCTTTCCAGTCCAGTAGCTTGAAAACGTCTTCCAATGCAGCGGTGAAGAGTTTCGGGGAAATAACGTCACCCTGTCTTACACCTCTCTGCAGTTGGATAGGTTTCGTACTCTGGTTCTGTACTCGGATAGCCATCGTAGCCCTACAGTACAAACACTTCAGCACTTCGATATACCGAGAGTCTTGTCTCGAGTCTCAACTTGGCACCGCTGAAGAGACTGTCGCACCGCCTAAATTTCAACGGAATCAAAGGCTTTCTCATAGTCCACATACGCCAGGCAAAGTGGCAGATTGTACTCTTGGGACTTCTGTACAATTTGCTGAAGGGTATGTATGTGGTCTATGGTACTAAAGCCTTTTCGGAAACCGGCTTGTTCGGGAGGCTGGAAGTCGTCGAATCTGCGTGCGAGACGATTCGTAATGACTCTCGAAAACAGCACGTAGACGCGGCTCAGAAGGGATATCGGTCTGTAGTTCTTCTAGAAGGCGTTGCCACCTTTCTTGAAAAACAAGACCACCGCACTTCTGCTCCACGCCTCCGGAGTAGTGCCACCATTGAGGACGGAATTAAAGAGCCTCTGAAGGACTTCAAGTACCGGTTTTCCACCCGCTTTCAGAAGCTCCTCTGTAATTCCACCCTCGCCCGGGGACTTGCCGTTTTTAAGGTGTTGGAGAGCCATTCTAATCTCGCTCAGACTAACGTCCGGGATATCATCGGAATAGTGTCGGATAAGACCCGCTCTTGGATCGTTACTCACACTTGCGTGTGGCTCCAACGATGATGTGTACAGCTGCCCATAGAACCTCTCAATCGCACTCAGAATCTCAGGTGTCCCGGAAACGATGTTGCCACACTCAGTCTTCAGCTTTGACGGTTGGCTCTTACTGGCAGACAGATCTCTGGCAAAGACTTTGGAGCCCTGGTTCCGCTCAATCGCTTCTTCAATAGGAGCAGTATTAAATTTGCGTAAGTCTCGCCGCATGCATTTGGAGATATGTCTGTTCAGTTGCCTGTATGCTGTCAAATCTGTTAAAGATTGCAGCCTCATCTCCCGTCTAACAGCCATGAGATTAAGAGTGTGATCGGAGAGCTTTTGTGTTCTTTTGCGGACGGTCTTGCAGAACTTAGCTCCGACCGCATGGACAGTTTCCACGAGCTTGTCATTCATGTCGTCCACTGCATTGCAATCTTCTAGGCACTGAAAGCGGTTACGTAACTCGAGCTGAAAGGTTTCGGGATTCTGGATTAGAGCACGAGGGGGACGGAGCGTTCACTTCGTTAGGCGAGACCTCTCCAACTTAACGTTTAGGTTCAGTGTACCTGTAACCATTCGGTGATCGCTGCCATTTTTCACCCTTGCGATCACTGAGACATCACTGAACAATTGGCGTCTGGTCATTATAATGAAGTCAATCTCATTTTTTGTCGAACCGTCAGGGCTCGACCGGGTCCACTTTCTGTGGGGCCGCTTCAGGAAGAAAGAGTTCATCATAAAGAGTCCCTCTATCTCCGTGAAGTCGGCCAGCTTCCTTTTTTTTCGTTCCGTTGCCCTACTCCAAATTTCCCTACCTTCAGCTCACCGCTTTCTCTTGTGCCTAGTTTTGCGTTGAAGTCTCCCATCAACACCGTGCAGTGGATTTTGGAGGAATGCATGGCTCTGGAAATATCCTCATACATTTCCTCCACCTCCTCATCGGGATGTGCTGAGGTCGGTGCGTAAACCTGTATGACCTTCAGCGAATACCGTTTGGTGATTCTGAGTATCAGGTACGCGACCCTCGTCGACACACTCCCAATCTTTACAACGTTGTTGACGAGAGACTTTTGGACGATAAATCCGACACCTCCTTGGGACAGATGGTCGCTCTCCCGGTGATAGAACAAGTTGCCGGACTCGAGGATTACCGTGTCCTCCTCCTCTCTTCGGACCTCGGATAACCCAATAATATGCCAGCGCAACTTGTCTACCTCTTCTTCCAACTCCAGTATCTTCTCGTCAGTCCTCAGGGTGCGTGCGTTATACGTTGCCAAGTCGAGTCGTCGTAGGTGGCAACCGAACCTCCACCGGAGATTCTTAGCACCCCCTGCCCTGCCGTTACCATGGTCGCCACCGTAGCCAGGAATAGCAGGGCCGCCGAGGACTGGGGGCCGTTTTTTTGCGTCGTTACTCATGGGGGGATATTTGCTATATTTGCCACGCTTGGCGAGCGGGTTGGCAACCGCAGTTTTTTATTATATCATTGCTGTTATCAGGAAGATGCTGCTGCCCATCTCCTGCCTGTCTCCCTCTGTCGCCTCTTACGACACCCACGGGAAGATATGGGGTAGTGTATATTCTCAACCGCCACTACACGGCTAATTTTAATAATGTGTAAAGAATTTGTCCAATATCCGCGTGAAAATATAATGGTGTGTCTTATCAGGCTTAAAAATCTCCCACCTTCCCACAGTGTTGTGGGTATTTGCGTTATTGTATACGTAAGTAGTTGTGCAGAAGAACAAATCAGTTGTCGTCTTGCTAATGAACGTAGATGATACAAACACAACATGGTGTCAGAAGTGGGATACGAACCCACACCCTCAAAGAGGTACTGCAGAAACGTTACTTGCATTATCATTACAATCACTAAACTTCAACTCCAATTCCACTATCCCCAACTCCACTATCTCCAACTCGACTATCCATGAGTCCACGATACCCCAACACCAATACTGAAAGAAAGACTTGAACACTCTTTACAATACTTGTTTCGCCCATAAATGAGGCATCCTCAGGAGATATATAAGTGCGCTGTCACCTCTAAGGACCAAGATGGAATGTATATTAAACCGACTCTCTATACCCTTCATATGGGAACATAGCAGTACGGGCACTATTGCATTGTGAACGAAATAGTTAAAAGGATTACTAAACGAGAAGAACTTTAATAGGAGATTTTTAACAGCATAAGCGTAATAAACAAACCCATAGTCCACTTGATGGTAAATGGATGTCACCACCCACAGAATATAGATATTTTTAACTAAGAATAAAAACGATAGAATGCCTCGTTTGCAGTGAAAGAGGATATCTAGTTAGCTATACTAGATACCCTTTTTTCTGACCATACGAAACACAGCAACATTAAGATGTACTGCTATTTCATATGGTATTCTTACGCTGATATTTTATGAGAACGTGGTCCTACTTCGTCATAAAAGGCGGTCATAGCTGCGACATGGCTTCACCACGCATAAAAATTCATTTAGTTAGTGTTTCTTAGAGAAATAAATAACCTTTCATTTGATTGTGCTTACCTTAACATTTCATTAATTGATAAAATCTCTTTTCATAACTCTTATCTCCAGGAATAACATTATCTTTTTAAATCCTCTTTAAAATATTACCCATATTTTTTCCGCAACTGCATTATTTTAGCGAGAAATAACCTTAGTAAATTATTTGTTAAAATACTTAAGTTGATTGAGAAAACGCTTTATTCAGTTTCTAATAGATTTCTCTTTAAAGAAATGTGCCACTGAATTTCGAACATTTTTATGTTTCTGGTATTGGGTGCAACCACTTTAATATTGTTTAATGAATGTGTCGCGAGTGTAATAGTTGCTATATAAATCATATCTTTTAAAGATAGCTATACATTTTTATGTTCTCCTAGTACTTAAGTGGCGGAACTTCTTGTAAGAGAGTCTGTGACCACCTTTAACGTATTTCCTTTGCCAAATTGTAGTGTTTGTACTACTGTGTGCAAGGCTAAAAGGAATGAGGGGAGTATAATTACAGGCCGTGAGGCATTTCATCTTAGTCCTCAGAGGTGATGACGCATCTGCAGCCTTCTTTTTATGATGTTAGCTGCAGGTGGCCGTGGACTGCAGTAGTGAATAATTGTAAATATTTCAAAGAGAGCTTAAAAGATATATATATATATATATATATATATATATATATATATATATATATATATATATATATATATATACCTGAAGAGATTATCACTATGTTCCAATTTTGGTACTCACATCAAACGAATTACGTTAGATGGGGCACAGGTATGTCAGATGAATACGGATTAGAGTGTGGGGTAAGGCAGGGCGGATTAAGCTCTCCTACCTTATTTAATTTATATATTAATGGGTTGATCGCTGAGCTCAACAGCACTGGTATTGGGTGTTCAATAGACGGAGTCAATATAAATAACATAAGTTACGCGGACGATATGGTGTTGTTGAGCCCATCGATCAGAGCACTGAGAAAATTAGTGAAAATTTGTGAATTATATGCTAGTACTCATGGGCTTATATACAACACAATAAAGAGTGAGCTAATGATTTTTGGGGCAGACGCTAAGAGAGGAGCTAACTTACCGCCTGTAATTTTGTGTGGGTCAGTTATAAAAAGAGTACCTCAGTTTAAGTACCTGGGGCACTGGCTCACTGAAAACATGAGCGATGACTGTGATATTGAGAGAGAACGCAGAGCACTGGCAGTACGTTGCAACATGCTGACTCGCAGATTCGCCAAGTCCTCTAGACAGGTTAAAATAATGCTTTTCAAAGCATTCTGTCAAACTTTTTATACGTGTAGCATGTGGGTTGGTTACACGCAGCGGACGTATAGTGCACTGCGCGTGCAACATAACAATGCGTTTAGGATTTTGATGGGACTAGCTCGTCACTGTAGTGCATCTACTATGTTCGCGGAGGCACGTATCGATGACTTTTACGCTATAGTGCGAAAGAGATGCGCATCGCTTCTTTTTCGTATTAGAGACTCTTCAAATAGCATCTTAACCGCCTTAGCCGATAGGTGGGACTCTGCGCTTTTAAGACACTGGATCTGCATTCACATGCATAAGAATTAAAATGTAAATTTAAGTAATTATAATAAAATGTATTTTTTTTAATATAAGTAAGTTTTAGTAATTATTGATTTTGTTGTTAAAATGTATGATTTTTTTTCTTTTCTTAGATTTTTAAGCAATTTAACTAATCAACGATACTATAATAATGTTATGTTACTAACCAATTTATGGACTCTTGTCTGAAATAAAGATTATTATTATTATTATTATTAAAAGATATTTAATTGAAAAAAGTTTCTATTCGTTGTCAGAGTTTCTCAATGAAAATAATAATTGTTTGATTTGATTATGTATACCTCTTTAATATCGGAAAAATTAATTAATTATTATTATTTAATCCAACAAACCGCTGCGAAACGCCCGCCTACCCTCCAACCACGCAACCAATCGCTGATCACCGTAAGGATGATGAATGACCATATTGCGAGATCGTTTATTATTAGAAAGCTGCCTTAAAGACGGTTAATAGAAATGAGTTAAGAAACATTTGTTTGTTCATTCAGCAGTGCAACGTTACTATTATTATTTCTTTATATCTTTAACTGTTTCAACACAAGTACAGCCCTTTATTACAAGTATGAAATACTTTAAAGGAGTGGTCGTTGGCTAAGTTCTGTCTAGTATCCAAGAGATGTTTAGCGAAATAGGATTTATCGGGATTGCAACTTCTGTACGCGGCTAATTGCTCTTAACGTGTCCCGAAGTTGATACCAGTTACAAGTTATGTGGGTCAGCTACATAAACGGCGTGGCGTTTGTCACAAACAAGTTTGTAAATACCTGACTTTTGACGAATATCGAACTTGTCTCTGTTATTATAGATATTTTGTCACCGTTTTGTCGAAGAGTATTAGCAGTTTTTTCGGATATGGAGCCTAAGTAGGTCGAACCGCTCATATTTCGACGAACACTTTAAGGTTGAACATACAGAGAAGTGCGAACGACATACTTTTGTTTTTTTTTTTAATTAAATCGTTAATGAGTTTTTAGGAAAAATTGTTAAAGACTGCAATTTGATAAATACCATTAAGCTCCTTTAAATATATTTTTTTTACTGAATCGGGCAGTGAACAAGATTTGACATTGAAACGATTGTTAGCTGTTAGTCAAAATATTATATACTGACACTATTATCGATATGCAGATGACATAATTATTTGCTGGATTGACGCGAGGAGACAACTGGATGTTTTCTTTAAAAACAAAAATTGTTTGCGACGAATGTCACGCCGTTTACGTGGCTCAGACTGGTCGCCACTTCGGGACACATTTAGCCGCGTACAGAAATTGCAATGCCGATAAATCCTATTTTGCTAAACATCTGTTGGACACTGTCTTAGAATTATTCATTTATTCAAAATTAGTTTTGCTACAGCTAACGTTAAAAATATACTTTGGAGATAGATTCGAATAAGTCTGTAATTGTTACAATGGTTCATATGTTTCACATAACATTAGGTCATACGCATGCTAGTTTGCCCACTTTGCTATAAAAAATACTTATTTTTCTGAAGTTGATAATGTATAAGTGTGGCACTACAGGCACACATAAAAAAATAATAATAATCCAATGATGTCACCGTGTAGTGGCGACATAAGAACATTCACTGGCCCACATCATCCTGTAAGTATGGCAAGAGGTGACAGAGGAAACTGAAACGGGAGATGGGCAGCAGCATCTCCCTGGAAACAACTTAAAATTATAAAACACTTAGGTTACCAACCTGACGTCCAATCGTGATAAAGAAGGCGAAATTCCCAGCAGTAGATAATTTATATTTTGTAACGGATGGATGGATGAAACCAAAATTCATTAAGCTTACAATTAACGTGCCATAAATACGAGGGGGTACTACTAATGATTAGAATCAGGAAATCCATTACATTAAAGATGTTAAGATTTAATAAGCTAAGATCCGCGTAATAAAATAAAATAAAGTGCCTTGCCTTTTTGAAGTTCATCATTAAATAAGAAGATCCGAGGAAATTAAAATGCAAGACCTGTAAAGTGTAAAGTGCAAGACGACCGCTAATCCATTGGATAAACGAAAAGCACATTGGAACGTGTAGAGATCACGACGACGTAAATTTTAGTACGTTTGACGTAAATTTTCTCTTTGAAATCTTTTTTCTTTTCGACTCACTTATGGAAAATTGTTGTAGAATTTAAAAATATAATGTCCTTGAGATTATGTTTCAACAACTAAATATGCTTACAATCCTACTGCGTGTTTTTAAAAGGAAACTAATTTTACGGATTTTTATGAAAGTGGAGGCAAACGAGTATGCGGAACACCTGATGGTAAATTATCACTGTCGCCCATGAACATCGTTCTCGCGTTTAATTTTAATTTGCTAATTCCCGAGGGACCGTGGGTACAGCAACCAAAACGTCGGTAATTAAGAAGTTGAAATTAAATACGATAAAATTTAATTCACTTAAATGTAAATCAAAATGGTATTTTTTGTATGTATGTTATGGAATATCTTCGCCAATTGTGAACCGCTTTTGGTAATTCCTTTTCTATTAAATGGATTATATTTCAGGTGTAGGTAGACTCATATACATTTAGAGAAATAATTCCATCTCTAAAGATCGCAAAATATGTAAATAATGAAGTTTTTAGACGATATTGAGATTGTGATATTCCTTTATCCACTCAAATATAAACTTTTAACAAAATATAAATTCTAACTTTAAATAACTGAAAAATAATTTCACATTCCAAAGTCGGGGCTTAAATTCTTCTCCACACTATACATGATAAAACATCTTTAATTTCATTTCAAACCAGCACATAGTTAACCTGATGATAAAAGGACGACGCGGTCCATAGACACCTACATCAATACCAGAGTTTCATTTATTCCATCATTACACCCTTTTGAAATTCCACTGCTAAATACAGACCTCCCTCATAGCTTGCCTCACAGATGACATTTTCCACAAAGAACTGACTACCGACGGGAATTAAAATTTCTCGTGTGGCGTCTTCGTACCGGTAAGCGCAGTTTGGAGCAACCTCCCACTAGATGAAGTGACGACCTGGTAAGAAAAGAAGGAAGTCGAAGGAAGTGGATGCTGATGCCTCAAGACCATGCTTTGTGGTATTCTTTTTGGGGAGAGAACTATTTTGAGTGGGGACCGTATTGATTATGATATGTAAAAATCTGCTGCCCATATCCTGTTTTATTTCCCTCTGTTGCCCCTAAAACCCACGGGATATATGGATCAGTTGACCCTCGTACGCCATTACAACACCAAATTATTTTTATATTTTAGCAATTTGAGTGAAAAATAATATGTATTTATACACGGTAGAGCTATGCTGCAGCTAATTATGATTAGGTTGGGTCTTAGGATCAGGTTGTCGAAGACTACGAACGCGAGCGACTCATCCCCCTGACGAAAAAGCAAATTAAAAAGTTTTAAGTTTAAATTAAGATTTAAAAAAATCGAAAAACAATGTGCAATATATTTCTACACAAGATGGTGTATATATGATTCAATTATTATTGTTACACATTATTATTAAAAATTCGTATTAAACATGAAAAATAAAGGTGACATCAATCAGTAGGACTGCGAAAATTCCATTAGCAAGTAAACTGGCCGTTAGCGCGGACTTACGGCTTGATGGCGGCAGTTTGTAACGCCACGCTTTCATTATCTTGTCTCGGGTTAAGTGATACGAACGAAGTGTATGTTTGCTTTAAAATAAGCTATTTTCTGCAAAAAAGGAACCCACTTTAGTAACCTAATATCGGATGGGATACCTTATATGGGATCACTTCGGGGATGATCCCATATAAGTTTAGAGAAAAAATTGCTTGATAGTGTTGGAAAATTAGCAGATGAAATTTTAATGTTACTATTAATAAGATAATTTAGTCGTTACCTTGAGCATGTAATATTTCTTTGTCTACTTATAGAGTAAAATTTTTGCTTTTAATAAAAATTAAAAGCCGTTTTTAAACAACTAAAAATAATAAAATGGTTTCCACGCAATAGCTTCTGAAGTCGCGGCGTTAATTCTTCTACACTATGCCTAAACATCAACTTTTTGAAAAAGAAAAGCTTTTCTCATAGTTTCCGTACTTTTTATTCAATGGACAACTTTATCGGTATCGAAGCATTCTATTTTTGCTGGAAACCAGGCTTTCCATATCCTTCAAAAGTGAGAACGCATTTATAATTTGATTCTCAATCGAAGATAAATGTTGATAGACACAGACATTTGCAACAGCATCCACTTACCATCAGCCGAAGCTGTAGCCGTTTGTCACCCTTTTTCTATAAAAAAAAAGGAAAAAAAAAGGAATAATATATATAACTCAGGGGTAACAAACAAACACAACGTATCTAAATTTTGATTTTCAAACGAGAATAAATAAAGTGCCTATCGGCCATAGCATTTACTTACTATCAGGTGGACGGTGTGCTCATTACCTTTACCTCTACGGATAATATTAATTTTCTGAAAACTTTAAAACCAGGGTAAGATCTAGGTATGCTCTAAGTGCAAGATCAGATAATTCGTTGTGTAAACGTGTCGCCGGCAGCTGCTTAAAGAAAGCACGTCCTCGGGTTGAGCTGAAAGATTAAAAGTAGAACGTGGAGTTGTTACTATTGACGTTTATAAAAGTTCTTATACTGAATTGTTATAACCACAGATTATATGGTTATAATCTGTGGTTATAACCACAGATCAATGCTGCTCAATGCTGCTGTGTTTCATAAGGTGAGTGTAGAGAACCGGAGAACCTATTTATGAGAAACGTCATATTCCATTTAAGCCCTCAGCGTGAATCTGCATCAGCATTTTGATTCTTAATCTGCTAGTCATGCAGCTGTGTTACGTATGTATGTACAGTATAAAGAAACGGACCCCTTTTAAGCGAAGAGGTATTCCATCTTGATACTTAGTGGCAAAACATCAGCATTTTGATTCTTAATCGGCTAGTCATGCAGCTGTGTTACGTATGTATGTACAGTATAAAGAAACGGACCCCTTTTAAGCGAAGAGGTATTCCATCTTGATACTTAGTGGCAAAACATCAGCATTTTGATTCTTAATCTGCTAGTCATGCAGCTGAGTTACGTATGTATGTACAGTATAAAGAAACGGACCCCTTTTAAGCGAAGAGGTATTCCATCTTGATACTTAGTGGCAAAACATCAGCATTTTGATTCTTAATCTGCTAGTCATGCAGCTGTGTTACGTATGTATGTACAGTATAAAGAAACGGACCCCTTTTAAGCGAAGAGGTATTCCATCTTGATACTTAGTGGCAAAACATCAGCATTTTGATTCTTAATCTGCTAGTCATGCAGCTGTGTTACGTATGTATGTACAGTATAAAGAAACGGACCCCTTTTAAGCTAAGAGGTATTCCATCTTGATACTTAGTGGCAAAACATCTGCATTTTGATTCTTAATCTGCTAGTCATGCAGCTGTGTTACGTATGTATGTACAGTATAAAGAAACGGACCCCTTTTAAGCGAAGAGGTATTCCATCTTGATACTTAGTGGCAAAACATCAGCATTTTGATTCTTAATCGTGGATAGATATAGATGTCTATGGGCCACAATATCCACTTACCGTAATTTTACGGATTCTATCGTGATTTGTCGAATATAAATTAAACACGATAAAATTCGTAATAATAGTATTATTCAAAGTAAAGTATTCGTGTAAATTTAAGAAATAATTATTATTCAAAAAACGCTGCAAGAAAAATGCAGTCTGTAATCATACTCTAGATGGTCGCTACTGATGGTCAAAACTGTTACACACATATTTTTCTGGCAAAAAAATAAAAAAATTTTTGCATGAATAAATAAAATCTTGGAAAATTATGTCATAGTGTTATATTCCTTGTATCGCGAAGAAATATATTCTGAGAGATATTTTGTATTCTTCGGGACAAAAAATTTAAGCTTCATATCATATTTTGTAACATAGTTTTAAGTGTTGATTTACTACATGCTCTGCGATGGAGAAAACATAGCTAGAAAACCAGCATGTCTGAGAAATAAAATAAAAATAGAAGACATGTGATGTACGCTAGCAAACTTTGGGCAACGCAGTAGACACTTCCCTCCTCTAAAACTCCTCTAAAACCACTATTTCACAAGAAAATCTAAGGCGTTCGAAGAATCTTGCAGCATGCTGCGAGTGAGTCGCATGCTCGTTTGCCCTATGTGATATAAAAAAATAAATGTCATTGTAAGTACATAAAATTAATTTATAAAATACATATATCTTATTTTAGTTAAATCACTTCAGCCGATCCCTTTCGTACATCATATACATCTGTTTTCTTTAGTTATTCTAGCTGTTGCGCTAGCCATTCAATTACTTGATGTTAAAGGTAGTGTTTTACAAATGAAAAACGATACATACACACATATCGACGACTCCGTGGCGCAGTGGCTTAGCAATGAGTGGCTGCGCTGGGGGTCATGTGTTCGAATCCCGCACGGAACAAGTATTCGTATGGCCTACTAATAGTTGTTCCGGGTCTGGATGTTTGTCCTTGTGCAATTTATGTTTGTAAACTGCTCCCACGATACAGGAGAGATCCTAGTGTAGGGGTAACGTTTTTTAAAAATAAAATAAACAGAGAAACAAACACCCACGCCTGGCCCCCGGAGGGGTAGGCAGAAACCACGGACTTCCATTTGGCACAATTCTGACACTCCTCTCTCGCCTACTTTACATCCGTATCCGTATATCTACAGATACATGCTCGTCGGTTCATCATCATCATCATTACAGCCCTTCACAAGTCCACTGCTGAACATAGGCCTCCCCCAAGTAATGCCACAAAGCACGGTCCTGAGCCACCTGCATCCATCATCACTTCCTGCATGTCTTACCAGGTCATCACTCCATCTAGTGGGGGGTCGCCCTAGACTACGCCTACCGGTACGAGGCTGCCACTCGAGAACTTTTCTTCCCCATCGGTTATCGGTTCTTCGAGCTATATGGCCGGCTCATTGCCACTTCAGCTTACTAATCCGTTGGGCTATGTCGGTCACTCTGGTTTTACTGCGGATATCCTCATTTCTGGGTCTATCACGCAGAGAAACTCCGAGCATAGCCCTCTCCATAGCTCAGTGTGTGTGCTCAGCAGTGATCGTATCGAGTATCGTTAATCGTCGGTTAAGGGTACTCCTAATGTGATTCATTTTATATTATATATTTTATAATTTATTGCTCCACATTTATTCAGCGTAGTTAGATGAGCTTCTGCAACCCACTTTTCGCCCCTGCGAAAGAAAGAAAACGTGACAGACACGACACAGATAATTGGTCGCATGTTTTATAGCATAGCGTGGTCATTCGCTATTTTATTAGGGAGCGATTGCATCCGCTGGTTGTATAAATAGCAGCTGTTTTGGCTCGACGCTCACTTGGCTTTCAGCCCCACTAGAGTCTACATCACCTGAGGATGCCTGGTGTAGAGGCGAAACACGTGCTGTAATATCGTAGAAGTTGTGCCTTGCCTAGTGTAGTGGTGTTGGGAGTAGTGGTGCTGGTATTAGTGGTGACAGGGTTAGTGCACGCAATTTAGAGAGGACAGGAAGTGCTTATTAAACTAGGTAGGGCAAATCATTTTATTAAATAGAGCGGATGTGACCGAAGTAATTCTTACCAACTAAAACCGGAGAAATTGCTCGTGTAGAGGTTTTTTTAAGATAATTTCGCACTTGCGTACTTAGAGATAAATTCGAAAGTGAATGTTTAGCAAAATAAGTCGTGACGGAAAGCAATTTATAACGGTGAAAATCGTTAAACTTATATCAAATTTAAGCTTAGATTTAATCTATTTTTAAGTTGATTCTGTGCCTGCTTACTGCGAGATCGAATAAAGTTTTAATAGGCTTACTATAAGTTGCAGTCAAAATGAACAGTAATATTTTTTGTCAAAACTTTGTAATCCATCTTATCATGGTTCCATAGTAGCTGGGGCCTTTATCTAAGAATTTGACAAGGGAAAGCATTAAGTAGTAACGACAGGATAAGGGATAGCTGTGTAATCATTAGCCTTATAGAATGGAGTGAATATAAATTGTTTGAATCAGGCGTTAGTTTAGAGCTATTTTTTTTATATAATAAAGGTTACAAATGAGCACACAGCCCAGTTGATGGTAAGTGCACGCTGTGGCCCATAGACATTTCCATTTATCCTAAGTTAAGAATCAAAATGCAGATACGTTGTCACCCCTGAGGACTGATGGAACGCCTCGTTTCCTTTAAAAAGGATCTTCTGTTCTCTATATTTACCATACGAAGCACAGCATTATTGAACTGCTATTTCCCGCTGGTATTCAGTGAGAGCGTGGTCATTGTCCGACCCAGTCGACTCATTTGTGTTACAACCATAATATGAGTGCAGCGTGCCTCTACCACGAGCTAGTCACGTAATATAACTTATATTCAAGACTAGATCGCTCGGCAGAGGTTGTCTGCCTTTCCGGTACATGGTGCGTTGAATTTTACTCCGAATTTAATTTGAACGTTTTGCAGGAAGTCGATGGATGTAGAAGCTCAGGTCCGTGCTGTAGCATTTCTTGAGGGATGCAGTGGACTTACCATGGGCTGTTATGATGATAATGATAATGACAAAAGGTTGTTTCAAAGGGGCGCATTATACACTATTAATTAATAACCCTGTATAATATAGAGGGTGATTTTTCAAAAAGTAGACAATCTTTAAACTTAAGATCAAATACGTAAATAATGATCAACTGTTATTGCAGTTTTTGAAAATATAAGTAAATAAGACTTCTATTTCAATTTGAAATTATCCCCAGTTGGAACCTGTTAGTGGCGCTGTTGCCAAGATTTAGAAATCACCCGTGCGAAGTCGGGGCGGATCGCTACATTGGAAATAAAAATTTATTAGAGTCTACTATTACGTGAGTGAATTTGGGTGTAGTGTTTGTAGTGCCCTCTTTCTACTACTCATTTGTATTTGTCTATATATTATTATTCTTGCAAATATTTATATATATATATATATATATATATATATATATATATACTATCGAGGCTATCAATCAAAATCATATCCATTCCAAAAATCGGTTACTTTGTTATTCTTGAGGACTGCTCATGAAACTTTAAGATGACATTCTGTGCGAGATTGTTCTCCCCAGTCTAACAGACCTATTCATACTGCAGCTTACGTTTTCATCGAAATAACTGCCTTATTTTGAGCTAAGAGGGTTACTACATTAAAACGTGAATAACTTTTTGGACTTATCTTCGTAATGACTGAATTGTTTGTAAAAAACTTCACGAAAAGATAGAAACTAGGTTACTAGTCAATAATAATGTTAATTAATTAATAAAATAAATATAAAAGTTTAGGGTATTTTGGTCGACATTACCATTTCATATAACTGGAATCTTGTGATATCTAAATCCAGTAAGAGGACAATATAAGTGGATCTGCCTCACGAGCCAACCACCCACATAATATAGAGTTTCTATACCGAATTCCGGCCAAGGCGGCTCGACTCGACGAAGACTAACCATCTGCGCAGTACAGGATTCGTTTAATCTCATAGTCCGATAGGTAACCCACACAGGGGCAAGACTATATTTAGATTTCTGTGGGCAAGACAAAATGCTTAACGTGCTTTCGGAGGCACGAGGGTGAGAGATATTACCAACCAACTTTTAAGTGACCAACTAATTTAAAATACTCATTTTTAACAACCCATTTTTGTTCGATAATCGTGGTTTAAGTAGTTCACGGCCTGGATCTATCCGCTCAGAGATTACAGTCGTGACAATATCTATGTGCAAAGAGTTAATAAAAGTTTCAGTTTATAGTAATTGTTTGGAACTTTAGACCCATTTTATTGGAAACGAGGCATTCCACCTTAGTATTCGGGGGTGACAACGCATCTGCATTTTAATTCTTAATCGAAAATAGATGTATGTAAGTATACTATGTTCAGGCAAATTCATTTACCACATGCCTGATAGTGAAGAACAACATCGTTAGGAAATTTTATTTTCTTAAAATTGTGACCTATGTACATCAATTGTACTTCAATATTTTTATTTATTTCTATAAACTTCTACATTAAGACAGATAGAACGAAATCATAAAGTTTTTCGTCTTCACCATCATCATTATTGCCCTTAACAAGTTTATCGTAGATGTGTCACGAAGTACGGTCACGAGGCACCTGCATCTATCGACTTGCATCTCTTACCAGGTAGTCACTTCGTCTAGTTGACGGCTACCCCACACTTCGCTAACCGGTACGAAACTGCCACTCGAGAACTTTTCTACCCCATAAGTAACTTTGCTTGTATGATAGCGGAATCTTAATGAGATTCTTAAGGGCAATCAAATTAAAATAAGTGTCTTCGTATTAATCAAATAATGAAAAAGGAAGCAATAAAATCAGATAAAAAATTAATATTGAAACCATTTATATTTTAAGAACGTCATAGTCATAGAACAACGACGGTTTTGATAATTTTCACTTTTTTTATTTTTTCATAAAATGACATTATTATTTATTAATCGTGTTCTATATGCCAATAACATTTTATTACAAATATTATTTAAAACCACCCAGATACGCTTGATGTGCGACCGACACCTGTCAAGCCAAGTCCTAATTGTGGAAACGATCACGTAAAATAGGCATATCGAGTGAAAATTAAAAAGAAGGGATTAAAAAAAAGAAATAAAGCAAATTCGTTCTGCGAAATCAGTGGCAGAGTTGTCAAGGGAAGTCGTAGACGGAAGCTTATCGACCAAATATCAATATATATGGACCAAATTAAAAGTAAGTACTCTTAACTGACGAGCATGTATTTATATAAAGGCAATACCAAATTCGAGACAAGGTTGATTCTCTTGAAGATAGAAATCAAAACGGCTAATACTAAAATAATTTATTATTCCAGGTTTAGATGTTTGCCTTTGTGAAATTTATGTTTGTGAATTGCCTCCACGATACAGGATGAAATCTTAGTGTGAGGGTAACGTTTTAACATAATATAAAACATAATACTGATCACTATTTTGAGTTTAAATACACTTTTATTTTATGCCTTGGAATGGTTAAAGGCAGCAATCGTAATATTAATAGAGTTAGTGGAATTCTTTTTTTTTTTAAAGAAAGAATTCTTTTCCGAGCAACTACCGAGCGATAAGTCTCTCCAACCGATTCGCTATTTCTCCATTAGTTCAGTCGAGTCGGCACAATCTCCTTTTAAATTCGATTCTCGCATTGGTATTTGCTGATCAGAAAGGCCAACTTTGAATAAAACAAATTTTAATTTTATCGCCTGTAAGTTTTACATATTATCATATAGTTGGTAGTATGAAGTCTCCGTAGCGCAGTGATTTAGATTAAAATAAAATAATTTTATTCAATATAGATTACAAGATTCTTTAATGAAAATCATTTATGGCTTAACCAATGATTTGAAATGAAAATTCTGTCCCGGAAAGAACCAACAAGAAACTCAATAGACTGTTTTTTACACAATAACATATGAATTAAAGTAAACTGTTTTTTTAATAGGAAAAGAGTGACAAGCGAGCACACAGTCCACCTGATGGTAAGTGGTTGCTGTGGCCCATAGACATCTACATCTATCCTCAGTTGCGAATCAAAATGCAGATGCGTTGTCAGCCTTAAGGAATAAGATGGAATGCCTCTTTTCCAGTAAAAAGGGTCTCCGGTTCTCTTCACTCACCATACGAAACACAGCAGCATTAAGTTGCTATTTGACGCTGGTATCCTGTGAGAGCGTGGTCATTCCCCGGTCGAGCCGAGCCATTCGTGCTACAACTATACAATTAATATAGCTGCAGCCTGGCTCTACTGTGTAAAATCTAAAGTACAGATTTTAGATTTTTTCAACATTACAGATAGCTGTAATGTTGAAAAAATTGGCGTTTATTCAGCTAAGGGGGTCGTTTACATGATATTAAGACATTTATATAAAAACATTAAAGTTTGTTCCGTCTGTCTGTCCAGTCTAATCTTCGGAATGTATGAACCGATTGTCATGAAACTTTACCAACATATAGAGAGCAATGCCAGGAGGGATCTAGGTTATATTACACCCGAAATACCTAAATATTTTTTGAAAAACGAAAAATTTCACTATCTTAAATCTAAATAACTCAACAGTAATAGTTCATATCGAGACGAAGCCGGGTGGGTCGTCGGTTTTTAATATAATATTTTATACAGTTAAGTATGAAACATTTAGAAACGGCCACACCGCATTATCGCGGAGACGAATCCCACACATGGTAGAACTGACTGTATGGTCTACAAATAACTGTTCCGGGTCTTGTTTTTGTCCTTGTAAAATTTAGATACGCCAAACGCCTCCACGATACAAAAGTAAATATTACAGTGAGGACAAGGTTCTTAGTGTTCAAGATTCACTTTAGTTATGGCTGTAGCAAATGCTTCAAAATTTGTTTGACCTGTGAATTAAAAAGGATAGGGGATATAGGTGAATTAGGTTAGGTAAAGTAATTCGTTTACCGATACTAACGCAATATATTCCATATTTTCAAATTTATTTTTAAAGGGTCTGTTGTGTCTTAACTACGCAAATAAGCACACAAAAAATCTCAAAAAAATGTGGGTACCACCTGATATGTATGGGACCTTGGGACGAATCCGAACCAGCGTCTCAGCAGTCAAGAAACCAGTAAGTAACAGAGTCACAGACATTGTAACTACAAAATCTAGAACTAATGCAATGAAACCACTCGAGAATAAAATATACAATAAATACAGAACTTTATACCGCTTAAGTATTTGCGTTTTTTCTTCTAGACTTGAGTGAATTTCGTTTATTTCTGTTCAATGTAAAGGAGTGTTTGGAAATTCAGAGCTTACTTGTATTTCAAGGGAATAATGTCTGTAAGCTTCACCGAGACTTTTCCAGTCAAAATAGAAACTTGAAATTTGGAGTTTCCAATGCACTGCGAATTTAATATGAAAATGATGTAATTTCTACGAGTAAAACGTTTGTTAATTCTTTTCGAATACAAGGTTTCATGTGTCATAATTTCTTGTTTTTTTTTTCAAAAATGAAGTGACAATCAAACTAACAGTCCACCTTGTGGTAAATGGCTACTGCAGTCCATGGACACCTGCAGCCAACTTCTCCCTCCCTTCCCAATGAATCGCTACAACCTTCAGACCGGAACACAACAACGCAAGCAATATACACCAAGCTATATGTGAGAAAATGAACTACATAGGGATTATTGTATTTTATAATATCAATTTATTGATTTTATTTAGTTTTATTATAAAGTTTGTACTCCCGAGGTTTCGAGTGCTTCGTTTACCATAGCAATCAGCAAATCAAATATTATGGGTTTCGTGGCGCAATGGCTTAGCCTTGAGTTGTTGTGCTGAGGAGCACAGGTCCGAATACTGCACGGAATAAGTATGTGTACAAGGTTACAAATAATTGTTCATGTTTTGATGTTATTTTTGTGCAATTTATGTATGTATACCACAACGACGCAGGAGAAAATCCTAGTGTGAAGGTAACGTTATCTAAAGAAAAATCCAGTAAGCTTTTATTGGTACGATCTATGTGGAACGAGTATATAGTATCTTCAGCATACCATTGTTGGGTTATGGATACCGTTACCGTTACAGCCAATTAAAGTCTACTGCTGAACATAGGCCTCCCCCACATATTGCCTCATACTACATAAGGATAGTGTATAGATTTAAAAAAATAATAAAAATATAGAAATGAAACAACGTCTTGTTTGGTGTCAGTCAACCCACTAGCGCCTAGCGACTAGCGAGGTAGCGAGACGCCGCAAACCGTAATTGAATGGTACAGCGAAACGAAGATGCGGTGTCGCCTCTAGTACGTAGTACATAACACCTCAAAGTAGTAGAGCAAACCTAGCAAAGAATTAAGTAGGTACTTGCTGTTTAGCTACCGTGGTATCAGCCTTCTTAGCATTGTGGGAAAACTGTATGCTAAGGTACTAATTGAAAGAGTTATGAAAGAAACTGATGAAAAAATTTGGGATGTGCAAGCGGGATTTAGAAAGGGAATGGGGTGTACAGATCAAGTCTTTTCCATGCGCATGATCGCGGAGAAGTTTTTGGCGAAAAACCAAAGAGTTTTTTGTGCGTTCATGGACTTGGAAAAGGCTTATGACAGAGTGGACAGGGATGTGTTATGGCAAACGCTGAACGCATTTAGGTTAAGCGCTGGTTTGATACAGGCATTAAAGTCTCTGTATAGGGACTCGAGTGCTTGTGTTAGAATCAACGGGGTCTACTCGGGCTGGTTTGGCATCCATAAAGGTGTCAGACAGGGCTGTGTAGCTTCCCCGTGGCTGTTCAACCTATTTATGGACAGCTGTTTGGAAAATTTGAAAGTTGAAGAATGCGGGGTAAGAATGGGTGAGTTAACCATCAAATGCCTTTTGTACGCCGATGATCAAGTCATACTTGCGTCGTCGGCGGCCGAGTTGCAAATGATGGTTACATTAATGAACAGGTCATTAAAAGAAAGGGGAATGAAAGTGAACGCAAGTAAGACGAAAGTGATGGTTTTTGAAAGAGATGAAAGCAAAACGGTATGTGAAATAAGAATAGAAGGAGAGTTAATTGAGCAAGTGGATGAGTTCGTATATTTGGGATGTGTATTCAGCAGGGATGGGAGATATGATAAGGACATTGAACGACGAGTTAATGCAGGAAATAAAGTAAATGGGGCTCTACACTCTATTGTGAAAAGTCAGAATGTGTCAAAAAAGGCACGTATGGCAATTCACAGTGCTGTATTAGTCCCTACTTTAACGTATGGTAGTGAAAGTTGGGTGTGGCAGAAGAAGCACGAGAGTAGAATAAATGCGGTAGAAATGCGGTCGCTAAGGAGTATGTTAGGGCTGAATCTGAGTGACAGGGTGAGAAACTGTGTGATAAAAGAAGAGTGTGGTTTGCAAGATGATGCGGTGACCAGGATTAAGAAAGGAATGCTTCGGTGGTTTGGTCATGTAGAAAGAATGAATGCGGAAAGACTGACAAAGCAAATATATGTTGCAGAAGTGAATGGAAGAGTCGGAAAAGGACGTCCTAGGCGGAAGTTTGTCGACCAAATTGGCGATATACTAAAAATGGGCCAAATTAAGAGTACCCTTAACCGACGAGCATGTATGCGTAGGTATATGAATGTGGAAGAGGCGAGAAAGGTATGTCAGGATCGTGCTAAATGGAAGTCTGTAGTCTCTGCCTACCCCTCTGGGTGACAGGCGTGAGTGTTTATGTTATGTTTGTTGTTTAGGTATTCTAACCCAACCTATTTAACGTTTCTATTCGTATATAAACGTGTACACTTTCATAAACAGAACTACTAAAGTAATAAAAATTAATAATTTGAA
Organism: Parnassius smintheus behrii; assembly: GCA_036936625.1. Taxonomy (NCBI): domain Eukaryota; kingdom Metazoa; phylum Arthropoda; class Insecta; order Lepidoptera; family Papilionidae; genus Parnassius; species Parnassius smintheus. The sequence goes on from JAUPFT010000031.1 coordinate 4,542,309, forward strand.
TAAAACAGGAACGACAAACTACTTGATAATTTTCTTGGCGTGGAATAGGATTTATCGAATAGGTAACTCGCTCTCGGTGAATACGTGTGAGTCCATTGTCTGAGATAAAAACGTATTTTAAGGTGTACCCAGATGGTGAAACCTCGATAATATTTTGTACAGACGACAATTCTTTTAGAGTGTTTTCTTTTTTTCACATAGTAACATTGGAAGATTCGCTATTATATGATGTCAAATATTTTTTACTGTAATTTTTAATACAAAGTTTACACTTCCATTTCGTTTTCGCCTTTTGATTCTTTAAATGGTAAAGTTTCTCGGAATAGCCGGCACAGTCAAACTCATTTTTTTCGCATCTCGAACATAATAGTGTATTTAATGATTTCTTATATTTACGCGAACACTAAACATGATTAAAACTACTTTTACGGATTTTATCGCTTTTATTTTTGCTTTTAATTACTTTTATTTTTAATTCCCGACGTTTCGGGGGCTTTCCAGCACCCATGGTTACGGGGGACTGAGATGACTGACGTCCCGATGTCACTGTTAAACCCAGAGTACCTTCAGCTTTTTTAATTATTGTTTGTGGTCCGATCTATGCAAAATGAACTGACTATGTCCTGAGGTCTTGCAGTGGTATGCTTGGGTTTAGTTTTAATTTTATTGGTTATAGGATCCCAAGCAGGTGGTAGTACCCAGCCTCCTTCTCTTTTGAAATTAGGATGTTTTTTAATTTCAATAGCCTCACGTATCATCCTTGGTAGGAATCGGTGTTCTTTCGCGAGGATTTGTGGTCTATCAAATCTGATGTAATGGTTGGGGCCGTCTAGGATATGATCACAAACTGCAGACTTCCCGGAACGTTGATGCTTCACATCAGCTATATGTTCTTTTACGCGGGTTCTAATTGATCTTTTTGTTTGTCCTATATAAGAGAGACCACATTCACAATCAAGCTTGTACACTCCTGCATCTTGTAGAGGAATATGACACTTGACGGATGGTAGGAACTGACTAATCTTCTTCGGCGGCTTGTAGAATATTCTAATAGAAGCTCGCTTCAAGATATAGCCAATCTTGTCTGTGACACCTCTGACATATGGTAGTTATAAAAAGGCACACGCTCGACTGTGGTTGGCTTCACTCGGTCACAGTGACGTAGGCGCGGGACCCGAAGCTTATTGTCGTGCAGAACTTGCTTGACGTGCTGAAGCTCGGCGGCCAGGTGTTTGCTGTCACAGATCCCTCGTGCTCTCTGTAACAAAGATTTGCCCACGGTAGCTAACTGTGAAGGATGGTGGTGAGATTCACCGTTTAAATATCGGTTTGTATGGGTCTATTTTCTATACACAGTGTGACCAATGGTGTTATTAGGATTTTGGATGACTAACACATCTAGGAAAGGTAAGGAATTATTTGCCTCTAACTCCATAGTAAATTGAATTTTAGAGTTTATGGAATTAAGATGTTCTAAAAATGCAATTACTTTGTCTGATGGTAAAATTGTGAAAGTATCGTCTACGTACCGCTTGTAGATCCTTGGTGTAACAGGTGCAGTAAGGAAGGTTTTCTCCTCAAAGTCTTCCATGAATATATCGGCGACAATGGGAGATACAGGTGAGCCCATCGCAACATCATCTACTTGCTTGTAAAACTCTTCCTTCCACAATAGATAGCCAGATGTAAGGCAATGTCTTAGTAATACTGCATATTCTGCTGGCATGTTATTTTCCTCTAGTTTCCTAGTTATAATTGAGATGCAGTCTTCAACAGGTAGGCATGTAAATAGAGACTGAACATCAAAACTGACCATGGTTTCATTGTCAGTAAGATGTAGGTCTTTTATCTTACTGACAAAATGGTATGAATCCTTAGTATGTGCTCTTGTGTGTCTTCTGAGTGGTGATAATATTTTAGCTAAGTATTGAGCCAATCTGTAAGTTGGCGAATTAATCTGACTCACTATTGGACGTAATGGAGCATTCGGTTTGTGTATTTTTGGTAACCCATAAAACTTCGGTGGTTTGGCACATGAAGGTATTATCGAATTAACGTCCAGATTCAATTTCTCGGAGTATTTCTTAATTAGATCGCTAGTTGTTTTAAGCGTATTAGTTGTAGGGTCTGTTTTGACCTTTCGATAAGTAGTTTCATCCGACAAAAGTTGTTGTATTTTAAAATTGTAATCTGACGTATTAATTAAAACCGTAGAATTACCTTTATCTGCGCGGAGAATCGTAAGCTCTGGTCTGTTGCGTAAGTTTTTCAACGCGTTAAATTCATTTTTGGGAAGATTTAATTTCGGCGCTGAACTTCGACGTAACATAGACGAAATGATTTGACGTATGGCTTCTAAATCTTCATTACCAATATTATTTTTATACAGACAGTCCTCAACACTACAGATAATGTCCTCATACGGTATTTTTCGTGGTGTTATTGCGAAATTAATACCTTTTTCCAAAACTTTTATTGTGGCGTCGTCCAGTGTTTATTTTGATAAGTTTTAGACAGCGCGTTGTTTATGATTCGTGTCTATGGTCAACGATCGTATGTTGGACATTTGATTTAGTTGTTAATTTATGGTATTTATCAATGTGTTTATTTTTGCATTCATTGTATTTAGTTGTTTCGCGTTTATCTAAAGTTTCCATGCAATTTTTATGATCAAATGCCGATAAAACTGTCTTTAATTCACTGGACGAATTGTCTATGGTTTTGTTTATGAAATATAGATGGTACGTTTTTGCTGAATCACCGTTATTAACAACTTTTTACTAGCCTGATTTAAGATCTTAGCGCTTCCCCGAATGTCTTTTTTAGTAGATATCTTGACATACGTAGGAATGAGATTATGATCTCTGCATTTCTTCAAGAAATTTAAAGCTGTTATGTATCTTGCGCGCTTGGTCTTTAGATCTTCTAATCGGCGTATTTTATTTGCTATTTCCAGTCCGTACTGGTTTACATAATGATTTTTTATATTTACGCGAACACTACACATGACTAAAACTACTTTTACGGATTTTATCGCGTTTATTTTTGCTTTTAATTACTTTTATTTTTAATTCCCGACGTTTCAGGCGCTTTCCAGCACCCATGGTCACTGGGGACTGAGATGACTGACGTCCCGATGTCATAGTTGCATTGTGCCTGCTGTACTACCATATGTCAGAGGTGTCATAGACAAGATTGGCTATATCTTGAAGCGAGCTTCTATTAGAACATTCTACAAGCCGCCGAAGAAGATTAGTCAGTTCCTACCATCCGTCAAGTGTCATATTCCTCTACAAGATGCGGGAGTGTACAAGCTTGATTGTGAATGTGGTCTCTCTTATATAGGACAGACAAAAAGATCAATTAGAACCCGCGTAAAAGAACATATAGCTGATGTGAAGCATCAACGTTCCGGGAAGTCTGCAGTTTGTGGTCATATCCTAGACGGCCCCAACCATTACATCAGATTTGATAGACCACAAATCCTCGCGAAAGAACACCGCTTCCTACCAAGGATGATACGTGAGACTATTGAAATTAAAAAAGATCCTAATTTCAATAGAGAAGGAGGCTGGGTATTACCACCTGCTTGGGATCCTATAATCAATAAAATTAAAACTAAACCCAAGCATACCACTGCAAGACCTCAGGACATAGTCAGTTCATTTTGCATAGATCGGACCATAAACAATAATTAAAAAAGCTGAAGGTACTCTGGGTTTAACAATGACATCGGGATGTCAGTCATCTCAGTCCCCCGTGACCATGGGTGCTGGAAAGCGCCCGAAACGTCGGGAATTAAAAATAAAAGTAATTAAAAGCAAAAATAAACGCGATAAAATCCGTAAAAGTAGTTTTAATCAGGTAAAATTTTGTATATTTTCTGGGATTTTGTTGTAAAAGCGTATACATCATACGCCACAGGAATGTATTAGGACTCGGTGGAATCGAGTAGCTGATACTACTAGCTTGTGTCTGTTCCTAGTATTTACAGAATGAATATCACTTTTTTTTCGGAAAATTTCTTTTTTTTTGTGTATGTACATTACATTTTCACACATGTATTGAGAGGCCAAAGTTAATATATTAATTTTTTTAAAGTTTTGTCTGAGCGATTCTTTAGGTTTTAAATCATATATTGCAGATGTAGAAAAGCAATAGAGTTTGTATTCTTAATCCAGGATAGGTGCAATGTCTATAAGTTACAGCATCCACTTACCATCAGGCTGTATGCTTGTTTAGCTCCTTTCATCTTCATCATCATTACAGCCCTTCACAAGTCCACTGCTGAACATAGGCCTCCCCCAAGTAATGCCACAAAGCACGGTTCTGAGCCACCTGCATCCATCGACTTCCTGCATATCTTACCAGGTCGTCACTCCATCTAGTGGGGGGTCGCCCTACACTACGCCTACCGGTACGAGGCTGCCACTCGAGAACCTTTCTTCCCCATCGGTTATCGGTTCTTCGAGCTATATGGCCGGCCCATTGCCACTTCAGCTTACTAATCCGTTGGGCTATGTAGGTCACTCTGGTTTTACTGCGGATATCCTCATTTCTGAGTCTATCACACAGAGAAACTCCGAGCATAGCCCTCTCCATAGCTCGATGAGCGACCTTGAGCGTCCTCATACGGCCAGCAGTGAAGGACCACGTCTCAGATCCGTAAGTCATCACTGGCAACACGCACTGGTTGTACAATCTAGTTTTTAGAGATTGAGGTATACCTGACGAGAAGATATGTCGTAATTTCCCGAACGCTGCCCAACCAAGTTGAATCCGTCGATTGACCTCTCGATCGAAGTTGGACTTACCTAGTCGGACTATTTGTCCCAGGTAAACGTACTCGTCAACAACTTCAAGCATAGTGCTCCCAACAACTACCGGCATAGGTGTGACACGGACATTAAACATGATCTTCGTTTTGTCATGTTCATCTTAAGACCTATCCGTTGGGAGGCACTATTGAGGTCATTGAGCATAGTGCTTAAGTCCTCCAGCGATTCTGCCATAAGGACTATATCGTCGGCAAATCGAAGGTGAGCGATGTACTCGCCATTGATGTTAATACCGTATCCTGTCCAGTAGCTTGAAAACGTCTTCCAAAGCAGCGGTGAAGAGTTTCGGGGATATAACGTCACCCTGTCTTACACCTCTCTGCAGTTGGATAGGTTTCGAGCTCTGGTTCTGTACTCGGATAGCCATCGTAGCCCTACTGTACAAACACTTCAGCACTTCGATATACCGACAGTCAACTTGGCACCGCTGAAGGGACTGCAGCACCGCCCAAATTTCGACGGAATCAAAGGCTTTCTCATAGTCCACATACGCCAGGCAAAGTGGCAAATTGTACTCTTCAGTCTTCTGTACAATCTGCCGCAGGGTATGTATGTGGTCTATGGTACGGAAGCCTTTTCGGAAACCGGCTTGTTCGGGAGGCTGGAAGTCGTCGAGTCTGCGTGCGAGACGATTCGTAATGACTCTCGAAAACAGCACGTAGACGCGGCTCAGAAGGGAAATCGGTCTGTAGTTCTTCAAGACAGCGTTGTCGCCTTTTTTAAAGAACAAGACCACCGCACTTCTGCTCCACGCCTCTGGAGTAGTGCCACCATGGAGGACGGAATTGAAAAGTTTCTGAAGAACTTCAAGTACCGGTGTTCCACCCGCTTTCAGAAGCCCCGCTGTAATTCCATCCTTGCCTGGGCCCCTGCCGTTTTTAAGGTGCTGGAGAGCCATTCTAATCTCGCTTAGAATGACGTCCGGGATATCATCGGAATAGTGTCGGATAAGACTTGCTCTTGGATCGTTACTCACACTTGCGTGTGGCTCCAACGGTGATGTGTACAGCTGCCCATAGAACCTCTCAATTTCACTCAAAATCTCAGGTGTCCCGGAAACGATGCTGCCACACTCAGTCTTCAGCTTTGACAGTTGGCTCTTACGGACAGACAGATCTCTGGCAAAGACTTTGGAGCCCTGGTTCCGCTCAATCGCTTCTTTAATACGAGCAGTATTAAAGTTGCGTAAGTCTCGCCGCATGCATTTGGAGATCTGTTTGTTCAGTTGCCTGTATGCTGTCAAATCTGTTGACGATTGCAGCCTCATTTCCCGTCTAACAGCCATGAGATTAAGAGTGTGATCGGAGAGTTTTTATGTTCTTCTGTGGCGGGTCTTGCAGAACTTAGCTCCGACTGCATGGACAGTTTCCACGAGCTTGTCATTCATATCGTCCACTGCATTGCAATCTTGTAGGCACTGAAAGCGGTTGTTTAACTCGAGCTGAAAGTTTTCGGGATTCTGGATTAGAGCACGAGGGGGACGGAGCGTTGACTTCATTAGACGAGACCTCTCCAACTTAACGTTTAGGTTCAGTGTGCCTCTAACCATTCGGTGATCGCTGCCAGTTTTCACCCTTGCGATCACTGAGACATCACTGAACGGTTGGCGTCTAGTCGTCATAATGAAGTCAATCTCATTTTTTGTCGAACCGTCGGGGCTCGACCAGGTCCACTTCCTGTGGGGCCGCTTCTGCAAGAAAGAGTTCATCATAAAGAGTCCATCTTTCTCCATAAAGTCGGCCAGCTGCTGGCCCCTTCGGTTCCGTTGCCCTACTCCAAATTTCCCTAACTTCAGCTCACCGCTTTCTCTTGTGCCTAGTTTTGCGTTGAAGTCTCCCATCAACACCGTGTAGTGGGTTTTGGAGGAATGCATGGCTTTGGAAATATCTTCATACATTTCCTCCACCTCCTCATCGGGATGTGCCGAGGTTGGTGCGTAAACCTGTATGACCTTCAGCGAATACCGTTTGGTGATTCTGAGTATCAGGTACGCGACCCTCGTCGACACACTCCCAATCTTTACAACGTTGTTGACGAGAGACTTGTGGACGATAAATCCGACACCTCCTTGGGACAGATGGTCGCCCTCCCGGTGATAGAACAAGTTGCCGGATTCGAGAATCACCGTGTCCTCCCCCTCTCTTCGGACCTCGGATAATCCTTTAATACTCCAACGCAACTTGTCTATCTCTTCTTCCAGCTCCAGGATCTTCTCGCCAGTCCTCAGTGTGCGTGCGTTAAATGTTTCCAGGTCGAGTCGTCGTAGGTGGCAACCGAACCTCCACCGGAGATTCTTAGCACCCCCTGCCCCGCCGTTACCATGGTCGCCACCGTAGCCAGGAATAGCGGGGCCGCCGGGGACTGGGGGCCGTCTATTTGTGTAATTGTTCATGGGGGGTATATTGCCATAGTTGCCACGCTTGGCGAGCGGGTTGGCAACCGCAGTTTTTTATTATATCATTGCTGTTCTCAGGAAGATGCTGCTGCCCATCTCCTGCCTGTTTCCCTCTGTCGCCTCTTACGACACCCACGGGAAGATATGGGGTAGTGGATATTCTTAACCGCCACTACACGACATTATTTCAATACAATAAAAAAGGTCCTAATTCAGAAGTGGATTTAAAAGTGCAATAAAGTGATGGTAATTAATTAGAACAACTGTAAAACAGATTTGAAGTTAGTAGAAACTAATCCTAGATATAACTTAAAAACAGCACACGAGAGTGTGCGGCCTAAACTTGCCCCTCGTTTGTACAAAGATGGTAATTAATTTAACTTGGATAAGTTGTGTACATTAGCTGTCCTTCGACTTACGAAACTTGTCTGAAGTCAACACCGAGGCTCTATGTTGTCTGAACGAGGGTTTAATTAATTATAAAAAAAGTCTTTCGTGACGTTCGAGAGTTGCAAAGGGATCGAAATGTCTGAAATTAAAAATAAGTTTAAATTAAACCGGATTTACTAAAAATTTAATGCGTAAAATTATTTTTATTCAATGCGTATCTAGTTATCACATCTGTAAATATGGGAAATCGTTAGCGTAATCATTAGAGCGGGTAACTAGCGCTGCGTTGAACATAATTTTTTTAAATAATTGTTATAAAAAGTATTCTAGATCCTATCGAGTGTTAAATACACGACATTTATAAAAAGTATTTTTTAAGCTGTGTATATTTAACGGAAAAACTGAGAGCCTATTCCTTTCTAAAAGGCCGGCAACACACCTGCATTTACACTGGTATGTAAAAGATGTTCATGAGTACGGTGTTCATTTACCATCAGGTGAGCCGCATGCTCGTTTGCCTCCCCGTACATAAAAAACCGACTTGTTACTATTACCGTTAGGTTGTCATAGAAGTATTTTTTAGGGTTCCGTAGTCAACTAGGAACTCTTATAGTTTCGCCATGTCTGTCTGTCCGTCTGTCCGTCCTCGCTTAATCTCTGTGACCGTTAGCACTAGAAAGCTGAAATTTGGTACCAATATGTGTATCAATCACGCCGACAAAGTGGTAAAATAAAAATTGGAAAAAAATGTTTTATTAGGGTAGCCCCCCTATATGTAAAGTGGGAAGTAATTTTTTTTTAATTTCAACCCTTACGTGTGATATATTGTTGGAAAGGTATTTAAAAATGAATAGGGGTTTACTAAAATCATTTTTTGATAATGTCAATAATTTCAGAAATAATCGCTCCAAAAGTAAAAAACAATGTGTCCCCCCCCTCTAACTTTTGAACCATAGGTTTAGAAAATATGAAAAAAATCTGAAAGGTAGAACTTTATAAGGACTTTCTAGGAAAATTATTTTGAACCTGGATGGAAACAGTTTTTGTACAAAAAAGACAAAAAGTTGTACAAAATAATTTATGGACTAAGTTTGTAGTATAATCGTTTAAGCAGGCATTTTTTTTAACTTCGTTTACATATTTTATTATCCTGAACGTATCTTTTTCCAAACAAAAAAAGAATTATTAAAATCGGTTCTCGCAATCCAAAATTACCATCGAAAACTTCTGGCACGTCTATGTATTAATTAGTAACCCAATTCCCCGAGAGATGGCGCTGTAGGTACTTATTACATTGGGTCGGGTATTATCGAATTGTTCGGTTGGTCTCTCCTTGGCATCGCATGTCGCGGAGCGTGCAATGTTGCACGCTCCATGTTCGCGCACGTACCCACTACCGGGAGCAGTTGCAGGAGCGCGGAGCGCTGCTGGAGCGCGAACATAATGGATACCCACCTTTAAACTCATAAGTGGGAACACTTATTGTGACGGACGGGAAACTACGGAACCCTACACTGAGCGTGGCCCGACACGCTCTTGGCCGGTTTTTTTTTTAAACTTGCAGTTATGAACATGCTTACCAAGCGTGACTGTATTTTGCGATTTCGTAAACAGAATACTAAAGAAAAATATAAGTATTTATTAATAAACTACCTTTGTGGCTAAATAACGATCATCGGGAGCTTCCTTCAAAAACCTTTCAACTTCTTTCGATGTTAATATTTTCAACTTTCTAGTTGTAAAACCGTCTGATTGTCGTTTTAAGAAAGCATTTAGTTTTGGGTATTCCCTTATATCCACGTTGTTCTTTATTTTCAGAGTACTTTTTATCATCGAAAACCTCGACCATAACGTAGAAGGCTAGAAGGTTTTAATTTTGCTGAGGGTTCGGAAAAGTATGCCAACATAACATTTTCTGAAAAACTATTTGCTTTTTTCTCTTCTCTTCAATTAATAAATTCGTCGTTTGTAGATACGTAGCGACTTTTTGACTTTTCCGGTAAAATGTTCTCCGAAGCATTTTGTGCAATTGTACTGAGTTCCGGTGGTGTTAATTCAAATAAAACATCGTCGAAATTACTCATTTTGTGCAAAAAACAACTAAACTCGCAAAAAATCATTTTTGGAAAATGGCGCCAACCGTAAAATAATATAAGCAGAAATTTTTTTTGTTCCTTATGGGTAGGCAAAGGGAACTATGCCCATACAGCCAACTCTTCGGTAGATGTTTTTTTATTGATATGAAATGAAAATGAAATTTAATTAAACCTAACCTAACTCATTGAATCAAATCATTAAATCTGATATTGAAACAAATTAGAAGCTTCTTTTTAGAAATCTTTGCATGAATCATAAAAACTTCTATGAATTTTTTTAGTAAAAACTTCGTGGTTGGTTTTTTTTAGTAAAAACTTCGTGGTTGTTTTTTTAATAGACATTATTTTGACAGTTGGGAAAGAGAATGCACGAGTTCTGAAAAGGTAAAGAAAAAGCTCGAGTATGTAGGTAGCCCGCATCCCGTACGCTATACGCCCCTGTAATACGCCACTTTTTGAGCAACCGTATTAAAAATATTGTTTTATTTTCAAATATAGATTAAATTTAGTTTTATTCAATGTGTAGTGTTCGCATAAATTTAAGAAGTCATAATATTGATTAGATTAATTTGCTTTAAAGTGTAACAAATACTATGTACAAATCGCAAGGCTTCTTGATTAAGGTACTCGCAGAAACCGTTAACCAATAGTCATTTTCAAAATTAGTGCTCGTTTCAGCTATATAAGTAATACTATAATATAATATAAGTAAAAGAAAAAAGAAAAATACTATTTAATTATTTAATTGCCGTATATGTGCAGCTTAGGAAAATCTAATATTCCAAATCACCCGCAAGTTTAGTAAGAGACAATAGAAATGAAAGAAACAGCAGATGGGCAGCATCTTCCTGATTACATTTTGTTAACAACTAAAAATAATACAATTTGTGGTGGCTCATTAATCAGTTATGCATGGCAACTATTTCATACACAGCCTATGAGGCAATCTATGGAAAAGTTTTATGGTCAACAGTGGACTTACGATAGACTGTAATTAATGAATTATTTAGTACTGGCTCTATTTAGTCTTATCAACAATAAACTAACGATAATCTGAAGCTCTCGCCTCGTTACCGACGTAGCACTGAATCAAGAGGAAACGGCCTATTTTAATTGTTTCTACATGGGTCATTAGTGGTGGATAGGATTCAAACAAACTGCAGAACTACACTAAAAATCCATTCATTCATTAGAGTCTTTGGAAATTCCATTTTTAAACATCGTCTACTCTCGTAGATTGCCTCATAGGATGGATGTACGCCGTACTCGATACGCTTGGCAGGCGGGTTGGCAACTGAAGTAATTTATTATACAACAATTACTGAGCTGTCATCAGCAAGATGCCACTCTCCACCACTGGTTTCAGTGTCCCTCTGTCTCCTCGTATAACATTTACGGGATCATACGTGATACTGAATAACTTTACGCCGCCACTACACGATTATTTATAATTACAAACGCCAAAGCTTGTGATTTTATTTTGATTATTTATTAGGTGCTTCTTATCATTAGCTAATCTTTTTTATAGAAAGAGGGTGACAAACGAGCACACAGTCCACCTGATGGTAAGTGGATGCTGTGGCCCATAGACATGTACACTTAATTAAATTTCAGATGCATTGCCAGCCTTGAGGACTAAGATGGAATTCCTCATATTCAGTAAAAAGGTTCTCCGGTTCCCTACATTCATCATACGAAACACAGCAGCATTGAACTGCTATTTCACGCTGGTATGTCTGTTGTTTAAGACGGATCCTCTACCATTATCGACTTCAGTTTGTTATAATCCTAATGATTTGTTATACACATGGACGCGAATACTACTCATCCAATGAAACTAGTTTTACCGATTATATTGCGTTTGATTTTAGCTTTTTAATTCCCGACATTTCGGGTGCTTGGCAAGACACATTACGGGGATATCTGCTGTCTACAAACATGTTTAAGATCATCTTCGCCGTTACAACAGATTTGGTAAACCAGAATTCCTAGCAAAAGAATACCGATTCCTACCATAGATGATCTGCAAGGCTGATCCTAACTTCAATAGAGAAGGTGGTATAATTGAGGGATGGGTGCTACCATCTGCTTGGGATCCTATATTTAATCAAATTAAATATAACAAACCCATTTCATTTCATTAATTATTTATTATTAAACGCTGTAGCTATATTATGGTTGTAGCATGAATGGGTCGACTCGACCGGGGATGGGTCACGCTCTCACAGAATACCAGCGTAAAATAGCTGCAGTATGTATGTATGTATGCTGTGTTTCGTATGGCAAGCGTAGAGATCCGGAGACCCTTTTTTTACTGGAAACGAGGCATTCTATCGTAGTCCTCAGGGGTGACATTGTATCTGCATTTTGACTCTTAATCGAGGATAGATGTAGATGTCTATGGGCAACATCAACCACTTACCATCAGGTGGACCGTGTGCTCGTTTGTCACCCTAATTCTATAAGTAAAAGCATTTTACTGCAGGATTTCAAGATCCTAGAAATTAGCTCTGCGTAGATAAGACCAAATATTAATATTCAGATATCTAAAGCAGTCGCGGGCTAACTATGACATCGGGATGTTAAGCACCACTAGCCCCCCTTTGACTATAGGTGATATAAAGCAACTGAAACGTCGAGAATTATTATCCTTCGTCTCCAGGGCAGCCATGAGGTTTATTTGTGAGCTTAAAATTAGCAGAATGAAATCAATTGAACCAATAACGCACAGTGCGTTTGTTATTACTGCAAGGTTGTTGGGGGAAGCCCGGGCAAGACGCAAATTGAACAGTGCAAATAAAACCACAATCTAATAATCATAAGAACGCTTTGTACTTTAAATTTGTTATGTATTTAATATCTTTACTGACAAGCTGACAACCTAAATTAGCTGACGTTGTATTTAGAACAACATGGAATTAGTAACTCACTAGATGTATCATGTTTTTTTTTCCATTTTCAGTCAGAAAATTCCATAGATAGCTAGACTTACGTAAGGCCTCTCCAGTTGAAGTGAGGATTATCCTTAATAGTCGTGCTTGGTAGGCAGATGGACGACTGCAGTGCAAGACACTTCTAGCACCTTGTAACCTTTAGCAGCGCTAATGGTCCCCATGCCGAGCCCGAACCCATCGCTGATCTGAGTATTCTACATCTGCCGTAAATAAGATTTTGAATGATGAACCATACCGCTATATTTTCATCATCATCATCATTACAGCCCTTCACAAGTCCACTGCTGAACATAGGCCTCCCCCAAGTAATGTCACAAAGCACGGTCCTGAGCCACCTGCATCCATCGACTTCCTGCATATCTTATCAGGTCGTCACTCCATCTAGTGGTGGGTCGCCCTATACTACGCCTACCGGTACGAGGCTGCCACTCGAGAAGCTTTCCTCCCATCGGTTATCGGTTCTTCGAGCTATATGGCCGGCCTATTGCCACTTCAGCTTACTAATCCGTTGGGCTATGTCGGTCACTCTGGTTTTACTGCGGATATCCTCATTTCTGAGTCTATCACGCAGAGAAACTCCGAGCATAGCCCTCTCCATAGCTCGCTGAGCGACCTTGAGCATCTTCATACGGCCAGCAGTGAAAGACCACGTCTCAGATCCGTAAGTCATCACTGGCAACACGCACTGGTTGTACACTTTATGTTTCAGAGATTGAGGTATACATGACGAGAAAATGTGTCGTAATTTCCCGAACGCTGCCCAGCCGAGTTGAATCCGTCGATTGACCTCTCGGTCGAAGTTGGACTTACCTAGTCGGACTATTTGTCCCAGGTAAACGTATTCGTCAACGACTTCGAGCATAGTGCTCCCAACAACTACCGGCATAGGTGTGACACGGACATTAGACATGATCTCTGTTTTGTCCATGTTCATCTTAAGACCTATCCGTTGAGGTCATTGAGCATAGGTCCTTAGGTCCTCCAGCGATTCTGCCATAAGGACTATATCGTCAGCAAATCAAAGGTGAGTGATGTACTCGCCATCGATGTTAATACCGTATCCTTTCCAGTCCAGTAGCTTGAAAACGTCTTCCAATGCAGCGGTGAAGAGTTTCGGGGATATAACGTCACCCTGTCTTACACCTCTCTGCAGTTGGATAGGTTTCGAACTCTGGTTCTGTACTCGGATAGCCATCGTAGCCCTACTGTAAAAACACTTCAGCACTTTGATATACCGATAGTCAACTTGGCACCGCTGAAGGGACTGTAGCACCGCCCAAATTTCGACGGAATCAAAGGCTTTCTCATAGTCCTCATACGCCAGGCAGAGTGGCAGATTGTACTCTTCGGACGTCTGTACAATCTGCCGCAGGGCATGTTTGTGGTCTATGGTACCGAAGCCTTTTCGGAAACCAGCTTGTTCGGGAGGCTGGAAGTCGTCGAGTTTGCGTGCGAGACGATTCGTAATGACTCTCGAAAACAGCACGTAGACGCGGCTCAGAAGGGATATCGGTCTGTATTTCTTCAAGAGGGCGTTGTCACCTTTCTTGAAGAACAAGACCACCGCACTTCTGCTCCACGCCTCACGAGTAGTGCCACCGTGGAGGACGAAATTGAAGAGCTTCTGAATGACTTCAAGTACCGGTGTTCCACCTGCTTTCAGAAGCTCCGCTGTAATTCCATCCTCTTCTGAGGCCCTGCCGTTTTTAAGGTTCTGGAGAGCTATTATAATCTCGCTTAGACTGACAGCTTTGACACATGGTTCTTTCTGGCAAACAGATCCCTGGCAAAGACTTTGGAGCCCTGGTGCCGCTCGATCGCTTTTTCAATACGAGCAGTATTAAAGTTGCGTCAGTCTCGCCGCATACATTTTTAGATCTGTCTGTTTATTATGCTTTTAAATCTGTTGGCGATTGCAGTCTCATCTCCCGTCTAACAACCATAAGATTAAAGAGAGTGATTGGAGCGTTTTTGTTTTCTTCTGCGGCGGGACTTGCGGAACTTAGCTCCGACCGCATGGACAGTTTCCACGATCTTATCATTCATATCGTCCACTGCATTGCAATCTTCTAGGCACTGAAAGCGGTTACATAACTCGAGCTGAAAGGTTGCGGGATTCTGGATCAGAGCACGAGGGGGACGGAGCGTTGACTTCATTAGACGAGACCTCTCCAACTTAACGTTTAGGTTCAGTGTGCCTCTAGCCATTGGGTGATCGCTGCCAGTTTCCACCCTTGCGATCACTGAGACATCACTGAATGTCTGGTCGTCATAATGTAGTCAATCTCGTTTTTTGTCGAACTGTCGGGGTTCGACCAGGTCCACTTTCTGTGGGGCCGCTTCTGCAAGAAAGAGCTCCTCATAAAAAGTCCCTCTTTCTCCAAGAAGTCGGCCAGCTGCTGGCCCCTTAGGTTCCGTTGTCCTATCCCAAATTTCCCTACCTTCAGCTTACCGTTCTTTCTTGTGCCCAGTTCTGCGTTGAAGTCTCCCATCAACACCGTGTAGTGGGTTTTGGAGGAATGCATGGCTCTGGAAATATCCTCATACATTTCCTCCACCTCCTCATCGGGATGTTTTGACGTTGGCGCGTAAACCTGTATGACCTTCAGCGAATACCGTTTGGTGATTCTGAGTTTAAGGTACGCAACCCTCGTCGATACACTCCCAATCTTTACAACGTTGTTAACTAGAGACTTGTTGACGATAAATCCTAACACTAACTACTCTAACTAAAATCCTAACACTAACTACACTAACACCTCCTTGGGATAGATGGTCGCCCTCCCGGTGATAGAACAAGTTGGCGGATTCGAGAATCACCGTGTCCTCCCCCTCTCTTCGGACCTCGGATAATCCTATAATATTCCAGCGCAACTTGTCTATCTCTTCTTCCAGCTCCAGGATCCTCTCGTCAGTCCTCATGGTACGTGCGTTAAATGTTGCCAGGTCGAGTCGTCGTAGATGGCAACCGAACCTCCACCGGAGATTCTTAGCACCCCCTGCCCCGCCGTTACCATGGTCACCACCGTAGCCAGGAATAGCGGGGCCGCCGGGGACTGGGGGCCGTCTATTTGTGTAACTCTTCATGGGGGGTATATTGCCATAGTTGCCACGCTTGGCGAGCGGGTTGGCAACTGCAGTTTTTTTTGTACAGCTGCTGTTATCGGGAAGATGCTGCTGCCCATCTCCTGCCTGTTTCCCTCTGTCGCCTTTAACGACACCCACGGGAAGATATGGGATAGTGGGTGGATATTCTTAACCGCCACTACACAGCTCTGTACACGCTATATTTTGGCAGCAATAAAAAATCTGGTGGTACGTGTATGTGTGCCTTAGTTGCTACGGTAGGAAAGCAACAGATTATGGTGATAAATGACAACCACAGATTTTTTATTATAACTGTTAGTAGGAAGAACCTCATATTCAAAAAGAGGGCATGTAGGTTGGTGAGAGTAACTATCGAGCGGTGTAATTGGGGGATGAAGCTGCATCTGATGAATTTGAAAATATGTTATTTATTATATTAGTTGTGAAAAAATAATTTATGTATTAGATAGATATTTGTATGTCCACATTATGACAAAACATGCTGGACTTAAATAATTTATCAACCTGTAAAGTACCATCTTTTCTGCAAATAAATTATGATTATGATTATGAAATACTAATAACAATAAAATATTTTATCAAAAAATTGCTAATATTCATTATGCTCGTCAATTTTAAAAAAAATTATATTTTTGTAGGTGTGAGTGTGTAGCCGAGACAACATCAATATAATTTAGTAATAGGAATAGTATACAAAGAATAGTAGTCATTAAAGTCCTAGTACTAACAACAAATCTCTAAGTGACACATTCCTTACTAGAACTCTATTAATTGTTGAAGCTATTAATTAAGTTCAGTACGCTTAGAGATAGGTTAACTATGTCCATATAATTTAACTCGATGTTTATTAACATCCCGAGAATAGATTAATTGTTATTTACTGGTGTTGAAAACTATACCTATGAATCGAGATCTGTCGCTACATTAATACCTGCTTCTGATTTTATCGCATAAGTGGGATTAAATTCTGTCACGTAGCACCTAGCGTGCGTACGGGCGTGCTTGCGTAAATAATAATAGAAATAAAATATATATAAAATATATGTAATATAAATAAAATATATTCATGATGTAAAAGTACTCCATCACGTTGTTTTTCCTGATGTTTGTTCTTCAGTTATTCGCATAGTTTTTGATTAATAATATGTGATAATCTCCGGTTGTTGTCTCTTCTTTACTTAGATAGTCGATCTTTGTATAACTTCCGCATCCCATTGGTGTTTCGTCTCCGGGCCAGAATTGTGTACCTACGTTTCATCTACGGCTACAAAACCAGCGCAAAAAGAATCTGGCTCCTGTTTAATTATTGCTATATGTAGCTTTGAAGTATTAATTCGTGTTTTCTTTTGGGCGTCTGTTAACATAAAAAGAACCCAGCGCACGGTCACCTTTTTAATTTTAAGGTATGAGTTATAATAAACTGAAATGTCCCAAACGAAAGCTTTAGAATCTCACGTATATAATATAACAGATGGTTATACGTCGATCTATCGTAACCTTAACAATTTGCCGTTATTGGCCACCCGGATAGAGTTTTGTCATTACAGGCGGTTCTGCCGCATTTAAATTCAGCGCACCATTATGCCACTGTAAAACAAGACGGAGCATTGTCTGCCAAAATAGACTACAGTTCTTCAAAAACACTATAAAAAAATTCAGGCAGAAATATTCAAATAACTGCACGAAGTTCTAGTTTCCCTATTTTGCATACGGATTAAGCTACCGTCTAGTGTAAAGTTTGAAAAAAAGGGTATAGTTTTTAAATTCATTTTAGTCCTCAGAGGTGACAAAGCATCTTTAGTCTTCGTTGTTTAAAGTTGGTTGCAAGTGTTAACGGATTGCAGAAGCCACTTACCATCAGGTGGACTGCAAGTTCGTTTGTCACTTTAGCTTAAATAAACAAAAATAAATAATTTAATTATAATTTTAAAAATACCATTGATCCTACTGCCCGTTGCCGATCTGGGTACAGAACTGTTACCGTCATAGCATGTTATAGTACACTGCTGAACATAGGCCTCCCCATAGATTGCCACATAGAGGGAACATTTGCTACAGTTGCCACGCTTGGCAAGCGGGTTGGCAACTGCGGTTTTCAATTTTAGTCCTTATAAAGAAGACGTTGCTGTCCATCTCCTGATGTTTTACCCTCTGTTGCCTCTTACGACACATACGGGATATGGGGTATGGGCTAGTGGATATTCTTACAGCGCCGCTACAGGGGTACAGTCCAGCTGCCTCAAATTATAGTTATACCGCCATCTATATACAGCCATAAGCAGCTTATTACAATTGTTAGCATACTTTAATAATTTATATTGTTGCAACTAACATTGTGGGTAATTAATTATTCTCATGCTATAAGTCTGCGGGTACATTAATGTTTTAGATTATGTCTAGTTATTTATTTTTGCTTATATTTATTACTAGAATGTAAAACTGTTTAAGATGTGTAAAAAATAAGAAATATAAATAATGTTTTATAATGTAAAAACTTACGGCTTAATATCCAATTTTATTAAAAACTTGTAACGGAAACCACACAAGCAACGCCATCTGTAGTCTAACACGCTTAAATTACAAGCCTATAAAAGACAGGCGTTGTCGGTTTTAGCGGCAGCTATGAGCGGCAGTCTTACTAAAACTGTTGAGTGGAGAATACGTGTACGGGAAGATAAATTGTGAGTATTAATAATAATTATTATTTTTATACCTTGTTATTCTGTGTGTCTAAAATGTACATTGTTATTATTATGAATGCTTACTGGCGTTAATGGTATTCCTGTTAACAACTCAAGGGAAGGCTCAAATATTATTATTCGTTACCGACAGGGTATTGCAGTAGGTAATCATTAACTTACTAAATACTAACACAATTCTTTTACCCGTATGTTGAAAACAGAATTAATATTTAATTGTTGATATATTCACTGTAGGTTGATATAATTTATGCAAATATACCAAGCCTTTGATTATATACCTGTATATAATCAACTACACCAGGTGTAGTAGCTTCCCTAAAAAGAAAATTCGTGTAATCGGTGGGATCGTCGTGTATTTGGTGGGAATTCGTTTCAAAATTGTAACAGACTGTAACTCCTTGCGATCCACATTTTTAAAACGGGATATGCTGCCACGTATTGTTGCCCAGTGTCAACTGAAATGCAAGAGTTCTATTTTTCTATTGAACACATATCAAATATTCTTCGACCAAATATTCTTTTACATAAAAAGTAAATATAATACAAAAGCATAAAAACAATTTTACAGCAATCAAGAAATTAAAGAGGGTGGAAGTAAAATAATTATTTAAGTACTAATCCGATAAATGGCTCAACAATATTAGGTCTAAATGATTACTTTTATGGTACAAGAGCAAACCAGGAGAGATAAAATAAATATGTCACACACTTATATTAATATTCAGATGTTACAGTAACGTTTACAAGATTTCTTCTATATTCGACCTAAAAGTAATTAGAACGTAGTGAGTAGTTCAAATCAGTCAATATTGCATTTTATATAAAGAAACAAAATAAAATATGTACAAAATACATTTTATTTTCATGATTTGTCAATCCTAACCATTATGACAAGTTTAGACTTAGTGTTAAATTAATAGGTAGATGCCAGTGTGTAGTATATGAGTGTGTGTTGTTATTTTGCTAAAACAGTTTGCATTTTTAACATCTATATTTAATAAATTTTCGGTTTCCTCATAAGCTTGAGACCCGAAAAACTTAAGAGCTTGCTTACATTTAAAACGCGTTAGTGTATATATCGTTATAATATTGCTAATGTTTTTATAAGGATAAGGTCCCAAAAAGTTTATTTGACTTTGAGCATAGAATAAGTAAAATTTTTCTGGTAGTGTAATTAGATCTTTTCTTCTTAGTTTTTGAAATAAATTTAAGTTACAGTTATTGTTCTTATGTGTTTTAAGTACTGATTTTAAAATAAATAGCTGTCGGACTGTAAGCGCATTTACTTTACATAACAATTATTTAGATAAAGTGCAGAGGGCTATAAGTGGGTAAAAAATCTATGTAACCTTTTGCCTTGACTGTACATATTCTAAATTGTCCGGTGGTAAGAAACCTTGAGTTTTTACATAGCAATTAAAACAATCCCTTTGACACAATCCATGTCGATCGTGTTAAACCGTTCGTAATTGTGTGTTCGTTGTGCGTTTGTAGTTGTGTACAGGTTTCACGCATATTTTAGTTTTGATAGATTCACCTACTCGATATATTTACCAAATCTAGTACAACCCTAAAGAAAGAAACTGTAAAATAGATTAGAAACCTTGCATGTTTTGAAACAGCTAAATTTGTTTATTTTAGTTGTTTTCATAGCATAATTTCATAATGAAAATCTTTATATTTGGTTAATCAACTGACAGTTTTTTTTGCAAAAGATAGCCATAAGAGCAAATTAAAACAAGATCCAAAGAAATCACTTAGAGAACTTATTAAATATACAGTATAGAGCAGACATTGGGAACATTTGCATACAAAACCCGTGAGCTCGCGCGTGTTTTACGCCCTCTAGAAAAACATAGGAATACTACGCTGAATATTTATTTGGAAAACATTTTAGCTATTCCCCATTAGGTGATTCTACTCAATATAAGGTGAAAATACGTTTTAGGCACGTTATCAACAACAGAAGGCGCTTAATACAATATTTTCCTTTCCAGAAAAAAAAACTAAGTTTAAAGGTCCTTATGGAGTCGTTAAGGTTTTCAATCATAACCGGTATTAAGTCGAAAATACCGCAAATAGATTATAAACATCAAGGCACATCTATACAATGCCGGTTGGATCTAATGACTAGTTGGAATTGAGGGTATATCGAGAAACCTTCCCACTCGTTTGTGCAGTATAAAGTTCAGTGTATGTGCAGAGCGCCCTCCTTTCTGCCAAGGAGGGTCGCGTCCGTATACGGCTTAGAGATCTCTCGTCAGATCGGTAAGCCAATCCATAAAGGCGGTGTTTAGTGGGTAAAAGTCTCCACATAACCACGCAGCCGGCTGCGTGGTATGCTATGAGCATTCACCGCTTCCCTCCCCCGCTTTCCGCAGGGTTGCCCATATTTGCTTCGGGCGCAAAAAAAAGAGCGCAGGAGATTTCGTTTGAGTCGTTTCGAGTGAAGTCATTCCACACGTGCTAAGGTAGTCGTTGTTCCGTCCATTGTGGTGATTCTTATGGTGTTGCTGAGAGGCTGTGCTGTGTTACGTTGAGATGGGTAAGGTTGCTGTTGGTTTGCATAATTTGGTGTTATCATATTCTTCTTGTTTGGTGTTATGTGTTCTTCTTTTCGCCCACATATAATCTTCGAATAGTGTAAGGGCTGTTACGTTTGTGAAAGACTATGATACGCTTCGCGTTGATGATACCTTTGGTTTTTTTTATGTAACATAACGTAATGAAATTTGCTGTTATGATTAAAATATAGAGAAAAAGTTTAAGGTGAAATCTTTTACCCAAACGTTGAATCTTTTTGTTCGATTTATATCAAAAGTACCCGCAAGTACTTTTGTATTTTTAATGTACCCAAATATGTTAACAAATGTTGAAAATACAGTGGAAATTTAAGTTGCTCGAGTTATGTTATTATTTGATAGTTCATGCGAAATATGATTTACTTGGAGTACATTTTAAAGTACGAAATGTTAAGCGATATACCAAAAAAAAAAGGTTTAACTTTAATGTGCTATAAATTAAAAGTGTCAGATATGAGCGTATTTCAAGTTCGTAAATTTCTTATAAGTAAGTAAATTTCTTATCTCACTGTATTATACGTTTCACGTTCAAAGGATTAATAGTATCGAAGGGGCTCAAGATGCCCAGATCCATTTAAAGTCATGGTGTTAAAGCTGGAGAGGAGGGCCTGGTGCGCTCCGTCCATGTTACATGCAGTAGTCGGTAATTGTTTTAAGAGATTCGAACGCCTATTACATACACGTTATACGTTAAGTCGAGAGGCGGCTGGATGAAGGGGCCCTGCATGCCCGGTCCGCGCTGCGTATTACTTGAGTGGTTGCACGCTCGGTCCACGTTGCATATTGTCTGAGGTGGCTGGATGAAGGGGCCTCGCATGCCCGATCCACGCCGCATATAGCGTGATGCGGTTGGAAGAAGGGGCCAAGCACGCCCAGTCTACGCTGCGTATTGCTTGAGGAATCTGGACAAAAGGTCTTTATACGCCCGGTACGAGAAATACGATTTCCGGTATGTTGAGGAAAGGGTTACGGACACTCATCCACAGTTCAATTGACTTCTGACAAGTTAAAAAAAAATGTACACCCTGCTCACGCCTTTAGTATTAGACAACTAAAATAGAGCTCAACATGCCTAGTGCACACTTTCAGTAGTAATACTGATTGAAAGAGTCTTCTTAGCCCGGATCAGTCTACTACGATCCATCTAAATGAAGTCGAGCATGGTCGAGTATTGTAATATTTAACAAGTGTCAATTTCTGTTGCAGGCGGTGACAACTGTTAAACCGTATGCTGACGACTTACTGTTATCCACAAGATGTGTGATAGTCTGCGTTTAGAGGAGGGCGTGGTACTGTACCGCTCGATATTTAGTGGAAGTGTGCTGTCAACGTGGGAAACGCCGCAGACAGATTATTTGATGCTGCTACCGGCCGGCGTTTGGTACATGGGAGAGACTGAATTTGTCTTAAATATTGTTATGATTGGTAAGGTTTCCTTTGAATCGATTAATGTGTAGCTGTTCGAAGGGACAATGTCGTCAGGGCTAAGCACTAGTGGAGGGTTGAAGGGACACATCCGTTCGGTTCAGTCGGGTTAGTCGAACAGAGTGTAGATAACAGTATAGTCCGGGCCAGACCCAAGTGTTTGGTCGTAGGGACATTTTGCGTGTTTATAAGATGACTTGAGAGAAAGGTTCCATCCGGTCCATGCGAGGTCGAAGGGACAAAGGCCTTCGATGATTGTACGATTGAGAATGTTAGTACATCTACAATAGCATGTTTTGTTATAGCGTATAACTACTATCGACGCCTATAGTTTAGTTTAGTTTACGACGAGCTGTTTTCCACGACTCCTCATCTAAGCGCGTATTTTGCATGTGGGCAGGAATAATGTGATTATTCGAGCCCTGATGTTTCCCCGAAGAAGTTGAACAGTCCTTTGATGTTGCAATATGTTTGACCTCTGAACATGTCAGCAACTCGTGAGCCACCGTTTCTTCCTCTCCCATGCATGCCCTACACAGGGGGTTATCAGCAACACCTATGGTAAACAAATATTTGTTAAAAGAGCCATGTCCTTTGATAGCACTTGTTACTCTCCTGATCTGTGGCTTGTTCAGTCTCATTAGAACCTTGGTTAGACGACTGTTTATTTCAGGCAGGGCCTCCCCTAGCTTGTCTACAGTCAACTAAATTCTATTCAAAGCTGAGCGTGTAAATTATTGAAGTATCAACGTATCAGTGAACGAACGTAGCCGAAGGGGATTGGTATTATAGGTTTCGGCCCTATAGTGGCCAGGGCCGATCCCCTTCTGGCCAGTTCATCTGCTACATCGTTGCCTCTAGATCCACTGTGTTCCTTGATCCATTGCAGAGTCACATTGTTGTGCTTACATACCTCATTCAATCGTTGATGACTTTCATATATCAGTACCAATTCCCCCAAGGAATGCCGCAAATCACGTAACTGAGCCACCTGCATCTATTGACTTCCTGCATCCGTGTCCTCTTGCATCTAAACTAATTCATTTTTAACATTTTTTATTTAATGCAATTTTGCGACGTAACGCCTAATTCTATTAATTATCTTTATCGCATGAATTAAATTTTTATAATCACATATATTGCGACGTTGGAATATCTACTATCCCTTACTCATCAGGGAAACTAAATCAGGATATTGTCCATCTCCATCTTCAGCATCAACATCATCCTCCTGATAACAACTCGCCTGCTAAGCGTGAAAATTATGACAAAATATCTTTATAAGGTAATTTATTACGGAGGTCTATGTTCGACATTGGACTTCTGATCCTGATGATGATCGCTGACTGGCGTGGACAGATTGATAGCATTTGTTGTATTTTCCATAAAATGAATAGTGAAATGACGGCGTCAAGGCCATGTCTTCGAAAATGACGATTAAAGAGTGAGAATCAGAAAAAAATATTTTATTTCTCTCCGGGTTTTTACGTGGTAGAGCCACGTAGCAACTTTATTATGGCTGTAGCACGACTCTGTTGACTCGACCGGGGTTAGGACCACGTTGTCACAGAATATAAGGTTAATACTGCTGTGTTTCGTATGGTGAGTGTATATAACCGAATACCCTTTTTACTGGAAATGAGGCCTTCCACCTTAGACCTCAGCGGTGATAACATCTCTGCATTTTGATTCTTGATCGGGAAAGTGCAGATGTCTATGAGCCACAGTATCCACTTATCATCATATCGTCTGTCGTTCGATTGTAGCCCTTATTCAATAAAAAAAGTATTCTTGTGCGCATATTTCTCATAATATTTATAATGGCGGAATTAACTCGTCTATATTAAGACTGTCTCATCCAGTAAAGCTAATTCCATTTGCCACAGAGTATTGAATAAACAATAATTTAAATATTATCTGTGTTGACACGGGTCTAGAGCGACGTATTACCGGGACCCACACGACTGGATCACGACGTCGCGTTGCTGACAACTGAACGTTTCAGGTAAATTGTGGGGACTATTTGCGTGAGTATTGTATATTTGTTTTTAGCGAATTAATTACTTCGGCCTTAGACTTTTTTATGGAAGGGGAGGCAAATGAGTAGGCAACTCACATGATGGTAAGTGACTACCATCGCCCATAACCCATGCCCATAATTTGAGGAAGAAACGACCATTTCATGTCGTATTAGGGGTCTTCTAAACTGTTCTACGGGTACCTGTCTTCACTTGTACATTACAAAAGAATTGAGACTAATGCTTTGAAAAACAAAGAAGCTAGTCAGCCAGCCAGAACAACGTGGCGTCGTGGGTGGTCATCACGAAGCTGTGCTACATCTTGCGGGGACCAGGTCACGAGATTTAAGTATGTCGGAGCCAGCCCTACCGTACCAGTTGCTAGCATCGAGGCCACGAGTCTACGACCTGCCGGGATACCGTTACTAAGGTGATGTATACTTTAAAATACTTTGATATTCAGCAAGACTGTGTTAATAAAATTATTTGTTTTTTTTTAATTCGATTGTAAGATAAGCGCTTATATCAATACCGTCAGTAAAGTGAATATTTTGACTAGTGAGAAAGCTAGATCTACCTTTAATTCCATCTAATTTTTCTATTGAAAGGATTATTAAGTAGCTGTATATTTTCTCTTGATACCGTTATCTACCGTACCAGAAGTGACGCGTTGTTGTACAGCTAATGTTGATATGATTATAGGTCAGCCATCAGTAGGTAATTGGCAGTCAAGATAACATCACTTTGATCACTAGTTCCACTAGCACCACCCTGGTCAGAATTTATTTATATAATATTGACTTCCACCATACATATGAAGTACGGTTATTACAAAACGTAGCTATTCTTTCTTGTTATAAAATGCCTGTTAATATTTTCATTAAAATAACAAGTGTGTGGACTTAACATATAATACCCTACTTGCTTACAATTCGAAGGATATATGTATCGATACGGGGCGCTTTATAAACGTCTGTGACTTAGGCGGAGATTTATTATAAGAAAGATAAAATGAATGTCTTATGTACTGATACAAATATAATAAAAGTATAGCGCCATTTTAGAAAAAAAAATTAGTTTCGTGGAGCTAGATTTGGGCGAAATAAATAGCGAACGAGATACTTGATTAGGTTAAGGCCCTTAGCAATCTACAATCGTACTGCGAAAACAGAGATGCATACAGATGCAATTAAATTGCAATCGAATTCAGTGGTATTCCAATGTAGTTTCAATCAGTTAATACGTTAAAACCGGTAGCATATTTCATTAGGGTCGCCAGCGGCGAAGAGCGATTCTACCAAAGCTATGAGTTAGAAACGCTTGTTATGGTATAGTCACTCAAAAGGTTCGCATTTACCTTGTGGGTGCCTATGTCTGTTAAAGTAATCACTGATTGTTCAGCCATTCGTACCGCTTTAACAAAAAATGAATCTTGTGCCGCGTATTGCAAGATGATGGCTTACTGTTCAAGATTATGAGGTAGAAATAGGATATAGATTAGGCCAAAAGAAGCGACGTGCAAATCCGTTACGTCTCAATCCTGTGAGTCAATTTATTAGATGTTACCGTAATAAGAGCGTAAAATAGCAGATTTTAATGCTGCTGTATCTCGTATGGTGAGTGTAGATAACCGAAGACTCAGGGGTGACAACGCACCTGCATTTTGATTCTTATTCGAGGTTTAATATAGATTTCTATGAGCCACAGCACCCAGTTGTGTCATCCTTACTCTATAAAAGAATATTAAGATAACAGATGAGACATATTTGGTACTTTCTGTTTAACTTCAGGATGATGGCATCCATCAAATCATTAATCAACTGCGAGGGGGTACCACTAATAAATATATACATAAAATAGAAGTCTGGCAGGTGCGAGTTTTGTTATTACAAATATAATGTTTTACAAAAGTATCACGGTGAGTTGAAAAATTATTAAAGTCTGCTTGCTGGTTTCCAAAGATGATTACATATTGCGTTTATGGTAAATCAGGTTATGGACAGCGTGAAGTGAAATAAAAAACAAAAGCTACCTATGCTCACCTTATACGTTGGCCAAGTGGGCCATTTCCAAAAAATATACAGATAAACACCTATAATATACTTATAATAATAGACTCAATTACGAAGTTTATTTTTGTTCGTTGCGGGAAAAGTGTTCGTTCAAGAGGAACTGTAAAAGAACTCGCATATATAATTTTAGTATTTGGCAAACCTGGTAGAAATATAATGAGTAAGTGAGTGTTTATGTTATGTTTACTACGTAGCAGTATCAGTAAATTGATAGAGGATTTAATTGAATTGTTAGAAAGTTAAGAAAGTTAAGCATATGGGCTACAAACTTGCAACGAAGTGCTTTAAATCTTGCAATTACGTTTCCATTTAACCTATGACTTAAAAAAAAAGATGAGATTTGAGTTGTATTTAGTTTCAGTTCCTAATTGGGTTGAATGGTTTATGCATATTTTCTATAAAGTTGTTTTGCAGTAATTACATTGTGGAAAAAATCAATCAAGTCTAACTACTATTACATTCACTTTCACAGTTCACTCCTCTTATTAGTTATTGCAGCTCACTATTACTCTCGCTATTGCCTGGAGAGCTGGCAGCAGCAGTTGCAATATATTAATTAATCTCCTTAGTCTATGTTAATTAATTTTTGATTTTTACCTGTTTTATGATACTATGCTGTACTGGAGAGAGTATAATAATTCAAATTTCAGTTCCGTGTATTATCTATTTTTGCCAAAGGGCTTAATGACCTCTCGGTAAAGAGAAATTATTGTTCCGTGTTGATAACTATATTAATAAATACGGCAACTTCGTCTTGATGATCGCAAGAAAGCTATGTGCACTTCTTACTATATACTTTTACCATATAACAATTGCATACACACACATTACTCTAAGCAGTAATTAATCAATTTTTTATTTTACTTAATTTATCCTATAAGATAACCTTCGTTTAAGCAAAGAATAAGTTAGTTGCAACGTCATAATTTTTTAGAACTACGTGCATATATTGAAGTAGTTATATAACAGAGATATGTGCATTAATAAGCTATTTCACAACTGAATTTTTATTCTGAATTAAGAATAGATATAGATGTCTATGGGACTAGGCATCCATTTACTATCAGTTGGATTGTCTTTATTTGAGTAATATTTGCCGTAGTTTTCACATTTTTATTGTTAGGAATACGCTGCTGCCCATCTCCTTATTCCATAAAAAAGTTTTACTCTGCATTTCAGATTTAGAGATACTGAGAGACGCAATACTCCTAGACACAAAAACAAAGCATTTGTATGTTGTGTTTATTTATTCTGAGATTCCAATATCGGACCCCAGTAGAAGTAACATCCTCTGCATACAAAATTGATTAGCATAATATAATGAAAAATATAAAAAATCACTACTTTTCAAAGTACTAAAGACATTTCGAAGGGGGAATAGTGCTCAGGCAAATTAATGGGACTGTACGCCTCGAAGCACAAGGACTCTTCACTAATTTCAAAATGTACAGTGAAACATGGAGCGCGATCCGCCGAGCTGATGATACTTAGACAAGCGCAAAATTTAAAGAATATTTATCTGAGATATATAAAAAATATATACGCCAAATTTATTCTACAATAAAAAGATACATGTTAAGTTATCAACTACGATTTAATTGTTCGGATTAAATCCAGCCGTCCAATTTCACGACACACATCATGACAAAACTTACTTCGTCTTCAAGAAACGGGCTTACTCTTTTCAATAGCCAACTGCAATGGGCCGGTGCTGGGCTCCTTATATAATATAAGGCGTAGTTGGGTGGCTAGCGGTGGTTAGCCACAGTTGGTTAATTTATAAAATATCGAGGTTATCTGGTTATGTGTGCATTCAATAATTTACAAATATACAACATTTAATAATTACACAACGCTGCACAAAGTCTCAAAGTTGGTTTGTATGCGTTTGATAAAGGCTTGGTAAAGAACCCACATTTTATAAATATTTGTGCATATACATAAATTCAATTGAAGTTTATGTCTGTAATATCGAAGTAACTGCCTTGTATCGAGCTCAGGCTGTTATTATTTTATAGAATAGGCGTGACCAACTAGGACACAGTCCACCTGATTGTGAATATGGATGCTGTGGCATGAATCTACATTTATCCTTAAAAATCAAAATCCAGATGCGTTGTCACGGGACTGAGATGGAACGCCTCGATTCCGGTAAAAAAAGTTCTCCCGTTCTCTACACTCACCATACGAAACACAGCAGCATTGAGCTCCTATTTAATTCTGGTGATCTGTGAGAGCGTAGTCCTACCCCGGTAGAGCCGACCCTTAAACACTACAACTATAATAATAATAATAATATATACTATAACTACAATATAGCTGCAGCGTGGCTCTTCCACGTATAGATATTTGTATACGAAAACATTAATTAGTTGTAAAATGTTCGTGTGTCTATATGTCTGTCCGTCCGAGCTGATCTTCGGAATGGCTTAACTGATTGTAAGGCAACATGGCGAACGGATAAAGAGCAGTGCCACGAGTTATCGAGGCTATATTTTATCCGAGGCAGTGATTAAAAATAAATATAACGTCAAATTAATAAATCCCACATAGTGAATCGCTCGTCTCGTATGTTATCATGTCTTGTATATGAAAATTCTCAGTATTTTATTCCATTCACTTATTCGTACAATACAGCCTCTCAAAATTCCACTTCTGAATACTGGCCTATCCCATTGACTACTAATGGGGGTTTTTTTATAGAAGGAAGAGGCAGATGAGCTTGTGCATAATGGTAAATGTTGACTGCCGTCCGTGAACAACTGCACCGGGGGAAATCGATGGAGCGTTGCCGATTAAAAAAAAGGAGTAAGCGTTTCCCTAAATGGAGCAAGTATTTTGTCATAGTTGCCTACTTGTGAGGCCAATCTGCAATCGCAGTTTTTTATTAACTTCCCAGTGGGAAGTTATAGTAATGGATACGATTTTGCAAATTGGAAATTTTTACATATCTCAACGTTTCAAGAGACCAGAGTCGAATAGTATTGCGTTTAAGAGGATGTCCTTGTGTGCACATGTACGTATGTATGTATGTATGTTCAGATTCAATTTTCGCCTCGTGTATCTCGAGAATAAAGGGTGAAATTGACATGGGACCAATTTCATTTAATTCATAATTATGTAACTTAGACATCATTAAATTTTGAGCAAAATCGGTCAAGTCGTTTTTGTCCCGAATGAAAAATTTTATAAAATATTATCAAATTATTAAAAATATTACAAATCATGATATTTTTTTATTCTCTCCACTGAGAAGTTAGTCGTTTGGACCTTTCGGGTCGCACCCAGACCGCTTTTATAATATTTAGTTGTAATCAGGAAAATGTCGCTGCTCATCTGTTATTTCAGTACCCCTCTGTCACTTCTCACGACGCCTACGGGATAATATTAATGGGTTAGTAATGTTGATTGCCGTGCACAAGTTCCAAACAAAGGTGCTGACTGTATGCCTTAGTAGTTAGAATACAAGCCTACACAAGAACCGATTTTTTCTGAATAACAGTTAATTCTTTTAACGAGATACATGTATTAATAGTTTATATTACAAGCTATTTTCAGCAAATTATGATTATATTTTCTAAAAGAATGAACCTCTTTCAGCGGTTTGTAAGGAATTCAACTAGTATTTTATTTTAGGAAAAAAAAATTT
Organism: Parnassius smintheus behrii; assembly: GCA_036936625.1. Lineage (NCBI taxonomy): Eukaryota > Metazoa > Arthropoda > Insecta > Lepidoptera > Papilionidae > Parnassius > Parnassius smintheus. The sequence goes on from JAUPFT010000031.1 coordinate 4,572,538, forward strand.
TTATAGAAGAACGAGCATACGGCTCACCTGATGTTAAGTGACTACCACCGCCCATGATCAACCGCAACACCAGGGGAATTGCAGGTGCGTTGCCGGCCCTTTAGAAAGGAGTAAGCTCTTTTCTTGAAGGTCCCCAGGTCATATCGGTCCGGAAAAAACGCCGGTGGTAAACTATTCCACAGAGAGGTTGTACGCAGAAGAAAACTCCTTTTGAAACGTACAGTGGTGGACCGCCAAGCATCCAGATGGTGTTGATGGTATCGGGACATTTGCCGCGTAGCGCGTTCACGAAATTTGTGGGCTGGGATTAATCCGAACAATTAATCAGAGCACTCTCCATGGTATATGCGAAAGAAAATGCAAAGAGATGCAACATCTCTTCGCAGCGCCAGTGAATCGAGCCGATCGGAAAGCATTCGGTCGTCGACGATTCGAGCCGCTCTGCGCTGGGTGCGGTCAAGTGGAAGGAGCTGGCACTGGGGAGCCCCAGCCCAGAGATGGGAACAGTATTCCATGTGCGGCCGAACCTGCGCCTTGTAAAGTTGCAGGCGGTGTGCCGGCATGAAATACTGTCCCGCTCTGCTGAGCACGCCAAGCTTTTTAGAGGCCAATTTGGCCTTCTCTTCCAAGTGACCACGAAACAGCATGTCACTCGAAATGTCGACGCCGAGGATTCTGATACTGGCTGAGGCAACAAGGGGAGTGCCTTGAAACTGAGGAGATACGATAAGGGGGTTCTTTTTAGCGGTTAACGCGTAAACTTGTGTCTTCTGGGGGTTAAACTGGACTAGATTTAGTGGCCGCCAATCCGAGACTCTGTTCAGCAAAGACTCGACTTCAGACACAAGTTTGTCCCGTAACTCGGAGACGTTTTCCCGAGAAATATTGGCTCGGCCTGTGTAAAGGGTCATTCACCAGTGCTGTCATCTGCATAGCAATGAATTTTACGGGTTTGCAACATATCATTGATATGCAGAAGAAACAGCGTTGGCGATAGCACGCAGCCTTGTGGAACACCAGCGTTAATAGGCTTGCAATCGGAGCTCGCACCGTCTACCACGACCTTGATGCTCCGATCTGCAAGAAAGCTGGTGATCCAATCGCACAATTTCTCGGGAAGCCCATAGGAAGAGAGCTTCGAAAGAAGCGCTTTGTGCCAAACCCGATCGAATGCCTTCGCAATGCCCAAGCTTCTTTCTTTCCAAAAATATCTTACATGCACTACGTGTACTGTAATACGGCTAGTAATGGAAATCGAAACATTTTTTTATATGAAGGAACCCGATCGGTAAAACTTAATAAGCACAACACTTTAAATGGATTATTATATACAGGTAATATTTCTTACTTATCCTTCCTACCGACTTCAAGTTTAGTTTCATAATACAGCAGTTTTAACAAGCCTTAATGTAGTTTCTCTGCCAACTTGTTAACCCTATCGCTGTGCTAGAAAACAAATTGAATGCGAACGTTTTCGTTGCACAGCCAACTATGTTTAAAAAAATATAGGTACAGATTGTATACGGGCTGTAAGAATATCCACTAAATCGTCCCATTGGTGTCTTAAGAAGTGACAGAGAGAAACAAACCAGGAGATGTGCAGCAGCATCTTGCTAATAACGACTAAAATTAAAATTAAACTGTGGTATCCCAGCCCACCCAGCCTGCCAAGCGTACTTACTATAACAAAATCCAAGCAATCGACCTGGTAAGACATGCATGAAGTCGATGGATGCAGGTGATTCAGGACCGTGCTTTAGGCATTCCTTGGGAGGGGCCTATGTTCAGCAGAGGACTTGTGAAGAGCTATAATGATGATTATGATGGTAAACCCCGTGGTCATCCAAAAACTTTGGTTGACAATGATGAATTAAAAGTGATTTTGGAAGTTCAATCTACGGCTGTATTATTAGCAGCTTTCAACGTTTGCATCAAAACTACAAACAAACCAACATTGTTCCATTTGAGTCAAACTGGTAAGATAATAAAGCTTGACAAATGGCTACCCCACAAACCCAATGGTCGCCCTCACAAAGTACGCGTCGAGATGTCCCTTGCACTGCTAAGCAGACACACAAACGAAGGAATTTTGAACCGCATTGTTACCTGCGATGAAAATGGATTCTCTTTGACAATCTCAAGCGCAATCGCAATCTGCAAGTTGGTTAGATCCTGGTTCAGCACCTAAACAATGCCCTAAACGAACTTACCCCTATTAAAGTGATGTGTGAAATAGTGAGCTGTTTGGTGTTCTGGCGCAGGTGTATTCACATCGCAACTTCTTACCAAACGGGATAATCATTACTGCAGATGTGTACTGTAAAGAACAGAACACAATGATGGAAAAGCTCACACGTCTCCAACCAGCTCTAGTCAATCGCTCGTTCTCGCTGCTCCCGCACGACAACGCGCGACCTCATACTGCACAACAAGCGGTCTCCAAGTTATATGATCTGGGGTTAGAAACCTTCCGTTATATGCCGTACTCACCGGACCTTGCGCCTACAGGCTTCTACTTTTCCTCGATTTGAATAATTTTTATGCGGGAAAAATTCAATACGGTGCCTCCCGTCCAGCTGATTTCTATAAGAATCAATAAACTGACCTTGCGTTGGATGATTGATTGCATAAGTGATTACTTTGAATAATAGAAATAAAAAATATAGAAAAAACGGCGGTTTCATAGGTTATGACCTGATATTCACTACCCCATATCGTAACGTAAGTGTCGTAAGAGGCGACAGGAGCTCACTTAAGTTGGGCAGTAGCATCTTTCTGACATCAACTCAAAATTATTAAAAAAAACTGCGTTTGCTAACCCGCCTGCCGAGCGTGACAACTATGGCGAAATCCTAAGAGGAACTCCTTTGGGACCTATGCATGTCGGATTACCATCCCACGGAGTATGTGAATGAGATATCAGACAGTACAACTGCGCTCGCGCATACACTTGAGCAGTATAATTTTGTCCTGCACAGATGGTTAGTTTCCACTGAGACTGGCCGACGTGATCGAAACTCGATCTGGAGGACAGTAAATTAATTTGAAAATTATAGCTTATTCAATACGATGACAACAGACTTTTATTTATTTTCAAATTAAATTATTGCTAACAGTTCAAGGAAGAGACAGATTTAATATTATATAGATGGCAAAAAAACGGCTGTCGGCTAATGTAATATTACTTAGCCGTAAGCCGTGTTTGTGCCATCTAGCGTATTCCTTACGTACTACCTTGAGCGCCGATTAATGTTCGTTCGATAAAATGAGTTCACCTATAGAATGAAGTAAATGGCGCTATTACAATTTTATAAAGATTGCAATTTCAAATACGAAAGGAAATATTCTTTAAAAATATCAATACATGTATTGTTTTGATTTATTACACTAAAATTTAAGCTTCACTTGTAAGGATTGTAACAGTTACTTGCTATAAAATTAAACTTATATATTTGATATTTCATGCTGCACTTGTGATTGAAAATTATCATATTAAATAATAAATCATGTGCCGTTAAATCTTTTGAAGTGTTATTTTCATTAAACCATACAAAATGATATTTTTAACACATAGGGATAACGCTATTGGCTAAATACGTTAGTGGTTGATGTTCATTTTATGGATTTTGTTAATACGCTATTGGCTGAAATATTGGTTGGTGTTAATTTAAACGAAGCGCGTCTGTTTAATAATATTTTATTTAGAGTTCCATTTTTCACCAAAATATTACAAGGGATTTGGGATATCAATATGTTAAGGATATATAAAACGTTGTAGAAATAAATACTAGGGAAGTTAATTAACATTTAGTGAAATTAGTTTTTATTATAGTCATAGTAATATTAGTTATAGTAAATAGTCATCATTCATCATCATTACAGCCTTTCACAAGTCCACTGCTGAACATAGGCCTCCCCCAAGTAATGCCACAAAGCACGGTCCTGAGCCACCTGCATCCATCGACTTCCTGCATGTCTTACCAGGTCGTCACTCCATCTAGTGGGGGGTCGCCCTACACTACGCCTATTTTTGTTACAACATTTTAATGAAGTAGAGCCCAGTTGCATCCACGTCGTGGTTGCAGCACAAGTGTCGGCTCGACCGGGCAAGGATCAAGCTCTTGCAAAATACAAGCGTAAAGCAGCAGTTTAATGCTGCTGTGTTTCGTGTAAGGAAAACGGAAACCCTTTTCACTGTATACTCTAAATAAAATTGCGTTATTAAAATTAAATAATTTTATTCCCGTTTTTAATTTGATATCCGGCATACGCATATCACTGGACCGTTTTACATTTTTAAAATGTTTTAGTTTTTTTGTGCTTGAGTTCACTATATGAACAATTAAATGTACAAAATCGACATCACGTCTCTAGTACAGTACTTGTTTTACACAATAAGTGTGACAAACGGGCACACAGTCCACCTGACGGTAAGTCGAACTAAGATCGATTGCCTCGTTTCCAGTTAAAGGACGTCGCTATTTTTATTAGTTTGAGTCGTTGTCAGGCAGATGCTACTGCTGATCTTCTGTTTCAGGTTTCATCTATCGCCTCTTACGACTCCCATGGGACGATATGGGACAGTGAATATTCCTACACCGTCTCGACTCTCGACACGGTTTGTTAAGATCACCGCCTGTTACAAATATGTACATGTGCCGTTTGAGGACAACTAACCACTAAGTGAAGCCATTAGACCTTGCATAGTACAGTAGAAACGCCAACTTAACCTGGTATAGTTATTTTGAATATAACTGCGAAATCTTTAGTTAGTAAATTACCGAAATATTATAGGTAGGAAACTAGTTGAAAATGGAACAAAATAGTTTTAAAATGTTAATTACAAGCATCCGCCGTTTTCATACTATTTATCAACGTCACTACGTCTCGCGATTTCTGCTGATCTCTCATTTGCTAAATACTTCAAGTTGCAGAGTTGAAACCGTTACAAGAAGTTGGAATTCACACTAACTATAGAGAAAATTAATTTTCATATATCTTTACAAAAAAATTAAAATATTTTATGATAAATATAACTTTTACATATTGCCATTGCATTGCCATATTGCAGATATGCTATAGTTGCGTACATAGCTGCAGGTTGAATGGGTCGGCTCTCCCCGAGTAGGACCACGCTTCCATATAATATCAGACAGAATAATGCCGCTACGTTTCGTAAGGTGTGTATGAGAACCTGAAATCATTATGAATGGTAACGAGGCATTCCATCTTAGTTCTCAGGTGTGACAAAGGATATTTTAACCCATAATCGACGATAGATATAGACGTTTATGACCAGTGACCAATAACCCCTTCAGTTTGCGGGTCAATTAAGCTTAGTCGATTCTAGTTCTACTGCGAACATTACGAAGTCTAATCAAAAAATTCCAAGTTAAGCCCTCATCATAGCTTGCTAAGCGACTTTGAAACTAATATTATTTTTATTAAATAATAAGATAGGTGTCATACCTAAAAAAAACAATCAGATTTTTTCTTACGCCGAGTAAAACACGGGAACCCAAGTATATTATATCTAATGAGAATACATTTTTAAGTCACTTTTTTAAACAAAAATCATTAGACTTTAACGATGTTTACTTTAACAATGTACACTAAGTGGATGTCCATGGGCTACAGTATTAACTTACCATCAGGTGGACCGTGTGCTCGTTTGTTCCCCTTATTCTATAATAATAAGACGCTGCCACCCATCTCATGCTCTCTATGTTGATGTTGATGTCTATGGGCTACAGTATTAACTTACCATCAGGTGGACCGTGTGCTCGTTTGTTCCCCTTATTCTATAATAATAAGACGCTGCCGCCCATCTCATGCTCTCTACGTTGATGTTGATGTCTATGGGCTACAGTATTAACTTACCATCAGGTGGACCGTGTGCTCGTTTGTTCCCCTTATTCTATAATAATAAGACGCTGCCGCCCATCTCATGCTATCTACGCAGATGATACAAGCTTATTTTAATTCGTAATCAAGTATAGATGTTGATGTCTACGGGCTACAGTATTAACTTACCATCAGGTGGACCGTGTGCTCGTTTGTTCCCCTTATTCTATAATAATAAGACGCTGCCGCCCATCTCATGCTCTCTACGCAGATGATACAAGCTTATTTTATTTCGTAATCAAGTATAGATGTTGATGTCTATGGGCTACAGTATTAACTTACCATCAGGTGGACCGTGTGCTCGTTTGTTCCCCTTATTCTATAATAATAAGACGCTGCCGCCCATCTCATGCTCTCTACGTTGATGTATATGTCTATGGGCTACAGTATTAACTTACCATCAGGTGGACCGTGTGCTCGTTTGTTCCCCTTATTCTATAATAATAAGACGCTGCCGCCCATCTCATGCTCTCTACGCAAATGATACAAGCTTATTTTATTCCGTAATCAAGTATAGATGTTGATGTCTATGGGCTAAAGTATTAACTTACCATCAGGTGGACCGTGTGCTCGTTTGTTCCCCTTATTCTATAATAATAAGACGCTGCCGCCCATCTCATGCTCTCTACGTTGATGTTGATGTCTATGGGCTACAGTATTAACTTACCATCAGGTGGACAGTGTGCTCGTTTGTTCCTCTTATTCTATAATAATAAGACGCTGCCGCCCATCTCATGCTCTCCACGTTGATGTTGATGTCTATGGGCTACAGTATTAACTTACCATCAGGTGGACCGTGTGCTCGTTTGTTCCCCTTATTCTATAATAATAAGACGCTGCCGCCCATCTCATGCTCTCTACGTTGATGTTGACGTCTATGGGCTACAGTATTAACTTACCATCAGGTGGACCGTGTGCTCGTTTGTTCCCCTTATTCTATAATAATAAGACGCTGCCGCCCATCTCATGCTCTCTACGTTGATGTAGATGTCTATGGGCTACAGTATTACCTTACCATCAGGTGGACCGTGTGCTCGTTTGTTCCCCTTATTCTATAATAATAAGACGCTGCCGCCCATCTCATGCTCTCTACGTTGATGTAGATGTCTATGGGCTACAGTATTAACTTACCATCAGGTGGACCGCGTGCTCGTTTGTTCCCCTTATTCTATAATAATAAGACGCTGCCACCCATCTCACGCTCTCTACGTTGATGTTGATGTCTATGGGCTACAGTATTAACTTACCATCAGGTGGACCGTGTGCTCGTTTGTTCCCCTTATTCTATAATAATAAGACGCTGCCGCCCATCTCATGCTCTCTACGTTGATGTAGATGTCTATGGGCTACAGTATTAACTTACCATCAGGTGGACCGTGTGCTCGTTTGTTCCCCTTATTCTACAATAATAAGACGCTGCCGCCCATCTCATGCTCTCTACGTTGATGTAGATGTCTATGGGCTACAGTATTAACTTACCGTCAGGTGGAACGTGTGCTCGTTTGTTCCCCTTATTCTATAATAATAAGACGCTGCCGCCCATCTCATGCTCTCTACGTTGATGTAGATGTCTATGGGCTACAGTATTAACTTACCGTCAGGTGGACCATGTGCTCGTTTGTTCCCCTTATTCTATAATAATAAGACGCTGCCGCCCATCTCATGCTCTCTACGTTGATGTAGATGTCTATGGGCTACAGTATTAACTTACCATCAGGTGGACCGTGTGCTCGTTTGTTCCCCTTATTCTATAATAATAAGACGCTGCCGCCCATCTCATGCTCTCTACGTTGATGTAGATGTCTATGGGCTACAGTATTAACTTACCATCAGGTGGACCGTGTGCTCGTTTGTTCCCCTTATTCTATAATAATAAGACGCTGCCGCCCATCTCATGCTCTCTACGTTGATGTAGATGTCTATGGGCTACAGTATTAACTTACCATCAGGTGGACCGTGTGCTCGTTTGCTCCCCTTATTCTATAATAATAAGACGCTGCCGCCCATCTCATGCTCTCTACGTTGATGTAGATGTCTATGGGCTACAGTATTAACTTACCATCAGGTGGACCGTGTGCTCGTTTGTTCCCCTTATTCTATAATAATAAGACGCTGCCGCCCATCTCATGCTCTCTACGTTGACGTAGATGTCTATGGGCTACAATATTAACTTACCATCAGGTGGACCGTGTGCTCGTTTGTTCCCCTTATTCTATAATAATAAGACGCTGCCGCCCATCTCATGCTCTCTACGTTGATGTTGATGTCTATGGGCTACAGTATTAACTTACCATCAGGTGGACCGTGTGCTCGTTTGTTCCCCTTATTCTATAATAATAAGACGCTGCCGCCCATCTCATGCTCTCTACGTTGATGTAGATGTCTATGGGCTACAGTATTAACTTACCATCAGGTGGACCGTGTGCTCGTTTTTTCCCCTTATTCTATAATAATAAGACGCTGCCGCCCATCTCATGCTCTCTACGTTGATATAGATGTCTATGGGCTACAGTATTAACTTACCATCAGGTGGACCGTGTGCTCGTTTTTTCCCCTTATTCTATAATAATAAGACGCTGCCGCCCATCTCATGCTCTCTACGTTGATGTAGATGTCTATGGGCTACAGTATTAACTTACCATCAGGTGGACCGTGTGCTCGTTTGTTCCCCTTATTCTATAATAATAAGACGCTGCCGCCCATCTCATGCTCTCTACGTTGATGTAGATGTCTATGGGCTACAGTATTAACTTACCATCAGGTGGACCGTGTGCTCGTTTGTTCCCCTTATTCTATAATAATAAGACGCTGCCGCCCATCTCATGCTCTCTACGTTGATGTAGATGTCTATGGGCTACAGTATTAACTTACCATCAGGTGGACCGTGTGCTCGTTTGTTCCCCTTATTCTATAATAATGTTACGAGCTTGATTTTCGTGACAATAAAAATTGCCGATAAAATTACCTAAATTTACACTTTAATTTACTTTACACAAATTTAAGTTTAAAACACTAATAATTAAACCCACTAATTCACTTAATTCCGCTCCGAAGCTTCGCTTGTTTCGTCAAATCAACACTGTGTCGATCGCATCTTGCGCCACCTATTTATTTAAATTAGCAAAATATCCGGAATGTTCAAGTAAACACGCGTAAGGTACCGAGAGTTCGAGTATAGATTTTCTAGAAACTCAGATCTTCGGGTGGCGCTGTCGGTCGAGAGATCGGTGATGTCATTCTCTGCAAAGCTCCCCTCGCTCTCGTTTCTGACACTAGATGGCGCTAGTTGACTTATTCACACAACACTGCCCCCTCCTAAGACATGCTCGTCCCGAGCATTATCGGTCCCATAATAACGCGCCAAGCGATCCACATGGACGATCTTAGGAGTCCCTCTTGCGCCTTTCTGTATCCGGTAGGTCACATCGTTGATCCTGGTTACAATCCGGTACGGGCCGTCCCATTTAGCTTGAAGCTTAGGAGATTTCCCTTTGCTGCGGACTGGATTGTGCAACCACACTAATGAACCTTCGTTGAACCCTTTATTGTTCATTTTTCGGTCGTACCGGGTTTTCATTTTTTCAGACATTTGCTGGCCCGATTGTCTGACGTGCTCATAAATGTCATTCATTTTGTTCCGCAAGTCATTTGCATAATCGGTTATACTGCGTGGGGCATCCGGTGGTATCCCGGTGATCAGGTCCGCAGGCAGCCGTAATTCTCTTCCAAAGTTTGCGAAAGCTGGTGTCACTGCTGTACTTTCGTCAACAGAACTTCGATATGACAACAAAAACGGTTGTATGTGCTTGTTCCAATCTTGTTGCCGATTGTCTACAACTTTTGCTAGGTACCTCTCCAATGTCTGATTAAATCGTTCCACCATTCCATCAGATTGCGGGTGATAAGAAGTCGTTCTTGTTTTATGAGTACCCATAACTCGGCAAGTTTCCTGGAATATTTGAGACTCAAAATTCCTTCCTTGATCGCTGTGAATCTCTAAAGGTACTCCAAAACGACAGAAGACTTCATGAACTAGTTTATCTGCAACTGTTGAAGCTTCTTGATTGGGAATGGCGAAGACTTCTGGCCACTTAGTGAAGTAATCCATCACAACCATGAAATACTTGTTACCGCTTTCACTCTCCGGAAACGGCCCCGCCACGTCAATGGCTATTCTCTCCCATGGTGCACCCACATTGTACAACTTCAATGCACCTCTACTACGAGTCTGAGGTCCCTTTACAGCCACAACTTGTACATTTGCGACACGAGTCCTCGACATCGGTTCGACAGTGGACCCAGTAAAACCGTTCTCGGATCTTCAGTAGAGTTCGTTTAACTCCCAGATGGCCTCCTGAACAATCATTATGGTACAGCTGTAGAACATCCGGTACTTTAGCTTTAGGGACAACCATTTGCAAATGACAGCTGTCTCCCCGAACATTTTCCCATTTACGACACAGAACTCCGTCCTGAAGCAGCAAGCTGTCCCACTGGGCCCAATAGCTTTTAGTGGTCGAACTCATCGCTGAGACGTCACTCCACTTGGGCTTGGGAGCACTGGCCTTCATCCATTCCAGGATCGGCTTGATGTCCGGATCTTCCTGCTGTGCATGTCGTAAGCTGTCCTTCCACTCGTTGCTGAGGTGGTCTGCCCTGAGCATCCTCACGGATACCACTTCCTTACTCTCTTGCCTAGTACAATGTTTGCAATCTTCAGAACAAGGTCTTCTTGACAATGCATCTGCGTTGCCATGAGATTTCCCGCTGCGATGTTCGATCTCAAAGTCGTATTCCTGCAGTAGTTCAATCCACCTCGCAACTTGTCCTTCTGGGTTTTTAAACTGCAATAGCCATTTTAGTGCAGCATGGTCAGTTCGTAAGTGAAACTTTCGTCCCAGAAGATATTTGCTAAAATGCTGCAACGACTTTACCACAGCGAGCAATTCGCGTCTTGTGACACAATAGTTCCTTTCCGGTTTTGACAACGACTTGCTGAAGTACGCTATCACGACCTCTTGGTCACCACTCCGTTGAGACAGCACACCGCCAAGTCCTATATCACTTGCGTCTGTGTCAACTATAAATTCTTTGCTTGCATCAGGGTATCCCAAAATAGGTGTTTTGCACAGACGGTCCTTGAGCTCCTGGAATGCGATATTGCAACTTTCATCCCAGCAGAACTGTCGCTTCTCCTCGGTTAGCTTGTGCAGAGGTTTGGCTATATCTGCAAAGTTCTTCACGAATCGCCGGTAATAGGAGCACAAACCCAAATATGCTCTAACCTGCGTCTTGTCTTTTGGAACCGGCCAATCCTTGACAGCGGCGATTTTCTCTGGATCTGTGCGGATACCTTCTTCCGATACTACAAACCCCAAAAAGTTAACTTGCCGTTGGAATAGTGAACATTTCTTCGGGTTCAACTTGAGGTTGGCACTCTGAATCTTCATAAGCACGCGTTCCAGGTTTTGAAGGTGTTCCTCAAACGTACGGCCCACGATGATGATGTCATCCAAGTAGACCAGACAGGCATCGCCAATTAGCCCGATAAGTACAAGTTCCATCAGCCTTTCAAACGTTGCTGGAGCATTGCACAACCCAAACGGCATTGCTTTGAATTTCCACAGACCCTTTCCCGTCGAGAACGCAGTTTTCTCCTTGTCCTTAGGGTCAATTTCAACTTGCCAGTAGCCACTTTTTAGATCCAGCGTGCTAAACCATTTTACTCCTGTAAGCATGTCCAGCGTGTCATCAATTCTTGGCAATGGATAGCCTTCCTTCTTTGTAACGTCGTTCAGACGGCGGTAGTCAACACAAAACCGCATGCTGCCATCCTTCTTCTTTACCAGCACCACGGGTGAACACCATGGACTAGATGAAGGTTCAATAACACCATCCTTCACCATTCCCTCAATCATGGTTTCCACTTCCTTTTCACGTGCTACCGGCAATCTTCTTGGCCGCTGACGGATAGGCAACTCTTCACCTATGTTTATTTTGTGTTGAACTAAGCCAGTCTTTCCTATGTCAGCATCGTTTGACGAGAATACATCGGCGTACTTGAGTAACAACTTCTTCGCCTTGACCAATTCGTTCGGGGAGAGAACACTGCGACAGTCTTCCAAAAGTGTGGTCACTCTCGTTTCTGAAACCTTGCTGGGGATCCCACTCGATATATATTGGCACCGACGTAACCAATCCACTTCCTCACAAGTGCCAACCAGTGTGCCTTTTTCTATAATCTGTTCCCGGTCGCAAAGGTTCAACACACATATTCTTGAGATGTCAGTGGTTCTGACCAAGGTTCGAGCTACTTTCCATGGAAGGTCATTGTTTACCCTTTCCACAAGTACACAACGGTGAGCTTGCCCAGCGTTTCGGGGAAGACTAACCGGAACAATCGTTTCCGATCTCGGCGGAAGAACAATCTTCTTAATGCTGTACACGTTCCCTGGTAACGCACCTTCCTTAAAAAGTTCCTCCTGTCCACATTTCAAAACACCTTGCTTAACGTCGATCTCACAACAATTATTCCTCATAAAGTCTAGGCCTAGGATGCAGTCGTCCATTATATCAGCCACGATGACATTATGCAGGTAGATCACGTTGCCAAGCTTCAACTCCATCTCCTTCTCTCCACGGACGGGTATACGCTGACCGGTGGCTGTTACCAAATTAATGCGTTCTCGGTTGTATGCGGAGTCTCCAAGGAACTGACTTATAAGTTGGGAACTAACAACCGTACGAGAGGCTCCAGTGTCTATGGTCAGTTTACACGGCATTCCGTTGACCTCGCTCTTGATGATTAGACTGTTCCCATCATGGGTTTGTGAGATCGAGATCCTTGGGGCTCTTTTAACATCAGCCAGCACCCGCCCCGCAGTTCTGGCTTTTACTCGTTTCCCTGCTGCTGCTGGGCGGTGCTGTTGGCCGCACTACCCTTCTGGGATCGTTCACCTTCCCTTTCTAGGGTTCGCTTAGGGCAGCTGGATCGAAGATGGCCCTTTTCCCCACAGCCATAGCACCTTGGGCTGTATCCTTTGTTGCAGTCGCGAACTGTAGCTGCTGCAACCTCCCTGACGCGATGGGAACGATGATCCTGCCGCACGGCTTCCACTTCCAGTGCATGGGCCAAGGCGTCCTTAAGCGTCTCGTGGTGCCCGAGCCTCACAGCAGCTCTGACTTCCAGGTCACGGATGCCGTCGATGAATGTCTGCACCAGGTTCCCTTCAATGAGCGCAGGTACAGACCGGTATGCTTTTCGCACCAGCTTCTCCACTTCTAGAGCCCACTGCTGCAGGTTTTCGTTGATGCGCTGCACACGATTTTTAAGCTGCGCACGAAAGACGTGTTCCAGGTGAGCGTCGCCATATCTCGCCTCCAATGCCTCAAGGAGTTGCTCATAAGTCACTTCCTCACCGAGAGCTTCCAGAACTGTTAAGGCCTGGTCGCGCAGGCCTAGTGTGAGAGCAGTCATGGCCTGACTTTTGTTCCAGCCGTTCGCCTTCATAACAGCCTCGAACTGGATTTTGTAGGCTGACCAGGAAGAGGTACCGTCGAACGGTGGCACCTTGAACCCGCGTAGCGAAGGTGTTGTAGCTACTACGGGAGCTGTAGCTCCATCTCCGAGTTTGAGTTCGTCCAGTGATTTCTTCATGTCAGCCATTACGTTGTCAACCCGATTGTTTACTTGGTCGATTCGGGTTTCAGCTTTCTCGATTCGGTTTTCAGCTTTCGCGATTTGGGTTTCAGCTTCCGACAGGCGGTTGTCATGCTGAGCAACCCTATCCTTCACCTCCTTTATCTCTTTCCCGAAGGTAGCGTGAAGGTCCTTCATGAGGAGCATCTGCTCTTCCAACCGACGGGCCTGTTCCTCTTGTCCGCCCCGCAGCTGCTCCTCCAAACGACGAACCTGGTCTTCCTGTCGGCGGGCCTGTTCATCCTGTCCACCCCGCAGCTGCTCTTCCAACCGACGGACCTGTTCATCCTGTCCACCCCGCAGCTGCTCTTCCAACCGACGGACCTGTTCCTCCTGTCGGCGAGCCTGCTCCTCCTGTCGGCGAGCCTGCTCCTGCAGCATCACCATCAGAGCACCTAAGTCAGGTGCCACAGACGTAGAAGCTGCTGACGGACCGGCTTCCGTGGCCGGCGGCTGGCCCTCAGACATCTGCGGCGTTGCACCACCAAATCTCCTCTGGTCCGTCTCCTGCTGGCGTTGACTTCGGGTACGGACACCCTCCGTTTCCTCCTTAGGTAAAATCGGCATTATTTTATCCCACTTCTGACACCAATTGTTACGAACTTGAGGTTCGTGACAATAAAAATTGCCGATAAAATTACCTAAATTAACACTTCAATTTACTTTACACAAATTAAAGTTTAAAACACTAATAATTAAACACACTATTTCACTAAATTCCGCTCCGAAGCTTCGCTTGTTTCGTCAAATCAACACTGTGTCGATCGCATCTTGCGCCACCTATTTATTTAAATTAGCAAAATATCCGGAATGTTCAAGTAAACACGCGTAAGGTACCGAGAGTTCGAGTTTAGATTTTCTGGCGCTAGTTGACTTATTCACACAACAATAATAAGACGCTGCCGCCCATCTCATGCTCTCTACGTTGATGTTGATGTCTATGGGCTACAGTATTAACTTACCATCAGGTGGACCGTGTGCTCGTTTGTTCCCCTTATTCTATAATAATAAGACGCTGCCGCCCATCTCATGCTCTCTACGTTGATGTTGATGTCTATGGGCTACAGTATTAACTTACCATCAGGTGGACCGTGTGCTCGTTTGTTCCCCTTATTCTATGATAATAAGACGCTGCCACCCATCTCATGCTCTCTACGTTGATGTTGATGTTGATGTCTATGGGCTACAGTATTAACTTACCATCAGGTGGACCGTGTGCTCGTTTGTTCCCCTTATTCTATAATAATAAGACGCTGCCGCCCATCTCATGCTCTCTACGTTGATGTTGATGTCTATGGGCTACAGTATTAACTTACCATCAGGTGGACCGTGTGCTCGTTTGTTCCCCTTATTCTATAATAATAAGACGCTGCCGCCCATCTCATGCTCTCTACGTTGATGTTGATGTCTATGTGCTACAGTATTAACTTACCATCAGGTGGACCGTGTGCTCGTTTGTTCCCCTTATTCTATAATAATAAGACGCTGCCGCCCATCTCATGCTCTCTACGTTGATGTTGATGCCTATGGGCTACACAGTATTAACTTACCATCAGGTGGACCGTGTGCTCGTTTGTTCCCCTTATTCTATAATAATAAGACGCTGCCACCCATCTCATGCTCTCTACGTTGATTTTGATGTCTATGGGCTACAGTATTAACTTACCATCAGGTGGACCGTGTGCTCGTTTGTTCCCCTTATTCTATAATAATAAGACGCTGCCGCCCATTTCATGCTCTCTACGTTGATGTTGATGTCTATGGGCTACAGTATTAACTTACCATCAGGTGGACCGTGTGCTCGTTTGTTCCCCTTATTCTATAATAATAAGACGCTGCCGCCCATCTCATGCTCTCTACGTTGATGTTGATGTCTATGGGCTACAGTATTAACTTACCATCAGGTGGACCGTGTGCTCGTTTGTTCCCCTTATTCTATAATAATACGCTGCCGCCCATCTCATGCTCTCTACGTTGATGTTGATGTCTATGGGCTACAGTATTAACTTACCATCAGGTGGACCGTGTGCTCGTTTGTTCCCCTTATTCTATAATAATAAGACGCTGCCGCCCATCTCATGCTCTCTACGTTGATGTTGATGTCTATGGGCTACAGTATTAACTTACCATCAGGTGGACCGTGTGCTCGTTTGTTCCCCTTATTCTATAATAATAAGACGCTACCGCCCATCTCATGCTCTCTACGCAGATGATACAAGCTTATTTTATTTCGGGAGCAATGTCAAAGAAATAACGATGCGCGCACAAGAGGATCTAAACATACTTCATTATTGGCTCCAATACATTCTATTAACAATTAATACTTCTAAAACTTCACACATAATATTTAGTTCCAAAAATAGAAAAATACCTGATCGACCTAAACTTAGCATTAACGGTGAGGTATTACAACAAGTTAACCAAGAAAAATACCTAGGCTTAACACTGGAAAAAAAACATTACGTGGAAAGCTCACTTGCAATATATTCACAACAAACTCTCCTCACTTGTGGGCGCACTGCATAAAATAGTTCGATGTATACCGAAACATGCTCGACTTTTAATATACAATACGTTGGTGAAGCCTCACTTACTGTATCAAATCGAAATATGGGGTACTGCAGCTAAAAGTAATTTAAAACCAATACAAATATTACAAAATAAAATAATTAAAATCTTACACAACTATGAATTCTTAACACCATCGAAAACGATTTACTAAAACACAAAAATTTTAAATATTAAACAACTTTTTACGTATAATACATGTCTACTTATCTACAAGATAACTCACAAGCTTATTCACTCACACATAACATTCACAACAAAAAGTCAAATAAACAAATATATAACCCGGTTAATAGTTCCAATATGGACCGTCGATTTCAAAGCCCATATTTTTTTTATAGATAGTACTCACTAAAAGAAAGCGTTTTGCATAGTTTTAGGTTGCGGAAACTTACGGTTCAGGAGATATATTTTTTTAAACTTTTCATACAAATTGGCAAATAACACGCAATTACACCAATTACAAAATAAATTTGACAAATGATTGATGTCAAACGTCAATTAGTGTAGAGTTCCGAATATTTTGAAAGTATCGATACGTACTCGATACCGAGTATCGTATCAAAAGTATCAATACTACTTGGTATCGAGTACATTTCGTTAATTTTGTCATAATTTTTCGTCTCCAAAATTAACGAAATGTACTCGATACCAAGTAGTATTGATACTTTTGATACGATACTTGGTATCGCGTAGGTATCGATACTTTCAAAATATTCGGAACTCTACACTAACTGACGTTTGACATCAATCATTTGTCAAATTTATTTGTAATTGCGTGTTATTTACCAATTTGTATGAAAAGTTTAAAAAAATATATCTCATGAACCGTAAGTTACCGCAACCTAAAACCTTGCAAAACGCTTTCTTTTAGTGAGTACTATGTACAAAAAAAATATGGGCTTTGAAATCGATGGTCCATATTGGAAATATTAGCCTATAACCCGCCGAGCCAGCAATTTTGTGTTACCTGCTGTAAGAACAAACTACGGAAAAAATAACATAACATTTGGGGGAGCACAGTTATACAATCAACTTCCAAAACATGTGAAAGAAGCGACTTCAATCAATATTTTTAAAAGAAGATTATTTGAATATATTTATAATGAAAAAACTATGCATTAAAATTATACTTGGACCACCGCCTTATAGTTGATAGGAACACAATGAACTCGCT
The DNA here is from genome assembly GCA_036936625.1 of Parnassius smintheus behrii. NCBI lineage: Eukaryota > Metazoa > Arthropoda > Insecta > Lepidoptera > Papilionidae > Parnassius > Parnassius smintheus. Next base: position 4,589,886 of record JAUPFT010000031.1, read on the forward strand.
TCTTGGTTAAGCGCTTATTACATTATACAATTTTTAGGAAATCTAATCTAAATAAATAGGAAGGTGTAATCGTAGTTAGAACAGTTAGGATCCGATTTAGTCAAATTGGAGGTCCCAATCGCTCTACTTCCTAAACTGTTAACAATTTAGGACAGTGTAATCGCAACGTTACGATTTAGAACAACCAGTCGGCGCCCGCGCTTTGATACAAGCGGATGTCTTGAAGTTTTGATAGAACTCTGATATCAGAGAGCAGTACTTTAAATCTTAATATTAATTTCCGGTGGCTATAAAACGTAATGTCACCATCAAACATTCTTTGGTACTCACACTTTATCGAAATATCGTGACTTCTTTTTCAGTATGTTTTGATACCAAACTTAACAAATATTCAAACTGTTTATAGGTGGTAGAGCCATGCTGCAGTTATATTAGTAGTATAGTTGTAGCACGAATGGGTCGGCTCGACCGAGGAAGCACCACGCTCCCACAGAATACTAGTGTAAAATAGTAGCTTAATTTTGCTGTGTTTCCTATGGCGAGTGTAGAGAACCGGAGACCCTTTTTACTGGAAACGAGGTATTCCATCTTAGTCGTCACAGGTGACAACGCATCTGCATTTTGATTTGTAATCGGAAATAGATGTAGATGTCCATGGGCCGCAGCAACCACTTACCATCAGGTGGACTGTGTGCTCGTTTGTCACCCTATCCTATAAAAAAACTGCTTAGAATCTAAAAATATATAATTATATTCATATTGGATAGTTTTTTCTCAATGACAAGTACCTACTCTTTTCTCTTTTTTTAATATCCATTGTTCCCACCACGGCTAAGGCAAGTCCTATTTTCTGCTGTTTTGATAAATACGGCGCCATCGATCAAACGTGCAACCCCATCGATACTTCTTTACGAATGCGGTTCGTCACGATTTAGAATTCAATTTAGTGTAGTGTGATCACTAGCTTCAATTTAGGTTCCTAATTAGATTTCCTAAAAATTGTATAGTGTAATAAGCGCTTTAACGATCGACCGGTATAATTTTTATACATTTTTTTACTACCCACACGCACTAGAATTATAATATAGATGTTATTGTTCTCATGTAAGTGACTTATTGTCTTAATGAGAAATAAAGTTCTTTAAACCGAAGTTTCTCTCACCTCTTACGATAGCTACGGGATGATATGGGGCAGTGGATATTCTTACACCGCTACTACACGGTGTCTTCATCTTGTTTGTTTAACGAATGTACTTATCATCTATTATTACTACTACTATATATATCTATTATTTAAACCGAAGTTTCTCTCACCTCTTACGATAGCTACGGGATGATATGGGGCAGTGGATATTCTTACACCGCTACTACACGGTGTCTTCATCTTCTTTGTTTAACGAATGTACTTATCATCTATTATTACTACTACTATATATATCTATTATTTAAACCGAAGTTTCTCTCACCTCTTACGATAGCTACGGGATGATATGGGGCAGTGGATATTCTTACACCGCTACTACACGGTGTCTTCATCTTCTTTGTTTAACGAATGTACTTATCATCTATTATTACTACTACTATATATATCTATTATTTAAACCGAAGTTTCTCTCACCTCTTACGATAGCTACGGGATGATATGGGGCAGTGGATATTCTTACACCGCTACTACACGGTGTCTTCATCTTGTTTGTTTAACGAATGTACTTATCATCTATTATTACTACTACTATATATATCTATTATTTAAACCGAAGTTTCTCTCACCTCTTACGATAGCTACGGGATGATATGGGGCAGTGGATATTCTTACACCGCTACTACACGGTGTCTTCATCTTCTTTGTTTAACGAATGTACTTATCATCTATTATTACTACTACTATATATATCTATTATTTAAACCGAAGTTTCTCTCACCTCTTACGATAGCTACGGGATGATATGGGGCAGTGGATATTCTTACACCGCTACTACACGGTGTCTTCATCTTCTTTGTTTAACGAATGTACTTATCATCTATTATTACTACTACTATATATATCTATTATTTAAACCGAAGTTTCTCTCACCTCTTACGATAGCTACGGGATGATATGGGGCAGTGGATATTCTTACACCGCTACTACACGGTGTCTTCATCTTCTTTGTTTAACGAATGTACTTATCATCTATTATTACTACTACTATATATATCTATTATTTAAACCGAAGTTTCTCTCACCTCTTACGATAGCTACGGGATGATATGGGGCAGTGGATATTCTTACACCGCTACTACACGGTGTCTTCATCTTCTTTGTTTAACGAATGTACTTATCATCTATTATTACTACTACTATATATATCTATTATTTAAACCGAAGTTTCTCTCACCTCTTACGATAGCTACGGGATGATATGGGGCAGTGGATATTCTTACACCGCTACTACACGGTGTCTTCATCTTCTTTGTTTAACGAATGTACTTATCATCTATTATTACTACTACTATATATATCTATTATTTAAACCGAAGTTTCTCTCACCTCTTACGATAGCTACGGGATGATATGGGGCAGTGGATATTCTTACACCGCTACTACACGGTGTCTTCATCTTCTTTGTTTAACGAATGTACTTATCATCTATTATTACTACTACTATATATATCTATTATTTAAACCGAAGTTTCTCTCACCTCTTACGATAGCTACGGGATGATATGGGGCAGTGGATATTCTTACACCGCTACTACACGGTGTCTTCATCTTCTTTGTTTAACGAATGTACTTATCATCTATTATTACTACTACTATATATATCTATTATTTAAACCGAAGTTTCTCTCACCTCTTACGATAGCTACGGGATGATATGGGGCAGTGGATATTCTTACACCGCTACTACACGGTGTCTTCATCTTCTTTGTTTAACGAATGTACTTATCATCTATTATTACTACTACTATATATATCTATTATTTAAACCGAAGTTTCTCTCACCTCTTACGATAGCTACGGGATGATATGGGGCAGTGGATATTCTTACACCGCTACTACACGGTGTCTTCATCTTCTTTGTTTAACGAATGTACTTATCATCTATTATTACTACTACTATATATATCTATTATTTAAACCGAAGTTTCTCTCACCTCTTACGATAGCTACGGGATGATATGGGGCAGTGGATATTCTTACACCGCTACTACACGGTGTCTTCATCTTCTTTGTTTAACGAATGTACTTATCATCTATTATTACTACTACTATATATATCTATTATTTAAACCGAAGTTTCTCTCACCTCTTACGATAGCTACGGGATGATATGGGGCAGTGGATATTCTTACACCGCTACTACACGGTGTCTTCATCTTCTTTGTTTAACGAATGTACTTATCATCTATTATTACTACTACTATATATATCTATTATTTAAACCGAAGTTTCTCTCACCTCTTACGATAGCTACGGGATGATATGGGGCAGTGGATATTCTTACACCGCTACTACACGGTGTCTTCATCTTCTTTGTTTAACGAATGTACTTATCATCTATTATTACTACTACTATATATATCTATTATTTAAACCGAAGTTTCTCTCACCTCTTACGATAGCTACGGGATGATATGGGGCAGTGGATATTCTTACACCGCTACTACACGGTGTCTTCATCTTCTTTGTTTAACAAATGTACTTATCATCTATTATTACTACTACTACATATATCTATTATTTGAATTATTCCAGCTGCTGAAATCCAACATTGCACACTGCTATATAACTTAAGGTTCTACTAAATTCTATTCTCATCACCATGATATATGTGATTAAGTACATGTGTTTTACCAGAATACACTCGACCACGTTGGAAAATTTAGTTTCGTCAGTGATTTCTCTGGGCCGATATGACTTAGAGGCCCACAAAAAAGAGCTCTTTTACAAAAGGCCGGCAAAGCACCTGCAATTCAGTTGTAAATCTTTATAGGCAGCAGTGAAGTTTCGTATGTAAAAGTGGTGCGCTTTGTGTGCTTAACCCGCGAGAATTCCCGCTATGAGTATTTTGCTCACGCAACTTTAGGCTCACGTAATTTTTTCGAAAAACATATAAAGAAGCCTTATTTGTTCAGTAGCTGAGTTTTACGTAAAGTTCCGCGGGAATTATTGTTTTTAATATAGCGCGGTTCAAGGAGCGGTTTTAGTAATTGCTTATCAACGTGCTAGCTTTACTCATTATGGGTGTATTGACGTAATTATTATATGCTGTGTTATCTCATAGTGCAATTTGACGGCTTAGTAGCGCAGTCACTTAGCAATGAGTTACGGTGCTGAGGGCCGAAAGTTCTAATTCCGCACGGAACAAGTTTACTATTTGTATTTTTGGCTTACAAATAATTGTTACATGCCTGGATGTTTGTCCTTGTGCAATTTATGTATGTAAATTGCCGCCCACGATACAGGACTAAACCCTGACTATGTACTCGGATGCTGCCTCTAGCAATGCCTATAAAGGCTTGTTTTAAGTATATTTTATACTTAATCAGAGGCACGCTCCGACTCCGCGTGTGATTTTGGATGGTATATTAATGAGTAAACTAACAAAAAATACTAACTTTTGATAAAAAGTTAAAGCTGACTTCAAAGAAGTTAAAATAAAACAATTTTGAATTCTGAAGTTGGGTCTTTGATTCTTCTGTACATAGGTTCTTTGCACCGAATTATTTTTTACTCTTTCGAGTGAAATAAGATCTTATAGTCGGCTAAACAGTTACATGTAAGTGAGAGCAAAATGCTGTTCAAGCATTTCTCTCTTAAAAACCAATGAAACAAATGCTTCGAGGGTGATATAATTTATACCAGTCCTTAAATGTTCGTTGTTGCTGGATGAGTTGTTGTTAAAATTTTATTTAAAATCTAATGTGCATACTCAAATCAACAATGAAACAAAGACAGCGCTATGTACATGATGCAAGATCGAGCCGAAATTTGTTAAACTTATAAGAACACACATTCACGCACATATGTATGTACTACATACATATATACTATCCTATACCTATAAACGAGCAATTATTGTGTATATATATATATATATATATATATATATATATATATATATATATATATATATATATATATATATATAATCGGAATCTCGGAAACGGCTCCAACGATTTTCATAAAATTTTGTGTGCAGGGAGTTTCGGGGGCAATAAATCGATCTAGCTAGGATTTATTTTTATAAAATGTCTTTTTGTCCGTGTTTTTGGGCAATGAAAAACTGCTAAAATATCGTTAGAATAAGAAGGTAAATTTTGACTTTTTATTGATGATTACAAACAGCTTAATTGGTATATTAGGCGGTCACAAAATCGTAATAACATGGTTCGAAACCAGAAAGACCGACCGGCTTTTTTTAATTTTTTTTTCAAGTTCCTTTCTTTTTGAGTAAATCTATTTTTTCGAGCCCTCTTTTTAGTATTTTTAAAAACACGGATATTTTAATTAAACAAATTGCACTCATGATTTTTTATTCAAATAACCGGTTCAGTTTTTTCTATTATGTCGCTACGATCAAAAAATATTATTCGTATTTCATCAGTAAGTAATTTGTATCTAAATATAATTTCCAAAACACACGAATTAAAGAAAACCGAGCAAAAAATACCGAGCAAAGCTCGGTCAACCGGGTACTGTAGTATAGTTCTTGCAATTTACGAAGTCGAGCAGGCTTTACTCGTGGTTGAACGTGTACATGCACATTGTGATAGTGTGCGTGTCTGACGAAGCGATCAGTTGCCAGCGTGCAGTCCCTAATAATATCTACTTTTGGTCTCACGCACACTTTTACACATATACAGATAAATGTTTACCTGCCACAAACAAAGCCCGCTCGACTTCTTGAACTACAATAATCATAATATATCAAATCATTTGTCAACATCAATATGGTTTCTGGTAAACATGTGTGCGTCCAGCAGTGAACTTTTACCTGTTGATACAGATCAAAGACTACAATATTATATAGCGAAAATACAGATCTTTATACGATAAAGTTTTTTTACAATAATTACATATTGCCAATTTTTCGCCTCCGACACATTTTTCAAAATGGTCCCACAGCTGTGTTTGACGGCTATGCATGATAAAAAAAGAAATTAAACTCTTAACTAAAATCTTGTATTTTTGAACACTACACTAAATAGTAAATAGTACTATTTAGTATAACTAATATTACTACAACTATAATAAAAACTAATTTCACTAAATGTTAATTAACTTCCCTAGTATTTATTTCTACAACTTTTCATATATCCTTAATATATTGATATCCCAAATCCCTTGTAATATTTTGGTGAAAAATGGAACTCTAAATAAAATATTATTAAACAGACGTGCTTCGTTTAAATTAACACCAACCAATATTTCAGCTAATAGCGTATTAACAAAATCCATAAAATGAACATCAACCACTAACGTATTTAGCCAATAGCGTTATCCCTATGTGTTAAAAATATCATTTTGTATGGTTTAATAAAAATAACACTTCAAAAGATTTAACGGCACATGATTTATTATTTAATATGATAATTTTCAATCACAAGTGCAGCATGAAATATCAAATATATAAGTTTAATTTTATAGCAAGTAACTGTTACAATCCTTATAAGTGAAGCTTAAATTTTAGTGTAATAAATCAAAACAATACATGTATTGATATTTTTAAAGAATATTTCCTTTCGTATTTGAAATTGCAATCTTTATAAAATTGTAATAGCGCCATCTACTTCATTCTATAGGTGAACTCATTTTATCGAACAAACATTAATCGGCGCTCAAGGTAGTACGTAAGGAATACGCTAGATGGCACAAACACGGCTTACGGCTAAGTAATATTACATTAGCCGACAGCCGTGTTTTGCCATCTATATAATATTAAATATGTCTCTTCCTTGAACTGTTAGCAATAATTTAATTTGAAAATAAATAAAAGTCTGTTGTCATCGTATTGAATAAGCTATAATTTTCAAATTAATTTACTGTCCTCCAGATCGAGTTTCGATCACGTCGGCCAGTCTCAGTGGAAACTAACCATCTGTGCAGGACAAAATTATACTGCTCAAGTGTATGCGCGAGCGCAGTTGCACTGTCTAATATCTCATTCACATAGTCCGTGGGATGGTAATCCGACATGCATAGGTCCCAAAAAATTCCTCTTAGGATTTCGCCATAGTTGTCACGCTCGGCAGGCGGGTTAGCAACCGCAGTTTTTTTTATAATTTTGAGTTGATGTCAGAAAAATGCTGCTGCCCAACTTAAGTGAGCTCCTGTCGCCTCTTACGACACTTACTTTACGATATGGGGTAGTGAATATCAGGTCATAACCTATGAAACTGCCGTTTCTTATGAGATCAGTTAACGTAATTTTTTTCTATATTTTTTATTTCTATTATTCAAAGTAATCACTTATGCAATCAATACATCTTTACCAACACAAGGGCAGTTTATTGATTGTTATAGAAATCAGCTGGACGGGAGGTACCAAATTCTCGTGAATATTGAATTTTTTCTCGCATAAAAATTATTCAAATCGAGTAAAAGTAGAAACCTGTAGGCGCAAGGTCCGGTGAGTACGGGTACGGCGTATGGCGGAAGGTTTCTAACCCCAGATCTTATAACTTGAAGACCGTCCGTTGCGCAGTATGAGGTCGCGCGATGTCGTGCGGGAGCAACGAGGACGAGCGATTGACTAGAGCTGGTTGGAGACGTGCGAGCTTTCCATCGTTGTGTTATTTTCTTTACAGTACACATCTGCAGTAATGATTATCCCGTTTGGTAAGAAGTGAGATAAAATATATTTGGTAAGAATAAGATACACCTGCGCAAGACCACCAAACAGCTCACTATTTCACACATCACTTTAATAGGGGTAGGTTCGTTTAGGGCATTGTTTAGGTGCTCAACCAGGATCTAACCAACTTGCAGATTGCGATTGCGCTTGCGATTGTCAAACAGAATCTTATTCAAAACGAGGAAAAGTAGAAGCCTGTAGGCGCAAGGTCCTTAGCGGTTAGTCCTTAGCGATCAGCCACCGCTGAGTCTACTTCAACTCATGATGTTAGCGGTCAGCCACCGCTGAGTCTACTTCAACTCATGATGTTAGCGGTCAGCCACCGCTGAGTCTACTTCAACTCATGATGTTAGCGGTCAGCCACCGCTGAGTCTACTTCAACTCATGATGTTAGCGGTCAGCCACCGCTGAGTCTACTTCAACTGATGATGTCTCTCTTAGAGGCAAAACACGTCTCGCATTATCGACGGTGGTGTGTCTTTATTGGTGTATTGGCGTTGGAATTAGTGGCGACGGAGACAGTGCACGTGATTGAGAGAGGCCGCGAGGTTCTCTCCAAACTAGGTAAGACAAATAGTTGTGATTTGTTTTATTAGGCAGAACCTAGTTAATTAATATTAACATCTTTAATAGCAATAACAAATAAAATAAGAAGTTCGGAGGAAATTAGAATGCAAGACCGTGCAGTGTACTCGTAAAATGCAAGACGACCGCTAATCCGTTGGATAAACGGGACGCTCGTTGAAACGTGCAGAGACCACGTCGACGTAAATTATAGCGGTTTTCGTTTTAAGTAAATTGTTGTGGTATTTAAAATATAATGTCCTTGAGATTATGTTTCAACAAATTATTGACTGATTTTAAAAATGGAGGCTTATAGTTCGAACTGCATGTTTTTTTATTTGAAACTACGTAGTGTTTCTTTTTAGCCCGTAGCGTAGCCCCTAGAAATCTACATTTATGCTTAATTAAAAATCTAAATGCTGATGCGTCGTCACCCCTGAGGACTTAGATGGAATGCTTCGTTTCCATTAAAAGGGGTCTCCTGTTCTCTCCACTCACCATACCAAATACAGCATTTTTTTATTACAACCATAAATGGCTGCAGCGTGGCTATAATACGAGCTAGTCTCGTATATAAGTATAACTTCAATTCAAGACTAGATCGCTCGACAGAGGTTGTCTGTCTTTTCCGGTAGATGGTGCGTTGAATTTGACTCCGAATTCAATTTGAACGTTTTGCACGAATTCGATGAAGGTGTGAATCCACAATCAGTTAAAATCCAATAACTGATTGTGGCCCGACCCGGTATTCGAACCCGTGACCTCACAAACAGCAACCGTATTTACGACCACTAGACAAACGAGGTGGTTAAAATAAAATCCGTCCCGAATATATCCCACAATTTGGTACATTCACCCGTGAAAATCGAATCCAATAGCTCCATTACTACAGTATCCGTCGGTTTTGTCATTAACATGATGCTGTGCAATAAAGGTACATCAGGTGGCGACCGATTTTATTAAACTCATACGCCATTGTTTTCGATATTGGCAACCTTCCACGAAACCGTCTATAAGGCTGATCCTTTTATATTGAGAAAAGGCAAAGTTATTTACTCATTTTATTCCTACTTGTTTGCATTAATCCATCCATTACAGCCTATGAAAGTCCACTTCTTAACCCAGGCTTCTCCCGTAGTTTGCCTCATAGGCAGGACTTTGCCATAGTTGCCACGCTGCACAAGCGGGCTTATTATTTGGAGTTATTATCAGGAAGATGAAGCTGGTCATTGTCTGTTTCAGATACTCTCTTCCCTGGCATTGCTTTATATCTGTTCATAAAGTTTCATCACAATCGACCCCACCATTACGAAGATTAGCCCGGACAGACACACAGATAGGCAAACATACAAAAAAATTGTTATGGTTATTTGTGTTAATATCATGCAAATAACCCTCAGTGCCTAAAAGAAGCCTGAGTTGTTACAATATTACGGACAGACACCTTAATTCTATATATATGAACATACTCGTAAATTCAAATAATCCATCGGTTCGGAAAAACTTCTGTCGTAGAAAGAATCAGAGACCCGACTCTAAATTTCAAACAACTATAGGTATTTATTTGAAATTAAAAACAATGACAAAAAAGAGAATATTCGCCGAGTTCCTTTAAGTTTCCTTTCCGGTCAGAGGAATCTCATTTTGAAATGCTTGTAAATTGAAAACGATATTTTTGAAGAAAATTGAATTTTCAATTTTACAATTAAATGTCGTGGCGTGATTTCTAAAGGAATTATGATATACGAGTACGTATCTGTAGCGAAGATCAGCGAGGTGACATGAGGGCTAATTCTTTTTTCACCTAATGTTATAACTATTAGTTAGCCATTCATTTGTTTAACTTTAGCTTATTTATACCTTTTTTAACCGACTTCAAAAAGGAGGAGGTACTCGATTCGACCGTATGTTTTATATTATACGTGTTACCTCAGAACTTTTTTCTGGATGAACCGATTTTGATGATTCTCAAGACCTGACCAAGATTGACTTGAAATACATTGATAATGATCTAATTTTTTTTTATATTGAAGTCGGTTGTACAACATTTTTAACTTTACCAATTGTTATTAGTTCAGCTCCCGTGGAGTGGCGGTAGAATATCCACTACCATATATTGTCCCGTGGGTGCCGTAAGAGACGACAGAGGAAAATAACCCAAAAGATAGGCAACAGCGTCTTGTAAATAACAACAAAAAATTAAAACCTACGGTTGCCAACCCCCCTGCCTAGCGTGGAAACTATGACGAAATCGCCCATGATCTACCGTGTCTACAGAGATACTCTTTTGAATACATTTTGAAAGATACTGATAATAATCCCATCACACACAAACACATCGATTAATTGTTAATCGATGATTGAAAGAAGTTTTAACGACTAGTATCCGTTGATCAGCTAAAGCTACCACACCAATCGTTTTTTCGATTGATGTGGTAGCTTCGATTGATTCGATCGATTGTTCTAGTAACACCTTTTGATAGGCTAACTTTTGAGAGGTTGTAAGGGTGTATTATTGTAGAAGAGTGTATTATTACAAAGAGTATTTTTTAAGAGTTAACGTTACTTCCACCCTAGGAATTTCTACTGTATCGTGGCCGCAGTTTATATACATAAATTTCACACGGACAAACATCCAGACGCAGAACAATTATTTGTAGGCCATACAAATACTTGATAAAGATAATCATTGATAAGCCACTGTGTCACGAAGTCGTCAATAGTTTAATATTTAGTTAAGTTATATTTTTATTGTTGGTAGTTTGTAGACTCTACAGATTTTCGTAGTCATGCCGTTTGTTGCTACGTCAGATCGACATGTGTAGATCTCTATTAAACTAGGGCTTGTGGGCTGGGCTTTATGAAACTTCAATAGCGCGCACTCGCGTCAAAATTTGTTTTAGGACTGTTTTTTACAAGTTTTTATTTAACTTGCAATGTTTATTTCAGTTCTTACGAACGTTTGTTGTTGTTGTTTGACGTTTGTTGTTGTTCTTACGAAGAAAAGCAGTTCTACTACACATAAATCGCGGTGATAGATTATTTGACGTCCTGTGCTTTACTGACATTGTTAAAATGCAATTTGAATAAAACCTTTTTTCCTGTAATCGCTTAAAAGTTTGGTTTGAGCGTCAAAGCGTAGGGTAATATTGGCGCGGCTGGGACAACCTACGCAAATGAGAATTTGATGACATGTAAGATAGAATAAGTTATTATAGAATACGATTTTTCTCTGGTCTCGCCATTAAAAATATAATTTTTAGCTATGCTTGTTGTTTAATAAACTTAAAATGTGGATATCCACACTACGGATGGGGTAACTGACATAGCGCAACAGATTAGGAAGATGAAGTGGCAATAGGCCGGCCACATAGCTCCAATAACCGACAACCAATGAGGAAGTGAGGTTCTCGAGTGGTAGCTTCGTTCCAGTAGGCGAAGTGTAGGGTGGCCCCCAGATGGAGTGACGACCTGGTAAGACATGCAAGAAGTCGACAGATGGAGGTGACAAAGACCACGTTTTGTGGTGTTCCTGGGGAAGACCTTTGTTCATCGGTGAGTTTGTGAAAAATTGTAACGAATTAAAGAATTTTTAACCAACTTCAAAAATGTGGTTCTCATTTTGACAACATGGTATTTTTGCTTTTGAAACTATTTTAAGTTGCGCCATTTTTTAACAGTAAAAAGATGGAGTTACAACCTGGTATTACGAGCGAAGAACTTTCACTTGCTTTTAACAAACACACTAAATTAAGGAGTAGGCCTTAAAAAACAACGCCACTATTCACAAAAAAAAATTAGATTAAAAAGCCTATTCCTTACAAAATAACACTTATTTTTTCATGACCAAGAGAGGAATATTTAAAACATTACACGAAAAGAAAAATGTACTCTAGACTAAGAAGTTACCTGTTTACATATATCCGTATAATCCGCTTCTTCCTAAAGAGATGTTTTGATGAAATGTAAAAAATATTTACTTATGGTGCGCAACCATCGTCCAACAATACATTACTACGTTTCCAGTCGTGGGTGTCATAGGAGTTGAGTAAGGATTATACCGTGTAGTGGTGGAGTAAGAATATCCGCTGCCCCACGTCGTCCAGTGCTGTGGGAGGCGACGGAGGAAAACTGAAACAGGAGCTGGGCAGAAGCATGTTCCTGATAATAACTCACAATAGTAAAACTGCGGTCGCCAACCCATCCGCCAGGCGTGGCAATGGCTGAATCATTCCTATGCGGTAGTGTACAGGAGAGGCTTAGGTTCAGTAGTGGGATTTTATATGCTGCAATGGATGGAAGGATTATACCCGGATAATCAAATGCGTAGTGCGTTATTGAAACTAATTGGACTTCTGCATTCCATTTCATCCCGCAGTTATCGTAAGATACGACTGTGAGAAATGCCATTAAACAAACATACACGCACGCGAACGCACGTATACAAAGGGTAGCTTAAATGCATGAAATGTCCACAAAAGGCGTAGAGACCCAAAGATGGTCTGATTATCTGATCGTGGAAGGAGAAAGGGGAAATGAAGTCATGTAATTCTTGCGTAAATTTTACGGAATATATCCTATGATATACTGAGAAGCTGGCCAAAGAATATACATAATCACTACGTTTTAAAGTTACATTTTTTATATAATCAGGGTGACAAACGAGTACACAGTTCACCAGGTGGTAAGTGGATACTGTGGCCCATAGATATCTACGTTTATGCCCGATTAAGAATCAAAACGCAGATACGTTGTTACTCCTGAGGACTAAGATGGAATGCCTCGTTTCCAGTAAAAAGGGGTCTACGGATCTCTACACTCACCATACAACTCAAACATACTCACAGCAGTACCAAGCATAATATAGTTGCAGCGTGGCTCTAACACGTAAAAATGACATATAAATATTTGTTTCGTGCTGTATAAAAATCAGCGGCCAGGTGTGCCGTTGCTAAAGCTAGCTCATATACGAGTACCCACGAAGCTGTGGCTTACTTAAACACGCTGATATAAGAAAAGTAACTCAATGATTTGCATTACATTGGAATAAATACAATATTACAAAACATTACTAAAAAACTTAAGCTAAAAACTGAAATTATCATACAGTCTTACTCCCCACTGAATCGCTGTACTAAGCCTTTGAGCTAGATAATATCCAGCAGCGATGACTAGTCGAGGATAGAGTTGATTTACCACCATTTTCAGTGCACCACTTTCTTAATTCAGTTGCCTGTGATGCCATTCCGGCTTTAAACAAGGTACCCATATGATTCGAGGTGGCCAAAGTGTCCTACGCCAAAACAAAAAAATTAAAATATGCAGTATCGAATAAGAGCAATTAATTTTTATGAGCATTGAATAAGGATATTTTATGTGAAATTTAAATTATAAGAAATTGCAATTCGAGTTGTTGTCATGGAGAGTTACGACTCAAGTTGGGAAATCTTGAATAAAAAACAGATCATAAATGAAGAAGCGTGCAGTCTTGGGATCTAAGATTCAAAGAGTTTTGAAACAAAAAACTTTTGTCATTACATTGATGAATTATAACGTGATTTATCACATTATTTTGATCATATTTTTGTCTTTAAGATTTCTCAAGTTTTACAAGCCAAACAATATCAATCGTTCATTGATTTTTTTATTGGAGGCTTAAAAAATTTATGTAGATAAATTTGAAGTGTCTGCCTATATGATATTGCTGTAATTGGCTTCCATTAGCTCCGATTATATTTGCATATTATTAAGGCACTAAACTATTTTTTTTAATTTTTTTTCCGTCTCTCTGTCTATCTGTCCGTCCGTAGTTTTTGGTTTGGCCGAACCAATTGTGATCAAATTTCACGAACAAATAAAGAGTAGTATGAGGAAGGAACTATCTTTAATTTATATGGAAAAAAATTTAAGGTCGTCATTTCTAGCAAAAATGTAAATGATTGTGTATGATGATTTTTTATGATTATAAAATTTCAATCTCTCCACATGATTGCACTGATTCTTGAACATGCTTTTGATCTTGGTGATGTTTCTCTTCATGATGAAACTCTTGAATGTCGACTCTCAACTGCAGTCACTAATGAAAATGTAACTACTGTCATGTGGCTAATTGAAGAAAACCGGTGCATCACGTATGAGGGGATTCGAGGACATTTGATTATTGGTACCGGAGTAACTAGTAGTAGGCAAAGGTATTAGTATGAACCAAAACAAAAAATCATCTAAATTTAAAAAGTTTTAGAACTTTGTTGACGCTAGTTTCCTCATGAACACACCCAATAACAAAAACGGGCTTAAGTTGATTGGTGAAAAAGTGTTGTTAAAGTGTGATGATGGATGTTAAAATTATGTGTATGACATCTTGACAGGAGATGAAATAAGGATATATTGTTACGTTCTGCAAAGCAAGTAATAATCTCCGGTATGGGTGTTTGAAGGCGACAGCAAACCAATTTACAAGGCAGGTAAGCGGTACGGGGGAATCGGGTTGAAATGCACGCTAATTGGTTAAAATCAAGGTTGCGACACTTGCCAATAAGCAAACAGTGATGGGAACTTTAAATAATAAAGGGGAATGGCAGGCTTGTATGGAAGTTTCGTACCGCAAATAAAATTTCGTGTTTTGGGATATTTTTGGTTTTAATTAGTAGTTAGTAGGATAGACAAACCCCTTTTAAATTCTTAGGTTTTTGGAACTTGGGAGATAAAAGTTATAACCAGTTTTAATTTTTAAGATTATCTACATAGACCATAGATTAATATATAATGTAATGTACTAGTGTTCTAATTTTTTTTTATTTAACTGGCTTTACGGCTTTGGGTTCTAGCCCTTCTGAGCCTATAATTTCTTTCGTAAACTTCGTTTTTATATATTTTTTTCATCACAATATGCTGATGCGTCACAGTTTTTGGGAGATTATATCAACATCAAACCACTTGTTTTCTCTAATAGTTCACACGCGCAGACAATTCACAAAATCGCATCACTTTTACGAATCAAAATCTACTTCAAACCATTATTCAAGCAACAAAACAGGACCGACAATCCGTCGACGGCCAAAACCTCCCCCAGTGTACCTACGAGTATATAGCTCGTTACATATAGGCAAATAAACACTGTTTTTGTGATAAAGTAAATATTCTATATTGCCTTTCAGTCAGCTACTTTGCAGTGCTTTACTAACCATTATATTTTTTATATAGAATAAGGGTCACAATCGAACAGACAGTCCACCTGATGGTTAGTGGATGCTGTGGCCGATAGACATTTATCCTCGATTTAGAATCAAAATTCAGATGCGTCGTGACCTCTGAGGACTAGGATCGAATGCCTCGATTCCAGTAAAAAAGGGTCTCCGGATTTCTACACTCACCATACGAAACACAGCAGTATTAAGCCGCTATTTTGCACTGGTATTCTGTGAGAGCGTGGTTCTTCCCCGGTCGAGCAGACTCATTCGTGCTACAACTATATTATAGCTACAGCGTACCATTAAGTAGGTAGTCTAAGATGTGGAAGTTATCTACTCAGCATTGTGAATTAGGAGATACCTATATTCAGCAGCGGACTGCAACAATTTGATAATGATGAAGTTCTGATGGGGTTTTGCGTGAAGGTAAATAAGAAATATTTTTTTTAATTTCATTTACTTTATTGTATATATAATTAATGAATTCTTTATAAAACTTCATCTAAGAAGGATGCAGGCCGGGTAATACCCTCATGGCGAGCATGGCGTAGGTACCAAATAATACTAATAACTTGTGAGTAGCATCCCACTGTTCTTAAACCTACAATGCAGTTACAGCAATAACTTCTGATTGCATCCCGCCCAATCATGTTTGTTTTTGTTGTAGCGCACTATTATGTCGCTGTAAAACAAGACGGAGCATTGTCTGCCAAAGTAAGCTGCATTTCTTTAAGAACACTTTTCGTAGAAAAATTAATATTTAAATAACAGCACGAAGCTCTAGTTTCCCCATTTCGTATACGGGTCAAACTCCCACCAAGTGTAATGTTTGAAAAAAAAGGGTATAGTTCGTAGACGAAGCATCTTTAGTCTTCGTTGTTTGAAGTTGGTTGCAAGTGTTCACGGATTGCAGAAGCCACTTACCATCAGGTGGACTGCAAGTTTGTTTGTCACTTTAGCTTAAATAAACAAAAGGAAATAATTTAATTATAATTTTAAAAATACCACTGATCCTACTGCCCGTTGCCGATCTGGGTACAGAACTGTTACCGTCATAGCATATTAAAGTACACTGCTGAACATAGGCCTCCTCCATAGATTGCCACATAGAGGGGACATTTGCTACAGTTGCCACGCTTGGCAAGCGGGTTGGCAACTGCGGTTTTCAATTTTAGTCGTTATAAAGCAGACGTTGCTGTCCATCTCCTGATGTTTTACCCTCTGTTGCCTCTTACGACACATACGGGATATGGGGTATGGGCTAGTGGATATTCTTACAGCGCCACTACAGGGGTACAGTCCGGCTGCCTCAAATTATAGTTATACCGCCATCTATCTACCGCCATAAGCAGCTTATTACAATTGTTAGCATACTTTAATAATTTATATTGTTGCAACTAACATTGTGGGTAATTAATTATTTTCATGCTATAAGTCTGCGGGTACATTAATGTTTAAGATTATGTCTAGTTATTTATTTTTGCTTATATTTATAACTAGAATGTAAAACTGTTTAAGATAATTATAAGAAATATAAATAACATTTTATAATGTATAAACTTACGACTTAATATCCAATTTTATTAAAAACTTGTACCGGAAACCACACAAGCAACGCCATCCGTAGTTTAGCACTGTTAAATTACAAGCCTATAAAAGACAGATGTTGTCGGTTGGAGCGGTAGCTACGAGCGGCAGCTAAGAGCGGCAGTCTTACTTAAACTGTTGAGTAGATAATACGTACACGGAAGATAAATTGTGAATAATGATAATAATTTATTATATATCGATAATCGTTATTAGTATTCCTATTGACAACTCAAGGGAAGGCTCAAATATTATTATCCGTTACCGACAGGGTATTGCAGTAGGTAATCATTAACTTACTAAATACTCACACAATTCTTTTATCCGTATATTGAAAACAGAATTAATATTTAATTGTTGATATATTCATTGTAGGTTGATATAATCTAATATTATATACCAAGCCTTTGATTATATACCTATATTTATATCATCGGAATAGTCTTATCCGACACTATTCCGATGATATCCCGGACGTCAGTCTAAGCGAGATTAGAATGCCTCTCCAGCACCTTAAAAACGGCAGGGCCCCAGGCGAGGATGGAATTACAGCGGAGCTTCTGAAGCTGGTATTATAATTAATATAATCTGAGGTGGTATTATAATTAATATAAGCAAAACTAAATTTATGTTAATATCTTCGCCATACAATCGACAAAAGCATGCCGACATTGTAATTAAAGGGCATACCTACGATTGTTTCCACAGAAATAACAATGTAAATAACTGTAAAAATCTGAAGTTAGAACAAGTCTCATGCTACAAATACCTAGGACTAACTATAGATACCAGTGTTGTATGGAGTATACATGTTCAGCATATCTGTAACAAATTACGTAGTAGTACGGGTAAATTGTACCACCTGAAATTTAGGCTAAGCAGAAGTATGTTACATATGCTGTATTATGCGCTTGCGGATACAACTATAGATTACGGGTTGGGTAGCTATGGACTTACGTTCCCAGTGTATTTAAACAAAATCAAAGAACTACAAACAAGGTTGTTAAAGATACTAGTAGATAATAAAGTGAAAAGTGCGTGTAATAAAGAATATAATAAACATTTCAAAATTTGTAAAATTGTACCTGTAGACAAAAAAGTGAAAATAAAGTTGATAATGGAACAGTATAATAAAAATGAGTTTAAAGTAGAAAGAGAATATGGCTACCCAACTCGTCAATCCACTAGAAAAGGAAAATATGTAGTACCTAAAATTAAAAATTACTTCGGTATGCGCACGAGACGATGGATTATCCCGCAATCACATAACGAGCTGTCGCCGGATTTGCTTAGTAAAGTTATCTCAAAAAATCATTTAAAAAATATCCTAAGAAAACATTATCTATCATTGTGTCCATAAATGTACGCCACAGGCCACGAGTAACGTACTGTTAAAATTAGCAGTCTATATGCGATGTGTGCTGTTTGAGTATGTGTTGAATTAGTGTATATGTGTATATACAGTATGTTTATAATGAACCAATTTTGATATTTGGCTGATGTGGACCTCATAACAAACTTTGTTCTAAATATGTATAGATAAAATAATAAAATAGATTTTGGGAGATATTATTACCTGTATAAGAAAATATACTTCAGATAATATGTATAAACATAAGCATGTAAGACGAGAACTACTGCCGACAAACTGTAATGCAGTTTGGCAGATAAAAATGTTGAAAACGCTTATTGTATAATTGGAAGAAAAATAAAATAAAGCGGGTGGAACACCGGTACTTGAAGTCCTGCAGAAGCTCTTCAATTCCGTCTTCCATGGTGGCACTACTCCAGAGGCGTGGAGCAGAAGTGCGGTGGTCTTGTTCTTTAAGAAAGGCGACAACGCTCTATTAAAGAACTACAGACCGATTTCCCTTCTGAGCCGCATCTACGTGCTGTTTTCGAGAGTCAAGACATGCAGGAAGTCGATGGATGCAGGTGGCTCAGGACCGTGCTTTGTGGCATTACTTTGGAGAGGCCTATGTTCAGCAGTGGACTTGTGAAGGGCTGTAATGATGAATGATGACGATATAATCAAAGTACCAAGCATACGATGATGATTTTGAAAACTACTTAATGTGTGTGACTAGATTTAAGCCTCGAGTCATGCGTGTATTATGTTCATGTAAGTATTTTTTTTCGTATAATACGAATGTATTTCTATAAATACATGTGTTCGAACTTCGAATGATAATCCTTCAAAGGGGACAATCATTTTTGGGCCCTCCAAAAAAAAGACACCAAATTATAATAGTAAATGGCCTATCGATTTTTCGAAAATGTAAACGGAGTCAAGAAATCTGAAAAAAAAATTCGTTGTTTTGATATTCGTGTTCTGATTGGTGTAATATGGGTAAAACGCGTGAAATTAGTCATTTAGCACTTTGTATAAAAAGAAAACTATTTTTTCACAAAGCTGACTAAAAAAGATACCACTACGAAATTTAAGTTTAATTTCTAAAAGTGTTAGCTAATATCGTATTATAACGTACATAGTTCTAAATGACTGTGAACCAAAACGTTATTTTGTCATTGACTTCCGGTAATTCCCAGCGGCCGGCGGACGGGTACATATTACATCTTTAATCTTTATGGCATTGGCGTTCGTCACGCTACTGATTTTTTTGTATTTATATGCGATTTTAAGAAAATGGAGTCTGCTAGATCAGCATATAATGAAAATAGAAGTGTATGTTGCAATTGTGGGGTCAGGTTTTAACGGAGTGTGCGAAGACAACTACTGGCCGAGGCAGCTGCTGATGTGCGCCGACTTTTATCTGTGTGGATTTCTCACGAGGTGAGTATAAAGCTAATAAATCCACTATACAAGATATCTACTTACATATCCAGATTTAAACTTTTATGAGATATATTTTTATTTTTATTGAATAATATGGGATTTGGAACGATTATTTTAGAAATAATAAGAAAGGAAAACGATCCAAGAAACACATAACGATCTATACATGTTTAACTACCCACTTAATTATTTTAAGTTTTTAAAAGTACCAATAAATATCCCTTCATATTATTAATAAATTCATACCTTCTACAGCTATAATTTAAATTTTTCGTTATAGTAAATTGATAAATTATATATATATATATATATATATATATATATATATATATATAATTATTGAATTATTTTACATTTTGACACAAGATGACATTGCATTCTTTCCTGGTATTTACCAACTTATAGGCATAGTTCTTTGCATTGACTGTAAAAATAAAGTCTGTAATTTCAAACTATTTGGTAGAAAAAATATAATATGGTATAAACTCTTTGGTTTAAATTGATATAAGCTGTGTGTAAAAATTAATATTTATATAGTTTTTCTGCTTACAAGTGGATCGGCATGATAATGTCTAATTGATGCAAAAAATGTTTAACCTAACGGTTATATCAGGCACGTAAGTCAAATACTAATACCTATTTCACATTTATGTATTTAATTCGCCAATGACATTCGAAAATACAAACTGACGAGTAAAAGTCCATGTGTGTAATATAAGAGTTTACTTTTCCTCCTAGAATTTTGGAAAATCTTTAACTTATATTGAATTAATCTTTAACAAATGATAAACACAGGTCTTATTAATGTGTTAAGTGATAAAGTATTGAAGTTTTATGTTATTAGTGAAATCTAATTTAAATAATAGATAAAATGAAGTCACACAATATACACAAAAGAAGTTTTTGTGGCATGGTTTTATGGGTATGTTCCGAAATACAACCCAGTACACTGTCGAATGCGAATGACGTCATGAATCGACGCTATACTGGTGATTCGTTCCAAAACATAGGACAGTATATGACTTCATACATTTACGCCATATTGGAAAAGTGTTGGCGATTATTTTGTCATTTTGTGCTCCAAAAATCATTTTATCTTCCTAATGAAGATACCAGCAATTATTCTATAATTTTTTGTATTTGAATAAATAAGAACAAATTCTGGCATGCTTCATTCAGCGCATACAAAATTAAAAATTGTTTTAATGTGGCCGGATATCCGACGCACTATGGCGGCGGCACGCCAGTACAATATAGTGTCAGTTGATGACGTCATTTGCATTTGCCAGTGTACTGAGTTGTATTTCGGAACATACCTTATTTATCACATGTTATGTGTGTCTAATTATCTTTTGTCAGTCAATCAGAAATCAAAGTCGAAAAAGTATTTTATTTTATTTAAATAATTTACATGTGAAACTTAATCTAAATACATTTAGTGACAGTGTGACATAAACCAGCATTGGTTTTACCGCACACTGCGATTCATCTGTCGCTCGAACAGAACTAAGTAATATTCGTTCTTAACTACCTACTTACATTAATTGCGCGATGTGATTACTGCGCAATCTACTTGACCGATCAACACGCATAACACATATAATGCACCTCTAACTCCAAAAGCCAGGGTAACTCGTTTGGGTTTGTAGATTCACACGAGTGACATTTTTTGTACAATTTTTTTTAATATATTGCGCTAGTAATGCTAAAGATAAGTAGTGCTGTTTAAGTTCATTTTTGATGTTTACTTTAGTAATTTGGCCTTTAACTGTTGCAGGTGGTAACTCCTTTATCAGTTTTGGTATTCGATATTGTAACACTGCTTTTCCGTATGAATTTTTATAGCTAGGTAAATTATGAATTGCATTAGAGGCACTTCTTGTTTTACTGCTGCGGTAGGCAAATGTTTAAAACTGTCAGTAAAGAAATGATCGCAGAGCAAGTATATATTTCACTTTGTCTTAGATAGGTATGGTGTTGCAGTGATAAAAAAGTTGGTGGTAATTATTTTTATATTTGTTTTTTTTATATTCGTAGGTACGATGGTTTTCAAAAGTCCGACTTGGAGATTATATATTTGATCAAGATGTGATTTGCTAGTTCTGCAATAACTACTAACACATTAATGTATAGTGGTCTCCACCAAGGCCTTGTATAAAAGTAAGAGCATGGGAAAGGGAATTTTCTTCTTAATAAGTCTGAATTTAGCCAGCATTGCACGTACTTTATCACAAACATGGTTGTGTTCTGTCCATTTAAGACGATTACCGATTACTAACCCTAGGTACTTTTGTTTGTTGACAACCTATATATATATATATATATATATATATATATATATATATATATATATATATATATATATATATATATATATATATATATATATACGTTTACGTAAAAGCGACTACTATAGCATGCGGTACAATGCACTCGCTCTTCCCTAAAACTAAAAACTATGATTGTGCCAAATCGATGAAAGGAATCCTGCCTGATTAGGAGAACACAAAATTGGAGCGGGTTAAACAATTATATTAATCAGGCAGTAATTAAAGGAATATTGACTCACCGGGGTTTCTTCTATCCTGTTGAGCACTATAGCTGCAACTTCTGGAACACTCCGGAGAGAGGCGGTGCGCGACTGTATCTCACTCGAGGTGAGGCGGGTCTCCTGGAGCTCGATTGCTTCCAGGCTAAAGTGGTTTCTACTAGCGGTGTGGTTCCAACAACGAGCGCGGCGGGAAGAGGCTGTGGTTTCAACGACGACTGCGGCGGGAAGAGGTCGCGCATCGGTCGCGCGTGCCTTGTATATCCTCGGTTCCGATGATTACGTGACATTCTAGAATCATCTTCTTGCCCCTCCCACCCCACCACCCCGATGTGTCGATAGGAGGGTATGAATGATATCGTTTCGGAAAGGAATAAGCGACTTGGCACCTACCGTCCAATATAAAATAAATACGAATGGGTTTCCGCGCAACCATCTCCCCCGCCCTTGAAGGATTTCCTTCAAAATTAACTAAAACAACTAGAGCTAAGATCAACTAACAAAATAACTAACTAACGCTAAGATTACCTAAATTCAACTACAATTTTAATCTAGAAAGCTAATTTAAATTATGGAAGAGGCAGGGGGCACAAACGGACAACAGGACGCAGGTAAGACCCAACCGTGGTCTTAACGCGAGCTATCCTAATTACTCCGTCGGAACCGGGAAAGACCTCCTCGACAATTCCTAAAGGCCAGTGGAGAGGCGGCGTATTCTCTTTGGTGAGCACAACTACAGTTCCTACAGCTAAAGGCTCAGTTGCTGTGTTCCATTTTTGCCGAGACTGCAAAGTATGCAAGTATTCCATCCTCCATCGTTTCCAAAACGATTGCACTAACCGATCTAATATAAACGATATAATTTGTGGCGTGCGGAAATGCTAAGTCTGTTCTCATCCATATCTGCGGCTGGCAAATACTTTAAAGGCGTTAAATTAAAAAAATTGTGCTGGAGTTAGAGCCAGCGGTTCCGAGGGGTCACTAGACAACGTACGACCAAGTGGGCGACTATTCATTACGCATTCAATTTGAGCGAGCACCGTACTTAGCTCTTCGAAGGACAAAATTTGATCTCCTATTACTCGGTATAAATGACTCTTTAGACTCTTGATATTAGTCTCCCAATTGCCCCCAAAATGACTCGCGGCTGGGACGTTCAGAGACCACTCAATGCGGTTCTCGGCTAGAATGTGAGCGAACTCCGAATTATAATACTTGCTAGCTAAGAGCTCATGTAGTTCCGATAGAATACGTTTTGCACCGACGTAGTTCGTACCGTTATCCGAATACAATCTACTTACAGGGCCACGGCGGGAAAGAAATCTTTTAAATGCACCCATAAAACCTGCTGTGCTTAGATCACCAAGGAGTTCTATATGCACCGCTCGAGTAGTTGACATACGAAAATGCAGACGTAAGCCTTTGTGGATCTTATACCACGCCCGCGAGTGAGCGTGACCTTAAACGGACCAGCGAAATCAGACCCGGTGTGCGTGAAGGGCTTTACTGATTGTATTACTCTACAAGATCTAAAATCCGCCATTTCCGGAAGTGACGGCTTGGGGCGTGCCCGAAAGCAAGCTATACATCTGTGCACCCGATTGCGTATTAAACTACGTGCAGAAAGAATCCAATAATTCTGACGCAAAATCGACATCAACAAGGCGGGGCCAGCGTGCGAGTTCAATTTATGATGGTAATCGACTAATAAGTTCATGATATGGTCTTTACGCGGTAAAACAATAGAGTGCCGTTGGTCGAAACTCAATTGCGAGTTGGACAAGCGTCCACCTACCCTTACAATCCCATCCTGTAAAAATGGCTTAAGGCGTTGAAAGGCGCGACTACAAGCTCTATTCGATTGTAATCTTCTAATTTCTTCAGAGAAGTGCGCACGTTGAAGTTCACGTAATACTAGCGACTCGGCATAGTTGTAATCGGATGCTAAGACATACGAACGTCGCGGTAAAAGCTTCGCGAATCGACAAACGTAAATTACGCTACGCAATAATTTCGACCAAGAGGACAAGCGGTTCGCCAAGGCAATGATTGCAGAAACCTCGCTCGAAACGTTCGCCACTAGAGCGTGTCTCTTCTCTTCCGGCGGTTGTGACACTGACGAAAGTTCGAAATCGGTTATCGGCCATTGCGAGGGATCCAAGTGAACCCAAGCAGGTCCGTGGAACCAAAGCGGGTGGTCCATTATTTGCATCGGAGTGAGTCCACGGGATAAACAATCGGCGGGGTTTTCCGTACCAGACACGTGATAAAAGTTCCGCGTTTCTAACTCGTCTTGTATCTTGGCCACTTGGTTCGCGACAAACGTATCCCAACGGTGGGGTGAAGAATGAACCCAGCATAAGGCGACGGTGGAGTCAGAAAAGGCAAATATCCTTTCTATGTGAACTCTATCCCTGCATGCGCTGATAACTGCGGTAATAAGCTTGGTGAGTACTAATATTGCGCAAAACTCTAAGCGCGCCAGAGAGACAACCTTACGGGGGGAGACTCTCGACTTAGAACTAATGAGGCTAATCGAATTTCTACCATTATTCTGGACGTGGAAATATACAACGCCCCCGTAAGCCTTCTCGCTGGCGTCTGCAAACCCAACGACCGTTATGACGCTATTTCTATCTACGTTTATATGACGCGGTATTTTAATTTCTCTTAATAAAGGAAGTTCCTCTCTAAAGCGCTGCCACAACCGAACAATGCTGTCAGGCGGCGAGTCATCCCAGTCGCATTCCAATAACCAAAGTTGTTTAATCAAAAGCTTAGCGTATAATACCACCGGAGCTACGAAACCCATGACGTCCCATAATCTAGCAACGCATAACAGTATTGTGCGCTTTGTGCATTTCTCTACGGGTGGATTTACCTTAAGGCTAAACACGTCGGACTCTGGTGACCAACACAGACCGAGCACCTTGTGTGTATCGGAATCGTCGAATTCCTTTATCGCCGAAAGACGGTGTGATAGTGGGATTGTATCTAAAACCGGACGCGAATTACTAGTCCACTTCACAAGATCGAATTGACCCGATTTCATGAGCCTTATAATCTCGGCGGCGGTTAGGGTTGCCTCCTCCACGCTATCGACCGAGTACACAAAATCATCCATATATAATCCGCTCTCAATTGCCCTCTTAGCTTTAGGATAACAGGGACCTTCATCGTGAGCGAGCTGTCTCACCGTGCGTAACGCATGAAATGGGCTCGACTTTAAACCAAAACAAACGCGGTTAAATTCAAACACCATTAGAGGTTCCTTTGGGTTGAAACGATATAAAATGCGTTGGAATCTACGGTCGCATTCACGGACCCCTATGCAAAGAAACATTTGGCGAATATCGGCGGATAGTGCTATACTAAACAAACGAAAATTGGCTATTATATTAAATAAACTGCCCTGTAAATTTTGCCCACTATAGAGGATATCGTTAAGCGACAGGTGAGTGCTAGTTTTAGCACTAGCGTCGAGCACTACACGTAACTTAGATGTAAGTTTGTCCTCCCTAATGACCCCGTGGTGTGGTATGAAATACGACGGTGTGTCTTCGTAGTTATCTAATTTCGAAGCCACAAGTGATATGTAACCTTCTCTTATATATTCGTTAATGACGCCGTCGTAAGCTTCCTTTAACTGGGGTGAAGCGAGCATCCTACGCTCCAAGCTGTAGAAATGTTTTTCCGCCATTTGACGCGAATCGCCGAGAGATAAAACATCTCCCTTAAAGGGTAGCGCTACACTATATCTACCGTCACGATCACGAACGGTCGTGCGGACGTAAATTTCCTCGCATAACCTGTCATCTGAGCTAGCTATGGGTGGGACGTTCACCTCCTCCATCTCCCAAAATTAGCGGACTAACGACTCGAGCGGTTCGACAGCCATACCACAATAAGAGGTTGCCGAAATACTATCTATGATGGGGGCGGAGCCAAGGATCACATAGCCCAATACGGTTTCCAGTGCGTAAGGCGCGGTATGCGAGGAGTTGCCCCTGACCTTATTGTTTAACAAAAGATGAGGGAAAAGCGATGCTCCAATGAGCATGTCTATGTTTCCAGGAACGGCGTAAGTGTCGTCCGCTAGAGTCAAATTTTTAAATTCAATCAATGCCGAGGTGTCAACCGAAACGGTTGGCAACCGTTCAGTGACCCTATCTACTACTAGTGCATTTATATCAAAGTTAACATTACGATCTATCCGAGAATAAAATTTTAAATTTATATATCCCTGGGTAGCTTTACTAATACCTCCGATGCCTTTAATTACAGGACATGAAAGTGACCTATTTATTACTAAGCCTAAGCGCTGACAACATTGTCGCGTTATAAAGCTATTTTGGGCTCCGCTGTCCAGCAGTGCACGGACGCTTTGTTCGTTTCCACGCGAATCCCTAACCAAAATACGTGCCGTACCCAGTAACACGGTTGAAGGAGGTTGTGCTCCCATATTTGCCAATGAGCACAGAGCGACATCACCAGGTCGACCGCTAGAATCGTTGACCTTAGTAGGGGTGAATTCCTTGTCCACTTTACTTGACGCCGCTATGTTGCTATTTTCAAAATGTAATAGCGTGTGATGTTTCCTGGCGCACTTGCTACATACGGAACTCGAATTGCATTTTGCAACTAAATGCTTATCGCTTAAGCAGTTCAAACATAGGTTGTTTGTCTTTACTAATTTATAACGTTCGCTTGGTGAATATTTACGAAAAGTCGCACAATTATATAAATTACCGTGTTTATCTTTACATACGATACAAGTATGCTGGAGTGATGTTGACGTAGCGGTTACGTAAGTTAACGACCCTGCTATTTTAGATGGTTGAGTCTGTCTACGGTCGACGCACCTTTTAATCTCCTGTTTAACGTTCGGAGAGCGCTGCATCACCTTTATTTGATCTCGCACGAACGATGCTAATGAATGAAAGGAAGGCATCTCCGAGCTACGATGCTCCATTTCAAACGCACGCACGGTGTCGGGGTCTAATTTCTTTAGTGCAATATGGAGAAACACCACGTCCATAAGGTCATTAAATTTGAAATTCTTAAGTGCAGCCACCGATGCCACAAATTTATCTAGAAACTGCTCTAAGCCGTTGATGTTCGCGGATGATATAGGTTTAAGATCGAATATCTGGTTCAAATATTCGGAAGCTAACATTCTCCTATCTTCATATTTAGTTTTAAGCGTTTCGAATATTAACAAGTAATTGTTTGCTGTAGGTGTAAAACCAGAGCAGATCGACTGTGCCCTGCCACTAAGTTTACTAATTAAGTAATATAATTTTTCAGCGTCCGATAACGATGGGTTATTGTGTATATTGTTTTGAAAACTACTGAAGAAGAAGGGCCACGTCTTAATATCACCATTGAATACCGGAATATCTATTGGCGGCAACCTAATTGGGTCACGTGGACGTACCTGCAGTTCCGGCTTTGCTTCGTTTTGAGATTGTAGGGATTTCGCAGTTCTTTTCACGCGACACAACATATCTTCGAATGCCAGCAGCGGTTGGTAGTTCACTATGTATTTCGGGTCGATTTGTAATTCCAAATGATTAATTTGGTCTAATATTCTTTCGTAATCTGTCCGCAACGAATCTACCGTTTCGATTTCATTAAAAAAGGTTTCCCGCACTGCTTCTATATTAATGTTCTTTATATGATCACTTATATTTTGCATACGCGAAAAAAGTATGTCCCTCTTAGCATAAAGCTTTTTAATTTTGATTTCACTTCCACTAACTGCCATTTTAAAATATTATAATAAAGTTATATTAATCACAATTAATCTCACAACGCACAAACAATGAAGGATGGACACTCGGTATGCCGTATTACGTAATTAAATCGAACACCTGCACAGCGAGTCGAGGCGACGCGCCGTTCGCTAAACTCAATATTTTTATCAAAATTGTGGGGTAAGCGTATCAAACGGTTCCTATTACACTGTTTCAATTATTTAATAAGCTTTAAATTTAACCAAATATGAGCGCTATAAAACGAATAATTCTGTTTGCGAGTGCCTAATCAAATTTTAAATTTAAACGAACACTATTTAAGTCTATTCCATAAATTAGAGTGCATTATCTAAATAATTAAATTAATAATTCGACCAGAAATAGTTGGACGGCCACTAAACTCAGTCCAAATCCGGCTTGAAGGACCATAAAATGGTGGAGCCACGTGTCTAAGGCTGCCGAAGTCTAATTCCCCGGTCGAACGGCGGGAAGAGGCTGTGGTTTCAACGACGACTGCGGCGGGAAGAGGTCGCGCATCGGTCGCGCGTGCCTTATATATCCTCGGTTCCGATGATTACGTGACATTCTAGAATCACCTTCTTGCCCCTCCCACCCCACCACCCCGATGTGTCGATAGGAGGGTATGAATAATATCGTTTCGGAAAGGAATAAGCGACTTGGCACCTACCGTCCAATATAAAATAAATACGAATGGGTTTCTGCGCAACCAATATATATATATATATGAACTCAATATTTATTTACTCTTTTATTTTTAATTTTAGTTCCTGATTTTTTCAGTGACACCCACTTGATGCAGTTTGTTGTAACTGCCTAAGAATATTGCTAGAAAGGTTGCATCTGCTGATTCCATTAGAAGATTTGAGTACATGGAATATTTGTATTCAATGTTGATCTTCAATTTTAAGAACACATCGTACACGGGCTGTGCCTATTAACTCTGAAGAAAGAGATATTATTTTGCAGTGGATACCATCACACCAGGTACTTACTTTATTTTAAAAGGCTGTATATGGTCCCCTGCCTGAAATAGGCTTGCCCGGAGGATTTGCCATAATCGCTTTGGTACACAGATTGATGTTTGTAAAATCGGACACCTTGCACACAATTTGGCCTGATATTTATACTCATTCAAGATGGCTGTTCACTAACAGGTTATCTTTAACTTTACAGTCTACCAAAAGTCTACTGCTGAACGTAGAACTCCCCAATAGATTGTCTTTTGGCGGGATATTTGCCATTAATAACCAGTTTTTATTTTTTAATTTTAGTTGTTATTAGATAAACGCTACTTCTTCCTTACCTTACACCCATATTTGTATGCCTTTGTACTTATTATACAAGCAATAATTTTTACCTAAAATGACATTAGTATAAATAAAATGGGTTGGGTTTACAATTTTTTCGCCTCAGTTTGAATATTCTGTTACTGGGGGGGGGGGGGGGAGGGTCTCAAAGCGGTTTATCTGAAGCACCCACACGCGATTTCTGCTGCCGGAGCAGCGTCGAAATATTTTTATTTATTTTTTTTAAAATATTGGTAAATGACTACGAAATGATTAATTAAATATTCTCACGTTTTTGACGTTTCATCTGTTAATGTCACATCGTAGTACTGAATCGATCTAGCGAATCGATATTTCACCCTAAGGAATCAAGATCGAATCTTTTCTGTTTTATTAAGATTTAAAAATTATTTACAATAAGTTGAAAGTACCCCAACCATCGATCACTAATAAACCCCAACTCGTAAAGAATGACAGTTTTTCAATTCAATCATTCAATGTTATCTGAAACTTTAAAGAACTTGGGCTTAGTCAAATAATGTTATAATTCTAAAATAATTACTGCTTGTCTGATATGTGATGTATTTTTTATTTCTTTTTAAATAAGTAGAATCTGATTTGCCACAAAAATATTATGAAGGGAAACAATAACATGCTAATATTTATAATTTTAGAGAAGACAAGACACAATAAACTATTTAGTGTTAGAGAGATTGAAATAAATAGAACAATAATAAATATTATTAGTATTTAGAGTAGACACTGTAAAACTATAGTTCATTCTGTTAGTTGATAAAAAAAAATCTTTTTTCAGGTGGATAGTTTAGAACGAGTATGCAGTCCTTGCTGGCTGAGGGCTTCCAGAGCTGTATGGAGACAGAGACAACAAAATGAGAACAGGGATATGGAATTACAATCCATGAATATAGAAGACATCGGTAACATCCCACAACCACCCTCTATACCCGCACCTGTAACCCCTGCCATTTTCAGAGCGGTATCCACAATTACTATGGCTAATTATAAGCGTGCTGCTTCTACTTCCCGTCACTGTATTTTTAGGTTATGTAATCATTCATCTAGATTTTTAATACCTAAACTACTCAAAGTGAGATTGCTGATTGATCAAGCACAGTGGCACATGCGCTCGTATTTGTGAATACCATTTAAATGAACCCCACAATGATTGGAATAATTTGTACACGAGTAGTAACTGTTCAGATTTCACTGCATCTCAGACAGACAACCTTTGTTCCTTACTTAAAAGTAGTATTACTCAAAAATATAATATTTTAAATATCATTGAACATAATTCAATATTATGCAAATATTGGTTAGGATTTACCAACCACCAATTTGAACAGTTACTAGTTGAAATTCCATCTATTAGTGAAAGAGTTAAATCACCTAAAAGAAGTCTAGCTATGTTCTTAATGAAACTTCGTACAGGTGATAGCAATGAACGCATAGCTTCTCTATTTAATGTAGCTTCATCGACTGTGTTCAGTCACTCAAAAATCACACAAAAGTCAGTGCTTTGAAGAGCAATTCATCCAACTGCATTTAGGGACAAATACCTTATACATTCAACAAGTTGCTCAATATAACTTGACAATACCAAATGGCTTGTTTGGTAATCCAGATATGGATCCTGAATTTATGCCAGCCATATTAATATGTGATGGTACATACATTTATGTGCAAAAAAGTAGTAATTACTTGTACCAGAAGCAAACATATAGTTTACATAAGTATCGTAACTTAGTTAAGCCATTTTTAATAGTGTGCTGTAATGGTTATATCCTTTATGTTTTTGGACCATATCCTGCAACAGAATCAGATGCTTCTATAATTCTTAGACTGTTCAACAATAATAGTCCACTGCGAACCTATTTTAGAGAAAACGATGTATTTATTCTTAATACAGGTTTAAGGGATGCAATTCCATTCTTGCAGTAATGTGGTTATAAGGCTCACATTAGCCGCGTAGTGGCGGTTAAGAATATCCACTACCCCATATCTTCCCGTGGGTGTTGTAAAAGGCGACAGAGGGATCCAGGCAGTAGATGGGCAGTAGCATCTTCCTGATAACAGCAACTGTACGACAAAAAAAAAACTGCGGTTGCCAACCCGCTCGCCAAGCGTGGCAACTATGGCAATATACCCCCCATGAACGATTACACAAATAGACGGCCCCCAGTCCCCGGCGGCCCCACTATTTCTGGCTACGGTGGCGACCATGGTAACGGCGGGGCAAGGGGTGCTAAGAATCTCTGGTAGAGGTTCGGAGGCCACCTACGACGACTCGACCTGGCAACATTTAACGCACGCACCCTGAGGACTGACGAGAAGATCCTGGAGCTGGAAGAAGAGATAGACAAGTTGCACTGGAATATTATAGGATTATCCGTGGTCCGAAGAGAGGGAGAGGACACGGTGATTCTCGAATCCGGCAACTTGTTCTATCACCGGGAGGACGACCATCTGTCCCAAGGAGGTGTCGGATTTATCGTCCACAAGTCTCTCGTCAACAACGTTGTAAAGATTGGAAGTGTGTCGACGAGGGTCGCGTACCTGATACTCAGAATCACCAAACGGTATTCGCTGAAGGTCATACAGGTTTACGCACCAACCTCGGCACATACCGATGAGGAGGTGGAGGAAATGTATGAGGATATTTCCAAAGCCATGCATTCCTCCAAAACCCACTACACGGTGTCGATGGGAGACTTTAATGCAAAACTAGGCACAAGAGAAAACGGTGAGCTGAAGCTAGGGAAATTTGGAGTGGGGCAACGGAACCGAAGGGGCCAGCAGCTGGCCAACTTTATGGAGAAAGAGGGACCTTTTATGATGTACTCTTTTTTCCAGAAGCGGCCCCACAGAAAGTGGACCTGGTCGAGCCCCGACGGTTTGACAAAAAATGAGATTGACTTTATTATGACGACCAGACGCCAACTGTTCAGTAATGTCTCAGTGATCGCAAGGGTGAAAACTGGCAGCGATCACCGAATGGATAGAGGCACACGGAACTTAAATGTTAAGTTGGAAAGGTCTAGTCTAATGAAGTCAACGCTCCGTCCCCCTCGTGCTCCGATCCAGAATCCCGAAAACTTTCAGCTCGAGTTACGTAACCGCTTTCAGTGCCTACAAGATTGCAATGCAGTGGACGATATGAATGACAAGCTCGTGGAAACTATCCATGCGGTCGGAGCTAAGTTCTGCAAGACCCGCCGCAGAAGAACACAAAAACTCTCCGATCATACTCTTAATCTCATGGCTGTTAGACGGGAGATGAGGCTGCAATCGTCAACAGATTTGACAGCAGACAGGCAACTGAACAGACAGATCTCCAAATGCACGCGGCGAGACTTACGCAACTTTAATACTGCTCGTATTAAAGAAGCGGTCGAGCGGAACCAGGGCTCCAAAGTCTTTGCCAGAGATTTGTCTGCAAAAAAGAACCAACTGTCAAAGTTGAAGACTGAGTGTGGCAGCATCGTTTCCGAGACACACGCAAGTGTGAGTAACGATCCAAGAGCAAGTCTTACCCGACACTATTCCGATGATATCCCGGACGTCAGTCTGAGCGGGATTAGAATGGCTCTCCAGCACCTTAAAAACGGCAGGGCCCCAGGCGAGGATGGAATAACAGTGGAGCTTCTGAAAGCGGGTGGAACACCGGTACTTGAAGTCCTTCAGAAGCTCTTCAATTCCGTCCTCCATGGTGGCACTACTCCGGAGGCGTGGAGCAAAAGTGCGGTGGTCTTGTTCTTTAAGAAAGGCGACAACGCTCTCTTGAAGAACTACAGACTGATTTCCCTTCTGAGCCGCGTCTATGTGCTGTTTTCGAGAGTCATTATGAATCGTCTCGCACTCAGACTCGACGACTTCCAGCCTCCCGAGCAAGCCGGTTTCCGAAAAGGCTTTAGTACCATAGACTACATACATACCCTGCGGCAGATTGTACAGAAGACTAAAGAGTACAATCTGCCACTTTGCCTGGCGTATGTGGACTATGAGAAAGCCTTTGATTCCGTCGAAATTTGGGCGGTGCTACAGTCCCTTCAGCGGTGCCAAGTTGACTGTCGGTATATCGAAGTGCTGAAGTGTTTGTACAGTAGGGCTACGATGGCTATCCGAGTACAGAACCAGAGCTCAAAACCTATCCAACTGCAGAGAGGTGTAAGATAGGGTGACGTTATATTCCCGAAACTCTTCACCGCTGCATTGGAAGACGTTTTCAAGCTACTGGAATGGAAAGGATACGGTATTAACATCAATGGCGAGTACATCACTCACCTTCGATTTGCCGACGATATAGTCCTTATGGCAGAATCGCTGGAGGACCTTAGCACTATGCTCAATGACCTCAATGGTGTCTCCCAACGGATAGGTCTTAAGATGAACATGGACAAAACAAAGATCACGTTTAATGTCCATGTCACACCTATGCCGGTAGTTGTTGGGAGCACTATGCTCGAAGTTGTTGACGAGTACGTTTACCTGGGACAAATAGTCCGACTAGGTAAGTCCAACTTCGACCGAGAGGTCAATCGACGGATTCAACTCGGCTGGGCAGCGTTCGGGAAATTACGACATATTTTCTCGTCAGGTATACCTCAATCTCTAAAAACTAGATTGTACAACCAGTGCGTGTTGCCAGTGATGACTTACGGATCTGAGACGTGGTCTTTCACTGCTGGCCGTATGAGGACGCTCAAGGTCGCTCAGCGAGCTATGGAGAGGGTTATGCTCGGAGTTTCTCTGCGTGATAGACTCAGAAATGAGGATATCCGCAGTAAAACCAGACTGATCGATATAGCCCAACGGATTAGTAAGCTGAAGTGGCAATGGGCCGGCCATGTAGCTTGAAGAACCGATAACCGACGGGGAAGAAAGGTTCTCGAGTGGCAGCCCCGTACCGGTAGGCGTAGTGTAGGCGACCCCCTACTAGATGGAGTGACGACCTGGTAAGATATGCAGGAAGTCGATGGATGCAGGTGGCTCTGAACCGTGCTTTGTGGCATTACTTGGGGGACGCCTATGTTCAGCAGTGGACTTGTGAAGGGCTATAATGATGATGATGATGATGAAGGCTCACATGCCTGAATCTAAACAACCTGTGAAATCCAATTATCAACAGTTGCTGCCAACAAGACCAGATGTGTAACTTTGTGCAGGTGGGTGATTGAAATCGTAAATGGGAGATTTAAACGGGACTTCAAATTATTTCGTCAGGAATATTTTAATACTGCATCTACTCATCTCATGCTATACTTTAAAATTGCAGCTGCATTAATAAATTGATTTTATACGTTGATCCGTAATAATGTTCATGCTGTAGAGATATTGGCAATTGCTCAAGCCAAACTAAACACTCCAAATGATTTAGCCTCCTATGTAGAAATGCACAATTTAAATAGAATGAGAGTGCGATTTGCCAGCATTAATGGTAATCTTCCAGAGCTGGATAATTTCCTCAACTTGACATTCCAGGATCTAATTCTGTTTAGTCTAGGAATTCATCAAATTAAACAAGCTCGTAGTTATTACGGGGAGCATGTCAGGGCCTCTGGAGAATATAAAATCGAGGTATACCTGCAATCTGACATGATTTTGGTCCAAATAGTTATCTATTGCGAGGTAGGATACAATCAAGGCACACTAGTAAAAAAACTTATTACACTTATATACTAGTTGACACCAACCCATCAATTGCTAACACTGGGGCTGCTCTTACTGGGTACTGTTGCAACTGTTTGGTAGGCAGACGCACTGTTGGCTGCTGTGCACATGTCATGTCTGTTGTCTGGTTTCTATCTTGGGCACGGCATCGAGATGAGTTTGAAGCACCTGCATCTTTTTTAGATGATATATTACTTTCAAGTAATGATATTGAAAATGATGAATGATGATTACTAAACTCAATGCGTATTAATATTGTAAATAAATGATGATTTTTGCTATAGTTGCTCCACTTGTAGTAATCATTATCTGTTATATATTATTTTATATGTGTAATTTATAAATAATCGCCGAGCAAAGTTGAGTTTATTGCTCTGGCACCCTTTTTTATCTCTTTTAATTGACAATATCCTTCTGATTTCTAATAATATCATAAACAGGCGAGACATTATATTTTAATGATGTATGGGATTTATACTTGCTAATAGATGAATACTTTAATGAACAAAGGGCCCTCACTGCACCTGCCTGGTGTGTTATTTTTAAGAGAGGACTCATAAAACGCTGACGATTTTTACCATCATAAATGCAGTGATTATACATGATGTTTGGGGCTTATTACATATCAATATCATATCATAAATAGACATGTTACCATCAAGTTATTTTGAAAAAATCTTTTGATATGATCTTTTGATATGAAAACACGAAAAATGTTTCTATGTCCGTTATGAAACCATCCAAGTCCATGTCCATACAAGTCTCTATATGATTCATATTCACATATGGACTCGGTAGGTGGCGCTGTTGTCTAAATCCAGAAATCACCTGTGCGAAGTCGGGGCAGATCGCTAGTAATAAACAGAATTAAACTATACCTGTGTGTTTGTTGTCCTGGCACAAACAGTTCAAAACATCTTACTTCCTCACTATTTATCAGTGTGTAATAACAGATAAGCATGATATTACCTAGTCATTTTGGTATTTTAGAACCCAGTCATTTTATGATGTATAATTAGGTATTTAATTATCAACCAAAGCATATTAAAAAAAGTCTGGACACCGGGCCTGTCTGTCTGTCTGCATTGATAGATCTGAATTATATGTCTGGATTATAGACTACGTTGGAAATGATGATTTACCATCTATAAATACAGTTGCATTATAACCTGTTTTTTACACAGTCAGTTTAAAACATCTTTCTTGCTATATAACGTGTTGGTAATATTATAAATAAAAAGCGGCCAAGAGCGTGTCGGGCCACGCTCAGTGTAGGGTTCCGTAGTTTCCCGTCCGTCACAGTAAGTATTCCCACTTATGAGTTTGTACAAAAACTGTAGTTTCCATCCAAGTTCAAAATAATTTTCCTAGAAAGTCCTTATAAAGTTCTACTTTCCAGATTTTTTTCATATTTTCTAAACTTATGATTCAAAAGTTAGAGGGGGGGGGACACATTGTTTTTTACTTTTGGAGCGATTATTTCCGAAATTATTGACATTATCAAAAAATGATTTTAGTAAACCCCTATTCATTTTTAAATACCTTTCCAACAATATATCACACGTTAGGGTTGAAATTAAAAAAAAATCACTTCCCACTTTACATATAGGGGGGCTACCCTAATAAAACATTTTTTTCCAATTTTTATTTTACCACTTTGTCGGCGTGATTGATACACATATTGATACCAAATTTCAGCTTTCTAATGCTAACAGTCACAGAGATTAAGCGAGGACGGACAGACGGACAGACAGACATGGCGAAACTGTAAGGGTTCCTAGTTGACTACGGAACCCTAAAAATGGACATATTATACCTTAGTCATCTTGAATTTAATCATATTATTTTAATGGTATTTAGAAAGTACACTCACAATCAATATATGTAAAAAATAGTATCCATACCACATTTGTACACAGACAGGCACTATATTTTGCCGTAACTACTAAAAAGATTTTCCTTGGATTTTGAAGTATCTGTAAATGCTGAATGTACCTACAACTTGGTTTTCAACAGAAAAGGAGTAGTTTTTTATCATAACGCCAAACCACACACATCTTTGGCCACTCAGCAAAAATTAAGAGAGCTTGGTTGGAAAATGTTAATGGATTAACCATATAATTCTGATCTTGTACCCTCAGATTTAACCTATTTTAGTTTCTTCTGAATTCTTTTGGTAGTGTTAGGTCAACATCAAGAGAAGACTGTCAAAACTACTTGTCACATTATTTGATCAAAAATTCCAAGATTTCTATTACAACAGGATTATGTCACTACCTACAGGATGGTAACCAAGTTAACGAACAAAATGGCAATAGATACAATACAAAGACAAAGAGACTTTTTCTCTGGCCTAGTATAAACGGTAAGTGGTAAAGAAGATGGTAACTAAAGCCTATTCATTTTTGACTTGAAGACACCGAGATTGCATTCGGATGAAGGACAGATTCCAGCAAATTATTTAACTCCTTTGCATAACGAAAGATGAAGGTGGAATATCGGTAACAAAATAGTGGACCCACCGACCGCCTGGTTATCTGTTGGTGAGAAGAATAAGAAGGCATTAAAGCATTTAATTCCAGCGTGCCCTCTCCGAAATGCATCTTATATAATATTGAGATTTCAACTCAAGGTTACCATGCTCCTAGCATGTCTGGCCACGGAGTGATGGAATTTTGTAGCATCAGCCCATATGTTACAACAGTACCCCATGCACAACCGGATTTGCGCTTTATATAAGTAAGAAGTCACCTGGTTTAGAAATAACATAAATTTAATATCAATATCCTTAAAGCTGACGTAATAAACATACTTTAGCGATTAATTCAAATAAGGCAGTAATTTTTGCAGTTATTCTAGCCGAGGGTAGTCACAAATTATCTGGTGAGCCGCATGCTCCTTTGCCCATTGCTAAAAAATATATGTAATAGGTAAAACTGTAAAAGGTAATTGGCTAAGATCCGCGCAATACAATAAAATGATATCTCTTTACTAGATTGACGAGCAGCTCTCAACCCCCTTCACGTGTGTCATATAGTGGTGCAGTCTTACCGGTTAAGAAGACCGAAGAGTACAATCTGCCACTTTGCTTTGCGTATTTGGACTATGAGAAAGCCTTCGATTCCTTCGAAATTCGGGCGGGTTCTATAGTCCCTTCAGCTGTGCTAAGTTGACTGTCGGTAAATCTAAGTTCTGAAGTGTTAGTACAGTAGGGCTACGATGGCCCTCCGAGTACAGAATACCGATGGGGAAAAAAGGTCTCGTACCGGTAGGTGAAGTGAAGGGCGACCCCCAACTAGATGGAGTGACGACGTTGTAAGATATGCAGGCAGTCGGTGGGTGCAGGTGGCTCAGGACCGTGCTTTGTGGCATTTTTTGGCGAAGACGTATGTTCAGCAGTGGCTGTAATGATGATGATGAGGCAGATCTTAGCTAATTAATTTTAACACCTTCAATAGCAATGATAATTTAAATAAGAAGATCTGAGGAACCTAAAAATGCAAGACCCGTGCAGTGTAAAGTGCAAGATGACCACTAATCTGTTGGATAAACGGGACGATCGTTGAAACGTGCAGAGCCCACGTGGACATAAATTTAAACGGTTTTCACTCTGAAAGCTTTTCGATTCACTTGGGGAAAACTCTTGTGGTATTTAAAGTTACAACGAGCTTGAAATTCAAGTTTCAAAGACTTGATAGGCTTATAACTCAACTGCATGTTTTTTCAATGATACGCGATATCTTCGCCAATTTTTAATTGATTTTAATGTCTTTTTTATTAAATACATTTTACTTCAGAAGTAGTCTCATTTACATTTGGATAGCAAAAAAAAACTATTAACAAAAATTATAAGCAGACATAGAACCGAAAATAATAAAATGATTTCACATTATAAAGTCGAGGCTTAAATTCGTCTCCAAACTATATTTTGCACCAACTTCAGTCTTTTACTTTTGGTTATAAGTAAGTTTTTCAAATGAACCAAAGCTTATACCTCTATATTTTCATTTCAAAAGAGCACATAATTTACCTGATGATAAAAGGAAGCTGCGGTCTATAGACACCTACATCTAAACTCGAGGTTCATTCATTCCATCATTACACCCTTTTGAAAGTCCACTGCCGAACATAGGCCTCTCCCCTACATTGCCTCATAGGTGGCGTTTGCCATAAAGAATCAACAACCGATAGCAATTAAAAATTTTCGTGTGGCAGCCTCGTACTGCAACCATTAATAAAGTGACGATCTGGTAAGAAAACAAGGAAGTCGATGGATGCTGATGTGTCAGGACCGTGCTTTGTGCAATCATTTATAAGAGGAAGACTATTTTAAGCAATGAAATTGTGAATAGCTCTATTGATTATGATATGTTAAAATCTGCTGCCTATATCCTGCTTCACTTTCTTTTGTAGCTCCTAACACGCACGGGATGATATGTAGCAGTTCATTCTTGTACGCCATTACAACCACATTATTTTTATATTTTACCAAGTTGCGTGAAAAATTATACATGGTAGTGCCACGCTGCAGTTATATTATGGTTGAAGCACATGTAGCGGCGCTGTCGTCGCGCCACAAGCGAAAACACAACGAAGCCTAAATCGTGCTATCAACATTCCGAACCATAGACAGTATATATAGAACTTCTCCGAACTATCACTCGAAGTGTTGGCCGCTCCCCGGGCAGAACACGTTGCCCGGCGGGAGATCTCCCCTTTTCCTTCCACAGCCACAGTGGTGACCCCGACGTGATCTGAACACGCAACCAACAACCTTCGGAAACTTTAAGCTTCATCATCATCATAGAATACCCCACCCATTCGCTCCCGAGCCGATATCTCCTGCAGTCTTTATATCCCGCAAGCCATCTAGCTTCACAAGGTTCATCGCAGCACTGGAATATTAATGCTTCCTGTTCCTTCAAACTACTCTCTGCGCCATGCGGTGTTCGCCATGGCTCTGAGCCTCACTGCTCGCCACTGCTTCACGGCACTCTCGCAGATTACTTGCCTTCTTCTCGACTCACCGCAGACTACAAGGCAATATCCTGGCACTTGAACATTCGTCGACACGAGGCTGCACTATCGATCTTCGGTCCTGAGCATGTAGCTGGTGATATAGCGGCGCTGTCGTCGCGCCACAAGCGAAAACACAACGAAGCCTAAATTGCGCTATCAACATTCCGAACCATTGACAGTATATATAGAACTTCTCCGAACTATCGCTCGGAGTGTTGGCTGCTCCCACGGCCACACACGAATGGGTTTGCTTGAGCGACGTAGTACACGCTTTCACAGAATACCGGCGTAAAATAGTAGCTAAATGCTGATATGTTTCTTATGGAGACATTCCTTCTTAATCCTTAGTTGAAACGCATCTGCATTTTTATTCTTAATTGAAGACAAATGTAAATGTCTACGGGCTGCACATCCACTTACAATAATTTTACGAATTTTATTGCGATTTATCGGAAAATAAATTTATTGCGATAAAATCCGTAATATGAGTTTTATTCAAAGTAAAATATTCGTGTCCGCTTAAGAAATCATTAATATACATAACTATAAATAGGCTCAAAGAAAAGTGCAGTCTGTAATTGTATCTTGGATGGTCGCAACTATTGTATCAGAAATCAAATAGACCAAAAATATTTTCTGTTGCCTAAGTCAATATTTTAATATTCAGACCAATCATTTTCCGTTATTTAAGGCAAAATAAAACTCTTCTACCATATTTAAGCAAACAAACCATAAATAATATTTGCATACATAAATAAAATCATCGAGAATTATGTCAGTAGTGAGGAAAACTTTTCCTTCAGTATATATATATATATATATATATATATAATATATATATATATATATATATATATATATATATTCAGTATATATATATATTCAGTATATATATATATATATATATATATATATATATATATATATATATATATATATCCTTATACGACCGCAGGGCATTTAATAGTCATACGTGCAGTTTATGTTCCCTTGTATCGTGGAGAAACGTATTCTGGGAGATATTTTGTATTCGTATGCATATTGTTTTTAATTTCGTTTCATAATTTGCAACGTAGTTTTAAGTACTGCTTTACTACGTGCTGTGCGTTGAAGAAAACATCGTTAGAAACCCGGAATGTCTGAGAAATGAAATAAATTCTAAGAAATGTGATGTCCGCTACCAAACTTTGAGCAGCGGGGTTTGACACTTCTTTCCCCTAAAGCTCTCTCGGAAATGAGAGGCATATGCCCAGAATTCTATTACTTGATTTACAGCCTATGAAATTCCACTGCTAAATATAAGCCTCCTCCATAGATTGCCTCGTAGGAGATTTTGCCATGGTTGTAACGCATGGCATGCGGGTTTGGCAAGCCGCAGTTTTCATACCTTATTTTGGTTTATTATCAGAAAGTTGCTGCTGCCCATCTCCCTGTTGCAGTCTCTCTCCGTCGTCCCTTACGACAGGACATCTACGGGACGATATAGGGTAGAGGATATTCTTACACAGCTACTACAAGGTTTCCTTGTGTTTAGGACCAAACTTACATATTTTCTGTGACTTTACTTTACTTTTGTAATATAATTACGCTGAGTGAAGAAATATTCGTTGCAATGAAAGATATTACTGCTTTGACTTCAGAAGCATGCCCAAAAATATTTAATTCTACTTAGTTCTTTAAATTCAACTTTACGCAAGTGTGATCCCTCCCGTTGGTGCTACAGACATAATACTGCCGCGTGGATTTCTTATAGAATTGAAGTGACAAATGAAACCATAGCCCGCTTGACGATAAGTATAGTGGCCCGTAAGTCAAGTGGACTAGAGTGCCAGCAAATTCAAACAAAGAATACTACAGATGCGTTGTCAACTCTGCGTACTGAAATGGAATGGCGCCCATCCTGTCTTGACACTCATACCCTAACACAACAGTGCAAGCACTGATATTTAGCTACAGAAATAGGTAAAAATTTTGGTACTTTTTTGTACAAGAACTTCTAGGCAGGAAAGGAGTACTATCACCCAGAAAAAAGACTAGTATCGCGTCTGGGAGTACCGTTCGAATGAAAGAAATTGTATTTCCTTCCTTTTTTAAAACTACTTAAAAACAACTAATTTTCTATATTCACCACCAGAACTCTAATATTAGTGATTATTTGATTTTTTTACGTGGTCAAGGCATGTTGCTGCTACATATATTACGGCTGCAATACAAATGAGCAGGTCAATGCTGCTGTGTCTCCTATGGCGAGTCTGGAGAACCAGAGGCCCTGTTTTACTGGAAACGAGACATTATATTTTATTCCTCAGGAGGTGACAATGCATTTGTATTTTGATTCTTAATCGAGGATAAATGTAAATGTTTCACAAACTTTTCTCTGGGCTTTGTGCTCGTCACCTTTATTCTAAGAAAATAAAGAAGTATCGTGGACGGCATCAGAAAGGAATGAATACCATCCATCTCGATGATGGGCGGTCCTTCATTGTGCGATTTACCAAAAGTAAGAGTAAGAAACCTCCCACAACTTCCTTGTGAAATATCCTGGTGTTGTAGTTGTTCATTGGCGACAGTAGTCACCTACCATCAAGTGAGCTGCGTGCTCGTTTCCCCTCATAAATAAAAAATAAATGACAATTCACGTAATATTACTACATTATTATTTTATACACAATAAAATTAATATATGAAATATATCTTATTTTATTTTAAACACCCCAACCGGTTCCTTTGCCTTCAAATCTGGTTTATATAGTTATTCTAACTCGGACACCAGGCAATCAATGACTTCATGTAAAAGGTTGTGTCATTAAAAAACGTATTAAAACACTTCCTTGAAAAAAAAAGGAAAAACAATCTGAAATATTATATCTAAACTGGATGGTATATGATTCAAATAACTGTTGTACAGTATAAGTCGGTCCTATTAAACAAGAAAAATAAAGAGTGACATCAATCAGACGTACGGAGGAAATTCCATTAGCAAGTAAACTGCCCCGTTAGTGCGGACTTGCGGTATGATGGCGGCAGTTTGTAACGCCACGCTTTAATTATCTTGTCTCGGGTTAAGTAATACGAACGAAGTGTATGTTAGATTTAAAATTCTAGTTCTCATTTGTACAGAAAAAGAACCCCACTGCAGTAACTTATTCTCTATAAAAAGGAAATTAAAGCGGTACTTTATTAATAACGTCGTAGTATCCGAGCAATAGCGACGTAAGAATCTCATATAAGTTTAGAGAAAAAAGTTTGGAGAAAAAAGGTGAAAAAATAGCAGATGAAATTTTTAATGTAACTATTAAGAAAATATTTTAATTCTTACCTTCAGCTTGTAATACCATTAGGCCAACTTAAAAGAGTGTAAAATTTAACTTTTAATAAAGTGTAAAAGTTGACTTCTAACAACTAAAACAACAAAATAGTTTCCACGCAATAGCTTCTGAAGTCGCGACGTTAATTTTTCTGTACTGTGTCTAAACATCAACTTTTAAAAAAAAACTTTTTTCTAAGTTTCCATACTTTTAAATGAA
Source organism: Parnassius smintheus behrii (assembly GCA_036936625.1). NCBI lineage: Eukaryota > Metazoa > Arthropoda > Insecta > Lepidoptera > Papilionidae > Parnassius > Parnassius smintheus. The sequence continues at coordinate 4,633,710 of JAUPFT010000031.1, forward strand.
AGTTTAACTTTATTATCAATGACAATTTAAGTTTATTAGTAATAATCCAGTATGTTATATTATGCAATAAATAATAATACATATAATAAATCTCTATAGCCCTCAAAAACGACAACGCATTTATATTTTGATTCTTAATCGAAGATAGATGTAGATTTCTACGTGTCATAGCATCCACTTATCATCAGCTGAAGCTATACTCGTTTGTCACTCTTATTCTATGAAGAAGAAGAAGAAAAAAAACGAGGCATTATATCTAATTATTAGGATAAGAAACAAACCCAACGAATCTACATACTGATTTTTAATCGAGAATAAAGAACGTGCCTATCGGCCATAGTATTTACTTACCATCAGTTGGACTGTGTGATCATCACCCATACCTTCTACCTAAAACATTGTCTCTCTTACACCCACACCTCACGCATAATATTAAATTTCTGAAAACTTTGAAACTAAATTACAAAATTGGTGTTCTCTAAGTGTTTGATCGGATAATTCATTGTATAAACGTGTAGTCCGCAGCTGGTTAAAGAAGGTTAGCATGGGAATGCATGGCCTAGCATGGAATAGCATGGAATAACACGGGATAGCACAGGATTGCATGGTACAGCTTGGAGTAGGATAGAAAAGGATACGATAAAATAGGATAGAATGGATTGAACATGATTTAAAGGAATGAAATGGAATTAAATGGTACGAAATAGAATAGAATAGAATGGAATGGAGTAGAAAGAAATAGAACAGAAAAGAATGGAATACAATAGAATAAAATACGATAGAGAGAAATACTGTCACCCTATATATATATTACAAGAATACTTATTAAAAGTCTTTTTTTAGCTTCTTCCACTTTAATTTGGATTTTCATTTTTAACCGAGAATAGACAATGTGTCTATGGGCCATAGCATTTGCTTACCATTAGGTGGACAGTGTGTTCATTTATCACCCTTATCTTTATAAAAATGGATTTTCTCATCCCGCTACCTCACAGATAATATAAAAATTCTGAAAACTTAAAAACTAATTTACAATCTCGGTATGCTTTAAGTGCAAGATCAAATAATTCGTTGTATAAACGTGTCGCCCGCGGCTGATTAAAGAACGCACGTACTCGGGCTAAGCTCAAAGGTTAAAACTTAGAACGTGGAGTTGTTATTATTTATTTTATCAAACGTTCTTATCCCGTATGGTTGTAACTAAAATTGTCAAAAATATTTTAAAAATAAAATGTAACAATGTTTAAAATATTACAATTTAATAAAATATTACGCCCTAGTAATAATTTTTTTTTAGGCCAAGGGCGTTTTCGTTATTCACATAAAATTGTATAGGGACTGACATAAACGGAATAATTATTAGGAGACTTTAAATAGATGGTTGGTAAAGTATCACTGTGGTTTCTTATATTTACACGAACTAAGTTTTTAGGGTTACGAAACGAGTTTTTAGGGTTTTTATCGCGTATATTAACTCAACTCTGTCTCAACTGCACACGACACAACTAATTGTCGCCGATACATTCATAAAAGACTTTGAAAGCCCTTTTTACTTCTCTTGTAAATTTTAGATTCTAAAAGCGGAATCGTGATAAAACCTTGAGCCCCCCGTGTATAGAAAAAAACCCATACAGATATATATTAAAACGGTTATTCTCACCGCCAACCTTCACAGTTAGCTACCGTGGGTTAATCTTCATTTCAGAGTGCGCGGGGATCTACAACATCAAGCACTTGACCGCCGAGCAAATACGTCAAGCAAGTTTTACATGATAGCAAGCTTCCAATCCCGTGCTAAGTCACAGTAAACGAGTGAAGCTGCCACAGTCGAGCGTGTACCGGCTGTTCTACCACATGTCAGAGGTGTCACTGACCTGGCTGGCTATATCTTGAAGCGTACTTCCTTTAAAACATTCTTCAAGCTGCCGAAGAAGATCAGTTTTGCTATCATTCAACTCTAATGTCCCTCTGCAATATGCAGGAATGTACAAGCTTAATTGTGAATGTGGTCTCTCTTACACAGGACAAACTAAAATATTAATAACGTACAATTTTCGGACGTACAACTCATCTGTAGCCTGCTTTGGTTGAATTCGGCTACAGGTGTCCTTGGGCTGTAGCATGCACTTAGGTGGACTGTTAGACCGCTTGTCACTACAATTTTATTTTAAAAAAAAACACTGTACCCACATCGCACCAAAAGCTTTATCACTGCGAGACCGAGTGTATTTTTCTGTTCTTTCTGTTATATTGACGACTCTGTGGCGCAGTGGGTTTACAATGAGTTACGGCGCTGAGGGATGCGTGCTCGAATACTGCACGGGACAAATATTTGTATGGCCTATAAGTAATTGTTTCGAGTCTGGATGTTTGTTCCTGAGAAATTTGTGCATGTAAACTGCCTACAAGACACAGTATAAAATGCAAGTGCGGAGTTAACGTTAAACAAAACGTATAATTTAGGAGAAAAAAAAGATCGATAGAGGAAAATAGCAGATGAAATTCTTAATGTAAGTACTTAGACGATATTTTTATTGTTACCTAGACCTTGTGATATTTATTCGTCTAATAAAAAGTAAAAGTCGACTACAGAAAACTAAAAATTATCAAACAGTTTCCAAGCAAAGCTTCAGAAGTCGTCGCATCAATTCCTCTACACTATTTCTAATAATAATATAATCATTTATTGACAATGAAACAAGAGCTCGTAAAAAATATAAGTAAAAATTTATGGAAATAAGTCTAAGTATTGACTTCAAATTTTTCTAACTTATTTTCAAACTCAATTTAATTTAACGTAACGATATGTTCTATTCTTACAGGTAATAATGCATTCTATAGACGTCAAGTGTGACAACGCATTTATATTTTTATTCTTAAAAGAGGATAGACGAAGGTATCTATATGCCACAGCATCCATTTACCATCAGTTGAACTGCGTGCTTGTTTGACACCTTTATTCAATAAAAAAGAGGCATTATATCTTATTACTCAGGGGTGACAAACAAACACAACGTATGTGCATTTTGATTTATAGCCGAGAATATAGAACAAGCCTATCATCGGCCATAGCATTTACTTACCATCAGCTGAATTGTGTGTTCATTACCTTTACACTATAATACATCGTTACTCTTTCAACCTCACCTCGTATATAATATTACACCTTTTTAAAAGGTCGGCAACGCACCTGCAATTCCCCTGGTGTTGCGGTTGTTCATGGGCGTCGGTAGACACTTACCATCAGGTGAGCTGCATGCTCGTTTGCCCCTCTTCTATATAAAAAAAATTAAATTTCTAAAACTTTTACTTTGAAACTAAATAACGATCTCGGTGTGCTCTAAGTGCAAGATCAGATAATTCACTGTGTAAGCGTGCTACCCGCGACTGGTTAAAGAAAGCACGTACTCGGGCAAAGCCGAAAGTTTAAAACATAGAACGTGGAGTTGTATTTATTGACTTTTATTAAAAGTTATTATTCCGTATGGTTGGAAAAAAGATGTAATAAAGATGAACTAAAAATACATTAATACATACAATACATTAATATGTTACAATGTATTAAGTGTCACAATGTAATAAAATGTTATACCCAACTTGAAATTTATTGTGAAGATGCAATTCACATAAAATTGTATGAGTATAAACAAACATAAACAGAATAATTCCCTGACTTTTGTTTCTCCCCTGTTACTCACGATGAAATTAAAAAGGCCCTGTTAGCCATTAAATCCAAGGTTTTGATGAAATTAGTAAGCAAATGGTGTCTATGATTCTTGAGTACCTTATTCTTGAGTACCTTACTCCACACACATTATAAATTATTCTCTGGACTCAGGTCAGTACCCTTCTGCATTGAAAAAGGCTTTTGTAAGACCTCTTCCTAAAATACCTAATCCTGTTTTCCCTAACCATTTTCGTCCTATTTCAATTCTCCCATACCTCTCTAAAGTTCTGGAAGCCTGTGTTTTTAAGCAAATATCTATATTCGCTGCAAAACATAACCTGCTGAATGAATTTCAATCGGGGTTTCGCTCAGGTCACAGTACTACTACTTCGCTTATCAAAGTCACAGACGATATAAGAAAGGGCTTAGATGAGCAAAAATTAACAGTGGTGGTGCTTATTGACTTTTCAAACGCTTTCAACACAGTGGATCATGGTATCCTCCTATCTATCCTTAAACACCTTAAATTTTCATCCCCAGCCTTGGAATGGTTTTCTTCTTATATTCGCGGTCGCCAGCAATCGGTTCGCTCAGGTCAGCGGTTTTCTGCATGGGCTGAAATTGAATCTGGTGTGCCGCAAGACGGAATACTTTCTCCTGTTATGTTTTCCTTATTTATAAATTCTATCTCCTCAGTTCTAGATTGTTCGTACCATCTGTATGCGGATGATCTCCAGCTCTATGTACAATCAAGCTTAAATAATCTTAACTTTGTAATACACAAACTAAATGATAACCTGGAAGCCATAAGAGAATGGTCATGTAAATATGGCGTTTCTGTTAATCCTGCCAAATGCAAAGTTATAATATTCGGAAGTTCGCAATTATTGGCTGAGGTTGATTATGGAAATCTCTCTCCTGTAATTTATAATTGAAGCTAGATTCCATATTGTGATTCCATAAAAAATCTTGGCCTGCACATGGATAAAACTATGACCTGGAAATTGCAGATCTCTGAAGTTAGTCGTAAAGTTGTTGCTACCTTGCGTTCCCTTTATCGTCTTAAAAATTTCCTACCTTTCAAAACCAAGCTTACGCTGGTTCATTCCCTTATTCTACCTATTATCGACCATGCCGATGTATGTTACCCAGATCTATCAGAAAATCTTCTAAACAAGTTGGAGCGCCTTCTTAATAATTCCATAAGATTTATTTTTGGTTTACGTAAGTATGACCACATATCATCCTATCGTTCAAAGCTTAAATGGCTACCTATACGTCAAAGGCGATGCTCTAGAATTTTACTTGTACTTTATTCAATTTTAAACGATCCAAGGTCGCCTTCTTATCTTAAGGATAATTTTCATTTTTCTCGTCCGATCGACGGTCGAACATCCCGACAGTCAAACCGTCTGAGGTTAAGGTTTCCACAGCATAAGTCACATTTTGTTAGGTAGTCTTTTACGATACAAGCTATACAACTTTGGAACACCCTCCCCAAAGATATTAAGAATGCCACTAATAAAAAAGTTTTCAAAGTTCTTCTCCGAGAACATTACTTGAAGGAAAATACTAATTAACATTATTTTCCTTAATTTTTGTCTTTCTTTTCTTCTTTTTTACTTCAAATATTTATTTCATTATATATTATTCAAACATCATATTATATATATGTATATATCATCATTCTCTAAACCATTTCCCATTATCTGGGGTCGGCGCAGTAAACCTTCTTGTTCCATTCCTCTCTATCAGCCGTCATTTCCATACTTACTCCTTTCATTCTCATATCACTCTTCACACAATCGATCCATCTTTTATTCGGCCTTCCTCTGCCCGTGTGTCCCGTGTTATATATATATATATATATATATATATATATATATATATATATATATATTTAATGTATGTTTATATTTTAATGTAATTATTTACGTATAATGGTCGCACCTGCCAACAATTGTCCTTGGCACCCAGGCAGAGAATGCCACATGGCATTAAGTCCGCCCTATGTACACCTTTAGCTTAAGGTGTTACATGTAAGTTTTTAAATAAATAAATAATTATCTAAAGGCTTTTACTAGGTGGTTAGACTTATCAACCAACTATTCTGGGAAGGTACCACTCTATTATCTATTTTGACTGCTTTTTGGTCTTGTGGTCGTAAACTCGATTGATCATCATGAGGTTCCGCGTTTGAATCCTGAGTTAGGGTAAAACAGGTGTTAGGTTTTTCTGTCGAGAAATTCTCAGTAGCAGCCCATTATCAGGAAGTTGTCAGTGTTTCATCTCGTGCTTCTGTGTGAAATTGGCAGCCTTGACCGGGATTCGGTCCGGTGTACATTATTATCATTATTGTCGGCAGGCAGCAGCCTCGCACCAGTCTCCAAGCAGCACTATTGTGTTCCAGTCTTAATTAAAGGTACATGGAGCCAGCATGGGAAGCTTTTCACTACCACTCTTCTACCAAACTTCTCAGCATACTGCATTTAGAGAACAAGAGATTACAAAGAAATATAACTATAACATTTGAGACACTATATTATACTCTAAGTTATCAGCGTGATGGAATAACTAAACGTATCAATCAGCTGAATGGGCAATGGATCTAATAGGGCAATGGAGCAAATGGTCTTATAGCTCAAAGAACCGGTAACTAATCTGTAAGAAGGCTTTCGAATGGCAGCCCCGTTCTTGTACCATGTCACGTCAAACATCTCAGTCTCAATCCCATAGATTATTGCATTCTAGAGCCCATTCGTAACCATGGGTGCTGTGAAGCACCCGCAACATTGGGGATTAAATATATATAAAATATGTTAAATAAAACGCCATAAAATCCATTAAATTATTTTTATTCAAAGTAGAAGAATCGGTACTATAAAGTGTTAAAGCATATACAAAACTAAGGCTTCGATATATATTATCTATCAGAAAGTAAACTTACTGACTTCAATATAAAACGGTTAATCTTATCTAGCTTTCACCATTAACAAAGCATGCTCAATTACAAAGAACACTTTATCTCACAGTCGGTAGCGGACATAAAGTGACATTAATTAACAGAAGGAGAGAAAAGACAAATAATGAAACTTCCAGATGGAAGACTCGCGGCTTTATGCGGGAAATTTATAACGCCACGTCTATAGCAAAAAACAACTTATACTTTCGACACCAATAGTTTTTTCATAACACTGTAGTAGCAAGTGAACTTACAGTACACCTGATGCTTAATGCTCCAAAGAAGGCTACAAATGCGTTGTCAGCTCAGTCGGTACTCGAGACTCATATTAAATGCCTCACGGCCTGTAATTATACTCTCTCTACTCTTCAGAACAGAACATAGCAATGCATGCACTGCTTCTTGGCGGCAGCGTAACAGAATTCGCTATCCCCATAATAACCTATATCATCCCACGGGTGTCGCAAGAGGAGGCTAGAATCTCACTGATAATAAAATAAAAAATAATAAAAAATTGCGGATTCTCCAACCCGTCCGCCCAACGTGGCCAATATGATAAATATCCTCCTTAAGCAAACTATGGCGAAGGCTTATGTTGAGCAGTGAACTTTTGGCTGTGATGGTATAGAAATACCTCTATTCATTGTGGAGGGGGGGGGGCATATAAAGGGGTGGACTGAAAACGGATGATGAAGGATAAAAATGTAATAGCCTACCTACTATCCACAGTTGGGCACAGATCTCTAGAGAAATTCTCCATAATGAATCAGAAATGAGTAGAGACCCGTGCCTAACCGTTTGACGTATGTAGTGATTTTTAATAATACAGCGAAGAATTGGAGGAAAAAATATAAAATACATAATTTAATTAGTATATTAAATATATATTATGTATATTTATCATTTCCTTTTATACCGAGTGTTACAAAACTACCCGCAAAGTCGAAAGGAGGTTAAATGGGGCCTTACGTAGGGGCACACTGATATGATCGTGAATAGAATATTTCGGATTGAGTTACAATAAAACCGTTTTTAGTATTTGAATACTGGCCTTAGAATCCTAATGACATTCAAACAATTAAAAAATGTTTAAAAACAAAGACTATGCTGGTTTAAAGTTGACACGTCGTTAACAGAAATGGAGCTCACGCGTGGACTTTTCCGTGCCATAATATATCACAAATTTCGTCGCGGCTTATCTCAAGATATATGTCTCAGCGAACTTGTTTCCATTTATGATGTTGCAGCATCGAGTCAAACAACAATATACCGCTGGTATGCCGAGTTCCGACGCGGTCGTGTGTCGCTCAGCACTGTTTCTTCTGCAGGTCAACCAAGAACAGCGGTCAAGTCTGAAAACGTCGCAGCTGTCCCAACTATTATATTAGATGACCGTCATGTGACATACGAGCAGATTCGGGCTGTTATCAGTATCGGAATGACTGCAATTCAGTCGATATTACATAATGAGCTGTGTGTAAGAAAGCTAGTTTCCCGCTGGGTTTGCCACAATTTGTCCGAAGAGCAAAAGGCGGCTCGTGTAGATTGGTGCCGGAATACTCTGCAACGCTTCAACGGAGGGAAGTCACATGCCGTTTATAATATCGTCTCAGGTGACGAATCATGGATTTATTCATACGAACCTGAAAGAAAACATCAGTCAGCAGTTTGGGTCTTCGAAGACGAGGTCAAACCAACGAAAGTGGTTCGCTCCCGCAGCGTGTCAAAGAAAATGGTCGCTATGTTTGTCTCGAAAAAGGGGTATGTTGCTACAATTAAAACAAATAGTAACGCAGAACGGTTACCGCTGTGTAGTATATCACGGTTTATTTGCCAGAAATGATAGCCGAACTCCGAAAAAATAACCCGAAACGTCGCATCATCATACATCACGATAATGCGAGCTCCCGTGCGACTCGGAAGACAAATGATTTTTTGAAGCTGGAAAACGTTATGTTGATGAGCCATCCTCCATACAGTCCTGACCTGAACCCAATCGATTTCTTTACATTCCCTATAATGAAAGATTTATTACGCGGTCAGCGGTTTGAAGACCCCGAAGCAGCTGTGGAAGCGTACAAATCAGCCATTTTGTGAACATCAACTTCAGACTGAAATTACTGTTTTAATGATTGGTTTGCACAAATGGAAAAGTGCGTTAAGTTGAACGGAGAATACTTTGAAAAAAAAATTTTAATACAATTTAGCTATACCGTGCATGTGGTTTTTCTTATTCCCGACCATTTAATTCACAATATTTAAGAATCGTAGTATCGCTGTATGACTTACCCCAAAAAAAAAAATAAAAAAATATTATTATTTTCACTGATGTGCAAACCCTATTTCAGTAAAATTAAAGAGTAAGCTACGTATAATGTACCTACACTTCTACCTTATTCGCGGAACGACAAAAATTTTAAAAGACATAACCTAACGAAACAAAACAACACTTACTTTTTTATGATAAACGTGAAATTTACAGAAACGGCTCAAAGTGTACTCCGCCTTGCTAAATACACAACCTCGCTCGTCGGGACACATTCAGCCGCCACTGATGTTGGAATCTGCCCTGCCGTGAAGCATGTGGATTTAAGCGAGCCCAAACGAGATCACTATGCATATTTGAAAGACCTGACTGATCTCTTGAATGTTGCCTCGTCCTTCCAAAGAACATAGTTTACGTAATTAGGGTTTTCCTCTAACTGCCTGAGGTACCATTAGCAGAAGTTTCTCCTGGGTGCAAAATTAGAGGGTATCAGCTTCTGTATATGGCGATAGTGATATGGGTGACGATTGTCGTCACAAAGAATTCGCCAAACTGCAACATAGTTTATACCGAATCTTGTTCCGGCTCGACTCGTACTTGTAGTCGTCGACTGTGCTTGGACGTCCACTTCCAGTAGACCGATGAAAAGAGTCGGTGGAATGTAGTCGTTTTGACATGTTCAGCAAACACTGGTACGAAGGCAGCCATCGCTGTTCAGTTGGGGACCACCATCGATAAATCGTTACCAATACAGTTCGCGAGCACGATTTAAATTGCTATCTCCATGGCTACGCATAACATCATATCGTAGTATTCCAAGTTAGAAAGCATCGTTATTTTGCAAAAAATGTTGGAAAAGAAACTGGAAACAGTTGTAGGATATCGATTAGAAGATTTGAAATTGACAACATATTTTTTTTCCTTAACTTTTTCCAACAGATCCTTGTATTGAGGTAGCAAAGATTTATGAATAAAAAATATAAAAACTATTAAAGTAGACAATTATTAGGAAAAATACGTACGTAGGCGTTTCTGTTAGTTAATCTGGTTCCCTGACATGACAGCGTACTAGGGTTGACAAAATGTTTGGCTTTGATTATTAATTATATTTTTACGGGGTATTTTGTAACACGTTATAATTTATTCAGTCCAATCAGATGAAAATACTTTATGAATACCCTGATAATAATAATAATATTGCCGTCGGAACTTCTCCGCCACCTGGATAGAACTACAGAAAGGCATTTGACTCTGTACTCCATACACGGCTAAAGAGGGTCCTCGAGCTGTAAAAGATTGACTGTACAGTTGGAAACTTCCTCGAGCAGTGTATGGGGCAAACGAGTACCATCCTTTGTCATCTGGGCGAACGGATGACGGCGGAAAGCCGCATAAGGATAAGAAGGGGTATCCTCCAGGGCGATAGTCTGTGTTCAGTCTGGTTCTGCCTCCCTTTGCACCCTCCCAGTACTTTACTGAAAGGCTTCGGTAGGGGATTTCAGCTTTATAAAAGAGGTACAAAAGTGACCCACCTTTTCTATGTGGATGACCTCTCAAGTTATTCGCCTGCAGTCGCTCCCATCTTGTAGAATTGCTAAACATTACTTGTGATTTCAGCAATTCTATTATAATGGAGCTAGGAACGGATATGTGTGCCGTCCTCCATGATGAAAGAGGTAGGGTTGCTAACTCTGAGGGCATAGATTTATTACCCCTTCAACTTAAAGACCCTTTCCAGGGCTGAAACATACCGATACCTGGGCATGTCACAGAATATCAGTATTGAGGAGGCTAGTATGAAATAGTCAGTTGTCGCACTATTTCGAATTTAAAAAATTAATTTTAAAAAATCGTGTGCCTAATCTCTCTCTGGTCGTGTCGCATTACCATCCAATCGGACTATTTTTGTGAAATATGTTTAATACTAGCCTTAGTAAAAAGGTAAATTAGTAATGACAATGCTATTTAACATAACTAATATTCCCTTTAACTTCTCCTGATAAGCTTAAAATGCTTTTGTTAGGAGTGGTCACGACTTGGGCTTTATAATCCTGTCTTGCGCAGATTGTTAGACTGCGTTGAGACTGGTCGTAGTTACGGAACTTTGCTCTGGAGGACATTTTATTCTTTTAAAACCTTAATTAACCTTAAAAAGGTTGTCATTTAGTGTCAAACTTAGATAAAACGTTTTCAAATTATAAACATAATGAAACATTTCATAATTTCCGGTTCACAGGCAGGAAGCTGTGAGATAACAAACAAGATATGTATCGATCTGAAACTTTTACAATGATAACAAAGGCTCGCTTTTAATACCATATCAATCTGTTTATACAAAGACAGTGGTTGGTATGAGTAACTAAACACTTCCAAAAGGATTCCGGATATTTCTATATTTTAAATACAAAACATACTTATATTGTTAAATAAACTAATTTTACGGATATCGATTAATTTAATCTATTAAACCTATTATTTCTTATATTTATCCCTCCCATGACCATGGCACTAAAGCACCCAAAAAGTCAGGAATTAAAAATAAGTTAATTTAAATGTGATGAAATCCGTAAGTTAATTTTATTCAATGTCAAGCAATCATGAAAAAAGATTGACGAAATTTTAATAAGTTGATTCAAAAGTGTTTTAGTTTCACAATTGGAATTGCTGTTGTCGAAAACCAGAAATCACCTGTGCGGCACTGGCGCAGATCGCTAGTATACAGGATTATTTTTCAGAGCAGCCAAATTTTAAACTTAAGTTCAAAATAAATATATAAATAATGATATACAGTTATTCAGTTTTCGAAAGTACGAGTAAATAAGGCTTCTACTTTTATTTGAAATGATCCCAAATTGAATGTGATTTATGGGTAACAACGTTTTTCCCTACCAATTGAACCTCACAAATGTGTGCGTGCGCGTGTAAAAATCAGTTAAAATAATGCATTACCACGCGTTTTGAATTTAAAAGATAAAAAAAACCGGCCAAGAGCGTGTCGGGCCACGCTCAGTGTAGGGTTCCGTAGTATCCCGTCCGTCACAATAAGTGTTCCCACTTATGAGTTTAAAGGTGGGTATCCATTACGTTCGCGCTCCAGCAGCGCTCCGCGCTCCTGCAACTGCTCCCGGTAGTGGGTACGTGCGCGAACATGGAGCGTGCAATATTGCACGCTCCGCGGCAGGCGATGCCAAAGAGAGACCAACCGAACAATTCGATAACACCCCACCCAATGTAATAAGTACCTACAGCGCCATCTCTCGGGGAATTGGGTTACTAATTAATACATAGATGTGCCAGAAGTTTTCGGTGGTAATTTTGGATTGCGAGAACCGATTTTAACAATTCTTTTTTTGTTTGAAAAAAGATACGTTCAGGATGATAAAATATGTAAACGAAGTTAAAAAAATGCTTGCATATACGATTATACTACAAACTTGAATTATTTTGTACAACTTTTTGTCTTTTTTGTACGAAAACTTTTTCCATCCAAGTTCAAAATAATTTTCCTAGAAAGTCCTTATAAAGTTCTACTGTTCAGATTTTTTTCATATTTTCTAAACCTATGGTTCAAAAGTTAGAGGGGGGGGGGGACACATTGTTTTTTACTTTTGGAGCGTTTATTTCCGAAATTATTGACATTATCAAAAAATGATTTTAGTAAACCCCTATTCATTTTTAAATACCTTTCCAACAATATATCACACGTTAGGGTTGAAATTAAAAAAAATCACTTCCCACTTTACATATAGGGGGGCTACCCTAATGAAACATTTTTTCCAATTTTTATTTTACCACTTTGTCGACGTGATTGATACACATATTGGTACCAAATTTGAGCTTTCTAGTGCTAACGGTCACAGAGATTAAGCGAGGACGGACAGACGGACAGACAGACATGGCGAAACTATAAGGGTTTCTAGTTGACTACGGAACCCTAAAAAGGACAGAATGTCTGAGATCTTTTCAATTAAGTTTTTTTACTATTTGCCTAATTATTTTAATAATTTTAATTACTTACTTATTCTGAACCTTCTTTGCAAGTTTGGCAGATTGTTGCAAAATAACCCTGTACATTTATATTTTATAGCCACTGGTTGGCAGACTTACCATATTTCAATAAGCTTCAATTTTTTCTCAGTTGATCCCCTATACCTGAGATACATGAAATGGGGACTCCTTAGGTTGACCGGCGGTCGATATCGAGACGCTAAGGTGTTAAAGGTGGTGAAAAATTCAGCGTACATGATTCAGTTACGGTAAATAGAAACCATCTACCATCTTCTTCTTCGCCGTGGCTTATTAATTTTATTTTTATGGTAAATGTGTAAAAAGTTATAATAACTAATAGCAACAGTTTCATCTAGGTCCATCTCAGCGGCTATACTGAGTTCAAGTGATACAACGAGTGTGTACCTACATGGTGTGTTCTCGTGTCGAGCCTCAACACGACGAGAAGCACGCGAGGCGGCGAGACGAGCATGTACAACCGACATGACATCTTGTAATATTCAATTAAAGTTACCGAAAAATAACATTGGCAGACACCTATGATGGTTTCAAGATCATGACAGACAGCTTGGAAAGTACAAATTTTTATTAATAATTTACGTTATTTCAATAAAGCTACAATTTATATAATTTATTGTTGATAATAATTGATATAGTAAATAATAAATAACTAATATTTGATATGTATAATTTACATGGCAGACACATTATATTGTGGTTCTTTTACCCAGGCAGACAATAAACTGCTGCGGCGTCCATAAGCGCGTACTAGCACTCGATCTCATCCAGTCGTTAGATTAATTAAAAAAAATTATTACATACATTAATTGAAAGTAGATAATATCGTTTCATTCATTGCAGTTAATAATAATTATGGGTTATAAAAATAATAAATGTCCTTAAAGCACACAAAGCTAATATTTATTTATCTGTGTGTTAATGTTGTGATGTTACAACACTAATTTATTCATGTGAATGTTTATAATGTATTGTATTAAAAATCTCAATAATTTTTAATGTATATCTCTAATATATAATCTCAAGAATATTTAAATCATATTATTCTTGGCTTACCTCAGGTATAGGGGATCAACTAAAAATGGGAAGCTTATTGAAATACCGTAAGTCTGTCGCCCACTGGCTCTGAAACTGTGATAACGGCGATGATAATTAAAGCTCAGTCAAAGTCACGAGGCCCATATTGTTAACTTCTCAATACATAGAAGATGTGTTAAATTATTAATGAAGAACAATGACGATAGTTCTCACCGAACAAAAGCCTCCCCGATAGACTTCTTCATGGGGGTGTTATTTGTCATCGCTGCCACGCTTGGCGAGCGGGTTGGCAACCGCAGTTTTTTTATTTTTAATCGTTAATGGGAACATGCCGCTGCCCTTCTCCTGATTAGTTTCCTTCCGCCGCCTCTTACGACCATTGAGTTAAATCAATGCTTACGACACCTACGGATTGATATGGGATAGTGGACATTCTCACACGTAGTAAAATGTTAATGCATTTATAACCCATCTATCACAGCTTATAAGTGTCTGTTCTGTGTTGTCACTGCAGTCCTCACATATTATCGTTTGTATGTAGTGTTACCTCTTATATTTCTCACCGATTAGTAAAAAACGGACACGAAACTAATAGCTGTACATTTGTTACTACATCATTGATACAATAGAAGCACCAGCTGGCATGTGCGGAATACGTAATAAACAATATTACCTCGTTGGTACAAGGGTCGTAAGCGTGACTGCTGATCTAGTATCTACTCCCGGGTTCGAAACCCGGGTCAGGTCGAAATGAATTTCTAACTTCCATCCTTAACTTGTACACAGCAAGCATTCTGACGCACAGTTTCTTTGCCTTTATGATCGTGTCAGAATACCACTACCCCATAACGTCCTAAGAAGCGACAAGGGGAAAAACCTAGAAGATCGGCTTCCTTATAATAACTAAATAAAAAGTGAACAACTGAGGTTGCTAACCAGCCGGCAAGGCAAAGCAACTATGACGAACACCCCGCTAAAGACCAGCCCAAACGAATTCCATGGTAGAAAAGAATTAAAATGATCATTTATGAGGTGCTGAAACATCTTATAACAGACCAATCGTAGTTCTAGACGCTTCGTCTATCGTCTCGTTGGCTTTGACTTCGTTTTGAATATTGAATAAAACTTATTTTACAGATTTTATAACGTTTAATTTAACTTATTTTTTACGACACGAGGGGTCTGACCGTCTGATGTAGTAGTAGGGGAATGTATAACGCTTTTAAAACAATATCCGTAATAAATAAGTTTAAAAGATTTATTAAAGAAAAATTGAACAAAAAGGTTTATTAGGTATTAGATAACATATGATATTAACGTTTTTTCGTACTGACCCTTTGAGTATTACTGACCACTTTGATCTGAAATATCTTTTTTTTTATAGGATGGGGTGACAAACGAGGGTGTGTGACCCATAGACATCTACATCTGAAGATGCGTTGTCACCCGTGAGGACTAAGATGGATGCCTTGTTTCCAGTAAAAAGGGTCTCCGGTTCTCTACACTCACCATACGAAATACAGCAGAATTAAGCTACTATTTCACGCTGGTATTCTGTGAGAGCGTGGTCCTTCCCCGGTCGAGCCGACCCATTCGTGCTACAACTATACTACTAATATAACTGCAGCATGGCTCTACCACGTAAATTAATTTTATCTAATAATATTTAAAGTAAATTATTAGCCGTATATTTAGTTTATTAGTTAAAGTGAAATCTAAATTACAAGTGAAAGTATACATAATCGAAAAAATAAACAATATAATGATAACAGCTAAAACAACAATAAATAATAAATGTTAAAGTGACTTGAACACCAATTCGACATAAAAATTATTAAAGGGTTTTTAACTCTAAAAGTGCTTTAAAAGCTTTGTAATTCCCTACGGACAACACTTTATAGTGAATAAAATAATTTTCCAGTGCATAAAAAGATGTGTGGTAAATATAAATCGTTACAAAATTCAAAAACCGGTCAACTCATTCGTAAACAAAAATATTTTACGACATCTATCGAGGAATACTTAAACTAGCACGTATAAACCAAAATTTCAATTCGATTCAATTAAAATTCATTTATTTCAGACAACAAAGGTCCATGGATTAGTATTACATTAATGCTTAAAAACTAAGTGTTAGTATTTTGAAAACAATTTAAATTAAATCATATTATTATAACTGCTGTGGGTGCGTATTAATCATATTATATTATTATTAGTGGACTCTAAACATAAGTGTTTATGGGTTAACTACTCCTAAAGTGTTTTTGTAAAGCCGCAGGTGCGAAGGGAGAGCAGCCCCCGCCCGTCGTAGCCAATCGCGGGCACCTGTGCGAGCCGTAGTGTGGTTATTATTGTATTATATTATATTATATTTATAACTTAAAGTAATTATAAAAGATAAAATCTTGGTGTTTTGTTGAGTGCAAGAGCGAGCGAAGCGAGCTCGGAACTTAGGTTACCCCGACTCGGATAAGTTAATTTAGAAGGGGATGGCGGGGTCGAGTGAGCGAGCGAATAGACCCCGCCATTCCCTTCGTGGTTATTTTTTTTGTAAACCACTTAGAAGTAGGAGCCCCGCTTCCTCGGTCTCCTCCTATCGGTCTTCCCTCGACCGCGCTACGTGGTGCTTCCCTTCTCCAACTCTCTCCCCCCATAAATCAGGTTTATAGTCAAAAACATAACCTCAAAGTTAGATTTTTAAAAATTTATAAAAAAAAACTAAGCATGTCCGGTAGGATGTGGAAGTGGGGGGCGACTCTACAACTCCCCCGGCTCCCTCTCCACCAGCTCCCACCCCCTTAATTCATTTTGAGTTATGATTTTTGGGGTTAGTTCTATGCGATTTTCTTTTTGATTTTTCTCAAGAATGGTGCATTACCTTTTAATGGGAGTGGTATTATAATAATCGGGGACCAAACCTCTACCAAATAAAACACCATACTCCCACTCCCCCAAATTCCCGTCAAATGATTCTAAATTTCAACTAAACATTTATCTTACATTTATCAAAAATATTGAAATATTAATAATATGAAATAATAATTTTATTTTTATTCAAACGAAAAGTAAAAAGAGGAAAATATTTTTAAAATAAATACGCTAAAAGACAGTTATCTTATAGTCTCTTTGATAAAGGCACTTTTATTGTTTCTAATTTTATGCTTTATGATACAATTATGAAAGAAAAAAGACTTAAATAAATAAACTTAGAGGATTTCTTTCATTTCTTTAGATGATAATATACATATTTACAAACTTGGAAGTAGCAGAATCGAATGGGCACTTATATCAATTCTTAAAAGCTTTTATTTAACTTCACTTGTATAGTTTTCCTGGATTTTTTCAATCAATATTTCACCCATTTCAACTAAAGCTATCGGGCTAAAATTTGGCGCCTTACGTTTGGTCTTGTGGCAATGCAAATAACCGAAATGTTGCCATTTTTCCAATATGGTTGACGTGACAAAATATTTATTTATCATTTCCAAAACAACAACTATAATGTGGGTATCAAGGCTTGATAATCAAAAATCGATAAGTAAAGTAACGTTATTCTGAATCCAATATGGTGGACTTCTAGTATGACAATGCAATATTATTATGATATTTAGTTGATCTGATGTTGAAGATGGAATATGACCACGGCTAAAAAATGCAAAACTCAAAATGACCGCCATACCAATTTTTAAGAGTTATAACAATATATATATATATAGGGATACTTTGATGGTTCTCCAACAAATGTTGTAGCTTGCACTTACTTATTTGGCTGTTGGAACTTAGTTGCTCCAATCCGCCTTTAATTGTTTAATCCCTGGGCTTACAGACCGCGATTAGACACGAATAATTCGACCCCAACATTGAAATGTTTGGGATAGAATTGTTTGAATGTGAATTTATCGACACCTCATTTGGAGACTAGACTTTAGGTCGCATTTATCCGTTTCTCCGTGGCCTCTATAAATTAACATTTTATTGCCCCTCCGCCTTTTGCACTGGACATGAATGTCTCTGTAACTGTGCTGTTATCTACATACCCAACAACACCTGGATACAATATGAACCCTTTGTTTGCTGAAAAGAATAAAAATAAAATGTCAATGACGCCCGCATTCAGCTCATGGAGGAGAAGGTGTACTGCTGACCGGTTTAACGGTAGGACTTATCGGTCGTGTCTTAACCAATTCATCATCAACTAATTCATCATCAACCTAACCCTGGGCAAATTCTAGCGATGGTGAAAAGGAATCAAAATGGCTGCCATACAATTTTTAAAGATTTATAACTTGGCAAAGGTTAGGGATAGTTTGGTGGTGCTCGAACAAATGTTGTAAGGACCGACAAGGGTCAACTACTGACGATATTAAATTCAAGATGGCAGATCTAACGTGACGATCAGAAACCAGCAATGACGTTTATAATGAAATGAACAGTTATAATTAAAAATTGAACTAACAGTAAAAAAAACATTTTTAAGAAGAAGCTTATATTTAAATGCTCCAAAAGAAGAAAATAAACTTTAAATTTAACCAAACTCATCAATTTAATATGTTACACAATTGATATGATATAAAAGCTTGTCGAGAGATTGACCTGTGTACGTAAACGAGAATACAATATGTTACTTAATATTGACATAAGTAGGTTATTCTAAGAAAAAAATGTTTTTTATAAAATAGTTAAATCTCGCAAATTTTCACCCTTAGAAAACGATGAAACAAATGCTTAGAGAATGATATAAAATTAAAAATCTTATTATCGGTCCGTAAAAGTTCGCTGTTGCTGGATAAACTGTTTTAAAAAAAAGATATATATATATATAAATTTACTACGCACACTCAGGTCAACAAGGTAAGAAAGAAATCGCTATGTACATGATGCAAGAACCAAGCCAAAATTTGCTTAATTTATAAGAACACACATTCGCGCTCATAAGTACCTATGTATAATTGTTGCAATTCACAAAGTCGAGCAGGCTTTACTCGTGGCTGAACGTGTACTTGCATATTGCGATAGTGTGCGTGTCTGGCGGGGCAATCAGCAAGCGTGCCATCGCTAACCATATCCACTTTTATCGCACGCACACTTTGACAGGTATATGTGTTTACCACAATTAATCAAAAAAATCTCAAATTATTTCACGTATGCATCCAGCAGTGAACTTTTACTTTTTGATAAAGGAAGAAAAAAATCTGTAGGTGAGAGCGTGTCAAAAAATGAGCGCGATTTCGGCATCACTTGAAATTTACGCAATGTTGTCTATTTTTCTTTGTTTGTCTGAGTGTGCATCAAAATATTGTCAACAAAATCACATCACACTTACTGTTAATTAATAAAGCTCGAAAACTAAAATGCTAATTTTAACTAAAATGCTAAGTTTAACTAAAATGCTAAGTTTAACTAAAATGCTAAGTTTAACTAAAATGCTAATATTTTTAAAATGCCCAATCTATAAATTAAATTGTTGATTAATATGAAAAATCAAAAAATAATCATTATCTGTTATGATATAAACCGAAAATATGAAATCGAAATACATTAATAATTCCTACCATTATAGCCAATCAGAAGTAAACCGCTGCGTTCTCCATAAATTGTCTCATTTTCAGGATATTTGCCAAAGTTGCCACTAGCATACGTTGCTGCACACCTCCGGGCTTGTTTCCCTCTATCGCCCGTTACCGCCCGCTACTATACGATCTTATTTATGTATACCTAGTATTCCTACCTTAAAATCGTTGCCACATTGGAACAGAGAGACAAAGCGAAATAAAAAGTTCTTCTTGGAATCCCAATAAAAATTAAATCGCCACAAAAATATGAAGTGATAAAGTTAGAAATTTCTGCAGCAATTGACTGCAATCCCTCCCGACAAAGGAAGAACTTAGATCCAACTTCACGGATGAGAAACTTAAAAAGTAGCAATTTCAGTGCACTTTATCTTTCATAACTTTAAGGCACAAAATGTAACAATGGTGGAATTTGATTTCCAACGAAATACGTACTATGCTTGGTTCATATTTTAGTTGCAATCACTTAGATGGTAATTAAATATATGATGTGGTGGTGGCTTCATAGAATCCATTCATCGTCCATCCATCATCATCTCGTTGCATTCAGTGGGTGTCGTAAGTGAAAAATCTCATGGCTTTCGACGGCGATATATCTATAATTTAAGGCGGCCGGTCTGCACCCTGTTGCGGCGTTGTAAGAATATCCACTACTCCACATCATGTGGGTGTCGTGAGAGGCGACAGGAGGAAAGAAATTAGGAGATAGGCAGCAGCGTCTTCCTTATAACGACTAGAAGTAAAAACCGTGGCTGCGAACCCGCTTACCAAGCGTGGCAACTATAGAAAATATCCCCTCTACGTTACAATATATAGGAGACGCCTATGATAACACGTCTCTCTTTCATTGACATCCTTCCCAACATTACATGGCGACCCTGCCAGGCGATGCGCGGCGACAATGCACGCGCACCGCCGCGGCCTGCATAAATAAGTAAAGAAACATGGAAAAATTAATATAAAACTAAAGGAACAATTTTCAACTATTGAATTGACACTACCGGATGTGACAAGTAAGCCGAAACGGAGACATAAGAAGAGGCGACAAGGTTATTATTTCTTTAAGGAGATATGCTAATAAAATCTATTAGAAAAAGAAGAAATAAAATATTACGAGAGCTTCAAATATTACATGAAGATTAAACGAATTAGATGGTGAGACCACAAATTTAAGAAAAATAGAAGAAACTTAAGTCCTGCAAGCCTTAGCCGATAAGAAGATAGAAAAATTGAGCCGAAAAGAACAAACTTAACTACTTCTGTAACGGTTACTTCGCACCTATGTGATTTTAATTCTATTTCAAACTTTATTTAACAATTTGAGATTGTTTTTTTCGCTATTATGTTTTTAAAGTTAAATATTAAATATTCTGTATTTTACATACAATTAAGTTGAAATTATTTATCAGATTATTCACAATATATTTCATTATCGAATATTTTATTACCTACAATAAAAAAACAATTATGATACAATATTAAAAATTAAATTGAATTTTAAGCACTTATGTGGCACTTTTACTGCGCCTTGCAAGACTACTTTATATTCCCTTTTATGTAGTTATAGTTTATATTATTTTTTTACTGTGTCCTGCCAAACAAATAATGAAATGATAAAATAATAGATTCCAATTTTACGCACTTGCTTTAAAATAACACTGTGATATATTTCGTTGATTTATTTTTCGAATCCAAATTTTAAAGGGTTAGAAACATTTCACTATCATCATAAGTTTTAATTTTGTTAAAGGCATTAAATTTTAAATTTATATAATAACTTATGTAAAATATAAAAAACTTTCTGTTAAATGTTTGAATAAATTCTTGTATCGTTGTGTAAAGTTGATAACTCTTATAATGTGATTTTCAATTATTCTGTATACACGACATAATAAATAAAATACTTTCAGTAATATTTTTCGATCTATATAAAAGCGATATAGCTTTTAATGATGTAACCATGTGGACTTCTGAATAAATGCGGGGAGTGCTCTGAGGAATTGTTCGGATTAATCCCAGCCGCCAAATTTCGTGAACGTAGTGCGTTACGTGTACGTTACGTGCGCGTACGGCAAACGTCCCGATACCATCCACACCATCTGGATGCTTGGCGGTCCACCACTGTACGTTTCACAAGGAGTTTTCTTCCACGTACAACCTCTCTGTAGAATAGTTTACCACCGGCGATTTTTCCGGACCGATACGACCTGGGGACCTTCAAGAAAAGAGCTTACTCCTTTCTAAAGGGCCGGCAACGCACCCGCAATTCGCTTGGTGTTGCGGTTGATCATGAGCGGCGGTAGTCACTTAACATCAAGTGAGCCGCGTGCTCGTTTGCCCCTTCTTCTATAAAAAAAAATAAAAAAATAAATAAGAAATTAAAAATACTAGTTTAAGGTACATTTTTTTTTACTCGCACTCATTTATATGAGTACTACTACTTATGTAGTAACAAATTGTACACGTTATGTTGACATTAGGCACGATCATACGATGCGATTATCTTAACGTTTATTATCAATTATATTTTTCATATTTTCTGGCTAAAATATCACTTTCATTTCTTTTGAAAGACAAGAAACTAGTTAGGTAGGTAAATATAACAAGAGTCAATCTTTACACAGTGAATATAAAAGGTCTGCTAACCATTTCTTACGAATGATACTGATGTTTCTAAAAATATGATATTATAAAATGCAATACATTAACAGGTGTAGGATAAATCATAACAACATCGTAATAGCGATAAAGATAATAAGTATAGGAAAATAAATGAGTAAATGGTAATAGTATTGTCACATAGATGAAAATAATAATTAAATAACAGTGTAAACAGGAATAAAGTAGATAAGAGAGGTTTTAATAATAATGGTTCAAAAAAAAGTTAAACACCGACAAAGAAAATTTATTGATAAGAATGTTATCTCATTTGTACAAAAATTAGAAAGCATGTAATTGGTATGAGGAACGGAAGAAAGGAATGTTCGAACGTGTAAATACTTTTAGTTATTACTTTTAGTTATTAATTTAGTTACTAAGTTTTGTCAATATTGGACTGATCACCCAAATATTGATGATGCTTTAAATGTGCGACTTGAAATGTGTGAGAATGGTGCAAGTTAGTATATAGAAGTGGAGCACGAAAGAATATAAATAAAAAACAGGGTAATGAAGAAATAAAGAAGGAATATATATTTATGACAATAATAAAAATAAAAAAATATGACATTGACCAATAAGTAATGGAGAGATATGGGAACGACTATCACTGGTAAAGCATATAGTCCTCAAGCAGGGTATGCTTCCGTGATAGGATGATAACATAAGGAATTACGGGTACTAGGGAACAACGCCTTCAGTACAAATGATGTACATGAGTTTACTCATATTAGTACTGTTAGGGACCAGAGAAGTCTTAAATTTGTTACCCTTAATAATGGTACATTGAGGTCACATCCTTCGTTGGATCATGGTGCGAACATAGTTTTCCTCTGTGACAATTGTTGGAGTCCTTTAAAAATGACTTAAAAACGTAGACCTCAAGGTTGTGCGCACAACCCAAGGTACACTTTTACCTTGATATAATTACTGTACTGTACTGTACCCGCGTGATAAATATCACGAAATAAAATATAAATGAAATGAATTAATACTCCGATTCCCAGTATCTAATAAATTAATAAATATATATAAGTGAATAGAGAGAAAGAGAGCTAGCTAAAGGTCAAAAATATTAAGAAGAAAAAAGAAAGTACGTACAAGAATTATGAAAAAAGGCCTAATAATCGATGACAATACATGATAATAAGGGAATCCCCATCTAAATCTATAGGGTTGGATAGGTATTTATTTTTCATTTCTGTATTATGACTATTAATGCTATCCAAAATGCGACTAACCAGTTACACATATAATAACTACATATAGGGATCGATTTACACAACTACGCGAAAATGTATTGTGTGTGTATGTATTGTGCGCGTATTTGTTTAACCACAATTGTATATGAATTACCGAGATATTTTTTTTTTCATATTTAGACACATTAATAAATTACAATAACTCTACTTGTATTTCTTTCCGTCATATGTTTTTAATGTAAAATTTTTACATTTTAAACTATATTTGGTTTATATTTTGCTTATAAGAAAAGTCCAGAGTATATCGTATACACTATTATTATAAATTTATTAATGTAATAGTATTATTGTTATGGTTTTCTTTAGAAAAGACAACGGAACCAAAAATTATGTTATCTGTTTGAAATAAAAGTGCCTTTTTCAATGTTAATAAATATTTCATAAAACAAACTTGACCTGTGTACCTAGTAGTGTTTTCTTTTTTATTTATAAGTAAATTTCATGTCACGAAAAAATGAGTTTTCGAAATTATAAATAACTTAAATAATGAATATTTATTAACATACCTATATAAAAGTTTTATACCTTTTCAAAATGATATTATATCATTAGACACGATATAATTTTAATGCATTGTTAAAACTTTGACAAAATTGTTCTTCTCAATGTTTAAATAAATTAATGTTTTGTTACATAACTGTTATAGTGATATTTAAAATTTTTATTTGTATACGCTATAATTAACATCATAATATTTCTAACAACGTTAAATTAATACGTATATTCATGTTATAATTTATTGTTGTTATCTTAAAATTAGGTGTGAATCACACCGTGTGGTCATAGTTCGATGTAATCGCAAACATTTCCGTATACGTACTTTGGAATTTAAAACAAAGGTATCTCTAATTGCTAGCACTGCTAAGATTACAATTTGTATTTTGATCTGTCTGTTGTTATGGTAGTGATGACGACTTATGTCCCCATTATTATTTCTTTGTTCTCTTAATTTTAATATGCAATATAGTAATTTATTTTCGATTTTATTATGTTTAACTTTTGAAGATTTTAAACTATTATAATTTATTACTTTAAAATAGTACTTACTTGTGAGGATTATGAGAATATTTACTTCGTTTAATACAATTTTGAAACTCATTACATAATGTATATAATTAATTGATTTAAACTTTGTTGTGCACATATTGTGAGCCCCAATCCCTGACTGACAATAATGTAACTAAATATTATACTAGACTATAAAATACAAATTTGTGAAAGACCTACGAAAATTTATGAATAAGATATGGAATACATTATTATAAATAAAAAGTATTGACAGTATGTAGGTGTGATCAAAGGAACGAAAAATTATCGGAGGTTAGCATATCCACATACAATCGGCCTGATCAGCTGAGTGTTTGGAAAACCTAATATAACCGATTAATTTTTTAAGGTTGTTCGGACACGATTAAATTCGAAATAAGTTTTAATGTATTTTTAATGAGAGAAATGATAACTTATTATGAATTGTATATTAAATAGGAATATTGTCCATTATCTTGATCATGTATGTACGCGAGCAGTATACGTGAAAGTTATGGCACAATTAAATAATGAATTACATGAGTTGTAATGAAAAGAAGTGAATTAGGTGATATTGCTCATATTCTTGATCATGTATGTACGAGAGCCGTGTACGTGAAAGAAATGACACAAATATGTAATGAATAGCTAAAGTGCTAGGTATGGAAAATAAATAATGGTTAAGGCTACAGTCTTTTAAAGTTGACTCACATCGAATCATTAGCGCCACTTTGATTTCTTTTTTTACAGCAAATTATTGTTTCAGAGTAAAATATTTTGATAACACATAAATACCCAGATTATAAGTAATGGCTAAATTTTTTTTTTGGTTCATCTATGTGGTCTATGTTAGATAAATCAAACGGTAAATAGAGCTCTCTCGCACCCAACGCAATTTCGAGCTTTGTTCGTGTACCATTATAAGGCAATCGATAATAAAAAGGCGAAATCTATTCAGCGCGTTAATAGCTAAACATCTTCGTCTCCAAAATGCGCTGTTTCTTTTTTTCTAAATATCTTTCATTGTCTTAAATAAGAGGTCTCAATTTCGTTAAATTTCGCTGTTTTCGCCTCATAAAAAACTATTTGTTTCATAGCAATAGCTGAAAATATTTATGCTATAATTATTTTTTTCTCAAGGGCAGGTGTTTAATTAGACAAATATTAAAAAATAATAATTTAAACCACTTTATTTCAAAATTAATAATTATTTCGATCGACCTATAAAATATTGACTTTATAAACAATAATTGCGGGCAATATTCCTTAGTAGCCGCTGAGCGGCTGTAGTGTTCAGACGTCTTGTCTGTGCCAAATTTTTGCACTTCCTCTCGCTCTAACATTCCTCTTTCTCTCTCTTTCCCTAATCTTGGTTGCGCATTGTTACGAATTGAAAGTTTCTCTACTTTATTATTTTTTGCATATAATTCTTTAAGGGTTTATAAATCATTTTGTATTTGTTTTATAACTTTTAATTTCGATATGGACCATAAACGTAAAAAATATGCTTGTACCAGAAAACGAAAATTGAAATCAAACGTTGAAGCAATGAACAGAAATAGAATTCAAAGGTAAGTTTTTTTGTGTTTCATAGTAAAATAGTTAACAACGTGCATATGTGTGAGCACTTGGTTAAATATTAGGTATATAATTAGGTACCTAACCTACATATTATGTAAGTTCTTCAAGTAAATATAGAAGTATTATACATTTTTGGATTGCACATGATGTTTTGTTTACAAGCGACAGTAGCCTAATGGCAGGGAGCGGACCGCGAACTCAGAAAGGTCGTGGGTTCGAATCCACCATTCGACTACTGGCGTGAACCACTCGTAACACAAGCAATTTAAGCTTACCACGAGTGGTTAATGTCCTTTTTTTTTTAAAAAAAGTACATTATGTTTTTATAGAAATACTTTTTTAATTTAATTTTTAAGTGTCATAAGGAAAATTTCGTCTTTTTGATTTTCAACTAGAGATTTCCTTGTTACCGGTAGCTGCTGATGTCGAGTTAATGACATTTTTAGATACGAAAACTATTCAGTAATACACGTAGACTACAAGTAAACTATTAAGTAATATCCTCAGCATCCCGTAATTTATTGTACGCCCACTATGGCCAATTTTGGATATAATGTGGCGTCAAACTGCTTACGACGTCCAATATACGGACGTCAAATAGGAGACTTAGCGCAATGTTCGCAAATTGTCATGCTGATCACAGAAACGTCAAAATCTAAAAAAAAATTGGACGTCATTTTTCTTCCTCTTTAGCTTCCTGAGCTAATTGATTCTCGCATGGAACGCTCGATGCCAATCAAAGACCCTCCATACATCATTCAAGCCATTGCGAATAAATTAAAAAAAAGCGCTAAGTCGTCCGTCGATGCTGCTGTACAAGAATAGTAATTCATGCATATAGGTAAATGCTATACAAAGTTACATTATACTTTAATGAGAAACTATAAATATGTGTGATAGTGGACTGTTTGTACTTATATAGAAATTATTTTGAGTTTTTTTTAATCTATTTTAGTATTTAGAACTACTTGACGTACTTGACGGATTTTCGATAGTGTCATCGACTTATTACGAAACCCTCAGTGCACGACTCATTCTAGCACTTGCCAGATTCATTTGAATAATCAATAATACGAGTACATGTTATACAGGTTCTAGATGATTATCTTTTAGAAACCTTTTCAACAAAACAACAAAAATTATACAAACTTAAAATATATTTTTTTTGTGTAACGAATTTTGTAATAAAAGCATGGAACAAAAATAGATACGAGGTAGAAAATCTGTATGTGAAAATTTGTTAGCTAATTATCAATAATCCTGTATATTAGATAAATTGATACTGGAAAATCTTAGTAGAGCAACTTTCCACGCTACGGCCAGAAAGATAACTGCGGTGATGCATGAAGTGGCGGGGCAGGGAGGGTGTAGATGTGTCACCAGAACGCAATTTTTCTGTTTTGCTCTGAAAGACTGGGCTCTTAACTAAGAATGAAGTAAAGATATGAAAGAAAAATAATAAAATATTGAAATGTAAAAGAACATGAAGATTAAGACAATATTATATATTTTATTACTGTCCTGACTAAATAAATAGTAGGCATAATAACAAAATTATTATGGATACGAATAAATAACATTGTAAATTTTCGTGAAAATCAATACATAATTTTATGTTATACATATGCCTATGCCTAATTATGCCAATTATACTACTGTGATTACGCATTTCGACGTCCTAGATATGTCTTAGATTATTGTTTTAATAAAGATATTAATTTGTTTAGAATAATTTTAGGAATTTATTTTCAGGATTGGAAAAAAAATATAGATAGCTTAATTTTTTTTTTTCGTTGGGAGGTGTAGTGTAGTGCAGCCCCACGTCAATATATATTTGTGTTAAGTTTAGAATAAGAGCAGTATAATTAAAGTATTGAGTAGAGAAACACGTCTCTCTTTCATTGACATCCTTCCCAACATTACAAACGGTTCTGTACCCTGATCCGTGAAGGCAAGTAGGATCAATGTTTTTTTTAAATTCATCATCATCATCATCATTACAGCCCTTCACAAATCCACTGCTGAACATAGGCCTCCCCCAAGTAATGCTACAAAGCACGGTCCTGAGTGATCTGCATCCATCGACTTCCTGCATGTCTTACCAAGTTGTCACTCCATCTAGTGGGGGGTCACCCTATAATACGCCTACTGGTATGAGGCTGCCACTCGAGAACCTTTTTTCCCCATCGGTTATCGGTTCTTCGAGCTATGTGGCCGGGCCATTGCCACTTCAGCTTACTAATCCGTTTTTAAATTATTTAATTTTTATTTTTATTAAACTAAGATGACAAACAAACTTGCAGTCCACCCAATGATAATTGGCGTCAACCAATTAACATTGGGTCATAAACATCTTA
Source organism: Parnassius smintheus behrii (assembly GCA_036936625.1). Classification (NCBI taxonomy): domain Eukaryota; kingdom Metazoa; phylum Arthropoda; class Insecta; order Lepidoptera; family Papilionidae; genus Parnassius; species Parnassius smintheus. Next base: position 4,662,123 of record JAUPFT010000031.1, read on the forward strand.
ACCGACTTCAAACAGCGAAGGCTACAGACGCTTCGTCACCTCTGAGGAATAAGATGGAATACATCACAGCCTGTAATAAGCTATCTGTGTTTGTAGTTGGTTGTAGATGTCCGTGGACTGCAGTAACCACTTACCATCAGGTAGACTGTAAGTACGATGGTCACCTCAGATTAAAAAAATGTTTAGTCATAATTTTGAAAAAGATCATGGGAAACCATGTATAACAGAGAAAATAAATATGTTTTAAAAACAAGTGAGTCCGCCGCAACTTCACTTTTACAACTTTACCAGGTTGTAGGACTCCTTTTCTGCTTAGGAGTCTGTCTGAGGAGAGTCTTCTTACCTGTTGCTGTTGCCAACTTTCTTCCGCATATCTATTGCAGAAGTATATTCACTGCAGTGTTTAGGTCTTATGTGTTAAGCCTGTAAACTTACAGATTGTATTATACAATACAGATTGTACTGCGTTCCACCTTAGTCTTTAGAGGTGACAAAGCATCTATAGCCTTCTTTGTTTGAAGTTGCTTGCAGATACCCATGAACTGCATTAACCACTTAGTGTCTGGTGGACTGTAAAATTGTTTGTTTTATTTTAAATACGAAACCTTTTCCGAAATGAGATGTGATAACTGTGTTCAACCGTGGGACTTTATTTTTATGGAACATTCAATTTATATTAAATTGATATTTTATAATCGTATTTAAATACTTTATGAATATTATTCTGCAAGTCAACATAAGGTAACGTTATCAAACATAACTTTATATCAAGTTCATTAAAGTAGAGCAGACTTTGACAAAATTATATCAAAGTTTGATAAATTTTAACGCAGTTCGACCTTAAAGAATAAATCTTCCTTGAACTATCAGTCTTAATTTCATTTGAAAATTAATAAATGTCTTTTGCCATCCTATTGAATAAGCTACTTAAAAATTTTTAATTTAATTTAGTGTCCTCCAGACCGAACTTTGGTCACGGCGGCCAGTCTCAACGGAGAGATGATGATGGAGAGGTGCCAAAAATAAAAAGGGCATAACAGTAAATCAGAAAAAAACTACTTATATTAAACACACAGATTCCCCCCTAAAATCTGTGATTAAACACATGAATAAATGGAACGTAACGTTGATATCATATTATATCTGTATATTAACAGAAATACACTTAGTGTACTAGGAGTGGCAACTGAAAGTTACTTGAAAAAAACCAATTACAGATTTTAACCCAACCGGGGATTCAAATCCGGGACCACATGATAAGCAGTCCTAACAATTCACCACCTGTTTCGCATAGACGAAAAAATCTTGGGGATAATATCTTTTCTGAGAAATAAAACATTTCTCGAAAAAGTTAAGTCTACCAACATGAACTGTACTCCTCTATTACTTTCTTAGAAAATAGACTAAATCCGGGCTAAGCAGCACACATTACAGTCTATAAAAGTCCACTGCTGAACTGAAGCCTCCTCATAGGGGAAATTTTATCAGAGTAAGCACCCTCGGCAGGCTGGGTGGATACCACAGATTTTTTTTAATTCTTAGATGTTATTAGGAAGATACTGCTGCCCATCTCCTGGTTTGTTTCTCTCTGTCGCCTCTTCAGACACCCTTGGGTCGATGTAGTGGATATTCTTACAGCGCCAACACGACAACCGCATGCTGACCGTATATAGGCAAACCTCCCGATACCATCCACACCATCCGAATGCTTGGCGGTCCACCACTGGGTATTTCACTAGGAGTTTTCTTCTGCGTACGACCTTTCTGTGAAATAATCTATCACCGGCGATTTTTCCGGACCGATACGACCTGGGACCTTCAAGAAAAAAGCCGACTCCTTTCTAAAGGGCCGGCAACGCACCTGCAATTCCTCTGGTGTTGCGGTTGCTTATGGGCGGCGATAGTCACTTAATATCAGGTGAAGCGTATGCTTGTTTGCACCCCGTTCTATAAAAAAAGTCTTTAGCTGTATTTCTTGGATTCCTATATTTAAATAACGTTTGGTTTTCAATTACTAGCCGTTTTACAGTATATGTAGTGCATAAAAGATATTTTTCTTAAATAAAATACTAGTACGAACCGCTGAAAAAGGTTTATTTTTTTAGAAAATATAATCATAATTTGCTGAACACATAGCTTTGGCTATAAACTATTAATACATGTACCTCGTAACTAATCGTTATTCAGAAAGAATCAGTTCTTGTATAGGCATTCTGACTACTAGCACAGAATAAATACTAGTATACAATACTTTCTTTGGAACTTGTGCGCGATTATAAACATTATTAACCCATTAATATTATCCCGTAGGTGTCGTACGAGGAGACAGGGGAAAACTCAAGTTGGAGATGAGCGGTGACATTTTCTTGATTACAACTGAACATTATAAAAAACTGCGGTTGCAGGTTAGTCTCTCAAGTAGAGCAACTATGGCAAAATAATAATAGTAATATAAAATAATAATAAGGGAAACATCTTAATACTTATTAAAAAGCCGGCAACGCTCCAGCGATTCTCCCGGTGCAGTTGTTCATGAAAGGCAGTCAGCATTTACCATTAGGTACGGCACAAGCTCGTCTGCCTATTCCTTCTATTAAAAAACCCCTCTATTAGGTAGTCAATGGGGTAGGTATTTTCAGAAGTGGAATTTTGAGAGGCTGTTATGTATAAATAAGTGAATGGAATAAAATATTGAGAATTTTCAAATAGGTACCTACAAGACATGATAGTGGATGATACGAGCGATTCGCCTATGTAGGATTTATTAATTTGGCGTTATATTTATTTTTAATCTCTATTTATATCGGATAAAATATATCCTCGATAACTCACGGCAATGCTCTTTAACTGTCCGCTATGTTGCCTTACAATCTGTTTAGCCACTCCTAAGATCAGCTCGGACGGACAGACAAATAGAGACACGAACATTTTACAAGTAATTAATGTTTTCGTATACAAATATCTATACGTGGAAGAGCCACGCTGCAGCTGTATTATAGTTATAGTATATATTTTATTTCATTATGCAGGTAAATACATCGATTTTGTTAGTAAACTTAAAATTTAAAAACTGGGAGTTAGTAAATTCACAAAATACATAAATTATTACTACACAAAATATATATATGGGTCGGCTCTACCGGGGCAGGACTACGCTCTCACAGAATAACTGATTTCAATAGGTGCTCAATGCTGCTGTGTTTCGTAAGGTGAGTGTAGAGAATGGGAGAACTTTTTTCTACTGGAAACGAGGCGTTCCGTCTCAGTTCTGTGACATCTGCATTTTGATTCTTGAGGATAAATGTGGATCCAAGCCAAAGTATCCATTTACCATCAGGTGGACTGTGTCCTAGTTGGTCACGCCTAACCTATAAAATAATAACAGCCTGAGCTCGATACAAGGTAGTTATTTCGATATAACAGACATAAACTTCAATTGAATGTATGTATATGTACAAATATTTATAAAATGTGGGTTATTTACAATCCCTTTTTCAAACGCATACAAACCAACTTTGAGATATTGGGAAAATATTAACTAATTACATGCAGCGTTGTGTAATTATTAAATGTAAAGTAATTACATAATTATTGAATGCAGACATAACCAGATAACCGCGCTATTTTTATAAATTAACCAAATGCGGCTAATTACCGCTATCCCCCCAACTACACTTTATATAAGGAGCCCAGGACCAGCCCATTGTAGTGGGCCGTGAGGAAAGCCACAAGGAGAGCCCCGAGGCCCGAAACCTGCTGGGCATCAGCCCACGCAGAAGACAACACGTAACTATAGGAGTTGCAGGTGCGTTGCCGGCCTCTTGAAAAGACTAAACTCGTTTCTTGAAGATGACGTAAGTTTTGTCATGATGTGCGTCGGTGAAATTTGACGGCTGGATTTAACCCGAACAATTACATCGTAGTTGATAACTGCACATGTATCTTTTTTATTGTAGAAGGGATTTGGCGTATATATTTTTAATATAACTCAGATAAATATTTTTTTAAATTTTCCGCTCGTCTAAGTATCATCAGCTCGGCGGATCGCGCTCCATGTTTCACTGTACATTTTGAAATTGGTGAAGAGTCCTTGTGCTTCGAGGCGTACTTGCCCATTAATTTGCCTGAGCACTATTCCCCCTTCGAAATGTCTTTAGTACTTTGAAAAGTAGTGATTTTTTTATATTTTTCATTATATTATGCTAATCAATTTTGTATGCAGAGGATCTCACTTCTACTGGGGTCCGGTATTGGAATCTCAGAATAAATAAGTACAACATACAAATATTTTGTTTTTGTGTCTAGTAGTATTGCGTCTCTCAGTATCTCTAGTACTGAAATGCAGAGTTAAAAAGCAGCGTATTCCTAACAATAAATATGTGAAAACTAAGGCAAATATTTAAATAAAGACAATCCAACTGATAGCAAATGGATGCCTAGTCCCATAGACTATCTATACCTATCCTTAATTCAGAATCAAAATTCAGTTGTGACCACGGAGTAGCTACTAAGATGGAATACCTCGTTTCCAGTAAAATTAATCCCCGGTTCTTTAGACTCATTACACTCAACATACACCATTATTATTATAGGAGACGCAGGAAGGATAATAATACGCTTGATTATTTGTCATTTACTTTACTAGTTCACAACTTGAGTAGCCAGTGAACAATTATTGAAATCGTTTACGTAATATCACACAATGGTGGTAGCATATCCCTACTACCAATCAAAACTGAACCTAGCAACAGTTCGAATGTGTAAGAATTATACAATCCAAATACTTTTATAATATGAAAATAAGTAAAACGCTGTTGTAAATATTACTGATAAGTAAATTAATTACAAATGTTTAGAAAAAAAAACGATAATTATACAAATATTATTTATAACGATACAAAATAGAAATTATGACACTGATAAAATTAAGGTTTAAGATTAAGATTATTCCATTAAGATTAAGGAAACCTTACCAATCATAACAATATTTAAGACAAATTCAGTCCCTCCCATATACCAAACGCCGGCCGGTAGCAGCATCAAATAATCTATCTGAGGCGTTGCCTACGTTGACAGCATACTTCCATTAAATATCGAGCGGCACAGTACCACGCCTTCCTCTAAACGCCGACTATCACACGTCATCTTGTGGATAACAGTAAGTCGTCAGCATACGGTTTAACAGTTGTCACCGCCTGCAACAGAAATTGACACTTGTTAAATATTACAATACTCGACCATGCTCGACTTCATTTAGGTCGATCGTAGTCGACTGATCCGGGCCTATAAGACTCTTTCAATCAGTATAATAATACTAAAAGTGTGCACTAGGCGTGTTGAGCTCTCTATTTTAGTGGTCTAATACTAAAGGCGTGAGCAGGGTGTACATTTTTTTAACTTTTCAGAAGTCAATTGAACTGTGGAAAATCGTATAATATTCCTCGTACCGGGCGTATAAAGAACTTTTGTCCAGATTCCTCAAGAAATACGCAGCGTAGACTGAGCGTGCTTGGCTCCTTCATCCAACCGCATCACGCTATATGCGGCGTGAATCGGGCATGCGAGGCCCCTTCATCCTGCCGCCTCAGACAATATGCAATGTGGACCGTGCGCGCAAAGCCTCTTCGACCAGCCGTCTCAAGCAATACGCAGCGTGGACCGGACGTGCGGGCCCCTTCATCCAGCCGCATCTCGACTCAACGTACAACGTGTATGTAATAGGCGTTCGAATCTCTTAAAACAATTACCGACTACTGCATGTAATATGGACGGAATGCACCAGGCCCTCCTCTCCAGCTTTAACACCATGGCTTTAAACGGATCTGGGCATCTTGAGCCCCTTCGATACTATCAATCTTTTGAACGTGAAACGAAACACGTGATTTGCATACGAATAACTATAACACAGTGAGATAAGAAATTTAGTTACACGCATGCGCCTGAACTTGGAATACGCTCATATTAGACACATTACCTGTGAGGGTGAGAGTATTGGAGTTAGCAGTTACAGTATCATAGGATCGATAACGTATTAGTATCACTGCCGACTGGCTCTTATGTACATCTTTATTGATCATCGTGGTAGCGACTTCTACTAACCCCGTAAACCCGTAAACTGTAACACTTATCAGCACATTAGAACACAAGTAGCTACTTATTCTTTTAATTTATAGCACATTAAACATTTTTTTTTGGTACATCGCTTAACATTTCGTACCTTAAAATGTACTCCAAGTAAATCATATTTCGCATGAACTATCAAATAGGTAATAACATATTAACTCGAGCAACTTATTTTCCACTGTACTTTCAACATTTGTTAACATATTTGGGTACATTAAAAAATACACAAGTACTTGTGGGTAGTTTTGATATAAATCGAACAAAAAGATTTAACGTTTGGGTTAAAACATTTCACTTTACACTTTTACTCTATATTTTAATGATAAGTAAATGTCGTAAATAGGAACAGCAAATTTCATTACGTTATGTAACATAAAAGAACCCAAAGGTATCATAAACGTGAAGCGTATCATTGTCTTTCACAAACGTAACAGCTCTTACACTATTCAAAGATTATATGTGGGCGATAATAACACTTAACACCACACCAAATTATGCAAACTAACTACAACCTTACCCATCTCAACGTAACACAGCACAGCCTCTCAGCAACACCATAAGAATCACCCCAATGGACGGAACAACGACTATCTTCATAGAATAGAAGAATGCAGCATATCCCGTTTTAAAAATGTGGATCGCAAGGAGTTACAGTCTGTTATAATTTTGAAACGAATTCTTACCAAATATACACGACTTTTCTTTTTAGGGAAGCTACTACACCTGGTGTAGTAGATTATATACAGGTATATAATCAAAGGCTTTGGTATATAATATTTGCATAAATTATATCAACATACAATTAATATATCAACAATTAAATATTAATTCTGTTTTCAACATACGGGTAAAAGAATTGTGTTAGCATTTAGTAAGTTAAATGATTACCTACTGCAATACCCTGTCGGTAACGGATAATAATATTTGAGCCTGCCCTTGAGTTGTCAATAGTAATACTAATAACGCCGGTAAGCATTCATAATAATAACAATGTACATTTTAGACACACAGAATAACAAGGTATAACAATAAATATTATTATTACATTTTATCTTTCGTGTACGTGTTCTCTCCTCAACAGTTTTAGTAAGACTGCCGCTCGTAGCTGCCGCTAAAACCGCCGACGTCTGTCTTTTATAGGCTTATAATTTAACGGTGCTAAACTACAGATGGCGTTGCTTGTGTGATTTCCGGTATAAGTTTTTAATAAAATTGGATATTAAGCCGTAAGTTTATACATTATAAAACGTTATTTATAGTTCTTATAATTATCTGAAACAGTTTTACATTCTAGTTATAAATATAAGCAAAAATAAATAACTAGACATAATCTAAAACGTTAATATATCCGCAGACTTATAGCATGAAAATAATTAATTACCCACAATGTTAGTTGCAACAATATAAATCATTAAAGTATGCTAACAATTGTAATAAGCTGCTTATGGCTGTAGATAGATGGCGGTATAACTATAATTTGAGGCGGACGGACTGTACTCCTGTAGAGGAGCTGTAAGAATATCCACTGCCTCACACCCCATATCCCGTGTGTGTCGTAAGAGGCAACAGAGGGTAAAACATCAGGAGATGGACAGCAACGTCTGCTTTATAAAGACTAAAATTGAAAACCGCAGTTGCCAACCCGCTTGCCAAGCGTGGCAACTGTAGCAAATGTACCCTTTATTTGGCAATCTATGGGGAGGCCTACGTTCAGCAGTGTACTTTAATATGCTATGACGGTAACAGTTCTGTACCCAGATCGGCAACGGGCATTAGCATCAATGGTATTTTTAAAATTATAATTAAATTATTTCTTTTTGTTTATTTAAGCTAAAGTGACAAACGAACTCGCAGTCCATCTGATGGTAAGTGGCTTCTGCAATCCGTTAACACTTGCAACCAACTTCAAACAACGATGACTAAAGATGCTTCGTCACCTCTGAGGACTAAAATGAATTTAAAAACTATATCCTTTTTTCAAACTTTACACTTGGTGGGAGTTTGATCCGTATGCAAAATGGGGAAACTAGAACTTCGTGCGGTTATTTAAATATAAATTTTTCTACGAAAAATGTTCTTAAAGAACTGCAGCTTACTTTGGCAGACAAAGCTCCGTCTTGTTTTACAGTGACATAATAGTGCGCTAAAACAAAAACAAACATGATTACGCGGGACGCAATCATAAGTTATTGCTGTAACTACTTTGTACTTGTAGAAGATTGCAATGCAGTGGACGATATGAATGACAAGCTCGTGGAAACTGTCCATGCGGTCGGAGCTAAGTTCTTTAAGACCCGCCGCTGAAGAACAGAAAAACTCTCCGATCACACTCTTAATCTCATGGCTGTTAGACGGGAGATGAGGCTGCAATCGTTAACAGATTTGACAGCATACAGGCAACTAAACAGACAGATCTCCAAATGCATGCGGCGAGACTTACGCAACTTTATTACTGTTCGTATTAAAGAAGCGATCGAGCGGAACCAGGGCTCCAAAATCTTTGCCAGAGATCTGTCTGCCAGAAAGAGCCAACTGTCAAAGTTGAAGACTGAGTGTGACAAAATAGCAGCTTAATGCTGCTGTATTTCGTATATACCTATGAAGTGAAGAAATCAAAAGACCCTTTTTATTGGAAGCGAAGCATTCCATCTTAGTCCTCAGTGGTGACATCGTATTTGTATTTTGATTCATAACGAGGACTGTGTGGCCGTTTATTACACTTATTCTATAAAAAAATATTTTTTATTTTTAATTTTTTTGCCGAATGGCAGATTCAAATCCGCTATTCGGCTGCTATCCTGAACCACTCCAGGAGTGATTTCAGGGAATATTATTAATGTTCATAAGAATACTGCTAGTATTTTAAGACAAAACAAATACGCCCCGTGCTTGAAGATTAATATACATTTACCCTGACAGTCTCGTATATTAATTCCAACCGCTAATGATTTCTTAAATTGGCGCGTACACTACACATTGAATAAAACTATATATACGGATTCCACGAGTATCGCGTTTAATTTACTTATTTTTAATTCCCGACGTTTCGGGTGCTTTGCAGCACTCATGGTCACGGGGGACTGAGATATCAGTCACGCGATAAAATCCGTCTATATAGTTCCAACTGCTAAATGTAAACACAGTATACTGCGCTACTGAGTTCTATCCACATCATAGGACTTTTTGAAGGAAACTAAAGTGCAAATGGTCCAGGAGGAGAAGAGGGAGCAGTATTCCACTCCCAAGGAGGCGCCACCGTGGGCGGCCGGCGCCGGTGGTGCCGCGGATGTGCGCGAAAACGTTAAGCTACTCTCTAGATGGAATGGCGTAAAAAAGGTAGTTGACAAATGCAGGTGGCTCAGGACCGAGTTATGTGGCACGCGTTATGGGAGGCGTATGTTCAGGAGTGGACTTGTAATTGGATGAAATAATGAAGTTAGTGATAAATCCATCACCGAAATTTTCTTCCACGTACGACTACATTACGTAGCTTACTGTCGCGATAGGGCTTAGGGGCCCATAAGAAAAGAACCTTAATCCTCTCTTAAAGGCTGTCAATTGACATGTTATTCTTCTGATATTACGGATATTCATGGTCACTTATCATCACGGTGGACCATCATCATCGTGTAACCTCAGTTTTTTATCCCCTCTTCTTAAAAAAAATGTTGCTATTTTTCTTGAAAATGTCAAACTTTGACAGCAGCGTACTTAAATCAGAATTCTCTTTCACCACTACGAGAGCGGTTCAATGAAATTTTGAGGCTATTCTATAAATAAAAGAACACTCAAATATAAGTACGACATAAAGATTACTTTTCATTTTCAAAAATCAAAGACTAAACTAAAGTTAAATATTTAAATCACGTACACCCTATTTCAAGCGTGACAAAAATCAATGTTATAACGCCCTTGACTTTCAATTGGACACTAGCTTAAAGGTTACACGTCAAATAGATTGAATTTTTGATAGATCAATTTAATAAAATGTCAACATTGAACTAAGTTTGAACTTCAAAAGAAAAAGAGAACACTTTAAAAAAGAATAAATGTACCAGTATTTAGTAGTAACTTCTTATTTTGGTGTATTATTGTTTTTGTTTGATGGACACCTTTGATATGAATAAAAAAAATTATTAATTTTGTTTTTTTTTTTATACTAATAAAACTGCATTTGTACTAATAAAACTGCAGCATGGCTCTACCACGTATGAAACTGTACCATCACACGAACCGTAAAGCAGTGGTTCCAGTACATACACCTGTGTCAGGAAATGCGCTCAGGATGCTAATGGAACTGTCTGTCCGGAATGCCTCACAGCGTATATTATATAGGCTCTCTATATCCTTCAGATTTGCACCACAACAGAGCAAGCACTGCTATTTGGCAGAAGTAGGTCAGAGGTTGTTACTACCCACAACGACTTCTAGGCCGAAAAGGAGATCACCTGGTAGTATCCTAAAAACTTTTATTGTCACGCGCGTATGCGTATATGAATAAACTAGCTGTTCCCCGCGACTTCGCCCGCGTGGGATCCGTTACGTTTGCCTTTCTTGGGTTTAAGCCCTAATTATTTTTCTTAAATAAAAGAAACCTAAATTACTCCTTATAATTATTAGTTATTTGCCAGTAAATGTTCCTTCAAAATTAGTTCTACCATTTCAGACATTAGCTAAAACAAACAGACAGACAAAATTTTATAAATTCTTTTTCTTTATAAATTCCGTATATACTTTCTACGCATTTAGTAAAACACAGTTATTTTGACATTACAAACAGACACATCCACTTTATTTTGTTCTATTCGTTTAGAGTTTAGACTGAAGAGACCGAACGAAAAAAGTCACTTGTATTCAAACTACTAGACAAGTATAAATAAATCAATAAAGTTTGGCATCTGTCCGTTAGTTCATTTGATTAATTTTAGAGAAGGGTCGAAGATTCATTGTATTCTACTGTGGATCTATATAGCAATCTCTTTTTACATATTAAATAGCATTGTCTTATAATGCCAAAGATAGACAAGTGACTACGTAAAATACATTTGGTCCAAACGTATTAATTTCATGATGACCGACCACTTTCTTTGTAGTATCGGTAGGCGAAGTATGCCCCCCCCCCCTACTATACAGAGTGACGGCCCGGTAAGACATGCAGGAACATAAGAAATTTTACGCTGTAGAGCTACGCTGCAGCTATATTATAGTTGTAGCGTGAATGGGTCGGCTCGACCGGGGCAGGACCACGCTCTCACAGAATACCAACATTAAAGAGCAGCGTAATGCTGCTGAGTTCCATATGGTGAGTGCAGAGAACCGGAGACCCTCTTTACTACTGGATTCAATGCTTTTCATCTTAGTCCTCAAGGGTGACAGCGTATTTGAATCTATCTATGGGCCACAGCATCCACTTACCATCAGGTGGACTGTGTTTTCGTTGGTCAGCCAATACCATAAAAAAATAAAAAGGAAATTGAAGGATGCAGGTGGCTCAGGACCGTACTTTGTGGCATTCCTTAGGAGATGCCTATGTTCAGCAGTGGACTTGTAAAGGGCTGTAATGAAAATAAAGAGGTACTTATATTTGATACAATTTTAATCATTAATTTTTTCTAATAGTCCAGAGGATCTGACTGCTCAACGACTATTTATATCAATTTTAAATAAAGGAGACAACCAATAAAACAATTCTCCATTCTGAGTTACTGCACTCGGTGCTCAGACAGCATAAAGAAGAATTGAAACCCAGATTGAAGAATGTAAAATTATTACTTTCATATATGCGTGAAGATAAGTAAGTATTTAAATTTTTTTAGGTCTTTGAAGTTGGATTTTACTTTTTATTGAAAGATAATTTTCATATCCTGTTAAATGAGACTAACGTCCAAATTCTCAAACCCTACTCAACTTTAAGTTGGAGTTAAGTATCGTGTTGTCTCTAACACTTTAAGTCAAAGTGACTGTGACATTCGTACATACTATAAGCTCAAGGTAACAAATTTTTCTTGGATGACTGCTGTCGAGTGACTTTTATAATACGTGAAATCTTCTTAATTTTTTTAATTCGCCTACAATAAATTCGTTTCCCCTTGAAAAATTTAGGTCAAATACTTCCTGTATCCACATCCTGTAACATTTTAATATTCTTGTGTCTTCGTCCCTATTAAAAAGAGAACGATTTATTCTTATTTTATAATTTGTGGTAGAGCCATTGTGCAGTTTTTTATTAAGGTTGTCACGACCGAGGAAGAACCACGTTCTGAGAAAATACCAGCGTGAAATAGCAGCATAATGCTAAAGTGTATATCACAATCCATTAGTCCTCCAACGCATCTCTTTTTTATTAAAGATGGTTATAGGTGTTTGTAGCCAACAGCATCCACTTATTATTTCACTGTTTGCTCGTTTACCTTACGTCTTAATCAATTGGCAGAAATCCGTTGACATATACCCTTCCATAGTGTTTTAAAAATTCGTGTTTTCAATTGAAATAGATAGTATTTCGAAATTTCGACTTTGACAAAATATTTTTTGACATCTTTCGAACATACCTTTTATAACGTTCAAATTCTCTGATATTTCTTAGATTCAATTGCAAAGTTTCTTTAGATCCGGGTTACCAAAACAAATAAAATCTGCCTTGCGTCTGTCCGTTTGTCCTCTGAATAGATATTGACAAGGGTCGACGTTCTTTTGAGTTTCAACTAGGCTTGATTCGGAGTTCTCTTAAAGAATTCTTTAAACATTTGTTTTATTAATGAGGGATTTACTCATTCTTTTTTATATCAATTTCTTGATTTTTATTCGATTTAACGTTTTGAAAAACATCACAACTTCTTAAGAACTTCTTAAGCCAACAAAAAACTACCTCAGACACTGATATATTTTGTTGTATGCGTATGTTACTGGTGTCGCTATCTGTTGGTATTGGTAAATGTTGGGTGGTCTGTTTTTAGTCCAAGATCTTCACTACTCATGTTCAAATTGTTTTCTTGTAGATTCTTTTTGTATTTTCCTCGTTATTAGAGAATAAGCAATTTTTTTTATCCTGTAATGAACCTGTACAAATTTGTTTTAACTGCAGAATTTTCCGTCCATGTTCATTAAATTGCTGTTTAGTTTTAGTTATTTTAGTTTAAATTATCTATTTCAGCATGCGCTCTTTAAAGTTTCTCCTGTAATTAATTGTAAAAAATAAAAATTTGCTCTTTGTAGCACTCACAGTCCACTCACAGTCGGTAAGCTTCTTGCCGGATAATCTGAGTTGGTCGCTCACAGTCCACTCACAGTCGGTAAGCTTCTTGCCAGATAATCTGAGTTGGTCGATATAAATGACATGTTTGGCGATTCATTTAATTTTTTGGTCTTTTGAGAACGACAACTCCAGTTCAGTCTTTATTTTCTTTCTGTATAGTAACGTTATTTAATGCCCTCTCTCGGCTAATCACAGTACCATTTTAGTCTTATAATATCGATCAACTGTGCTAGTTTAACTACAGGTCGATAGATGTCGTAAAGTATTTTTGAGAATGAGTTGACCTGTTTTTGAATTTTGTATCTATTTATATTTATCACACACACTTTTCAAAAGTAGTAGTAAAGTAGTAGTAAAATTGATCATATGTACTAGTAATACAAGTATCTTAAACCTATTTATATATTTCCACTTAACCTAACAAGAACGATTTGACATCAGATGAACCATACAGCAGTGTTTCTAGTACATACACCAAACCTGTCAGAAAATGCCCTCAGGATGCAGGATGTCTCGTTATTTATTTTAATACATATTAAACAGCATTCTCTTATAATATCAGTGATAGACAAGCGACTATGTAAAACCCATTTGCTCCAGACGTCCTGACGTCAGGATGGCTGTCAACTTTCTTTGTATTTTTGCTCCTTATTTAACAATTAGGTACCAATTGGGTACTTAAATTTTATATAACTCAACCATTGAATTTCTCTTATAGTCCAGAGGTTCTGACGTTCACCGAGTAGAGAGAGAGTAGAGTAGAGAGTTGCTGTCCTTTTTAAACAAAGAAGACGAATTGCAAATTGATAATTACTGAAGTCGGTGTTAAAACATAGCATATAGAGGAATTATAGCCCTGACTTAAGAATTTAAATAATTTAAATCCTTTTGTGTCCAAAGTTGGTTTTTACTTTTTTTGAAGGATAATTTTTACATCCTGTTTAAATAGAATAACTGTCCACGTACTCAAACGCTAGTCAATTTTAAGATGCCCTTAAGTCACGTATTGTCTCGGTTATTTTAAAATAAATCAAAGTCACTGTGACACGCCTACCACAAGCTCAAGGTAACAAAACAAATGTCGCCTAAATAGTTAACTAAAACCTTCCTCTCCTAATCTGCAACCTTAGGGATAAAAAAAATTTTCCAAAAATTTTATAGGAACAACACTGAAGAGTAACCTATATAATACATGAAGCCCTCCCTATTTTTGGAATTTGGCTATTAAAATGTGTTCCCCGCGGGACATTTTGATAAATACCTCACACTCTGCAATTTTTTACTTTATAATTAAAAACATATTTTATACTATTGTAATTTGAGTGCGAAAAACGGAGCAGTATCATCATCAACGTCATCATCATGACAGCCTATCAAAGCCACATAAACAGGCTTTCCCCATAGATTGTCTCATAGGAATATCATCTCCGGGAAGATATGGATAGTGGATCCTCTTACGATAGTAATATAAACCTCAAATTGTGAGCTTAATATAATCAAATCTTGGCTGAGTGTCAACATTAATGCCTAATAGCATTTAGTTTTGACTGCAATGGAAACAGTAGTTCTTCCATGCAGTATATATATAGGCAATTTCGTGAATATTTCTGCAGCCGTCTCGCCTTTATGAGGAAGTCTCTAACTATACAGTAAAACATGCACAGCTCGAGAAACCTCTTTAGCCATTATTATTATTATTTAAATAAAATTGAAGATTATGTCTGTAATATTGAAATAACTTTCATGTATTAAGCTCGAGAGGTTATTTGCATGCTATTAAGACATATGCAAATAACCATTTTTAAAATTTTTGTCTGTCTGTCCGGGATAAACTTCGGCATGTCTGTAGAGATTTTGATAAAACTTTACGAACACATACAGATGAGTGCCAGGAGGGATCAAAGCTATACTTTACTCGAAAATCTTCAAGATTAAAAAAAAACGAAAAATTTATTATCTCAAATTTTAATTACGCCTCATTCATAGTTGACATCCACGCGCATCCTAGGCTAATCGCTGTTTAATTTTTACAATTAAGTTAGCAAACATTTAGAAATACCATGGTAGTGATCAATTCAACGATTAGTCTAGTCTAGTGTGTGTAGCATAAAAAGAAAGGGTATGAAGTAAAAACCCACCGCATAGATATTTTCAAATTTATTTTTTTAAATGTCCGTTTTGGATCTTAACTGTGCAAAAGTCAAATGAACCTTACAAAGTATATGTGCCTCCTGTTGATCAAATGGTCGGTTTAGAATCCCATGTCAAGCGAAAAACACTTATTGGGTTTTTGTCAAGACATCTTCAGTAGTCCGGAGGCAGGAAGTTAACGGTGTATTATCACCGTGACTCGGAATACATGTAAAGCCTTTGGTCTGGCACCAAATCTTCACCTATATTCTGATAATTAGAGTACTGAATTTTAAAAACGCAAACGGTGATTATAGCTACAATTTGTATTTTTCTACATCTTACACGTGGTAGAGCCAAGCTGTAGCTATATTATGTTTGAGCATGTGTCGGCTAGACAGGAGAAGGACCAAGCTCTCACAGAATACTGGCGTAAAATAGCAGCTAAAATGTTGCCGTGTTTCATACGGTAAGCTTACTAAACCTTAGATTTTTTTACTGGATACGAGGCATTCCTTAGTCCTCAGAGGTGACAAGACAATCTAAAGTATCCATTTATCTTTAGGTGAACTGTGTGCTAGTTTGTCAAGCCTTATCCCAATAAAATATTGTTATTAGTACCAGGGATTCATAACCGAACAGTGTCTCAGCGATCAAGAAATCGGTAAGTCACATAGTCGCTTACATTGTTACTACAAAGTCTAGTATTGACGCAATAAAACTACTCGAGAATTAAATATACAAGAAAGAGAACTTTATATCGTTTAAGTATTTGCGTTTTGTCTTCTATACTTGAGTATATTTCGTTTATTTCCATTCTATGTAAAGGAGTTTCTCGAAATTCAGAGCTTACGCGTATTTCAAGGCAGTAATGTCTGTAAACTTCACCGAGCCATTCCCAGCCGTAATGGAAACTTGAATTTTGAAATTTGTAATGCCAACTGCGAATTAAATATGAAAATTATGTAATTTAAAAAACGTATATTTATTTTTCACAAGAATACATGTTCCTTAACTTCTCTTTTTTTTATAAAACTTAAGTGACATACAAACTTACAGTCCAACTTATGGTAAATAGCTACTGTAGTCCATGGACACCTGACGCCAACTTCACACATAGAAGGTTATGCATTGTCACCTCTGAAGAATAAGATAGAATACCTTAGACCAGCGGTCGGCAACCTTTTGGCGGGCAAGGGCCACTAGGTGGCAAAATAAACTAAAGGCGGGCCGCACTTGTGATTTACACACTTATTTATTCATCAAATCCCATAGAAAAAATGAAAATGCCATTCAAATTGTTAAAACATACAGAATTTAATTCGTACATGTAATTACATTACGTTTATAGCTAGAAAATAACGGAATTAAAATAGAAATTAAAACTACAAAATTACTAATATACTTTCAGTGTGATGTCTGAGGTTGTATTTGGGAGGCTATTTCTTGTATGCTAGCTGTCATATTTGTAGTTGCAATTCGTAGAATGGCTCTCAAATGCTCATCTGTGAGACGAGATGCACATTTATTTTTTCTGTAATTGACAATTGAAAAAGTTTGTTCGCATAAATAAGTGCTACCAAAAATTGTAATGAACTGCTGAGCAAACTTTTTCAATTCGTCAAAATCAGAAGGCAAGCTACCATAAAACTTAACAAGATCTTTGAGTTCATAGAAAGTGCTTTTAAGAACATCATTGGACTGGAGATGAATCATGTTCATTTGTAAATTACTCGGTACTTCCTCAATATCACATGAAAAAGGGTTTGCAAACACCTTCAGTTTACTTGAAACTTTTTCAAAATCACCAAATCTGTCGCTGAATTGAGATTGCAGTTGTATTAAAATATCCTTCATTTTATCAATTTTCCAATGAAAATTAATTCCAGCTTCCTCAACAGCCTCTTTACAATTCGGAAAATGATCCAACTTTTTTTCGTCAATATGTTTTATAAAGAGTTTAATTTTCATTTGAAATGCTTTTACGTCTGTGTACATATCAGAAATTAGTTTTTTTTTTACCTTGAAGAGGCTTCATCACATTTAGCGTATTTAATTCATGAGTTACATCTGTCAAAAATCCAAGGTCTATTAACCATTGAGTGTCTGTCAGCTCTGGAATAGATTTGCCTTTTTCATTCATAAAAGTATTGATTTCTTTTCTGAGATCAAAAAATCTTTTTAGCACTGCGCCTCTACTTAACCATCGCACTTCAGAATAATAAACAACATCTCGATGATTTGCTTCCGTATCTGACAGAAACTGTTGAAATTGACGATGAGTCAATCCATTTTTTCTGATGTAGTTTACAGTCGATACCACGATGTCCATTACTTCTTTCCATGATACGACCTTGGAACATAACGCTTCTTGGTGGATGATGCAATGGAAAATAATGGGATGGCACATCCTATCTCTGCCAGTTTCGATTTGATTCTACCTACCAAACCCTTATTTTGTCCACTCATGTTCCTGCCTCCGTCAGTTGTAACACTTATCATTTTTTCCCATGGTAATTGCATTGATACTAGCGCTTGTTCTAAGTTACAAAACAAATCTTCTCCGGTAGTCGTGCCCTTCAAACTACATAAATGTAAAAGCTCCTCATAGACATTAAAGTTCATATCGATTCCGCGAACAAATATTAAAAGCTGGGCAGTATCAGTAACATCATTACTTTCATCAGTAGCTAAAGAGAACCATTCAAATTGTTGTGCTTTTTCCCGGAGTTGCTGACATAAATTATCGCCCAAATCTTCAGTTCGCCGGGTACACGTTCTTGCAGAAAGACTTATATTTTCAAATTTAATTTTTAGGTCGGGGCACACCTCCTCAGCCATGACTAAAGCACATTGTTTTATAAATTCGCTGTCGGTAAATGGTCGGCCAGACTTCGCAAGAATTTCCGCTACCCTTAAACTTGCACGTATATTCGACTCGTTACTTTGTACTTGAACCTTAAAAACATTTTGTTGATTCTTAACTGAAGATTTCAGTGCGTTAATTTTATTTTTTCGTGATTCACCCACTACGCATGCAAATTTAGCTTTATGCTCGCTATCATAGTGGCGTTTGACATTATATTCTTTTTGTATAGTAAGGGTTTTTTGGCATATTAAGCATAGCGGTTTGCCATTGCAATTAATAAAAAAGTATAAATCTGTCCATGCATCGTTAAATACCCTATTTTCTTCTGCTAACTTCCTTTTTTTAGAAGCCATTATCAACTGTAACAATAAAAGCATTATTACCAGACCAAGCTTACGTAGATCGGTACCTATCAAAAGTGTATAATAAAAAGTAATCTCACACTTACCGAAATCAAAACAAAAACGCAACAAATGAAATTGTTTCACTAATCACGCTTCAAAGTAGGTAATTGACGGAGAGCGGAAAGCAACTGTCCTCGCTAACGTTCGTTTGTTCCGCCCGCGCCCCTCCCGCGCGTCGTTCATTAATTATTGTTCATTCGCGAGCCAAGCGAAGCGGGTTCCACACTACTATACGGTTGTGCGGGGTTCGCGCGCGGCGGACAGATAGTCCGAGATTCCTATTTATTTTACACTTATAATGTTTGCTACAACATAATACTTTTAATGTTACAGTTATGTTAAATACGCTAAATGTCAGGCTTCAAGGTAAAAAAAAAACTAATATCTGATATATGCACATTTCATCCGCGGGCAGAGCGAAGCGCGTTATACAATATTGACTATAGCTATACGATACGCTATATGTTTGTGGTTCGTTTATGCATCTATTTTGATATTATTAGGATTTATTTACATAACATTCACGGGCCGCAAGTAGAACGTCGCGGTCGGCAACGCGCGGCCGCTGACCGCTGCCTTAGACAATGTAATTATACTGGCTCCCTTTAACCTTCAGACTGGTACACGGTGGTGCAAGCACGCACACCAGTGCAACAAACTATTTAACGGCGGAAATAGGTAGAGGTCGGTACTACTCAAGACAGATTGTTAGGCAGTTAAGGAGTTTTACCAGCTGGTGTTACCAGCGGCTGGTAATCATCATGTTTTCTGTCTAGAAATTCTTGGTAGCAGCCAGGAGTCTGGAAGTTGGCGGTTCTTCATCCCCGTGTCTCAGAAAGCACATAAATCCGTCGGTTCTGGGTCTGACCTCTCCCCCATAGTTCTGTCGGATAATAAGAGTGAATGAATAGAGAGAGCATCTGTGCTTATACATTCAGACACTCTAATCCTGTCCTGCGCAGATGACTAGTCTCCGTTAAGACTGGCCGCCATTACCGAAATTTGAGCGTGGACGACATTTTAAGAATTCAAGTGGAAGTGTGAGTGAGGGAATTGACAATGCACCTGTGTTTGCGCAGCTTGGGCTGGTCTCCATTGAAACTGGCGTAGTCCTGCACCACTTGCATCCAACGACTACATGCGTATCTTAAGACGAGCTCTTAGCACGATTTCAAATTCGTTTTTCACCTGCGCGTCCCGCAGTGGGCGGAGCGCAAACGGCAGTCGGAGAGCGCAGTGTGAACACAGTATGCGCCATAGATATACCTAAGCTGTTTTTAATATTTCTATGGTATGTGCAAAGCAAGCAGATAATTCACCTCCAAACAAAAAATTTTCCGTGAGGTCTCCTGTTCGCAACACTACTAGGTATTTATAGTAATAATATTTTGCGTACCTACTCACTAATATCAAAACTGTTTACGAGGTCTGGAGTCTGGACTTTACACTATATTTTAGTTATCAATATTTTTTTAAAGTCAGTTTTATGATATTAGCAGGTACTTAGTCAACTATTTACATACATATAATATCACGCCAAGTCACAAATTCTAAAAAAACCCAAGTTTCGTTGGCAAAATAGCTAAAATAACAGAAAAAGAATAGTTTCAAATAAAAAACCACATGAAAATTTGAATTTATTTTACTGTTTTGTATTACCCTACCTCCGGACTTGATGGAGTGACCTGAAGGTGTACTTTGGTAATCGGTATTGGAACTGGTCTCCGAGTACTACCAGGTGTGCCGAGTTTGGGCTCGTTTTGTTAGGTATGATGAGTTCTTACATCCGGACTTGACGGAGTGACCTGAAGGTGTACTTTGGTAAACGCTAATGGAACTGGTCGCCGAGTACTACTAGATGTGCCGTGTTTGGGCTCGTTTTGTTAGGTACGATGAGTCCTTACCTCCGGACTTGACGGAGTGACCTGAAGGTGTACTTTAGTAATTGCTAATGGAACTGGTCGCCGAGTACTACTAGATGTGCCGTGTTTAGGCTCGTTTTGTTAGGTATGATGAGTCCTTACCTCCGGACTTGACGGAGTGACCTGAAGGTGTACTTTAGCAATCGCTAATGGAACTAGGTATTTACACTTAGCGTAACAATATTTTAGCACCATCTATCGGAAGCACAAGGTTTTTCTAGCATTTCTAAAAGTCGCCTCTTACGAGACTCATGTGACGAAATTTCTCTAACATATTAGTGCGATGTAAAATAATGAACCCGACTTAATGTGAGTGAAACGAATGATTAAGAAATTCGGCAGCAGAACCGCTTCGCGTTCTAGGAGTGCAAAAATTCAACGGTGGGAAAACATATAAGACATAATTTATTAAATATCTCTTATATTATGTTGATATTAATTGGAGGTCTGTAAATATCTTAGAAGTAACTTTTATTTTAATTGCAAGCAAAGGGGCTATAGATCCATTTATGTCTTTAGACAAAATATCACCTTATTTCTTAAAGTATTTTATTAAAACTGTTTTACTTATACTTTGCTTCGGTTTCCTAGAACTTTCACGTTTTTATAGATGAGGGGGCAGACGTGCGTGCGACGTTAACGTTATATAGTAGTTGTTTGTTGGCTTAAGAGGTTGTGTTGTTTTTCAAAACGTTAAACCGAATTAAAAATCAAGAAATTGATATAAAAAAGAATGAGTAAATTCCTTATTAAGAAAAGGACAAATGTTTAAAGAATTCTTTAAGAGTACTCCGAATCAAGCCTATTTAAAACTCAAAAGAACGTCGACCCTTGTCAATATCTAATCAGAGGACGAACGGACAGACGTAAGACAGATTTTTGTAACTCAGCTCCAAAGAAACTTTGAAATTAAATCTAAGGAATATCAGAGAATTTGAACGTTATAAAAGGTATGTAAGAAAGATCGTCATCGTTTTTGCAAGCGCCACGTAAAATATATTTTGTTTAAGGCCGAATACCGAGAGAACTGGCGAAAATTAATGTATTTCTCTTGACTAGAACTTTGACCTGAAGTAATTCTAAGCTTTAAAACATTTTTGTAGGTTTGTTCGGGTCCTTCACAATGTCACCGTCATTTTAAAATTTTAAAATAAATGAATATACCAACAAATAAAAGAATGTTAAGAAATGATATATAAAATTATTGTTCTTCCAAAACTCTGTGAATTTTAATTTAGGAAAAATTCTTTTACGTAAAAATGTTTGTATTGTGATTCCGAAGGTACCTGCTATCTTTATTTTCGATACAGAATATTATTTATTAACATAATTCGTTTTAATTAAACACACCTAATAATAATATCGTATATTGCCTGATAAAAGTTTGCCGTAATAAATTACCAGGCGCTTCGACGTGTGACGTAAGGTAACAACAGTCGATGTGTCTGTAGCGAAAATCGTTAATTTATGGTTTTATACGCGTTTATGTGTGTATAAATGTAAATATCGGGTAGGAAAAGAAATAAATGTTACCTAAGTGGTAAAACAAAGAGAGTTTATCGCATGAACGCTGCTCGAATGTTGTATTTTGAGGTTAATACTTATATTTTTGTAAGGTAATTTTTTGTTTGAGGCTGCCTAATAGGTTGCATTTTTACTCATTTACATTAGCCAAACTGATCATTTATACTTTTCTAGTTTCAAGTGAGAAACACTAAAAATGTAAAATATCAAGACCCAGTCGGAAAAGAATGTACAGAGCAGTGCAAGCACAGAGACCGCAAATAATGTCAGTCAATGTATTGTCCGAAAGCATGTGGTAAAAGTACATAATTAACAAAAACCGAAATACTTCGGATGTGAAGTGATTGACCAGTCGGAATAGTCTTGTGAGAATTTACATACACAGTACCTATCCCCACTATGGGGAAATCACCGACTTTTTAGTTTTTTTTCTTTATTATTTATGCAATTTGGATTACGGCATCTTGGATTACTCACAAGAACAAACATTTTCAGTTATATGAGATTCTTTACGTACGATGCACCAATTAAGAAAAAGAATCGTTATCAATTCAATAACTTTTCGAACAATATTTTATAACGAATAAAGTATAGAATTTATAATCTATAGGAACTAATATTATAAATAAGAAAAATTTATTTAAGAAGTAAGCTATGCTCTCTGTGTTGTTCATTACTCTGCATCTGAGCTAGTTCAGTCAAATATAATCAAAGCCCGTACGGCTTTGATTATAGGTATTATACATGTCTATATAAACAAAGCGTAGGTACTGGCGGCGCTTGGTTTGCTGCGAAACTAGCAAGGTCATTCGCGTCGTATTGGGCCTTAAGTTAAATTTTCGAAATACTATTTCAATTGAAAACACGAATTTGTAAGACATAAATCCTTATGTTCCTGCATGTCTTAACAAGTTATCACTCTATCTAGTGGGGAGGGGGATGCCCCACAGGGGGGGGGCACACTTTCTTACCGATATGAGGCTGACACTGGAAAATCTTGATTTCCCATCGGATTACCGTTTTTCAAGCTATATGGCCGGCGCATTCCCACTTTATCTTACTAATTCGTCGCACCATGTCTGTTACTCTAGTGTTACTGCGGATATCCTCATTTAAACTACGAGCATATCCCTCTTCATAGGTCGCTGAGCGACCTCGAGCTTCCTCATACGGCCAGCAGCAGCAGCCGCAGCAGTTTTGGTATATGATTGGTACCATTTTTATTTAATGTTTCAAAATTATACCTTGTTATTAAGGAGCAAGAACACAGAGAAAGTGATCAGTTATCATGAAATTAGAATTACTTGGCTACCTTTGGAATTATATGACAATGCTATTTAATATGTAAAAGGAGACCGCTATATAAACGTTCAATAGAATACAATGGATCTTCGACCCTTCTCAAAAATTAATCAAACGAACCAACGGACAGATGCCAAATTTTATTGATTTATTTATATTTGTCTAGTAGTTTGAATACAAGTGACATTTTTAGTTCTGTCTCTTCAGTCTATACGAATAGAACGAAATAAAATTAAAGTATATGTTTGTAGTGTCAAAATGCTTTTTACTATACTATGCATAGAATGTATGTATGGAATTTATAAAGAAAAACAATTTATAAATTTTTGTCTGTCTGTTTGTTTTAGCTAATGTCTGAAATGGTAGAACTAATTTTGGCGGGGCTTTCACTGGAAAATAGTTATTTTTATAAGGAGTAATTTAGGCTGCTTTTATTTAAGAAAAATAATTAGGGTTTAAACCCATGAAATGCAAACATACTAAATTCCACGCAGGCGAAGTCGCGGGCAACAGCTACTATAACACATATGTGCGCGACAATAATCGTTTTTAGAATATTACAAAGTGGTCTCCTTTTCGACCTAGAAGTCGTTAATAGTAGTAACAACCTCTTACCTATTTCTGCCAAGTAGCAATGTTTGCGTAGTAGTAGTCCAATCTGAAGCGTGTAAAGAGCCAATGTAATACAAGCTGTGAGGTATTCCAGACAGCCAGTTCCAGTAGCATCCTGAGTGCATTTCCTGACGACTCCGTGTATGCATTGGAAACACTGCTTTATGTTTCATGTGATTTCAAATCGTTCCTGTATGTTGTATTAATTTTCCTTCTTCGATTAAGTAGAAATAAATAAATAAGTTTAAGATACTTGTATTACTAACACACCATGATGGTCGAATAAAATATTTTTTTATTCTATCTCAGTCTACAGAGGTAACAACGCATCGGGAGCCTTCTTTGTTTGGAGTGGCTGCAGGTGTCCATGGACTAAAGCAGTCACTTACTATCAGATGTACTGTCAGTTAGTTTGTTACTTCAGTTTAGAAAAAAATAATCATAAACCAAAATAATTATTATTATAAACTTCTTCAAAATGATCGCACTCGTATTTATTACACTTTTTTAAAGCAATAAGCTTGAACTTCAAAAAAAAGAGAACATCTTTTTCTTTAAATTTCAAATTTATTGCATATTTTAAATTTTATTTAATTGATCTATCAAAAATATTATCAATTTAATGTGTAAATTTTCATCTAGCGGTTATCGTACCGGTTGAAAGTCAAGGGCGTTATAACATTGATTCTTGTCACGTTTAAAATAAGATGAACGTGATATAAATTTAATTTAGTCTTTGATTTTCGAAAAGTAAAAGAAATCTTTACGTCGTACTTATATTTGAGTGTTCTTTTATTTATAGAATAGCCTCGAAAATTTCACTGAACCGTTCTCGTAGTGGTGAGAGAGAACTACTTTAAGTGCGCTGCTGTCAACGTTTGACATTTTCAAGAAAAACATTTTTATAAGAAAAGGGGATGAACAAACTGAGGTTTACATGACGATGAGGTGACCATGATGATTAGTGCCCATGAATATCCATAGTACCTGAAAAATATTATGTCTATTGCCGGCCTTTAAGAGAAGATTAAGGTTCTTTTCTTAAAGGTCCCTACGTCGTACGGAAAATCGGTGATAGTAATATCCATAATGAGGTCGTATGAGGATGCCACAAAGCCCAGTCCCGAGCCAACTGCATTTATCGACTACTTCTTTAACGCCACTCCATCTAGAGAGTAGCTGTATGAACACATGTAGGAACATTTCGCTCAGTTTTTCAATCTATCCGGCTGGCCCATTATCACTTTAGTTAACTTCACAAAGTTCTATGACGTGGATGAAATTTAGTGGCGCAGTATACGATGATTAAATTTGGTGCTTGGAATTAATATACGAGACTTTTGTGGTAAATGTATTTTAATCATCCAGTACGGGGCGTATTTTTTTTGTCTTAAAATGCTAGTATTCCTATGAACCTTATTAATATTCCCTGAAACCACTTCTGGTAAGCTTAATGTTAGGAGTGGTTCACTAGCAGATTTGAACCTACCATTAGACTACTGCTTCAAAGAAATTAAGAAAGAAATATCAGTGTGCCACCTGGAAACAAAAAGTCAATTTTTTTTTATAGAATAAGTGTGACAAGCGGGCACGCAGTTCTCGATTAAGAATCAAAATGCAGATGCGACGTCACCACTGAGGACTAAGATGGAATGCCTCGCTTCCAGTAAAAAGGGTCTTCGTTTCTCTTCACTTACTATACAAAATACAGCAGCATTAAGCTGCTGTTTTACGCTGGTATTCTCTGAGTCTGTACTGTATACCCCGGTAGAGCCGACCCATTCGTGCTACAGCCATAATATAGCCGCAGCATGGCTCTACTAAGTAACTACTACTACTGAATATTTTTGATAAACGCATTAATAAAACTGTAGTATTTAATGGCATTTATTTATATAGCATTAAAATGTATACCGTACTATTTGAAGTTCTGAAAAATGAAGATAATCCAAAAACACAACTGTTTGTTGCAGCTTTGTCATTGCTGTCACAAGTCTTGGTATTTTACGTCTGACGTAGATCCGTGATAACCGTGCAGTGGTGGTGTAAGGATATCCACTGTTCCACATCGTCCCGTGGGAGTCGAAAGAGGCGACAGAAGGAAATAAACCAGGAGAAAGGCGGCGGCGACTTCCTTATAACAATTTAAAAAATCTGCATTCGTCAACTCGTCTGCCAAATGTCGTAACTATGGCAAGTAAGGTTCTATCAGGAAATCTATGGACTTTTACATACATACATACTGTACGGGTATGTAGACGACATACATTTGTAAACTTAATATAGGAATAGAATGTCAGATAACAATTTAGTAAAATTACAATACTGTAGACTCAGACAGATATCGTACACATATTGAGGCTAATAAATGCCTGCTCCCGGCGGAACTATTCTCCAACATATAATTTCGTGGCTTAACAACGCAATGATATAGAGCAGGTAAATTTCACTATAATTACGGCTTATACGGTGAGTATTTAAATTGGAAAATCAAGTTATTTAAATCTAAGATATTTCGTTTACATATTAAGGCTCTTTTTCTGCCAAAGACTCTATTTATGTTATAAAGAAGTAAAAGTACTTAAATAGAGTAAAAATGCTATTACGAATTTTATCGCATTTTATTTATCGTATTTTTAAATAACTTTTATGTTACCTGCACAACACTGGAGAAAATCCTACTGCGGGTTAAATCATTAAAGAAAAACAAATGCCAGTAATATTTGGGAGCTCAAAGTTTATCATTAAAACATACTTCAAGCCGCCTACAAATATAAGTCAGTTTTTACTATCAGTCAAATGTAATATATCTTTGCAAGATGCAAGAGTGTGCAAGCTTATTTGTGAATATTGTATCTCTTACACAGGATAAAGTAAAAGGTCAATAAAAATCCGTATAAAGAACACATAACTGATGACAAGAATCGATGCAACAGGAGGTCTGCAGTCTGTGAACACGTACAGGATCACCCCGTCACTAAATCAGATGTCATAGACTACAAATCCTCGCTAATCTTTAATCTTTAAAACAAACTTTACATACATAAGTTTACATACATAAATTCCACAGGGAAAAACATCCAGACCCGGAACAATTACTTGTAGGCCATATAAATACTTGTACCGCACGGGATTCGAACCAGCGGTCCTTAGCGCTATAACTAATTGCTAAGCTACTGCGCCACGGAGTCGTCCAAGCCGTCGTCACTAGGCTATTTAAATCAAGAACCTTATTTATAAATTAAATATGGGCTCTCTATTGACCTTCATCTGGCTCTAGGGCAAACATGAGGTCTACGATGAAGCCTGCAGTACTACCATAAGTCAGAGATACCTTTGATATATGGTAGTACAGCAGGCACATGCTCTACTGTTGTCGGCTTAACTCGGTCACTGTGACGTACCGAACCTAACACTGACATCGGGACGTCAATCACCTCAACCCCCCGTGATCATGGCTACTGGAAAGCCCTGATCATGTGGTGCTTGGTTCTAATGGTCCGAATTCATTTGCTCGAGTCATCATTACTTATTAAGCGTTACAACCTATGTACGCCCACTGCTGGACAAATGCGTCCTCACATTTCTAAGGGAGTCAGCCCCTAAACTACCACAGCTCCATGAGCTCAGATGCTAAGCAGAAATGTCATGGTATCTCAAAGAGAAAGAGACGCATCTCTATTAAAAAAAAACATTAAACTGTGAAAATTTATTTATAGAATAAGAGTGACAAACGAGCACACAGTCCACCTGACGGTAAGTGGATGCTGTGGCCTATATTGTATACGTTTATCCTCAAGAACCAAAATACAGATGCGTTGTTACTCCTTAGGACGAAGATGGAATGCCTCGTTCACGTGTACTTGTAATATATACAGTGACGCGCGCGTACTGTCAAACTAGTTTGTTTGGTATACGAGTGCTAGCGGATAGCTGTTGCGTAGATTCTTTGCAACACATGGTGAGTCGGAGCTCTTTTATTGTTCTCTTAAATTATTATTTTGTATTAGTTTTACTTTTTATAAGCTTTTTTGATCAATTAATAAATATTTTATTTTATGATAATTTTTTTTTCATTTAAATAAAATTATAAAATAGAAAATAATAATAAAGGAAGAGATAATGAAATTTTAAATAGATATAGGATTTTAACTGAATTTATTTATTTTTACACTCATACCGGATAAAATCCAAAAACACAAAGTATCGATTTTAAAGTAAGTATGACGCATTAGCACAGGGCCACCACACACAGCACACCACAGGGCGTTCGGATGGTGGTAGCCATTGAGTTATTCAATGGTAGTAGCCGTACGCAGGCGTTCTCCTTTGTCATAGTACAATTTCATGCGGTCCAATGCGTACTATAAAACTAGTTGCAGCTATAGTACTCACTGGAATAAAAAATTTAGTTGTGCGACAGAATAGACTTTCTAAAAACGCAGTAGTAAAGACTTAAAATAAATGCTTAAAGTGACAGTAGCCTAATAGTGAAGGGTGTGGACTGCAAGCTCAGAAAGTCGTGGGTAGAAATAGAATCCAACATTCGACTGCAGCTGTCTTGAACCACTTTTAAAATAAATGTTGTTTTTTCTTGGATTGGTCTGAGGGAGTTATGGTAATGTTTTATGCATAATTATTTTTTATATAGAAGAGGGTGCGAACGGGACACTTTCGAGATACACAGGAGAAATACATGTGTATTGCCGGCCTTTTAAAAAGGACTAAACTCGTTTCTTGAAGGTACGTAAGTCGTATCGGTCCGGAAGTATTCTTCAAAAATTGCACATTGATAAAACACATAGACCTAGGAGATGTTCTTAGGTCGAGCAAACACTTGTTCCATGCGGGATCAAACCCACACCCCCACACCCACCGAAAAGATTCCCATCTTGTCGTGGCGGAGGGCTTAATAGTCGTGGCTTGTGACCAACACAATGAAAACAGAGGATCTCACTTGGCTGGCCCGATGTGTAGGGCCTGCCCGAGGTGGCTGCTTCGAGTGGGCTTGCCTAGCCCACTCCGGTTGTGGACTATAGAGAGAGGGATGTCCTTTTCCCCTTCCCGTTGCAGTCGAAGTGTAGCCGCGAGGGATGAGGAATGTTGGAACCACCCGCCCTGTGTGACTTTGGCGAGGCCGCACCACTCATGCGGTGTTGGAGGGGCCGCGGGTGCAGATGAGTGACGATATTGCGAGGTACCGCTCACCTTACCCTTCGCGGTTTAAACTTGGTTAGTGGTGGAGCCGAAGACCAGATCCGTCGCTGGGTTCGATGATGCTTACTAGTACTCGATTTTCCTGGCCCCAATGTCTCCGCGCAAAGGGGTCTGGGGGGGGGGGGTTGCGCCGGTAGAATTAAAGGCCGCGGAGGGAGACGCGCTTCATGTTCCGGTGTGCCTTACTTAAGAAGGAGAAGGGGGAGGAGTTGTCCTGTCGAGAAGGGCAGCCAGCGCTGGTTGGGTCGCGAATGTGTGCGAAAGCGTTCCCGTAATCCTAGCAACATGCTGCGAAGGTGAAACACCGTGGGGTTTTAGTCGTAGTTGTAGTCGTTTTAGTAGTAGTAATGAGAGGACATACCAGAGCACACACAAAGGATTCATACCATTTTGTTAGTGAGTGAGTGAGTGTCTCGCTGACAATGAAACTATGGTCAGTTTTGATGTTCAGTCACTATTCACATGCCTACCTATTGAAGACTGCATCTCAATTGTAACTAGGAAGCTAGAAGATAACAACATGCCTGCTGAATATACAGTATTACTCAAACATTGCCTCACATCTGGGTATCTATTGTGGAAGGAAGAGTTCTACAAGCAAGTACTCGTAGATGGTGTGGCGATGGGCTCACCTGTATCTCCCATAGTCGCCGACATATTTATGGAGGACTTCGAGGAGAAAGCCCTTCTTACTGCTCCTGTAAATCCAAGATTCTACAAACGGTCCGTAGACGACACCTTCACAATTTTACCATCTGACAAAGTAACTGCAGTTTAAACCACCTCAACTCTATAAACTCTAAAATACAATTCACAATGGAGTTAGTGGCAAATAATTCTTTAGCTTTCCTAGACGTTTTAGTCATTCGAAATCCTGATAACACTATTGGTCACACTGTGTATAGAAAAAAGACCCATACCAACCGATATTTAAATGATGAATCTCACCATCATCCTTCACAGTTAGCTACCGTGGGTAAATCTTTGTTTCAGAGAGCACGAGGGATCTGTGACAGAAAACATCTAGCCGCCGAGCTGCAGCATGTCAAGCAAGTGTTGCAAGACAAGTTTCGGATCCCGCGCCTACGTCACAGTGACCGAGTGAAGCCGGCCACAGTCGAGCGTGTGCCTGCTGTACTACCATATGTCAGAGGAGTCACAGACAAGGTTGGCTACATCTTGAAGCGAGCTTCCATTAAAACATACTAAAATCTGCCGAAGAAGATTAGTCAATTTTTACCATCCGTCAAGTGTAATATCCCTCTACAAGGATGCAGGAGTGTACAAGTTAGATTGTGAATGTGGTCTCTATTACATAGGTCAAACAAAAAGATCCATAAAAACCCGCGTGAAAGATCATATAGCTGACGTGAAGCACCGACGCTCCGGGAAGTCTGCAGTCTGTGTACATGTTCAAGATCGTCCCCACCATTACATCAGATTTGATAAATCACAAATCCTCGCAAAAGAACACCGATTCCTACCAAGGATGATACGCGAGGCTATTGAAATTAAAAAACATCCTAATTTCGATAGAGAAGATGGTTCATCATCATCATCATCATTACAGCCTTTCACAAGTCCACTGCTGAACATAGGCCTCCCCCAAGTAATGCCACAAAGCACGGTCCTGAGCCACCTGCATCCATCGACTTCCTGCATGTCTTACCAGGTCGTCACTCCATCTAGTGGGGGGTCGCCCTACACTACGCCTACCGGTACGAGGCTGCCACTCGAGAACCTTTCTTCCCCATCGGTTATCGGTTCTTCGAGCTATATGGCCGGCCCATTGCCACTTCAGCTTACTAATCCGTTGGGCTATGTCGGTCACTCTGGTTTTACTGCGGATATCCTCATTTCTGAGTCTATCACGCAGAGAAACTCCGAGCATAGCCCTCTCCATAGCTCGCTGAGCGACCTTAAGCGTCCTCATACGGCCAGCAGTGAAGGACCACGTCTCAGATCCATAAGTCATCACTGGCAACACGCACTGGTTGTACAATCTAGTTTTTAGAGATTGAGGTATACCTGACGAAAAGATATGTCGTAATTTCCCGAACGCTGCCCAGCCGAGTTGAATCCGTCGATTGACCTCTCGGTCGAAGTTGGACTTACCTAGTCGGACTATTTGTCCCAGGTAAACGTACTCGTCAACAACTTCGAGCATAGTGCTCCCAACAACTACCGGCATAGGTGTGACATGGACATTGAACATGATCTTTGTTTTGTCCATGTTCATCTTAAGACCTATCCGTTGGGAGGCACTATTGAGGTCATTGAGCATAGTGCTTAAGTCCTCCAGCGATTCTGCCATAAGGACTATATCGTCGGCAAATCGAAGGTGAGTGATGTACTCGCCATTGATGTCAATATCGTATCCTTTCCAGTCCAGTAGCTTGAAAACGTCTTCCAATGCAGCGGTGAAGAGTTTCGGGGATATAACGTCACCCTGTCTTACACCTCTCTGCAGTTGGATAGGTTTCGAGCTCTGGTTCTGTACTCGGATAGCCATCGTAGCCCTACTGTACAAACACTTCAGCACTTCGATATACCGACAGTCAACTTGGCACCGCTGAAGGGACTGTAGCACCGCCCAAATTTCGACGGAATCAAAGGCTTTCTCATAGTCCACATACGCCAGGCAAAGTGGCAGATTGTACTCTTCAGTCTTCTGTACAATCTGCCGCAGGGTATGTATGTGGTCTATGGTACTGAAGCCTTTTCGGAAACCGGCTTGTTCGGGAGGCTGGAAGTCGTCAAGTCTGCGTGCGAGACGATTCGTAATGACTCTCGAAAACAGCACGTAGACGCGGCTCAGAAGGGAAATCGGTCTGTAGTTCTTTAAGAGAGCGTTGTCGCCTTTCTTAAAGAACAAGACCACCGCACTTCTGCTCCACGCCTCTGGAGTAGTGCCACCATGGAGGACGGAATTGAAGAGCTTCTGAAGGACTACAAGTACCGGTGTTCCACCCGCTTTCAGAAGCTCCGCTGTAATTCCATCCTCGCCTGGGGCCCTGCCGTTTTTAAGGTGCTGGAGAGCCATTCTAATCTCGCTTAGACTGACGTCCGGGATATCATCGGAATAGTGTCGGATAAGACTTGCTCTTGGATCGTTACTCACACTTGCGTGTGGCTCCAACGATGATGTGTACAGCTGCCCATAGAACCTCTCAATCTCACTCAAAATCTCAGGTGTCCCGGAAACGATGTTGCCACACTCAGTCTTCAGCTTTGACAGTTGGCTCTTTCTGGCAGACAGATCTCTGGCAAAGACTTTGGAGCCCTGGTTCCGCTCGATCGCTTCTTTAATACGAGAAGTATTAAAGTTGCGTAAGTCTCGCCGCATGCATTTGGAGATCTGTCTGTTCAGTTGCCTGTATGCTGTCAAATCTGTTGACGATTGCAGCCTCATCTCCCGTCTAACAGCCATGAGATTAAGAGTGTGATCGGAGAGTTTTTGTGTTCTTCTGCGGCGGGTCTTGCAGAACTTAGCTCCGACTGCATGGACAGTTTCCACGAGCTTGTCGTTCATATCGTCCACTGCATTGCAATCTTCTAGGCACTGGAAGCGGTTACGTAACTCGAGCTGAAAGGTTTCGGGATTCTGGATTAGAGCACGAGGGGGACGGAGCGTTGACTTCATTAGACGAGACCTCTCCAACTTAACGTTTAGGTTCAGTGTGCCTCTAACCATTCGGTGATCGCTGCCAGTTTTCACCCTTGCGATCACTGAGACATCACTGAACAGTTGGCGTCTGGTCGTCATAATGAAGTCAATCTCATTTTTTGTCGAACCGTCGGGGCTCGAGAAGATGGTTGGGTGCTGCCATCTGCTTGGGATCCTATAAGTAACAAAATTAAACCCAAACCCATGCATACCACTGCAAGACTTCAAGA
This sequence comes from Parnassius smintheus behrii, assembly GCA_036936625.1. Lineage (NCBI taxonomy): Eukaryota > Metazoa > Arthropoda > Insecta > Lepidoptera > Papilionidae > Parnassius > Parnassius smintheus. The sequence continues at coordinate 4,695,378 of JAUPFT010000031.1, forward strand.
TACTGTAAGTTCGTTTTGCGTAAATCGGACCAAAAATTAATATTCAAAAACTGAAGGTAGCCGGGCTAACAATGACATTGGGATTTTAAACATCACAGTCCCCCCCCCCCCCCTGAACCATGGTTGCTGTAAAGCACCGGAAACATCAGGAATTAAAAATAAGTAAAATCAGTTAAATAAACGCGATATAATCCGTAAATTTAGTTTTATTCAATCACGAGAACAGTAATTTCTTTCAATATCGGAATTAAAAGATATCTAGGACATCCGAAACTCTAAAAAGTTGAAATTGGTGATGTGTGAAAATCTCGGTACTTGAGGGTATCATCTCGCTAATTGGAATTATAACTGCGCTTCCGGACTTCTTACTTTCATATTTAAAAAATAGGGCGTTTTAAATTAAATTAAATTTGATAAATGCTTTTCATTATCATAAACTAATATTAAATTATGGAAATTCGGAATAGCAATTTAGCAATTTTAATGCATTTATCAAATTAAATTGTATAAATAATAATTTTATTATCTATTCAATTTAATTCGAATAATATTATAAAATATTAATTTTATTATGTATTTATTTTACTATTTTGTTTGTTTGTATGAATAACGTTTCTTCCAAGCTAGGAATTTGTCCGTTAATAATGCAAACTTTAGATGGTGAGTTACGGGAACCAGAGATCCCTTTCACTGGTAACGAGACCTTTCCTCTAAATCCTCAAGGTTGACAACGTTTTAAATATGATCATTAGCTGTTTTTTCAAATTAATTTTTCGGGGTGCTAAATAACTATTAAATTATTGCTAAAGCTTGTTTGCTATTTTAATCTTAATATGTTAGTTATAGGATATAACCTTGCGTATGCTATAACATGGCGGAAAAGCTTAAGGTACCGTATTACCCAGACGTGTCTTAGTGGCGGTGAGAGAATTCATAACTTAGTGGCGGTGAGAGAATTCATAACTTCATTTCACTCCTTTTCCGAAATCATGAGAAAAATACTTAATAAGACTGCTTAATTATATATGTATAAAGATTGGTACGTCAATTTTTATTTTAAAGAGATCGATGTTTGTTGATATGTTCAATGTTAAAGAAAATTTTAAGGAAATAAACATATTAACTTTTCCATCGCAATATATTTGTGAAAACGTAATGTATGTACATAAAAACATAAATAGCTTTCGTAAGAATAAATATGTTCATACTTTAAACACTAGGAATAACAATGATATAATATCATTGAGAAATAAACATAAGCTTGTAATACTAGTTACTAGACTCCACAGAATTAGTAATTCATTTATGGGGTAATGCAATATTAATATATTACATTGCCCCATAAATATAAAAATAATATATTAATATATAATGTAAAATTGTACAAAAAGGGTTATTATAATATAAATGAATACCTACGTAAATGAAAATAACCCCAGGGAATGAAGTAATCGTCACCACGCTGGTTCCTTAAAAATTCATACAGATAGACGGCGCTGTTGTCACGGTTAACATCGACTCCGAAGTAATAAATTAAATAATAATGTGTGAATCCCATATAAGTGCATGAAATCATTTGAGAGAAGATAGTTGTCAGATTAAGTGTAGTCAGTGTTATTTTAAAAAAAATATTAGGGGCCAAAAATTATATTCGATTAATTGTAATGAACTTATTAATTATGTGGTGAATTATCTATTCCATCCAAACCTGCAGCCGAACTATTTTTGCATTATATTTCAGCAACTAATTAGCAACAAATTATCCCATCTTATCCACTACGGCGGGGTTAATTTAAAGTTTTTACTGCTATCTTAATGTAAAGATAGCAGTAAATCAATTTTCTCAAAACCGGTTGGAGCAACAAAATCGCGATTTTGGCAACTATCTAGCAACAAATTAGCTACAAATTCCTCGATACAATTTTAAGGTTTCTGCTGACTTTTCACTGATATCTTTATAGAGCTATAACAAAGACAGTAATTGCGCACGCATGTGTGCGTCGCGTCGTATTGGGCCTTAAGTTAAATTTTCGAAATACTATTTCAATTGAAAACACGAATTTGTAAGACATAAATCCTTATGTTCTCTGTTCTTCTATGTCTTAACAAGTTATCACTCTATCTAGTGGGGAGGGGGATGCCCCACAGGGGGGGGGCACACTTTCTTACCGATATGAGGCTGACACTGGAAAATCTTGATTTCCCATCGGATTACCGTTTTTCAAGCTATATGGCCGGCGCATTCCCACTTTATCTTACTAATTCGTCGCACCATGTCTGTTACTCTAGTTTTACTGCGGATATCCTCATTTAAACTACGAGCATATCCCTCTTCATAGGTCGCTGAGCGACCTCGAGCTTCCTCATACGGCCAGCAGCAGCAGCCGCAGCAGTTTTGGTACATGATTGGTACCATTTTTATTTAATGTTTCAAAATTATACCTTGTTATTAAGGAGCAAGAACACAGAGAAAGTGATCAGTTATCATGAAATTAGAATTACTTGGCTACCTTTGGAATTATATGACAATGCTATTTAATATGTAAAAGGAGACCGCTATATAAACGTTCAATAGAATACAATGGATCTTCGACCCTTCTCAAAAATTAATCAAACGAACCAACGGACAGATGCCAAATTTTATTGATTTATTTATATTTGTCTAGTAGTTTGAATACAAGTGACATTTTTAGTTCTGTCTCTTCAGTCTATACGAATAGAACGAAATAAAATTAAAGTATATGTTTGTAGTGTCAAAATGCTTTTTACTATACTATGCATAGAATGTATGTATGGAATTTATAAAGAAAAACAATTTATAAATTTTTGTCTGTCTGTTTGTTTTAGCTAATATCTGAAATGGTAGAACTAATTTTGGCGGGGCTTTCACTGGAAAATAGTTATTTTTATAAGGAGTAATTTAGGCTGCTTTTATTTAAGAAAAATAATTAGGGTTTAAACCCATGAAATGCAAACATACTAAATTCCACGCAGGCGAAGTCGCGGGCAACAGCTACTATAACACATATGTGCGCGACAATAATCGTTTTTAGAATATTACAAAGTGGTCTCCTTTTCGACCTAGAAGTCGTTAATAGTAGTAACAACCTCTTACCTATTTCTGCCAAGTAGCAATGTTTGCGTAGTAGTAGTCCAATCTGAAGCGTGTAAAGAGCCAATGTAATACAAGCTGTGAGGTATTCCAGACAGCCAGTTCCAGTAGCATCCTGAGTGCATTTCCTGACGACTCCGTGTATGCATTGGAAACACTGCTTTATGTTTCATGTGATTTCAAATCGTTCCTGTATGTTGTATTAATTTTCCTTCTTCGATTAAGTAGAAATAAATAAATAAGTTTAAGATACTTGTATTACTAACACACCATGATGGTCGAATAAAATATTTTTTTATTCTATCTCAGTCTACAGAGGTAACAACGCATCGGGAGCCTTCTTTGTTTGGAGTGGCTGCAGGTGTCCATGGACTAAAGCAGTCACTTACTATCAGATGTACTGTCAGTTAGTTTGTTACTTCAGTTTAGAAAAAAATAATCATAAACCAAAATAATTATTATTATAAACTTCTTCAAAATGATCGCACTCGTATTTATTACACTTTTTTAAAGCAATAAGCTTGAACTTCAAAAAAAAGAGAACATCTTTTTCTTTAAATTTCAAATTTATTGCATATTTTAAATTTTATTTAATTGATCTATCAAAAATATTATCAATTTAATGTGTAAATTTTCATCTAGCGGTTATCGTACCGGTTGAAAGTCAAGGGCGTTATAACATTGATTCTTGTCACGTTTAAAATAAGATGAACGTGATATAAATTTAATTTAGTCTTTGATTTTCGAAAAGTAAAAGAAATCTTTACGTCGTACTTATATTTGAGTGTTCTTTTATTTATAGAATAGCCTCGAAAATTTCACTGAACCGTTCTCGTAGTGGTGAGAGAGAACTACTTTAAGTGCGCTGCTGTCAACGTTTGACATTTTCAAGAAAAACATTTTTATAAGAAAAGGGGATGAACAAACTGAGGTTTACATGACGATGAGGTGACCATGATGATTAGTGCCCATGAATATCCATAGTACCTGAAAAATATTATGTCTATTGCCGGCCTTTAAGAGAAGATTAAGGTTCTTTTCTTAAAGGTCCCTACGTCGTACGGAAAATCGGTGATAGTAATATCCATAATGAGGTCGTATGAGGATGCCACAAAGCCCAGTCCCGAGCCAACTGCATTTATCGACTACTTCTTTAACGCCACTCCATCTAGAGAGTAGCTGTATGAACACATGTAGGAACATTTCGCTCAGTTTTTCAATCTATCCGGCTGGCCCATTATCACTTTAGTTAACTTCACAAAGTTCTATGACGTGGATGAAATTTAGTGGCGCAGTATACGATGATTAAATTTGGTGCTTGGAATTAATATACGAGACTTTTGTGGTAAATGTATTTTAATCATCCAGTACGGGGCGTATTTTTTTTGTCTTAAAATGCTAGTATTCCTATGAACCTTATTAATATTCCCTGAAACCACTTCTGGTAAGCTTAATGTTAGGAGTGGTTCACTAGCAGATTTGAACCTACCATTAGACTACTGCTTCAAAGAAATTAAGAAAGAAATATCAGTGTGCCACCTGGAAACAAAAAGTCAATTTTTTTTATAGAATAAGTGTGACAAGCGGGCACGCAGTTCTCGATTAAGAATCAAAATGCAGATGCGACGTCACCACTGAGGAGTAAGATGGAATGCCTCGCTTCCAGTAAAAAGGGTCTTCGTTTCTCTTCACTTACTATACAAAATACAGCAGCATTAAGCTGCTGTTTTACGCTGGTATTCTCTGAGTCTGTACTGTATACCCCGGTAGAGCCGACCCATTCGTGCTACAGCCATAATATAGCCGCAGCATGGCTCTACTAAGTAACTACTACTACTGAATATTTTTGATAAACGCATTAATAAAACTGTAGTATTTAATGGCATTTATTTATATAGCATTAAAATGTATACCGTACTATTTGAAGTTCTGAAAAATGAAGATAATCCAAAAACACAACTGTTTGTTGCAGCTTTGTCATTGCTGTCACAAGTCTTGGTATTTTACGTCTGACGTAGATCCGTGATAACCGTGCAGTGGTGGTGTAAGGATATCCACTGTTCCACATCGTCCCGTGGGAGTCGAAAGAGGCGACAGAAGGAAATAAACCAGGAGAAAGGCGGCGGCGACTTCCTTATAACAATTTAAAAAATCTGCATTCGTCAACTCGTCTGCCAAATGTCGTAACTATGGCAAGTAAGGTTCTATCAGGAAATCTATGGACTTTTACATACATACATACTGTACGGGTATGTAGACGACATACATTTGTAAACTTAATATAGGAATAGAATTTCAGATAACAATTTAGTAAAATTACAATACTGTAGACTCAGACAGATATCGTACACATATTGAGGCTAATAAATGCCTGCTCCCGGCGGAACTATTCTCCAACATATAATTTCGTGGCTTAACAACGCAATGATATAGAGCAGGTAAATTTCACTATAATTACGGCTTATACGGTGAGTATTTAAATTGGAAAATCAAGTTATTTAAATCTAAGATATTTCGTTTACATATTGAGGCTCTTTTTCTGCCAAAGACTCTATTTATGTTATAAAAGAAGTAAAAGTACTTAAATAGAGTAAAAATGCTATTACGAATTTTATCGCATTTTATTTATCGTATTTTTAAATAACTTTTATGTTACCTGCACAACACTGGAGAAAATCCTACTGCGGGTTAAATCATTAAAGAAAAACAAATGCCAGTAATATTTGGGAGCTCAAAGTTTATCATTAAAACATACTTCAAGCCGCCTACAAATATAAGTCAGTTTTTACTATCAGTCAAATGTAATATATCTTTGCAAGATGCAAGAGTGTGCAAGCTTATTTGTGAATATTGTATCTCTTACACAGGATAAAGTAAAAGGTCAATAAAAATCCGTATAAAGAACACATAACTGATGACAAGAATCGATGCAACAGGAGGTCTGCAGTCTGTGAACACGTACAGGATCACCCCGTCACTAAATCAGATGTCATAGACTACAAATCCTCGCTAATCTTTAATCTTTAAAACAAACTTTACATACATAAGTTTACATACATAAATTCCACAGGGAAAAACATCCAGACCCGGAACAATTACTTGTAGGCCATATAAATACTTGTACCGCACGGGATTCGAACCAGCGGTCCTTAGCGCTATAACTAATTGCTAAGCTACTGCGCCACGGAGTCGTCCAAGCCGTCGTCACTAGGCTATTTAAATCAAGAACCTTATTTATAAATTAAATATGGGCTCTCTATTGACCTTCATCTGGCTCTAGGGCAAACATGAGGTCTACGATGAAGCCTGCAGTACTACCATAAGTCAGAGATACCTTTGATATATGGTAGTACAGCAGGCACATGCTCTACTGTTGTCGGCTTAACTCGGTCACTGTGACGTACCGAACCTAACACTGACATCGGGACGTCAATCACCTCAACCCCCCGTGATCATGGCTACTGGAAAGCCCTGATCATGTGGTGCTTGGTTCTAATGGTCCGAATTCATTTGCTCGAGTCATCATTACTTATTAAGCGTTACAACCTATGTACGCCCACTGCTGGACAAATGCGTCCTCACATTTCTAAGGGAGTCAGCCCCTAAACTACCACAGCTCCATGAGCTCAGATGCTAAGCAGAAATGTCATGGTATCTCAAAGAGAAAGAGACGCATCTCTATTAAAAAAAAACATTAAACTGTGAAAATTTTTTTATAGAATAAGAGTGACAAACGAGCACACAGTCCACCTGACGGTAAGTGGATGCTGTGGCCTATATTGTATACGTTTATCCTCAAGAACCAAAATACAGATGCGTTGTTACTCCTTAGGACGAAGATGGAATGCCTCGTTCACGTGTACTTGTAATATATACAGTGACGCGCGCGTACTGTCAAACTAGTTTGTTTGGTATACGAGTGCTAGCGGATAGCTGTTGCGTAGATTCTTTGCAACACATGGTGAGTCGGAGCTCTTTTATTGTTCTTTTAAATTATTATTTTGTATTAGTTTTACTTTTTATAAGCTTTTTTGATCAATTAATAAATATTTTATTTTATGACAATTTTTTTCTCATTTAAATAAAATTATAAAATAGAAAATAATAATAAAGGAAGAGATAATGAAATTTTAAATAGATATAGGATTTTAACTGAATTTATTTATTTTTACACTCATACCGGATAAAATCCAAAAACACAAAGTATCGATTTTAAAGTAAGTATGACGCATTAGCACAGGGCCACCACACACAGCACACCACAGGGCGTTCGGATGGTGGTAGCCATTGAGTTATTCAATGGTAGTAGCCGTACGCAGGCGTTCTCCTTTGTCATAGTACAATTTCATGCGGTCCAATGCGTACTATAAAACTAGTTGCAGCTATAGTACTCACTGGAATAAAAAATTTAGTTGTGCGACAGAATAGACTTTCTAAAAACGCAGTAGTAAAGACTTAAAATAAATGCTTAAAGTGACAGTAGCCTAATAGTGAAGGGTGTGGACTGCAAGCTCAGAAAGTCGTGGGTAGAAATAGAATCCAACATTCGACTGCAGCTGTCTTGAACCACTTTTAAAATAAATGTTGTTTTTTCTTGGATTGGTCTGAGGGAGTTATGGTAATGTTTTATGCATAATTATTTTTTATATAGAAGAGGGTGCGAACGGGACACTTTCGAGATACACAGGAGAAATACATGTGTATTGCCGGCCTTTTAAAAAGGACTAAACTCGTTTCTTGAAGGTACGTAAGTCGTATCGGTCCGGAAGTATTCTTCAAAAATTGCACATTGATAAAACACATAGACCTAGGAGATGTTCTTAGGTCGAGCAAACACTTGTTCCATGCGGGATCAAACCCACACCCCCACACCCACCGAAAAGATTCCCATCTTGTCGTGGCGGAGGGCTTAATAGTCGTGGCTTGTGACCAACACAATGAAAACAGAGGATCTCACTTGGCTGGCCCGATGTGTAGGGCCTGCCCGAGGTGGCTGCTTCGAGTGGGCTTGCCTAGCCCACTCCGGTTGTGGACTATAGAGAGAGGGATGTCCTTTTCCCCTTCCCGTTGCAGCCGAAGTGTAGCCGCGAGGGATGAGGAATGTTGGAACCACCCGCCCTGTGTGACTTTGGCGAGGCCGCACCACTCATGCGGTGTTGGAGGGGCCGCGGGTGCAGATGAGTGACGATATTGCGAGGTACCGCTCACCTTACCCTTCGCGGTTTAAACTTGGTTAGTGGTGGAGCCGGAGACCAGATCCGTCGCTGGGTTCGATGATGCTTACTAGTACTCGATTTTCCTGGCCCCAATGTCTCCGCGCAAAGGGGTCTGGGGGGGGGGGGGGTTGCGCCGGTAGAATTAAAGGCCGCGGAGGGAGACGCGCTTCATGTTCCGGTGTGCCTTACTTAAGAAGGAGAAGGGGGAGGAGTTGTCCTGTCGAGAAGGGCAGCCAGCGCTGGTTGGGTCGCGAATGTGTGCGAAAGCGTTCCCGTAATCCTAGCAACATGCTGCGAAGGTGAAACACCGTGGGGTTTTAGTCGTAGTTGTAGTCGTTTTAGTAGTAGTAATGAGAGGACATACCAGAGCACACACAAAGGATTCATACCATTTTGTTAGTGAGTGAGTGAGTGTCTCGCTGACAATGAAACTATGGTCAGTTTTGATGTTCAGTCACTATTCACATGCCTACCTATTGAAGACTGCATCTCAATTGTAACTAGGAAGCTAGAAGATAACAACATGCCTGCTGAATATACAGTATTACTCAAACATTGCCTCACATCTGGGTATCTATTGTGGAAGGAAGAGTTCTACAAGCAAGTACTCGTAGATGGTGTGGCGATGGGCTCACCTGTATCTCCCATAGTCGCCGACATATTTATGGAGGACTTCGAGGAGAAAGCCCTTCTTACTGCTCCTGTAAATCCAAGATTCTACAAACGGTCCGTAGACGACACCTTCACAATTTTACCATCTGACAAAGTAACTGCAGTTTAAACCACCTCAACTCTATAAACTCTAAAATACAATTCACAATGGAGTTAGTGGCAAATAATTCTTTAGCTTTCCTAGACGTTTTAGTCATTCGAAATCCTGATAACACTATTGGTCACACTGTGTATAGAAAAAAGACCCATACCAACCGATATTTAAATGATGAATCTCACCATCATCCTTCACAGTTAGCTACCGTGGGTAAATCTTTGTTTCAGAGAGCACGAGGGATCTGTGACAGAAAACATCTGGCCGCCGAGCTGCAGCATGTCAAGCAAGTGTTGCAAGACAAGTTTCGGATCCCGCGCCTACGTCACAGTGACCGAGTGAAGCCGGCCACAGTCGAGCGTGTGCCTGCTGTACTACCATATGTCAGAGGAGTCACAGACAAGGTTGGCTACATCTTGAAGCGAGCTTCCATTAAAACATACTAAAATCTGCCGAAGAAGATTAGTCAATTTTTACCATCCGTCAAGTGTAATATCCCTCTACAAGGATGCAGGAGTGTACAAGTTAGATTGTGAATGTGGTCTCTATTACATAGGTCAAACAAAAAGATCCATAAAAACCCGCGTGAAAGATCATATAGCTGACGTGAAGCACCGACGCTCCGGGAAGTCTGCAGTCTGTGTACATGTTCAAGATCGTCCCCACCATTACATCAGATTTGATAAATCACAAATCCTCGCAAAAGAACACCGATTCCTACCAAGGATGATACGCGAGGCTATTGAAATTAAAAAACATCCTAATTTCGATAGAGAAGATGGTTCATCATCATCATCATCATTACAGCCTTTCACAAGTCCACTGCTGAACATAGGCCTCCCCCAAGTAATGCCACAAAGCACGGTCCTGAGCCACCTGCATCCATCGACTTCCTGCATGTCTTACCAGGTCGTCACTCCATCTAGTGGGGGGTCGCCCTACACTACGCCTACCGGTACGAGGCTGCCACTCGAGAACCTTTCTTCCCCATCGGTTATCGGTTCTTCGAGCTATATGGCCGGCCCATTGCCACTTCAGCTTACTAATCCGTTGGGCTATGTCGGTCACTCTGGTTTTACTGCGGATATCCTCATTTCTGAGTCTATCACGCAGAGAAACTCCGAGCATAGCCCTCTCCATAGCTCGCTGAGCGACCTTAAGCGTCCTCATACGGCCAGCAGTGAAGGACCACGTCTCAGATCCATAAGTCATCACTGGCAACACGCACTGGTTGTACAATCTAGTTTTTAGAGGTTGAGGTATACCTGACGAAAAGATATGTCGTAATTTCCCGAACGCTGCCCAGCCGAGTTGAATCCGTCGATTGACCTCTCGGTCGAAGTTGGACTTACCTAGTCGGACTATTTGTCCCAGGTAAACGTACTCGTCAACAACTTCGAGCATAGTGCTCCCAACAACTACCGGCATAGGTGTGACATGGACATTGAACATGATCTTTGTTTTGTCCATGTTCATCTTAAGACCTATCCGTTGGGAGGCACTATTGAGGTCATTGAGCATAGTGCTTAAGTCCTCCAGCGATTCTGCCATAAGGACTATATCGTCGGCAAATCGAAGGTGAGTGATGTACTCGCCATTGATGTCAATACCGTATCCTTTCCAGTCCAGTAGCTTGAAAACGTCTTCCAATGCAGCGGTGAAGAGTTTCGGGGATATAACGTCACCCTGTCTTACACCTCTCTGCAGTTGGATAGGTTTCGAGCTCTGGTTCTGTACTCGGATAGCCATCGTAGCCCTACTGTACAAACACTTCAGCACTTCGATATACCGACAGTCAACTTGGCACCGCTGAAGGGACTGTAGCACCGCCCAAATTTCGACGGAATCAAAGGCTTTCTCATAGTCCACATACGCCAGGCAAAGTGGCAGATTGTACTCTTCAGTCTTCTGTACAATCTGCCGCAGGGTATGTATGTGGTCTATGGTACTGAAGCCTTTTCGGAAACCGGCTTGTTCGGGAGGCTGGAAGTCGTCAAGTCTGCGTGCGAGACGATTCGTAATGACTCTCGAAAACAGCACGTAGACGCGGCTCAGAAGGGAAATCGGTCTGTAGTTCTTTAAGAGAGCGTTGTCGCCTTTCTTAAAGAACAAGACCACCGCACTTCTGCTCCACGCCTCTGGAGTAGTGCCACCATGGAGGACGGAATTGAAGAGCTTCTGAAGGACTACAAGTACCGGTGTTCCACCCGCTTTCAGAAGCTCCGCTGTAATTCCATCCTCGCCTGGGGCCCTGCCGTTTTTAAGGTGCTGGAGAGCCATTCTAATCTCGCTTAGACTGACGTCCGGGATATCATCGGAATAGTGTCGGATAAGACTTGCTCTTGGATCGTTACTCACACTTGCGTGTGGCTCCAACGATGATGTGTACAGCTGCCCATAGAACCTCTCAATCTCACTCAAAATCTCAGGTGTCCCGGAAACGATGTTGCCACACTCAGTCTTCAGCTTTGACAGTTGGCTCTTTCTGGCAGACAGATCTCTGGCAAAGACTTTGGAGCCCTGGTTCCGCTCGATCGCTTCTTTAATACGAGAAGTATTAAAGTTGCGTAAGTCTCGCCGCATGCATTTGGAGATCTGTCTGTTCAGTTGCCCGTATGCTGTCAAATCTGTTGACGATTGCAGCCTCATCTCCCGTCTAACAGCCATGAGATTAAGAGTGTGATCGGAGAGTTTTTGTGTTCTTCTGCGGCGGGTCTTGCAGAACTTAGCTCCGACCGCATGGACAGTTTCCACGAGCTTGTCGTTCATATCGTCCACTGCATTGCAATCTTCTAGGCACTGGAAGCGGTTACGTAACTCGAGCTGAAAGGTTTCGGGATTCTGGATTAGAGCACGAGGGGGACGGAGCGTTGACTTCATTAGACGAGACCTCTCCAACTTAACGTTTAGGTTCAGTGTGCCTCTAACCATTCGGTGATCGCTGCCAGTTTTCACCCTTGCGATCACTGAGACATCACTGAACAGTTGGCGTCTGGTCGTCATAATGAAGTCAATCTCATTTTTTGTCGAACCGTCGGGGCTCGAGAAGATGGTTGGGTGCTGCCATCTGCTTGGGATCCTATAAGTAACAAAATTAAACCCAAACCCGTGCATACCACTGCAAGACTTCAAGATACTGTAAGTTCGTTTTGCGTAAATCGGACCAAAAATTAATATTCAAAAACTGAAGGTAGCCGGGCTAACAATGACATTGGGATTTTAAACATCACAGTCCCCCCCCCCCCCTGAACCATGGTTGCTGTAAAGCACCGGAAACATCAGGAATTAAAAATAAGTAAAATCAGTTAAATAAACGCGATATAATCCGTAAATTTAGTTTTATTCAATCACGAGAACAGTAATTTCTTTCAATATCGGAATTAAAAGATATCTAGGACATCCGAAACTCTAAAAAGTTGAAATTGGTGATGTGTGAAAATCTCGGTACTTGAGGGTATCATCTCGCTAATTGGAATTATAACTGCGCTTCCGGACTTCTTACTTTCATATTTAAAAAATAGGGCGTTTTAAATTAAATTAAATTTGATAAATGCTTTTCATTATCATAAACTAATATTAAATTATGGAAATTCGGAATAGCAATTTAGCAATTTTAATGCATTTATCAAATTAAATTGTATAAATAATAATTTTATTATCTATTCAATTTAATTCGAATAATATTATAAAATATTAATTTTATTATGTATTTATTTTACTATTTTGTTTGTTTGTATGAATAACGTTTCTTCCAAGCTAGGAATTTGTCCGTTAATAATGCAAACTTTAGATGGTGAGTTACGGGAACCAGAGATCCCTTTCACTGGTAACGAGACCTTTCCTCTAAATCCTCAAGGTTGACAACGTTTTAAATATGATCATTAGCTGTTTTTTCAAATTAATTTTTCGGGGTGCTAAATAACTATTAAATTATTGCTAAAGCTTGTTTGCTATTTTAATCTTAATATGTTAGTTATAGGATATAACCTTGCGTATGCTATAACATGGCGGAAAAGCTTAAGGTACCGTATTACCCAGACGTGTCTTAGTGGCGGTGAGAGAATTCATAACTTAGTGGCGGTGAGAGAATTCATAACTTCATTTCACTCCTTTTCCGAAATCATGAGAAAAATACTTAATAAGACTGCTTAATTATATATGTATAAAGATTGGTACGTCAATTTTTATTTTAAAGAGATCGATGTTTGTTGATATGTTCAATGTTAAAGAAAATTTTAAGGAAATAAACATATTAACTTTTCCATCGCAATATATTTGTGAAAACGTAATGTATGTACATAAAAACATAAATAGCTTTCGTAAGAATAAATATGTTCATACTTTAAACACTAGGAATAACAATGATATAATATCATTGAGAAATAAACATAAGCTTGTAATACTAGTTACTAGACTCCACAGAATTAGTAATTCATTTATGGGGTAATGCAATATTAATATATTACATTGCCCCATAAATATAAAAATAATATATTAATATATAATGTAAAATTGTACAAAAAGGGTTATTATAATATAAATGAATACCTACGTAAATGAAAATAACCCCAGGGAATGAAGTAATCGTCACCACGCTGGTTCCTTAAAAATTCATACAGATAGACGGCGCTGTTGTCACGGTTAACATCGACTCCGAAGTAATAAATTAAATAATAATGTGTGAATCCCATATAAGTGCATGAAATCATTTGAGAGAAGATAGTTGTCAGATTAAGTGTAGTCAGTGTTATTTTAAAAAAAATATTAGGGGCCAAAAATTATATTCGATTAATTGTAATGAACTTATTAATTATGTGGTGAATTATCTATTCCATCCAAACCTGCAGCCGAACTATTTTTGCATTATATTTCAGCAACTAATTAGCAACAAATTATCCCATCTTATCCACTACGGCGGGGTTAATTTAAAGTTTTTACTGCTATCTTAATGTAAAGATAGCAGTAAATCAATTTTCTCAAAACCGGTTGGAGCAACAAAATCGCGATTTTGGCAACTATCTAGCAACAAATTAGCTACAAATTCCTCGATACAATTTTAAGGTTTCTGCTGACTTTTCACTGATATATTTATAGAGCTATAACAAAGACAGTAATTGCGCACGCATGTGTGCGTCGCGTCGTATTGGGCCTTAAGTTAAATTTTCGAAATACTATTTCAATTGAAAACACGAATTTGTAAGACATAAATCCTTATGTTCCTGCATGTCTTAACAAGTTATCACTCTATCTAGTGGGGAGGGGGATGCCCCACAGGGGGGGGGGCACACTTTCTTACCGATATGAGGCTGACACTGGAAAATCTTGATTTCCCATCGGATTACCGTTTTTCAAGCTATATGGCCGGCGCATTCCCACTTTATCTTACTAATTCGTCGCACCATGTCTGTTACTCTAGTTTTACTGCGGATATCCTCATTTAAACTACGAGCATATCCCTCTTCATAGGTCGCTGAGCGACCTCGAGCTTCCTCATACGGCCAGCAGCAGCAGCCGCAGCAGTTTTGGTACATGATTGGTACCATTTTTATTTAATGTTTCAAAATTATACCTTGTTATTAAGGAGCAAGAACACAGAGAAAGTGATCAGTTATCATGAAATTAGAATTACTTGGCTACCTTTGGAATTATATGACAATGCTATTTAATATGTAAAAGGAGACCGCTATATAAACGTTCAATAGAATACAATGGATCTTCGACCCTTCTCAAAAATTAATCAAACGAACCAACGGACAGATGCCAAATTTTATTGATTTATTTATATTTGTCTAGTAGTTTGAATACAAGTGACATTTTTAGTTCTGTCTCTTCAGTCTATACGAATAGAACGAAATAAAATTAAAGTATATGTTTGTAGTGTCAAAATGCTTTTTACTATACTATGCATAGAATGTATGTATGGAATTTATAAAGAAAAACAATTTATAAATTTTTGTCTGTCTGTTTGTTTTAGCTAATATCTGAAATGGTAGAACTAATTTTGGCGGGGCTTTCACTGGAAAATAGTTATTTTTATAAGGAGTAATTTAGGCTGCTTTTATTTAAGAAAAATAATTAGGGTTTAAACCCATGAAATGCAAACATACTAAATTCCACGCAGGCGAAGTCGCGGGCAACAGCTACTATAACACATATGTGCGCGACAATAATCGTTTTTAGAATATTACAAAGTGGTCTCCTTTTCGACCTAGAAGTCGTTAATAGTAGTAACAACCTCTTACCTATTTCTGCCAAGTAGCAATGTTTGCGTAGTAGTAGTCCAATCTGAAGCGTGTAAAGAGCCAATGTAATACAAGCTGTGAGGTATTCCAGACAGCCAGTTCCAGTAGCATCCTGAGTGCATTTCCTGACGACTCCGTGTATGCATTGGAAACACTGCTTTATGTTTCATGTGATTTCAAATCGTTCCTGTATGTTGTATTAATTTTCCTTCTTCGATTAAGTAGAAATAAATAAATAAGTTTAAGATACTTGTATTACTAACACACCATGATGGTCGAATAAAATATTTTTTTATTCTATCTCA
The DNA here is from genome assembly GCA_036936625.1 of Parnassius smintheus behrii. Lineage (NCBI taxonomy): Eukaryota > Metazoa > Arthropoda > Insecta > Lepidoptera > Papilionidae > Parnassius > Parnassius smintheus. Next base: position 4,711,019 of record JAUPFT010000031.1, read on the forward strand.
GTCTACAGAGGTAACAACGCATCGGGAGCCTTCTTTGTTTGGAGTGGCTGCAGGTGTCCATGGACTAAAGCAGTCACTTACTATCAGATGTACTGTCAGTTAGTTTGTTACTTCAGTTTAGAAAAAAATAATAATAAACCAAAATAATTATTATTATAAACTTCTTCAAAATGATCGCACTCGTATTTATTACACTTTTTTAAAGCAATAAGCTTGAACTTCAAAAAAAAGAGAACATCTTTTTCTTTAAATTTCAAATTTATTGCATATTTTAAATTTTATTTAATTGATCTATCAAAAATATTATCAATTTAATGTGTAAATTTTCATCTAGCGGTTATCGTACCGGTTGAAAGTCAAGGGCGTTATAACATTGATTCTTGTCACGTTTAAAATAAGATGAACGTGATATAAATTTAATTTAGTCTTTGATTTTCGAAAAGTAAAAGAAATCTTTACGTCGTACTTATATTTGAGTGTTCTTTTATTTATAGAATAGCCTCGAAAATTTCACTGAACCGTTCTCGTAGTGGTGAGAGAGAACTACTTTAAGTGCGCTGCTGTCAACGTTTGACATTTTCAAGAAAAACATTTTTATAAGAAAAGGGGATGAACAAACTGAGGTTTACATGACGATGAGGTGACCATGATGATTAGTGCCCATGAATATCCATAGTACCTGAAAAATATTATGTCTATTGCCGGCCTTTAAGAGAAGATTAAGGTTCTTTTCTTAAAGGTCCCTACGTCGTACGGAAAATCGGTGATAGTAATATCCATAATGAGGTCGTATGAGGATGCCACAAAGCCCAGTCCCGAGCCAACTGCATTTATCGACTACTTCTTTAACGCCACTCCATCTAGAGAGTAGCTGTATGAACACATGTAGGAACATTTCGCTCAGTTTTTCAATCTATCCGGCTGGCCCATTATCACTTTAGTTAACTTCACAAAGTTCTATGACGTGGATGAAATTTAGTGGCGCAGTATACGATGATTAAATTTGGTGCTTGGAATTAATATACGAGACTTTTGTGGTAAATGTATTTTAATCATCCAGTACGGGGCGTATTTTTTTTGTCTTAAAATGCTAGTATTCCTATGAACCTTATTAATATTCCCTGAAACCACTTCTGGTAAGCTTAATGTTAGGAGTGGTTCACTAGCAGATTTGAACCTACCATTAGACTACTGCTTCAAAGAAATTAAGAAAGAAATATCAGTGTGCCACCTGGAAACAAAAAGTCAATTTTTTTTATAGAATAAGTGTGACAAGCGGGCACGCAGTTCTCGATTAAGAATCAAAATGCAGATGCGACGTCACCACTGAGGACTAAGATGGAATGCCTCGCTTCCAGTAAAAAGGGTCTTCGTTTCTCTTCACTTACTATACAAAATACAGCAGCATTAAGCTGCTGTTTTACGCTGGTATTCTCTGAGTCTGTACTGTATACCCCGGTAGAGCCGACCCATTCGTGCTACAGCCATAATATAGCCGCAGCATGGCTCTACTAAGTAACTACTACTACTGAATATTTTTGATAAACGCATTAATAAAACTGTAGTATTTAATGGCATTTATTTATATAGCATTAAAATGTATACCGTACTATTTGAAGTTCTGAAAAATGAAGATAATCCAAAAACACAACTGTTTGTTGCAGCTTTGTCATTGCTGTCACAAGTCTTGGTATTTTACGTCTGACGTAGATCCGTGATAACCGTGCAGTGGTGGTGTAAGGATATCCACTGTTCCACATCGTCCCGTGGGAGTCGAAAGAGGCGACAGAAGGAAATAAACCAGGAGAAAGGCGGCGGCGACTTCCTTATAACAATTTAAAAAATCTGCATTCGTCAACTCGTCTGCCAAATGTCGTAACTATGGCAAGTAAGGTTCTATCAGGAAATCTATGGACTTTTACATACATACATACTGTACGGGTATGTAGACGACATACATTTGTAAACTTAATATAGGAATAGAATGTCAGATAACAATTTAGTAAAATTACAATACTGTAGACTCAGACAGATATCGTACACATATTGAGGCTAATAAATGCCTGCTCCCGGCGGAACTATTCTCCAACATATAATTTCGTGGCTTAACAACGCAATGATATAGAGCAGGTAAATTTCATAGTGAGTATTTAAATTGGAAAATCAAGTTATTTAAATCTAAGATATTTCGTTTACATATTAAGGCTCTTTTTCTGCCAAAGACTCTATTTATGTTATAAAAGAAGTAAAAGTACTTAAATAGAGTAAAAATGCTATTACGAATTTTATCGCATTTTATTTATCGTATTTTTAAATAACTTTTATGTTACCTGCACAACACTGGAGAAAATCCTACTGCGGGTTAAATCATTAAAGAAAAACAAATGCCAGTAATATTTGGGAGCTCAAAGTTTATCATTAAAACATACTTCAAGCCGCCTACAAATATAAGTCAGTTTTTACTATCAGTCAAATGTAATATATCTTTGCAAGATGCAAGAGTGTGCAAGCTTATTTGTGAATATTGTATCTCTTACACAGGATAAAGTAAAAGGTCAATAAAAATCCGTATAAAGAACACATAACTGATGACAAGAATCGATGCAACAGGAGGTCTGCAGTCTGTGAACACGTGCAGGATCACCCCGTCACTAAATCAGATGTCATAGACTACAAATCCTCGCTAATCTTTAATCTTTAAAACAAACTTTACATACATAAGTTTACATACATAAATTCCACAGGGAAAAACATCCAGACCCGGAACAATTACTTGTAGGCCATATAAATACTTGTACCGCACGGGATTCGAACCAGCGGTCCTTAGCGCTATAACTAATTGCTAAGCTACTGCGCCACGGAGTCGTCCAAGCCGTCGTCACTAGGCTATTTAAATCAAGAACCTTATTTATAAATTAAATATGGGCTCTCTATTGACCTTCATCTGGCTCTAGGGCAAACATGAGGTCTACGATGAAGCCTGCAGTACTACCATAAGTCAGAGATACCTTTGATATATGGTAGTACAGCAGGCACATGCTCTACTGTTGTCGGCTTAACTCGGTCACTGTGACGTACCGAACCTAACACTGACATCGGGACGTCAATCACCTCAACCCCCCGTGATCATGGCTACTGGAAAGCCCTGATCATGTGGTGCTTGGTTCTAATGGTCCGAATTCATTTGCTCGAGTCATCATTACTTATTAAGCGTTACAACCTATGTACGCCCACTGCTGGACAAATGCGTCCTCACATTTCTAAGGGAGTCAGCCCCTAAACTACCACAGCTCCATGAGCTCAGATGCTAAGCAGAAATGTCATGGTATCTCAAAGAGAAAGAGACGCATCTCTATTAAAAAAAAACATTAAACTGTGAAAATTTATTTATAGAATAAGAGTGACAAACGAGCACACAGTCCACCTGACGGTAAGTGGATGCTGTGGCCTATATTGTATACGTTTATCCTCAAGAACCAAAATACAGATGCGTTGTTACTCCTTAGGACGAAGATGGAATGCCTCGTTCACGTGTACTTGTAATATATACAGTGACGCGCGCGTACTGTCAAACTAGTTTGTTTGGTATACGAGTGCTAGCGGATAGCTGTTGCGTAGATTCTTTGCAACACATGGTGAGTCGGAGCTCTTTTATTGTTCTCTTAAATTATTATTTTGTATTAGTTTTACTTTTTATAAGCTTTTTTGATCAATTAATAAATATTTTATTTTATGACAATTTTTTTTTCATTTAAATAAAATTATAAAATAGAAAATAATAATAAAGGAAGAGATAATGAAATTTTAAATAGATATAGGATTTTAACTGAATTTATTTATTTTTACATTCATACCGGATAAAATCCAAAAACACAAAGTATCGATTTTAAAGTAAGTATGACGCATTAGCACAGGGCCACCACACACAGCACACCACAGGGCGTTCGGATGGTGGTAGCCATTGAGTTATTCAATGGTAGTAGCCGTACGCAGGCGTTCTCCTTTGTCATAGTACAATTTCATGCGGTCCAATGCGTACTATAAAACTAGTTGCAGCTATAGTACTCACTGGAATAAAAAATTTAGTTGTGCGACAGAATAGACTTTCTAAAAACGCAGTAGTAAAGACTTAAAATAAATGCTTAAAGTGACAGTAGCCTAATAGTGAAGGGTGTGGACTGCAAGCTCAGAAAGTCGTGGGATAGAAATAGAATCCAACATTCGACTGCAGCTGTCTTGAACCACTTTTAAAATAAATGTTGTTTTTTCTTGGATTGGTCTGAGGGAGTTATGGTAATGTTTTATGCATAATTATTTTTTATATAGAAGAGGGTGCGAACGGGACACTTTCGAGATACACAGGAGAAATACATGTGTATTGCCGGCCTTTTAAAAAGGACTAAACTCGTTTCTTGAAGGTACGTAAGTCGTATCGGTCCGGAAGTATTCTTCAAAAATTGCACATTGATAAAACACATAGACCTAGGAGATGTTCTTAGGTCGAGCAAACACTTGTTCCATGCGGGATCAAACCCACACCCCCACACCCACCGAAAAGATTCCCATCTTGTCGTGGCGGAGGGCTTAATAGTCGTGGCTTGTGACCAACACAATGAAAACAGACGATCTCACTTGGCTGGCCCGATGTGTAGGGCCTGCCCGAGGTGGCTGCTTCGAGTGGGCTTGCCTAGCCCACTCCGGTTGTGGACTATAGAGAGAGGGATGTCCTTTTCCCCTTCCCGTTGCAGCCGAAGTGTAGCCGCGAGGGATGAGGAATGTTGGAACCACCCGCCCTGTGTGACTTTGGCGAGGCCGCACCACTCATGCGGTGTTGGAGGGGCCGCGGGTGCAGATGAGTGACGATATTGCGAGGTACCGCTCACCTTACCCTTCGCGGTTTAAACTTGGTTAGTGGCGGAGCCGGAGACCAGATCCGTCGCTGGGTTCGATGATGCTTACTAGTACTCGATTTTCCTGGCCCCAATGTCTCCGCGCAAAGGGGTCTGGGGGGGGGGGGGGGTTGCGCCGGTAGAATTAAAGGCCGCGGAGGGAGACGCGCTTCATGTTCCGGTGTGCCTTACTTAAGAAGGAGAAGGGGGAGGAGTTGTCCTGTCGAGAAGGGCAGCCAGCGCTGGTTGGGTCGCGAATGTGTGCGAAAGCGTTCCCGTAATCCTAGCAACATGCTGCGAAGGTGAAACACCGTGGGGTTTTAGTCGTAGTTGTAGTCGTTTTAGTAGTAGTAATGAGAGGACATACCAGAGCACACACAAAGGATTCATACCATTTTGTTAGTGAGTGAGTGAGTGTCTCGCTGACAATGAAACTATGGTCAGTTTTGATGTTCAGTCACTATTCACATGCCTACCTATTGAAGACTGCATCTCAATTGTAACTAGGAAGCTAGAAGATAACAACATGCCTGCTGAATATACAGTATTACTCAAACATTGCCTCACATCTGGATATCTATTGTGGAAGGAAGAGTTCTACAAGCAAGTACTCGTAGATGGTGTGGCGATGGGCTCACCTGTATCTCCCATAGTCGCCGACATATTTATGGAGGACTTCGAGGAGAAAGCCCTTCTTACTGCTCCTGTAAATCCAAGATTCTACAAACGGTCCGTAGACGACACCTTCACAATTTTACCATCTGACAAAGTAACTGCAGTTTAAACCACCTCAACTCTATAAACTCTAAAATACAATTCACAATGGAGTTAGTGGCAAATAATTCTTTAGCTTTCCTAGACGTTTTAGTCATTCGAAATCCTGATAACACTATTGGTTACACTGTGTATAGAAAAAAGACCCATACCAACCGATATTTAAATGATGAATCTCACCATCATCCTTCACAGTTAGCTACCGTGGGTAAATCTTTGTTTCAGAGAGCACGAGGGATCTGTGACAGAAAACATCTGGCCGCCGAGCTGCAGCATGTCAAGCAAGTGTTGCAAGACAAGTTTCGGATCCCGCGCCTACGTCACAGTGACCGAGTGAAGCCGGCCACAGTCGAGCGTGTGCCTGCTGTACTACCATATGTCAGAGGAGTCACAGACAAGGTTGGCTACATCTTGAAGCGAGCTTCCATTAAAACATACTAAAATCTGCCGAAGAAGATTAGTCAATTTTTACCATCCGTCAAGTGTAATATCCCTCTACAAGGATGCAGGAGTGTACAAGTTAGATTGTGAATGTGGTCTCTATTACATAGGTCAAACAAAAAGATCCATAAAAACCCGCGTGAAAGATCATATAGCTGACGTGAAGCACCGACGCTCCGGGAAGTCTGCAGTCTGTGTACATGTTCAAGATCGTCCCCACCATTACATCAGATTTGATAAATCACAAATCCTCGCAAAAGAACACCGATTCCTACCAAGGATGATACGCGAGGCTATTGAAATTAAAAAACATCCTAATTTCGATAGAGAAGATGGTTGGGTGCTGCCATCTGCTTGGGATCCTATAAGTAACAAAATTAAACCCAAACCCATGCATACCACTGCAAGACTTCAAGATACTGTAAGTTCGTTTTGCGTAAATCGGACCAAAAATTAATATTCAAAAACTGAAGGTAGCCGGGCTAACAATGACATTGGGATTTTAAACATCACAGTCCCCCCCCCCCCCTGAACCATGGTTGCTGTAAAGCACCGGAAACATCAGGAATTAAAAATAAGTAAAATCAGTTAAATAAACGCGATATAATCCGTAAATTTAGTTTTATTCAATCACGAGAACAGTAATTTCTTTCAATATAGGAATTAAAAGATATCTAGGACATCCGAAACTCTAAAAAGTTGAAATTGGTGATGTGTGAAAATCTCGGTACTTGAGGGTATCATCTCGCTAATTGGAATTATAACTGCGCTTCCGGACTTCTTACTTTCATATTTAAAAAATAGGGCGTTTTAAATTAAATTAAATTTGATAAATGCTTTTCATTATCATAAACTAATGTTAAATTATGGAAATTCGGAATAGCAATTTAGCAATTTTAATGCATTTATCAAATTAAATTGTATAAATAATAATTTTATTATCTATTCAATTTAATTCGAATAATATTATAAAATATTAATTTTATTATGTATTTATTTTACTATTTTGTTTGTTTGTATGAATAACGTTTCTTCCAAGCTAGGAATTTGTCCGTTAATAATGCAAACTTTAGATGGTGAGTTACGGGAACCAGAGATCCCTTTCACTGGTAACGAGACCTTTCCTCTAAATCCTCAAGGTTGACAACGTTTTAAATATGATCATTAGCTGTTTTTTCAAATTAATTTTTCGGGGTGCTAAATAACTATTAAATTATTGCTAAAGCTTGTTTGCTATTTTAATCTTAATATGTTAGTTATAGGATATAACCTTGCGTATGCTATAACATGGCGGAAAAGCTTAAGGTACCGTATTACCCAGACGTGTCTTAGTGGCGGTGAGAGAATTCATAACTTAGTGGCGGTGAGAGAATTCACAACTTCATTTCACTCCTTTTCCGAAATCATGAGAAAAATACTTAATAAGACTGCTTAATTATATATGTATAAAGATTGGTACGTCAATTTTTATTTTAAAGAGATCGATGTTTGTTGATATGTTCAATGTTAAAGAAAATTTTAAGGAAATAAACATATTAACTTTTCCATCGCAATATATTTGTGAAAACGTAATGTATGTACATAAAAACATAAATAGCTTTCGTAAGAATAAATATGTTCATACTTTAAACACTAGGAATAACAATGATATAATATCATTGAGAAATAAACATAAGCTTGTAATACTAGTTACTAGACTCCACAGAATTAGTAATTCATTTATGGGGTAATGCAATATTAATATATTACATTGCCCCATAAATATAAAAATAATATATTAATATATAATGTAAAATTGTACAAAAAGGGTTATTATAATATAAATGAATACCTACGTAAATGAAAATAACCCCAGGGAATGAAGTAATCGTCACCACGCTGGTTCCTTAAAAATTCATACAGATAGACGGCGCTGTTGTCACGGTTAACATCGACTCCGAAGTAATAAATTAAATAATAATGTGTGAATCCCATATAAGTGCATGAAATCATTTGAGAGAAGATAGTTGTCAGATTAAGTGTAGTCAGTGTTATTTTAAAAAAAAATATTAGGGGCCAAAAATTATATTCGATTAATTGTAATGAACTTATTAATTATGTGGTGAATTATCTATTCCATCCAAACCTGCAGCCGAACTATTTTTGCATTATATTTCAGCAACTAATTAGCAACAAATTATCCCATCTTATCCACTACGGCGGGGTTAATTTAAAGTTTTTACTGCTATCTTAATGTAAAGATAGCAGTAAATCAATTTTCTCAAAACCGGTTGGAGCAACAAAATCGCGATTTTGGCAACTATCTAGCAACAAATTAGCTACAAATTCCTCGATACAATTTTAAGGTTTCTGCTGACTTTTCACTGATATCTTTATAGAGCTATAACAAAGACAGTAATTGCGCACGCACACATACAACATATTTCCAACCTACGCAGATGGCGATTTGAGTATGTCTGACTTACCGCTATTGGGATTCGGTCTGGTATCACAAACTCCTACTCTGCTCATGAAGCAACAAATTGTTATTATTTAAATTTCAAAGAGATAAAAGCCTTGACAACAAGGACAAAACTATTAATCTTTACCAATTGCTTCGTTCTGAAAATTAGTTTTGAAGAAAATTCTCAATAATTTTCCAACATTTCCTCTATTATATTCTATCCTATTTTTTATAGTTCCAGAATAATCTTATTAAGAATTCATGTTCCAAAGACATTATTATTTCTTCGATTTCAATATAACAGCAGGCAGAAAAGACGAGTGTGAGTACAGCGCTACAAAGCATCATCATATTGTTTTCAACCCTCTGTTGACAAGGGTCACATAATTAATTAAAGCAATGTAATAAAAGCAAAAACATGGTGAGCTATTGCCAAATTGATAATTATTATCGGCTGTAATATAATATTAAGAATATCAGGTGGGGGGGGGGGATATATTTTTTATCATGTATTGGTCGGCGTTTCACGTCAGTTATGTGTCATTACTCGGCTTCTATTGATCTTTATATTTATCCTGTTCAAGAAAGACAGTCACGGGACGAAACGAGGCGCTGTGTTCTCTATCGTCGCCGTCACAAGAAATGTAATTTTGCATTTTAAGAGATTTATTTATATGGAGTAATGGTGAGAAACAAACACGCAGTCCACGTAATGATAAGTAATTGATGTGGTCTATACTAATCTATACATATCCTTGATTAAAAAATACGTTGTCCCTGAAGACTAAGGAATGCCTTACTTCCAGTAAAAGGGGTCCCTGTGTCTCTCCCTATATGAAACACAGCAGCGTAAAACTGCTATTTTCTGCCGATAATCTGTGGCAGCATTGTTTTCCCCTGTCGAGCACACCCATTCGTGCTATAACCATAGTATAACTGTAGCTGTATATTCTACTACGTAATAGAATTAACCTCATACAGTTTTAGAAAATAGAGAGTTAGTTTATCGTTACATCTGAAGCCCAAAGCATCGGCAGTCATGAATATTTGCATTTGCTAAGCGCACAGACCCATTGTGATTTATTGGTTAATGATAAGGACTGTGTCGCCTCGGCGCTCGCTAAATTCATAATAATATGACTTGGAAATTGTATCGATTCCATCGAAGTGTTTGTTAGTTTTGTTGTAATGAATCCGCGTAAGGGGCCTATAATATATAATTTTAAAATATATAAAATATAAAAACTATAAATATTGCTTGCTTACTAACTTAAAAAAATAAGGAGGTGGAGTATACAGCCGAATTGAGAAATTCGACTGTACACTTGACTCGACAATCAGACTGAACACCGATTTTAATTATTCTTTTTTAATTGCATAGAATCATCTAGGGTAGCCCCATTTAAACTTAAACTGAATAATTCTCATATTCAAGAAACCCTTCGTTCTCCGCATAGAGAATATAGTCTTTGGTTCTTCGTAACGATCCGTTCTATTGCGTACGAGGTGCATGTAAAAACAATATAATTAATAATTATGTTACAAACTAATAGGATGACATAAAATAAAAAATAACGGTTATTAAAAAAGGTAATACTTTTTGTTTTAGAAAAAGATAAAATAGGGAAGTGTTTTAAATTATTAAAACCTAAAAAACTAAGAGTGAGAAAATTGATGATGAAAATTTTAATGTGATACTTACATAGACTGTTTAAGTTTTCATCTTGAGCTTGTGTTGTTGAATACATAACTAAATTATAAAGAGATCAATAGTTTTACCTACCCACTATCGGCTTAGGTTGCTCAGGGCCTAAACGTAAAAACTTAACGGAACTGTAATTATAAATATATTAATGTCAATTATAGTTATAAAAGATATTCTATTAAAAATATATTCCTTATGGCAGAATCGCTGGAGGACCTTAGCGCTATGCTCAATGACCTCAATGATGTCTCCCAACGGATAGGTCTTAAGATGAGCATGGACAAAACAAAGATCATGTTTAATGTCCATGTCACACCTATGCCGGTAGTTGTTGGGAGCACTATACTCGAAGTTGTTGACGAGTGCGTTTACCTGGGACAAATAGTCCGACTAGGTAAGTCCAATTTCGACCGAGAGGTCAATCGACGGATTCAACTCGGCTGGGCAGCGTTCGGGAAATTACGACACATCCTCTCGTCAGGTATACCTCAATCTCTGAAAACTAATGTGTACAACCAGTGCGTGTTGCCAGTGATGACATATGGAACTGAGACGTGGTCCTTCACTGCTGGCCGTATGAGGACGCTCAAAGTCGCTCAGCGAGCTATGGAGAGGGCTATGCTCGGAGTTTCTCTGCGTGATAGACTCAGAAATGAGGATATCCGCAGTAGAACCAGAGTGACCGACATAGCCCAACGGATTAGTAAGCTGAAGTGGCAATGGGCCGGCCATATAGCGCGAAGAACCGACAACCGTTGGGGAAAAAAGGTTCTCGAGTGGCAGCCTCGTACCGGTAGACGAAGTGTAGGGCGACCCCCCACTAGATGGAGTGACGAGCTGGTAAGACATGCAGGAAGTCGATGGATGCAGGTGGCTCAGGACCGTGCTTTGTGGCATACCTTGGGGGAGGCCTATGTTCAGCAGTGGACTTGTAAAGGGCTGTAATGATGATGATGATGATTATAACATTACATTTGGTCAACAATTCTATACTATTCTTTAAGTGAAAATGGATTTAGTTTGGGTTTCCATCATTTTCACCAATACATAATATTACCCAATATTTTTCTGATATGCCCAAATTATAGCATGGTTTCAATGAACACTTACACAACACTTAGCAAACGGTTTTATAAAGGAATATATTTTGTATTTTCCGAATTTTTTTGTATCCCTCGAAATTGTTAGTTTTTTACAAAGAGCCATGCACTGCTGTTCTCCAATAATAAAAAATATTCTTCGGTTGTTTTGTACATTAATATTTATTAAGTTCTTAGCGCCATATTGTGGTTGATTGTGGCTGGAGTTATACATCGAGATTTCTTGTGTATCAACTATCGATCACTAATATAAAATTCTTTATTAGTGATCGATGGTATCAACGCCACATCCTGGTGCATTTTGAGTTTCTGGAACCACTTCAGACACTGATATATTTTGTTGTTGGATGCGTATGATACTGGTGTCGCTATCTGTTGGTATAATGTCATCATCCGTTTTTAGGCCAAGATCTCTACTACTCATATTCAAACTGTTTTCTTGTAGATTTTTTGTATTTTCTTCGTCATTAGTGATTTTTTTAACCTGTGGTTGTGTACAAATGTTGTGTTGGTGTACAAATTTGTTTTAACAGCAGAATTTTCCGTTCATGTTCATTAATTTGCTGTTGAAGATTGCTATTTTCTGAGTTTAAATTATTCATTTCAGCATACGCTATTTGTATTTGCTCTTGTAATTTTAATATTTGTTCTTTGTAGCACTCACAGTCCTCGTTATATAACCGTGCAGTGGATAAACCTGGTAAGCTTCTTGCCAGATAATCTGAGTTTGTCAATATAAACGAAATGATGATTAGTGATTCATTTAATTTTTTGGTCTTTTGAGAATTAAAGGTAAAATATTAGGTATTTTGACTGAAATGGAGTACATTTCAGTTTTCATTAATTTCAAGTCTTTATTGTGTTTCTGTTTAGTGATGTTATTCAATGCCCTCTTCCGGCTAATCAGAGTACCATATTAGTATTATAATATCGATCAACTGTGCTAGTTTAGCTACACATCGATAGATGTCGTACAATATTTTTGTTTACAAATGAGATGACCGATCTTTGAATTTTGTAACGATTTATATTTACCACACACACTTTTCAAAAGATTATGTGATCTTACTATGCACAGGAAAATTATTTATTCACTAAAACTGTTGTCCGTGGGGATTTACATAGCTTTTTTATTTTTTTTTTTTTTGCTTATTTACATAGCATAAGCACTTTTAGAATTTAAAACGCTTTAATAATTCTAATGTCACTTTAACACTTATTGTTTATTGTTGTTTAGCTGTTATCATTAGCTCAATAGCTCTATGTGTTGTAATTATATTGTTTTATTACACTTTCACTTGTAATTTAGATTTCACTTTAAGTAATTAAACTAAATATATTGTTAATTATTTACTTTAACAATTTTTATTAGATAAAATTTAGAGGGCTTTATCTATTTAACTTCATTACTCACGCAGCGACCTGCCGACTAGAACCAGAACAAGCAGGAACAATCAAGCAACAATGAAGCTACAATTTAGTTATTATTACGAAGTTCTTTAATTTCGTCTAAACCCCTGCTAGTTTAAAATAGCAATTATCATAGATTAAGTAAGTTATTAGTCAGAAAAATGTCACAGTAATTAGTTTTCTTCATAGTAGTTCAGTTTCTCCCTTACTCAGATAAAGTAGAAAGGTAAATATCGCACATAGAACAAGAAACCGTATTCAATTTTATAACTTTATATATTATACTATTATACATACATAAAATCGATATATATTTAAATACTACAACTACAAGAGTAATATGTGATGCGAATACGAAATTATATCTGTGTATTATAATAAATCTCAACAATTTGACAATTCAAAAAAAATGAAGCACGTAGTAAGCGTTTGTAGATTATTTAAGTCTTCTTGATAGATTGTCCAGTGAGCATGTAAGCATCGATAAAATATACAACATATTATGTAATGTAAAACATGTTAATATAGAAAATAACTTTATACTAAAAAAACTATGTAGTTGTAATAAAAAATAAATTTCCATGGAATTAAAAATATACTTTTCTAAATGAAAAAAGCATAGTTTAGTAAATGCAAAATACATAGGACAAACTTCAGCCGGGGGCACAAAGGAGTGCTCTAATTTGTACCCCTGGTGACCCCGACGTGATATGAACACGCAACCTTCTGTACCTTATATACTAAGGGTTATAAAGGGCGGACTTAATGCCTGGATGATTTGAGAAACTGTGGCAGGTGTAATCAATCACTTCATAAATAAATAATAAGGATATAAAACAAAATAAAATGCAAATGAATAGAATAGATATATAGTTAGTAAAATATACATACTTAATATATAATATAGGATAAATAATAAATATAGATATAGCTTTACTAGTCGTGGTAGTTTAAAAACTGATTTCTTTCTTGTTTTTTTACTTATAAGCCAATGCTTGACCACGATCCCATCGGTGGTAAGTGGTGACGAAATCCCATGGTAAATCGCACTGCCTTAGCGTAACAAAACCTATTCACTGTTGAAGATGCCTAGATTGTATTCGGACGAAAAGAGGGACGCTGACAAATTATTCTACTCCTTTGGTTCTAATGCGTGGACAATCGACCACAAATGGGTGATGACCCACCGACCGCCTGTGTAATGGAGGAAAGGAGAGGGAGAAATTAAAGCATGTAACTTCCGCCGCAAAACTTTGCGTGCTGTGCTGTTTTCCGGCCTGAAGGGCTGTGCAATTATAATTTCAGGTTGTGAGGCATTCCATCTTAGTCTTCAGAGTTAACAGGTGTTCATGAGCTGTAGTATCCACTTACTATTAGGTAAATTATAAGTTTGTTAGTAAAAAAATTAATAATAATACGAGTATGACATTTTATTTTGAGTTTTCTATTGGAATTTATTATTTTGTCAATTTATCACGAATTAAAGTAACCGTGTAGTTTTGGTGTAAAAATGTTTCCTTTTTTGTAGATTAGGTGGTAAACTAGATCGTAAGTAACTATCGCTGCCCATGAAAAACTCAACTACTGAACTGAAATACTGAAAAACTAACTTCTTACTTAAATGACATTGTGTAACAAAAACTTCACCTCAGTGCCAACTAGCGACATCTGACGAGCGCAAGATTATTAGCCTTCATTATCGAAGTTGACTATAAACGTGTTTATTTGTACGTGTGCAAAAGTAATGAAGATCACCAAGGTCTTTTGCGGTGCAAGCAAAGGTTGACGCAAATCGAGTTTACACTCTCGCCTGTCACCCAGAGGGGTAGGCAGAGACTACAGACTTTCATTTGGCACGATCCTGACACACCTCTCTCGCCTCCTTCACATTCATATACCTACGCATACATGCTCGTCGGTTAAGGGTACTCCTAATTTGGCCTGTTTTCAATAAATCGTCAATTAGGTCGATGAATTTTCGCCTAGGACGTCCCTTTCCGACTATGCCATTCACTTCTGCAACATAAATTTTCTTTGTCACTCTTTCCTCATTCATTCTTTCCACATGACCAAGCCACCGAAGCATTCCTTTCTTAATCCTGGTCACAACACCATCTTGCAAACCACACTCTTCTCTTATCACACAATTTCTCACCTTTTTTTTTTTTGCGGATGGAAAATCATCTAATGACGCCTTTCGCTCTGGGTGGAGCGTAAGGGAGTGTCAGACTTTTACTGACTAAAAACCATCCGTGTTCCTTCAGTGCCCTTACGTTCCGGAGCCGCGGTATCTCTTTCGAACAGCCCGCAGTCCCGGCAGGCGTCGGCCCTTGCGGGCCCCTTCACGCTGCTGACAGCTCTTTGAGGCGCGCGTGGAACAAAACGCGCCGTCGACACGGCCTGTCGTTGTTAGACGGACGGACGGCGAGCTACCCATTGCTCGCCGTCCACAGGCCCGCGCCCACGGTAGCCGGGGGCCACGACGTAGCCCCCGACGCCCAGGGCATCTCCCGCGGCGGCCGGGGAGGAAAGCTGCTGCTCTCTCCTTCTCCCGCTCCGCCACCTCCTTCGCTAGCATCACTGCTTCGCAGAAGGTGGTGACGGCATCCCATTCCGACTCGCTTCGGACCATGGCTTCGACCAGGGCTGGACGCGAGAGGTCGCCGCCGCCTATCGCCGCTACGAGGACACGGCGGTGCTCCGCCCAAGCAGGGCACACCTCCACGGTGTGTTCCACCGTGTCCTCCGGTCCATCCTCGCAGTGGGCGTTTCCTCCCGCCCGATTCGGTGCAGGAACCTTCCGAACACACCGTGTCCGGTGAGGACCTGCGTCGGGCGGAAGGTGAGGATGCCGTGGCGTCTCTCAAGCCACTCCTCAAAGAGGGGTCTTATCGCCGCTATAGTGGCGTGCCCAGCACGGGGTTGCGACAGTCGCTGTCTCCATGTCGCCATGAGATCGTGCCGGAAGTCCGTCCGCTGCGCGACAACTTGCTGCGGCAGCGGGGTTTCCCCACGGCACAGTGCTTCCGCGCACCATTCGTGCAGGCGCGCGAGGACTATCGCCTCCAGATCCCATGGCGGCAATCCGGCAAGGAGGCTCGCCGCCTCGCGGGAGATCGTGCGGTAGCCGCGAACCATTTTCACGGCAATCACCCTTTGGGGCGCGTTCAGGTGGTGGACGGCAAGCCGCGCCAAACCACGCGCCCACACCGGGGCCCCGTAAAGAGCCATGGACCGCACGATTCCCGCGTAGAGCCTCCGGCAGGGGGCGTTTGGCCCTCCCAGGTTCGGCAGGAGCCGCCTGAAGGCAGCCCCGGTCCGTTCCAGTTTGGGAGCCAAACGTCGGAAGTGCTCAACGAAGTTCCATCGGCCGTCGAGGACGAGTCCTAGGTACTTCAGCGTCGACTCGACGCCGATGGATACCCCTCTTACCATCACTGAGGATCCCGGTGGTGGCCTGTTCCGAGGACCATGGAAGTGCATGGCCTCGGACGTGTGCAGAGCCACCTCGAGACCCAGTTGCCGAATCCTCTCAACGACTATCGCAACCCCGCGTGTCATAGTTTCCGCCGCCGCCTCGTACGACCCCCCTTGTGCCAGTACCAGCGTGTCGTCAGCGTAGCAAACTACGCTGACGCCGGTAGGGAGGTCGGCGCGCAGCACCCAGTCGTAACCGATGTTCCACAGAGGTGGCCCCAGAACCGTACCCTGTGGGACACCGCACGACATCTCTCGCCGGTTCCACTCACCGTTGCGACCGGGGTAGATGACGGCCCTGTCCGTCAGGTAGTCCCCGACTATACGACGGAGATAGGTCGGCACCCGGTGATACCGGAGTGCCTCCCTAATGCAGCTCCAGGGCATGGAGTTGAAGGCGTTGGCGATGTCGAGAGACACCGCCAAGACAACCCCCCCTCTGGCCACTGCATCCCCCGTCGTGAGGGCTCTCACGCGCATGATGGCGTCCACCGTAGAGCGCCTCTTGCGGAAACCAAACTGGTGTTCCGCAAGATCCGGCCCTGTCCCCGCAAGGTGCTCGGCGAGGCGGTTTGCAATGACTCTTTCAAAGAGCTTGCCCACCTCGTCGAGCAGCACCACGGGCCGGTATGCGAACGGAGAGTCCGCAGGGCGCCCCGGCTTCCGAATGAGGACCAGCTTCCCCGTCTTCCAACGAAGCGGGAATTGGCCTCTCTCCAAGCATGCGCTTAGGAGCCCCTCCAGTCGGGGCCCGAGAGCCTCCGAGGCCAGGACCCAGGCTTTGCCAGGCAAGCCATCGGGTCCTGGGGCGGTATTCCTGGCCTTGAGCCTACGTACCGCCACTCTCAGGTCTACCCCGGTCCCTTCCGGGATGTCGTCGTCGTTGTCCTGGTGGTCCGCTTCAGGCACCGCAGGTGGCGGAGCCATAGGCGGGGGCGGATGTTCCCCTCGCGCAGGGAACAGAGCGCTCACCACGTCCTCCATGAGCTGGGGCCGGAGACTTTGCGTCAGCGGGGGGGCCCAGGTGCGGAGTTTATCCCGCACCATCTTGTAAGGGCGCCCCCACGGATCTCTGTTGAGAGTCTCCAGCATCTCCTCACGGGCCCGATCCCGGGCCCGCAGGACAGCCTCCCGGAGGGCGGTCTTTGCCGCTCTGTATCCCTCGTACAGCTCCGCTTCAATGGCTGCCGCATTCGGTAGACGAATGCGGAGCCTGCGATGCCTGGTGTACAGGTGCCGCGCGGCGACACAGGCCTCGCGCAGAGACGTCAGCTCACGCGACCACCAATACACCTGACGCCGGGCGCTTCCTGGCCGGACTCGGGGCATTGCCACGTCACATATCTCGGACATGGCCTCCTGGAACCACCCTGCCTCATCATTGACGTCGGCAGGCCTGTCCGGTGATGACACCCAGGCCTGCACGATCGAGGCTTCCAGGAGGAGCTCCCGGTCCAGCTGCTTCAACGCCCGACGCGGACCACTCGGGACCTGTTGGACTGGCGCGCTCGAGGGCTGGGTGGAGACATCAAACCGGATGTACCGGTGGTCGGAGTAGGTCTCCACCCCCACCATGACACGCCAGTCAATGGCACGCGGCGACAGAGCGGGGCTAGCGAACGAGATGTCCACCACCGACTCGCCCCGCATCCGCACACACGTGGGGACAGAACCCCGATTTAGGACGACCAGGCCTGTCTCCAGAGCCCAGTCTTCCACCATCCTACCCCGCACATCTGTACGACGAGAACCCCAAGCCAAGTTCTTGGCATTGAAGTCCCCGAGGACAAGTACGGGGAGGGGATAACTTCCGACGACGACTGCTCTCAGCTCTGCAAGAGAGTTGTGGAGCTCGGCGAGAGATCGGTTCGGGGAGAAGTACACCCCCACAACGACGAACTCCCCGAACCGTGCTGCTACGCACCCCTGACCCCTCCTGACACCTTCAAGGGTCGGGGTACCGGCGGCGGCCGAAGAGATGATGACCACTGAGCCGTTAAGGTCCGCCACCCAGTCCTCGCTAGGCCAGACAAAATACGGCTCAGCGACCACAGCGATGTTAATCGACCACTGCGCCATGCTCTGGAGCAACAGATCCTGAGCGCAGGCGCAGTGGTTGATATTCGCCTGGAGGAAGCTTAATGGGGCCGTTATAGGCATTCCATTTCAGCTTCTTCCACGGGGGGCCCCTCTGCGGGCGTCGGTGTCGCGGCGGCGGCGGCGGCGACAGTGACAGCGGTGGCGGTGGCAGTTGCGGCTGCGGCGGAGGCCACAGAGGCGGTGGCGGCTTTGGCCCCTACCCTACCCGCGGCCTTGGCCTTGGCGGGTGGCACGCAGGCCTTGCTTCCGGCCCGGTGATCGGCTGGCTTGCCGGTCGCCACACATGCATCACAGTGCGGCGTGGCGCAGCAGGTCGCCGATATGTGTCCGGGCTGACAGCAGCGGAAGAAAAGGCCACTGCGGTCAACCTCCGAGGCGCATCTCACTGATACGTGGTGCCCCACGAGACAGCGATAGCACCTCAGAGGTCTGGGCTCCAGCAGCTTAACCTGCGCTGAGACCCAGCCCACCAGAAGCCTTCGGCCCTCCACTATGGTTTTGGCCGCCGTAACAGGGCAGCGCACCGTGGCGGCATGCATACCCTGTTGGTCCGGGCGTATGGCGCCTGACCTGACCTGGTCAGTAGGGCACCCCCCGGACCTGGCGACGGCGACCACCAACTCCTCCTCCGATACCGAGTCGTCCAGACCCATGATGATGCGCAGGTCTGCGCATCTGACGGGCCTTGACACTCGGGCCTCGTTCGCGTCCAGAGACGCTCTGAGCTTCGCAGCCAGAGCGTCCGCGGTCGCGCCGCTGGACACACAATTTCTCACCCTGTCGTTCAGATTCAGCCCTAACATACTCCTTAACGACCGCATTTCTACTGCGTTCATTCTACTCTCGTGCTTCTTCTGCCACACCTAACTTTCACTACCATACGTTAAAGTAGGGACCAACACAGCATTGTGAATTGTCATACGTGCCTTTTTCAACACATTTTGACTCATGACAATAGAGTGTATGGCCCCATTTACTCTACTTCCTGCTACTCGTCGTTCTATATCCTTATCACATCTCCAATCCCTGCTAAATACGCCACCCAAATATACAAACTCATCTACTTGCTCGATCAACTCCCCTTCTATTCTTATTTCACATACCGTTTTACTTTCTTCTATTTCAAAAACCATAACTTTCGTCTTACTTGCGTTCACTTTCATATACTTTTATTTTAATGATCTGTTTATTTTGTTCGCAATTTAATTGTAAATAGTGTACAATATGGTTATTATTTCGAAGATCTTTAATTTCGTCTTAACCCCTGTCGGTTTAAAATAGCAATTATCATCGATTAAGTGATTAGTCAGACAGATGTCACAGTAATTAGCTTTCTTCATAGTAGTTCAGTTACTCCCTTATAATAAAACATAAATACAGTCCACTTAGCTCTCATTCCCTACAAATGACTTAAAATAAAAATAAACTGCGGTTGAAGCAGTTTGTCAAGCGTAAAAACTATGGCCAACTATCCCCCTTTGGAGCAATCTAAGGGGGAGGCCTATATTCAGCAGTGGACTTAGTAAGCTGTAACGGTATAGCTTAAGATCCCATTTAAACCTGAAGTAAAAATTCCATCCTAAGGGTAGAAACAGAGGATATATTTTTTATTTACGACATTTTAGTTTTTACTTTGTTTATGATATTGTAAAGTCCGCTTAAAAACGTCAAATAAATAAAGGTCTATAAATTTTTAAAAACTACTACTACAAAAACATGTAAAATAATTTTCACATAATTTAATAACTTTCGAAGTTGGAGCTTTTATTCTTCGATATACAGTCTTAGTGACCGTGTAGAGTAAGTATATCCACTACCATATCGACCCGCGGTTGTCGTAAGAGGCGACAGAAGGAAACTAAAACAGAAGTAGCAGCATCATCCTCCTGATAACGAATAAAAGTAATAAAAAAAAATGCGGTTGCTAAGAAATTTAACACACGTGTCAGGAACACTAGGATTATCGCAGCTCATGATCAGTGAGTGTCGATTAGGTATTTTAAAACTTTATTTATTTTAGATATGCTAATTTTCTTCCGATGTTTTCTTTCACTGCCTATCACGTTATATATAAAATTACATATAAAACTATAGTTATCAATGATACAGATCTAAGCTAATGCAATTCTCTTTCGTTACTTACAGCCTTGGAACAAAGCTCGTGAAACATACAGGTGTTCCTCTAATTTGTATACGATACAGTTTCGAAAATAAGCCGGTGAGATCATCACTATGCACTTTGACACAGCTGAATGAGTCGAGAGGAAATGTTATTAGAAAAATTATTGTTAATAAGTTGTTATTAATTTTAAAATTGTATGGTACGCTTTCTTTTTTGCCGCAATATTTGTATTAGAGATTTTACAAAACGAACAGTTTAAAATTATTATATTTTTGTAGATTCAAAGAAATAAAATAATCTCCGTTTAATCTAAGTTATAATAAAATTTAATTTATTTGATTGTTTATTCCCGACAAAAATCAAATAAATTAAACGCGATAAAATCCGTAAAAGTAGTTTTAATCAATGTGTAGTGTTCGCGTATATAAGAAATCATTAACACTTTCTGATGTTATATTCATTTAGAATTTTCTAAATAATCGCCTGTGATATAAATTTTGACCAAACATTTGGAAGATTTTAGAGCGTTTCCAGCTGGAAAAAGCGGGAAGTTGCAAGGTTGGCTTAGCGGTCAACCGCTTTTTAGATTTTTCTCTATAAAATTGAAAAATATATAGTCCAATAATAGACTGGGATTTAAAAATGCCAGGCCTGAAGGCCTGACTCCCGAAAATTATTTTAAATTCGATTTGGTTTTCGATTTTTAATCGAGGAACAATGGATTTACGATCAAGTGCTGTTAGCGCTGTTATGCATAGATATCTGGCTGATTGTTTTATCTAGTTAAATTATTAATGTCCGTGGTTCCATTATTTTTAAATTAAGAAATTCATTTTTCAAATAATATTACTAGATTAATAGAAAAAATGTATAAGGAAAACGTATTGTCATTGTTTGTAAGAGCGCGAGCCATCCAGCAGAGAATTAATTAATTTAAACTACAATTCGATTGCGTTAGCTTTTGTTTCGGGATTATGAATTACTAATGTACTAATTCAATTATCGAATCAAATTCGATTGATTTAGAATTTGATTCTGTCGTAAGTCAGCCTGGATGTGGGATTGATTTTGGATTATTTATTTCAAAACTAGGTACGAAAGAATAAATAAAATATGCCAATAACAAAGTCAATATACTTTGTAAGAATAAAAGATACTTTACTCTGTATGAGACATCCAAAGGAAATATTACCCAATAAATTATTAAATGCTTTTATAAGAGATGAGACTATTTACGATAATTCAATTCACTCGGACGTCTCAGACAAACGTATGTTCCAACAAAAACCCTTTCAAATGAAAACAGTATAAATTGCGAAAGCAATAAGAACACTATGATCCGGCTGTTCTCTATAGGGAATCAAGAAAAACATTTTCAGATACAAATCGCCGGCGTTGTTAACGTTAGTGATGGGCTGTCTAAAGACGATCAAGGCAAGGTCAAGGTGTCGATAGCGTAAGCACTTCTGCACAAATTAGTTCAAAATAATTTACAAAAATATACAGCCACTGTACAACACAAACCTTCTACCATTTCTCAGGCGATTTTTGAAGCATTCAATTTGCCGCACTGCTCTATGCATTTTAGCAGACTTCTTAAGCTTTCTAAATATTTCATTTCTCCGGCATGCTTAGACGATATTTTTACACCAGGCCGTAAATAAGCACGTTTTAACCGTGTTAGATTTATGCTGTTACTATGCAATCATTTTATGTTAGTAGCACAATTTGGTCGGATCAACCAGGGAAGAAGAACCACGTTCTCAGAGTTTACCAGCGTAAAACAGCAACTTAATGCTTCTGTAATCCGTATGGTAAGTAAGAAGAACTTTGTTTAATTTTCGAGGATAGGTGTAGATGTATTTAAGCGGTAGCATCAACTTATCATCAGGGATGACATGTTGCAACGAATAGATTGTCTCGACCACGGAAGGGCCACGCTCACAATACCAGCACAAATTAGTATCGTAATGCTGATGTGCTTCGTTTGGCGAGTGACAAGAATCAGACATCCTTTATATCTGGTAACGGGGCATTCCATTTTAGTTCTTGGAGGTGATACCGCATCCACATTTTCATTCTTAACGATAATAGCCTTGGCTGTCCTTGGTTTAGAGCATCAACTTGTTATTGTTTGTCACCTTTTCTTTTGTAAAAAAATATCCGTCATAATAAAAGTTAAGTAGCCATATTATTATCATTTATGTAGTTTTAAATTTATGCACTAAATGTAATGAGCTATATAAACGATAAAATAATTTATATCGATAATAAACATTTTAGTAACATTCCCTATCTACCAGGTATGCTCAGCTGACGGCGCAAATTGGCAAATTGCCGCCAATTTATTATCCGTAGTCATTCAGACTTCAGACGTGTGTGCTGCCTTTATATTAAGGGACAAACTTTGAATATAAAGTGATGTTTATGGGATCCCAGTATCAATACCTTTATGTCTAATTTTTTTTTATTGTTTT
The DNA here is from genome assembly GCA_036936625.1 of Parnassius smintheus behrii. Lineage (NCBI taxonomy): Eukaryota > Metazoa > Arthropoda > Insecta > Lepidoptera > Papilionidae > Parnassius > Parnassius smintheus. The sequence goes on from JAUPFT010000031.1 coordinate 4,733,957, forward strand.
ATGTTTATATTTTATTGTTTAATGCTTCTTATTGCAGCAAACATTAATAGCTCAGTTTTAGGGGTCCGTGTCAAAATTAGCCAAACGGAACACTTAATATTTTACGTAGTACGTAGTAATTATTGACTGGTCACAGACTAGAAGCAGTCGCGAGGATTGACTAGCCCGCATCATCCCATGAGTGTTGTAAGAGGTGACAGAGCGAAATGTTATAGAGCATGGGCAGCAGCGTCTCCTGGTGACAATTCAAAATAATAAAACAATGCGGCTGCCAACCCGCGGTTCAAGGTTGGCAAATATGGAAAATATATCGCCTATAAGGCAATCTATGGAGGAGGTCTATGTTTGACAGTGAACTTTTGATAGGCTGCAATGAATGAATGAATGATTAGACTAGACTGAATTTTTTTTTCTATAACAGAAAGAGTGTGAAATCAGCATTTGACGATAGTCTCAAAAAAACACATCGATTTAGAATCAAGAGATGAGTTGTTTCCTTGAGGAATAAGATGAAACACTTTGCTACAATTAAAAAGGGTATTCATATCTCATCATTAACTTTGCGATACACTGTACACGGCATATACCGATTTTTTATTGTTGGCTAGTGGGATTTTATAGCTTCATTGGACATATGGATTTTTATAGCACGATAAAGCCTGAAAAGTCGCGAGCTATACTTCCGTGGCCGTTGGTATTCTTAAAGAATATATTTCTTCGATCATTCTGTTTCCGAGTGTTTTTCTTCGATGGTGCGGCTGTTCATTCCTACACTAATACCGTAGTCTGGCACAGTCACAAACACAATCCGCACTGAATGAAGTCATGAATAATTTTTCTTCATATACTAATACCGTAGTCTGGTACAGTCACAAACACAATCCGCACTCAATGAAGTCACGAATAATTTTTCTTCATATACTAATACCGTAGTCTGGTACAGTCACAAACACAATCCGCACTGAATGAAGTCACGAATAATTTTTCTTCATATACTAATACCGTAGTCTGGTACAGTCACAAACACAATCCGCACTCAATGAAGTCACGAATAATTTTTCGTCTTTACTTAGAACGTAGACTGATTAATAGTATGTATTTCCTTGCAAAAATACTTACTAATGTGCTAGGAAAAAAATACACACAAATAACCTAGGACATCCTTAATTCAGAAGATTGTTACAGGACAGGGGACAAACGAGCTGTGCCACTCATATGATGGTAACTCACTACCGCTGCACATGAACAACTGTAACACCAAGAGGATAGCGGGTGCATTGCCGGCTTGTGCAAAAGGAGTTGGCTCTTTTCTTGAAGGTCCCTAAGTATTATTTCTAGTAGAAGTAAAATAAACAAAGAAGTCGTACAAGGAAAAACTACAGGTAAATCGCACAGTGGTGGACCGCCAAGCATGTAGATGGTATTTATGGTATCTTCAATCCCGATGTGCAAGTGTAGAGTTTGGAGGCTGTTTAAGTTCAACTTAAAATTTCAAAAAAGTTAAGTAAAGTTACTGTTCAGTAATAAACCGCAACTCGCAGATTTTATACCAAGGCACAATGATCTACAACGATCTGAGGGCCGGTGATAACCTGTAGCAACGTTGTGACGCATAACGCGCTGTTATAATCTGTGCGGACAAGAAAGGAATAAAAAGGAGGGTACGACGCGTAAGAAGATCACTATTAACCTATATCTCTTTGTGTTAACGTGGAGTGAATATATCTCTTCAAAAACTCTCAAATAAGGACTACTCTAGAGTGTACCGTGTACAATCTAATTACTAGTGTATTCTACCGTGTAGAAGAAGCCACCAGGAGCTGCCAACGTTTGCCGATCTTGGGAAGCTGGCTAGTAAGACCGTGAGTAGTTTTTATTGTTTTCTTGGTGTAATTTTGTGATTGCGGTAACTGAACGTTTCAGGGGATATTGAATCAATACAGTCCACTACATAACCTAAACTTAATTCCCAAGCCGCCACATTTCTGGCCTTCGAGCCGCATTTATTTAAATTAGTGATTTTCATATATAAGATTTCTACCCTTAATTAGCGTCCAGTGGACGTGTCATATACTTGAATTAAGCGTTTTTTATTTTATTTTATTGTTTAACACTTATTTAATTCGCCTTTTTCTACCTAAATTTTCATTGCTTGCGGTACGTTTATAAAGTATCTAAATTCACCTTGTTGTTCAAAATGTCGGACAAATTGCAGATAAAAAGGCAAACACTTATTTTTAAAAAGGAATACCTATTTGCTAAATTACAAAAGGTTTTCGATCTTGCGAAAACCCAAATGAATGATTCCGCACAAATCCAGAATTTCTTAGCGGATTATTCCGAATTAGAAAGTGTCCGCTCAAAGTTTGAAGAAATAGTGTTAAATATTATTGAAATAGATATATCATTAAAACCGGAGACAAGATTGTCAACCCGTGAATTAGATACATTTGATGAACTTTATAAGGCATGTAGATTGCAATATTTACGATTAAAACCGAGCGATCAGACACCCATCAGTGGGAAAGATAGGATTGATGTAAGGCCGTCGTTACCTAAATTGCGATTATTCGAATTCGATGGCGATATTGAGAAGTGGTCCACATTCTACGATACATTTTTATCACTTGTTCACAATCGAGATTTCGACGAAATAGACAAGTTTCACTATTTACTCTCATGTGTTAAAGGTTCGGCGTTAAACATTGTTAAAAAACTGCCTATAACATCCGCTAATTATATTCTCGTATGGCAAAGTTTATGTAATAAATATCAAGATGATCGAATACTCGTGGGTAGGTACATCGACAAAATGATAAACTTTACTCCGTTAAATAAGGATACTACCGCAAATCTTACCTTATTTATTGAAACATTCGATCACTCTTTTAAAGCCATCGAGGCGTTAAAAATAAAAAATTTGCATGACTATTTATTTTGTCATTTAGCCTTACGTGGGTTGGATGCGCATACTAGGAGACTTTTTGAACAAAATCGAGATCAAAACGCACTCCCATCGTTTTCGGAATTAATTAGTTTTGTAAATAAACAAGTTAAAGTTCTCGAACATTCATCTAATACAAGTGCGATTTCGTTACAATCAAGAAATAAGCCTACATGTAACAATTACAAAAGCAACAATAATAACTACAATAAAAGTATATCAAAAACAGTTTTAAATACTAATGTGTCAAATTATAATAAAAATAAATTTATTTGTGCGCATTGCAATCAAAATCATATGATTTACAGGTGCGATCAATTTCGTAAATTGACCGTAGATAAAAGGATTGACCGTGTCAATACTTTAAAATTGTGTCATAATTGCCTAAAAGGAAATCATGATACTTCAACTTGTAAAAGTGAGATGTCTTGTGGTGTATGTGCGTCATCACATCATTATCTATTGCATAGGGAGCCTGTGCGCGACGCGGTCTTGCCAACATCCACTAGTTTAATGAGCGCTGACTCGCAAGCGCAACAAGTACTCGTTTCGTCTCAGACTACGAGCGAGTCGGAGCATTATACGTTAGATACGCTTCATTACAACGACGTTCACTCGAATTACGGTGTCGTATTAGGAACGGCGCGTGTATTAGCAAATGATAGTAGCGGTCAGTATCAATACTGCCGTGCAGTTATTAACTCTGGAGCTCAGAGCTCATTTATTACAACTGAGTGCGCTCAACGTTTGGGCTTACCTCGGAAAAAATGTTCGTTTAACATTTATGGCCTTGGTGGAGAGGCAGTAAAAAATCATGGAATGATTTCATGCACATTAAGGTCCCTACACACTGACTTGCCTAGTTTTAGAGTGAACATGGTCATAGTGACTAAGGTATCTGCCGATATGCCTAACGTTCGATTCCCCTCGGACGTTATTAATAAATATAAGAATTTTAATTTAGCTGATCCGATGTTTTATAAGCGCTCACGTATTGATATATTGTTGGGCAATGATATAGTTTCAGAACTTATTTATGATAAACCTTATATTATTTCATCGGATATACCAAGCGTGATCGATACCGCTTTCGGGTTTGTTGTAAGTGGTAAACTTTATTGCAATGAAAAGGACAATTTAAGAAACTATAATTTATCAGTCTCGTTTGATGAACAAGAGTCTTTAGATCAAACGTTGCGTAAGTTTTGGGAAGTCGAAGAATTGCCCAGCAAGCCTTCGATAAATCCTTTAGAACAATTAGCAGAAGATATTTTCGTGGCTCGTTCTAGCCGCACTGAGGACGGTAGCTATTCAGTGCCGTTACCATTCATACCAGACCCGCCTCCGTTGGGCGTTTCAAGGGCTGCAGCCGAGCGACGACTCTTGTTCACAGAGCGCAAGTTGAATCGTTTACCTTTATTACGGCAGGCCTATTCAGAGTTCATGTGCGAATATGAACATCTAGGGCATATGGAGCTTTATACGGGTGACACTCCGAGTAAATATGTGATACCACATCATAGTGTACTTAAGCCCAGTAGTTCCAGCACTCCTGTGCGAGTGGTGTTCGATGCCTCGGCAAAAACGTCCACGAATGTTTCGCTTAATGATATTCTACTAACCGGGCCTAATCTGTATCGAGATATTGGGGCTATAATATTGAATTTTAGGTTGTTTGAATATTGTTTGATTTGCGACGTATGCAAAATGTATCGTGCAATCAAACTGAATCCGTCGGATAGATGTTATCAACATATTTTATATCGTCATTCGCCTAATGATACCATCAACGTATATGAATTAAAGACAGTAACTTACGGCTTAAGTTGCTCGCCGTTTTAAGCTATACGCACACTTTTGCAATTAGCCCATGATGAGGGAGAACACTATCCGCTCGCTGCAACGGTTGTGCGCGAGGGCGTGTACATGGATGATATTCTATATTCTTGTAGTTCCTTGTCACAGATATCTCAGTTACAAGATGAACTTATAGCGATGTTTAATTCCGGCGGCTTTATACTTAAGAGATGGGCGAGTAATAGCGGAAAGGTCTTAGAACGCGTTCCGTTAGAAAACCGAGAGTGTCCTGTAACATTCCTGAAAGATGGTAACGAATATTCAGTCAAGGTGCTAGGTCTGAAGTGGTTCCCTTTGACTGACTGTTTTTATTTCGCAGTAGATAAGACTGACAAAGTAACAACTAAACGTTCTGTTTTGAAATTATTAGCTTCTATTTATGACCCCGTAGGTTTTATTTCGCCGTGCATTTTCATCGCGAAAGAAATAATGCAAGATTTATGGAAGCTGGGCATAGGATGGGATGAGCAACTGCCAACTGACGTAACTAAGTGCTGGCTTAATTACGTTGATGATCTCCCGCGACTGACGGAAATTAAGATAGATAGACACATGCTGTTACCAGAACAGTCTGAATGTGAACTAGTCGCCTTTTGCGATGCAAGTTCTCGCGGTTACGCTAGTTGTGTATATGTGATCAGTCGTAATGACAGAGGTCAGACTAAAGTACGCTTGGTGATAGCAAAATCTAAAGTAGCCCCCGTCAAACCCTTAACTATCCCGAGGTTGGAATTGATGGCGTCAGTTTTGTTAAGCAGATTAATTAAATATGTCCGTGACATTTTAACTCGTGTAAAAATTAATCGTATCACTGCGTTAACCGATTCGACTATCGTATTGGCGTGGCTTCAAACAGAAGCTTACAAATTAAAGCCGTTTGTTAGTAACCGTGTTACTCAGGTATGCGAAGTGTTACCACCGCACTTTTGGCGTCACGTTAGTAGCGAGTGCAATATGGCAGACATCTGCTCGCGCGGAGCGTCTCCGTCACAGCTCTTGGAATGCAAAGAGCAGTGGCTAAATGGCCCATCTTGGTTGTATGATGACTACTCGCAGTGGCCAATTAGAACATTTATCAACCAAGATGAAAGTAATACACCTTAAATAAAATCAAATTATTCATTAGGTTCTGTCAATTTAATCACTAATGAAAATAATTTAATAGAGGAATCTAAGTTAGAGTTCTGTGACCGAATTTTTTCCCATTTCTCTTCTTATTATAAACTGCAACGTACGTTTGCTCGAATATTGAGATGGTTCCGATTTAAATCCGGTCACTCTAAGCAATCCATACTGACGACTGACGAATTGAATACCGCTCAAGACGTCTTAATTAAACTAGTACAGCGTTCATACTTTGCAAATGAAATAAATAATTTGTCAAAGGGCACAAAGTACATTCCGTCGTTGAGAAAATTATCTCCGTTTATTGACGATCGCGGATACCTCAGGGTGGGGGGTCGAATAAATTATTCAGTTTTACCTTATAACGCGAAACATCCCCGTTTATTACCTAAAAATAGTAGATTTACACAACTACTTATTGAATATTTACATAAAAAATATTTACACGTAGGCCCACGCACCTTACAAAACATTATTAATCAAAACTTTTGGATTTTAGCATCCCGTCGCATTATTCGGTCAGTTTTGTCCAAATGCAAAACTTGTTTTAAACACAATCCCGTGCTCTTGCAGCCTGAGATGGCACCTTTGCCAGCAGCTCGATTGATACCTAATAAAGTTTTTGAGCATGTAGGGGTAGACCTCGGTGGTCCGTTCTTTACAAAAGAAAGTTTACGACGAAACGCTGGGATTAAACGATCATATTTAGCATTATTTATTTGTTACTCGACAAAAGCTGTACACCTCGAGGTCTTATCGTCGTTGTCATCGGAGTGTTTCCTCGCGTGTTTAGATAGATTTGTAGCGCGACGAGGTGTGTGCTCTTTTCTTTACTCGGATTGCGGTACTAATTTTATCGCGGCTAGTAAGCATTTAACCGAAATACAAAGGTTTATGTTCGAGCAAAAAAGTAATATATTAGAGGGTTGCTCAAAGCGACAAATTATATGGAAATTTAATCCCCCCAGCGCACCACATATGGGTGGGCTCTGGGAAGCCGGAATTAAATCCGCCAAGTACCTCTTAGCGCGAGCCGTCGGAGAAAAAGGTTTGACGTTCGAGGAACTCACCACAGTGTTTTGTAAAGTAGAAGCAATTCTCAACTCGCGGCCGCTCTGCCCGTTACCAGCTAGTGATAACCCGGATGAATTTAATGTACTGACAGCGGGACACTTTCTAATAGGAAAAGCGTTAACGGCGGTACCTGAGTATAATGTAGAAGACATAACGATGAATCGATTGTCACGTTGGCAATATATTCAAAAATGTTCACAAATGTTTTGGCGTAGATGGAGTCGTGAATATTTAAATACGCTACAACAGAAAGCAAAGTGGTATTCGGATAGATCTAACATTAAAATAGGTGATCTTGTAATTATAAAAACTGATAACATACCGCCGTGCAATTGGCCTTTGGGTAGAATAGAGGCTCTTCACCCCGGCCCAGATGGGATTGTTCGTTGTGTAACGCTTCGTACCCAAAAGAGTACTTTACAGAGACTAGTTAATAAACTGAGTCCTCTTCCTTACGCAAATTAGCTTACTTGTATTAATAACCTTCTCGTTGAGACCATTCTGTGTCTCAGCGTTATCTTGATAGAGATTAAGTTAGATTAAGTTATAATTTTATCTTATTTTTTGGAGAAACCATCAAGATGGTTTCGGTGGGGGGTGTGTTCAGTAATAAACCGCAACTCGCAGATTTTATACCAAGGCACAATGATCTACAACGATCTGAGGGCCGGTGATAACCTGTAGCAACGTTGTGACGCATAACGCGCTGTTATAATCTGTGCGGACAAGAAAGGAATAAAAAGGAGGGTACGACGCGTAAGAAGATCACTATTAACCTATATCTCTTTGTGTTAACGTGGAGTGAATATATCTCTTCAAAAACTCTCAAATAAGGACTACTCTAGAGTGTACCGTGTACAATCTAATTACTAGTGTATTCTACCGTGTAGAAGAAGCCACCAGGAGCTGCCAACGTTTGCCGATCTTGGGAAGCTGGCTAGTAAGACCGTGAGTAGTTTTTATTGTTTTCTTGGTGTAATTTTGTGATTGCGGTAACTGAACGTTTCAGGGGATATTGAATCAATACAGTCCACTACATAACCTAAACTTAATTCCCAAGCCGCCACAGTTACATCCTATATACATCCCACTGCTGGGCACAGGCCTCCTCTCCCCTCAATTCTGAGAGGGTTTTAGGACAAGGTAGTGTCCGCCATGCTGCCACAATGCGTGTTGGCGATCTTCACATGTCTTCGAAATATTTTTTTCCTTATTCCTCAGACATGCAGGTTTCCTTACGATTTATTCCTCCAGTGCCGAGCACGTGGTAAATCAGCACTTAAAATTGCAATTAACAATTTCATTGGTGCCAGCGGGGATCGAACCCGGGTTACTCGCGTTCTGTTATATTTACAGCAAGCGTTAATCATCTGAGCTACCACGGCTTTTTATAATGTAACTTTAAGTGCCACCTGAACTGTAAGTTGCTTGTCAATTTATTTTTATAAAAATGGTAAATAAAAATACCGTGAGGAAATCTGCATATCGTAAAAATAAAAAAAATATTTTGAGGCTATGTGTGAAGTTCTCCAAAGAGTATTGAAATAAAGAAATAAAGAACAATTTATTGGATTTAAAACAAAGAAATACAGAAACACAAGCGGAAAAGATATGCAAGAATGCATAATTAAACAACTAAATAAATAAAAAAAATGTTATACCAAATATTCTCCTACTCGGCATAATGCTGTAAAGCAAGAGCTGGTTTTCGGTTGAAGCATCGGGACTTCACTATCAAGTCGGTGTATGATACTCCGATTACGAGTAAACGGGTAATTAATTACGACTTAGAAAGTATTGCTAATGTACATATAGCCATAATACACATATACACTGAGACTATATAATCTAGCACACAGATCATACGTAACAGAAGCACTATGCAGCTATTTCGAGTTGATATTCTGTGGGAGTGCGGTGCTTCCCCGGTCGAGTCGACCCATTCCTACTGCAACTATAGAACACTGTATGATACATTTACCACGTACAGAGAGTACACGGTGAAACTCCTTAAAGAATTGTATTTTCAAAACAAGATATAACTGGACAGTGACACGTACAAAAATTTTCTATTTTTAAAACTTTCTGTGTGGCCAGGCATTTTCCGTATACCGGTTTTTTTCGATGGCTACCATTGCCTCCCAGCGCATGATAAATCAGGACGTAAAATTGAATTTCATAATATCATAATTAATGGCGTGGATCGAACTAATGTTGCTCGTTGCTCGCTTACCGCAAAAAGCATTCGAACACTTATCACTGTTTAATCACGAATATTCCTGTTCGTCGTATAACCTACCAAATTCTCTGTTTATCATTTTGTGAGAGAAAATGCCTCGCAGAAGGGAATTATTGAATTGAAACGACAGTAGCCCCATGGCAGGGTGCGGACCGCAGAACTGTAGATCGTTGGTTCAAATCCACACTCGGCTACTGTCATGAACTAGTTCTAAAACAAACATTTGACCAGCAGTGGTTAAAGGGAATATATGTTATGTTAATAGCTTTGCTAGTTTTTTATTTAAATAAGTGTTTCATTTTATTACTTCAATTAATATATTATGGATTTTGAAGCATCTTAATACGCTTTTCGAAAGTAAAACTATTCAGTCAAATTTATTGAAATTCGGGGGTGTTGTTTACGTGATTAAAATTGGTAATCAATCATTATTGCGCGTAAATAAGCAGAGTTTTCAAACATGTATTGGTCGACCGCAAAAGGTGTCTCAATATTCCTTGTCAGGGACATATATATGCTCCGATTGGATATATAACGAGTACGTGTTTGATGTGCCAAGGTATAGAAACTGTCAATTTTGTAAAATAAGGGTGACAAACGAGCACACAGCCACCTGATGGTAAGTGGATGCTGTGGCCCATAGACATCTACATTTATCTTCGATTAAGAATCAAAACGCAGGTGCGTTGTCATCTCAGAGGATAAAGACGGAATGCCTCGTAACCAGTAAAAAGGGTCTCCTGATCTCTTCACTCACCATACGAAACACAGAAGTATTAAACTGCTATTTTACGCTGGTATTCTGTGAGAGCGTGATCCTTCCCCGGTCGAGCCGAGCCATTCGTGCTTCAACTATAATATAGCTGCATTGTGGCTCTACCACGTATACAAATGTCACTTTTAAAACCATATAAAGGCAAAGAATTTTTACACATGCAGCCTAGTCCGATGAGAATTTTTTCATAAATATTCTTACAATATGTTATTGCATCACATAACAAAGTTTTTAGATGTGTTTAATGGAAGCGAAATGTAAAACGTGAACGTGAAGTGTTTAATGGAGGTGTACAAAACTCTATAAACATAAAAAGTTAAAACCTAAGCTGAAATGACCAGCTAGGTACCTCTACACCTGTACGAAATTGATAAGAAAAACCGATAGAGTCAGTTTGTTAGGATTTATAGTTGTATATATCTGAATATAAGTACGTCAATATAATGCTTATTGCTCCATTTCTTGCCGAACGGAGTTTTTATGAGGAGTGTGTTTATAAAACTTATATTATTTACTGTTAGATGTGAAAGTCTCGGAGTCTGTTTTTAATGAAATACAGTTTTACACAAAGAGTGACTGACGTTAACGGCACAGTCGGGAAAAGAAGCACTGGACGAATTTTTATCGACCAAATTGGCGATATATTGAAGATGGGCTAGATTAAATGTACGCTCAACCAACAAGCATTCGAGTATATGCGTAGGTATATGGATGTAAAGGACCAAGAGAGGTGTGTCAGGATCGTGCAAAATTGAAGTCCTTTGTCTCTTGCCTATCGTGCTAGCCGACATGCGTTAGTGGTTATGTTTGTATTGTGTATGTATTCATTTTTCCAGGGAGAAAAGAACTATCATCGGCGTATTTTTTATAATACTGAAGTGACAAACGATCTTACTATTCACGTGGTGATAAATATCTACAGGAGTTATCACCTCTGAGGAATAATATGAAATGTATCACAGCTTGTAGTAATACTGGCTCTCTGTGCCCTTTAGATCAGAAGACAGCAGTGTACGCAATACTGGTTGGTTGCAGAGACAGATTACAAGGTCCCAGTCAGACTTCTAGACAAAAAAGGAGTCCTACCACCTAGTATTTTTTACTACTAAAAGTCAGTTCTAGGTTACTATCCCACCTGATGGTAAGTGGTGATGCAGGTGACGATGGTGAAACGCACTGATTCGATTTATAACCAGATTTACAATTTACGATTTGGTTTAACCAGTGATTCAGTCAGATTTTTTTTAAAGAAACAAACATATTATTAGTTGCGTGAAATTTTTCTTTTAGCAATATTTTTTTATAGAAAAGAGTGACAAACGGGAACACAGTCCACCTGATGTTAAGTGGTAGCTGTGGCCCGTAGATATATATCCTTATCCTAAAGAAAGTGCAGATGCGTTGTCATCCGTGAGGACTAAGATGGCATGCCTTGTTTCCAGTAAAATGAGTTGAACACAGCAGCGGCGAGCTGCTAATTTACGATGGTATTCTGTGAGAGCGTGGCCCTTCTTCGGTCGAGCTGACCTATTCGTACTACTATTAATATAGGTGCAGCATGGCTCTATCACGTAAGTTATTGTAAATTGGTATTAGGGACTATTTTAATACTTTGACGAAATGAACCTATAGAAGTTCAGTGCTGAACATAATATGTCGCCCCACTAAGATTCCCCCATTGTGCATCGCCATAGTTGTATGGTTGGCAGGCGGGTGCCAGCCGCATTTTTTTAAAATTTGGAATTGGTCAGAAAGATCCATCAGAGATATGCTGCTGCCCATCTCCTGTATTAGTTTCCATCTGCTGCCTGTAATCACACCTGCGGATATGGGGCTATGATATGGGGCTGTGTTGTGAATATTCTTACACGATCGCTACATGGAGCACAAAATCCACCGATGTTAATTGGGTGCGGTGCCCATAGACACTTAAATCTATACTCGCTTAAGACTAAAAATGCAGGTGCGCCGCCTCGTTATTAGTAAAATAGGTCTTGGCTTCGCGTCGCTCAATTTATTCAAAACCAGTATAATTTAACTAGCATTTAAGTTAAAATAAGAAAATCTTCAAACATATTCGAATGGGGTTCAGTTAAAACATGAAAGAACGACCCTTGGAAATTGAATGTAATCAAGGGACAAAAAAGAAGTTTATTTATATATACTTGTAACTTAGTTACTCAAAACAAACTTTCCTTATAGAATTTTCTGAACACCAAAATAAATAAAAAGAGAAAAGTAAAAGATTTGGTAATTGGTAATCAATTTAAAGTCGTAAACTTATTTCCTAGGCGTTCTATGATCAATAAAGAGAAAAAAATACTAGCTACGTAGCGTGACCTAATAAGCTTTATGAGATTAAGATTAAGATATCTACAATCCTCTTAAATAATCCTTTTAATATAGTGTATGGTTGCCAAACGAGCAGATAGTCCACGAGTACTCACAGACATGTTGCATGCATCCTCGATTAAAAATCAAAATGCCTATGCGTTGGGCCGGACATATAGCCAGACTTACTGACAATCGCTGAACCATAAAGACAACATCATGGTTAGGACCATCAGGCCAAAGAAAAAGGGGTAGACCAATCGCGCGCTGGACAGACGACATTATAAAATAGCAGGTACCCACTGGATGCGAGTAGCAGAGGACAGAAAACATTGGACATCTCTGGAGGAGGCCCTTACCCTCCGTTAATGAGGGGTTCTTGCAATCGTACACATACACCAAAAAAAACTAATTCTACACTGTGTGCGAATTTTAGAAAAATTTAATTTCTAAAATATTATCAGAATTTATTGAAAATTTTAAAATGCATTCTTATAATGGTCTACTACTACTAGAAGTACGAAGTCATTTATTGGAATTAATTAATGAAATTGTAAGTCTATTATAAACCTTGTTCTATTACAAGCACGTAAATATCATAAGTAATACTTACCAAAATATTAAGTTTTGTAACACTGCGTCAAATAATTTTTGCTTGCACACTGTTTCAAACTGTAAATGTGTACTATGAAGCAAGAAATAAAAAACTTTTTTATTTATTTTATTTAATTGTGTTTTTGTTAATTATAAAAAACACAATTCTTAAATTTTTTATCTGTCTGTCTGTTTGTGCGGCTAATCTCCGAGATGGCTCGAAAGGTTTTAACTTTAGTTGATGTTATAAGGAGTGACCAGAGCTTCTTTTATTTTTAAAAAGTAATTAGGGTACCGCACTAAAAAAAAATCAAATTGCACGCGGGCGAAGTCATGGGGAACAGGAAGTCTAATATATAAAAATGTATTTTTATTTGTCCGTATTATATCAGTTGCCACAACATTCATAAGATTGCGCTAAAACTTTGTCAACTTATAGCTTGCAACTGCGTGAATAGGCAGGTCAGGCAGGTCAATTAACTTGCAGTGGATGGCGTGCGTTTCGTTAGTTATAGGTTCAACTTCAATGAATGTATTATCTTTTCTAAGTAAAAGATATAACTCTTCCAAATTTCAAACAATATTTCCACAATTATTTTCGCTCATCAGCAATGCGCCGTGTACCAGCTAGTTTATATACTTAATAAATTTTGTACTACAAATAAGTCCGCCCCGCTTTTGTTCGCATTTGACATACCTAGTATTATTGTAAATATTATTCCAATAAAATAAAATGTTATGTACGAAACTAACTATTACTTGCAATAGAATTGCGGATTATATTTATTTGTGGCACACACGAATGATGAGCATGAATGAATATTGTATGAATTTGCAAAAGCCACAGTAGCCTAATGGCAGGGCGTGGACCGCGAACTCAAAAAGGTCGTGGGTTCGAATCCACTATTCGACTACTCTCAATTCAATCTTCACACAAGCATTTTAAGCTTACCGGGAGTGGTTAAAGAAAATATCAGTAAAGAAAATATTAGTAAAGAAAATAATATTAATAATTGCTAGTATTTTTTATAATGAAAAAACAATATCCAAATATTTATTACAAAAGGAAAACTAAAAGACTAGTCTAAGTAAATATTCATAGGATAACAGTTTTTTTTTGCACTACAGGATAGAGTATTTCATATTGATTACATAATGTCAAACTTCTTAAAAAAAAGTTTTTATGGGTTAAAGTGCTGTGGGTGGGTGCGACCTCATGAGACCGCTAGGGATTTGACGGAATATAACCGTGGTCTCATGCGACCGCTAGGAGGTTGAGAGGTTAATAAAATAAGTAATAATAACTCCACGTTCTAAGTTTTAACCTTTCAGCTTAGCCCGAGTACGCGCCTTCTTTAATCAGCCGCGGGCGCCACGTTTACACAACGAATTATCGGATCTTGCATTTAAAGCACACCGAGATTATAAATTAGTTTTAAAGTTTTCAGAAATTTTATATTATCAGTGAGATAGCAGGATGAAAAAATCCATTTTTATAAAGATAAGGGTGACAAATGAACACACTGTCCAACTAATGTTAGCAAATTCTATGGCCTATAGACACATTGTCTATTCTCGGTTAAAAATTAAAATCCAATTTTAAGTGGAAAGAGCATAAAAAAATATTTTTAAAAAGTATTTTTGTAATATATATTTTTTTAAATTTATATTTTTATTAATAATAATTATAATTATATATTGGATGAAAGTATTTCTCTCTATCATATTACATTCTATTGTATTTCATTCTTTTCCATTCTATTCTATTCTAATCCATTATATTTCATACTATTCAATTCCATTCCATCCCTTTCAATCATGTTCTATCCATTCTATCCTATTTTATTGTATCCGATTCCATCCTACCCCATGCTGTACTATGCAATCCTGTGCTATCCAGTGCTATTCATGCTATTCCATGCTAATCCATGTTAGGCCATGCTTTCCAATGCTAACCCTTCTTTAACCAGATGCGGGCTACAGGTTTATACAACGAATTATCCGATCGAAGACTTAGAGAACTCCAAGACTGTAATATAAAGTTTAGAATTTAATATTATCCATGGTGTAAGAGAGACAATGTTTTATAGAGGCATGGGTGATGATCACACAGTCCAACTGATGGTAAGTGTGGCCGTAGAAGGAAAAGGGGAGATCTCCCGCCGGGCAAGGTATTCTGCCCGGGGAGCGACCAACACTCCGTGTGGTAGTTCGGAGCTGTTCTATATACTGTTTATGATTCGGAATTTTTGATAGCGCGATTTAGGCTTCGGTGTGTCTCGCTTACCGGAGGTTGATAGTGCAGCCTCGTTGCCGACGAATGTGCAAGTGCCACTGGATTGCCCTGCAGTCTGTGGTAAGTCGAAAAGAAGGCAAGTAATCTGCGAGAGTGCCGTGAAGCAGAGGCGAACAGTAAGGCTCCGAGCCGTGCCGACCACTGTATCGCAGAGAGTAGCTTGAAGGAATAGGAAGCATTATTATTCCAGTGCTGCCATGAACCTTGTGAAGCTAGATGGCTTGTAGGATATATAGACTGTAGACGATATCCGCTCGGGAGCGAATGGGTGGGGTATTCTATGACGATGATGAAGCTTGAACTTTCCCAAGGTTGTTGGTTGCAGTGTGTTCAGATCACGTTGGGTGGTCACCATCTGTGCTAGTTGCGCTTGGCTCTTCTTTAAACCATTAGTTGCGGCTTCAAAACTGACGAACCAATGTCGTGGTTTGTCTCTCCAAAACGGTGGTATTCTCAACGATAGAGATATACCGGCGATTTCTTGTTCCTTGACCGGGTTTGATGTATATGTGTTCGCCTCTTGCTCTATAATGACGGCTTGATTACACTGCTTTTATATATACTGAAGTCTTCCTTCTCGGTGTTCATACTACTACACTGTAATGGTGGTACGTCGCAGAGTGTTCCTTCTTGGTGCTCGTACCGGGATCTACCTGCTCGGTGTTCGCCACGGGCTTCCTTCGCGTTGTTCGTACGGGGTCACCTCTGTAATTGTGGAGATGAACGGTCCACTATTAACAGACTCCGAGTAGTTTTAAGGTGCAGAAATGAAACTACTATTTATGTAAAGCCGAATGGAGTATGAATATGGAATGGAATATATTTTCGTCAACCTTGCCTATATTTATATGGCTGGCTACGTTGTTGGTTTACCAATGGCAACAATTTTTATTTTCCCTAGCCAATTATAATCCTTACATTATGACCAATGAAGATTAATCAAAATACACAACTATTATGTACGTTTCGTTTCCTGGCGTGAGACTCGTTTTATCTTCACGAAGCTACGTCGCCTGACCGGGCTATAAAAGTCATGCAGATCGGTGCGCGCGCGCGGAGCTTGGTTCGAAAAATGGCGCATCGATGTGAACCCGGAGAAGAGCTCCGCCGTTCACTTCGATTATAAACGACGCCGTCTCAAAAACACTCCACCAATACGTATGCTACGGACCCCTGTCCCCTGGCATACGTCTGCCAAATATTTAGGTGTCACTCTAGACACAAGGCTCACTTTCAGGCCCCACGTCAAAAGAGTAACCCGTCACGCACGTTTTTACCTGAGTAGGCTCAACAGTATGTTGGGCCGACACAGTAAAATGTCCCTCAGAAACAAGCGTTTATAAGGTCAACAAAAAGCTTTTATAAGGTCTGTATACGGCGAGTCACGTCCTACGCGGACCCCATTTTTGCCCACGCCGACCCTAAAATTATTAATGAACTCCAATAGTTCAGAAACCTTTTCTGTCGTCGAGCTGCGAACGCACCTTGGTACGTCCATAATGCCGACCTTCATCGGGGCCCAGAGCACCCTACAATTCAACAATTTCTTAAAAAACTCTCTGAGAACTTCTTCAAAGCCTCAGAGTCGCACTCCAATCATCTTATTCGTGAGGCAGCTACTTATGCAGCCCCACCCCCCTCTCGCTATCGAGTCCGCAGGTCGAGAAACTCTCACTCGGACCCGCCTAATAAACTGTCAAACGACCTGAACTGCCTCCTGGCGGCTCAGGCAAACTCTTATTAAATTATTATTTTTTGTTTTATAGAATAGGGTGACAAACGAGCACACAGTCCACCTGATGGTAAGTGGTTGCTGCGGCCCATAGACATCTACATCTATCTTTCATTGCAAATCAAAATGCAGATGCGTTGTCACCCATGAGGACTGAGATGGAATGCCTCATTTCCAGTAAAAAGGGTCTCCGGTTCTCTACACTCACCATACGAAATACAGCAGCATTAAGCTACTATTTCACGCTGGTATTCTGTGAGAGCGTGGTCCTTCCCCGGTCGAGCCGACCCATTCGTGCTACAACTATACTACTAATATAACTGCAGCATGGCTCTACCACGTAAATATTCATAATTAATTTTACACTCAAACTCAAACACTCCCTCAGCGGCTCGTAGTCGTCTGCGCCCTCTTTTCCCAAAAGAGGGCCGCTCCCGATACGGCATAAGAAGCTTAAACAGCCCAAAGGCGGTTTTTAGAGGAAGGTCACTTAGGTTCCCCCGGTAGGCAGTGAGTCCCTCATAACCACGATAGACCGGCTAGATAAAGGGTAGCCCTTTCCAAATGCTTCGGGCGCAAAAAAAAAGTGCGCGCGCGTAGTCGGCGAGCGGCAACGGCGTGGGACACAGCTCCGGAACAGCAAGAAGAAGCGAGCTGCGGCGTTGAACAAACGGCTCACAATTGGTCGACGGATACGTGACGATAACGGCGTGTGAAGACAAAGTAGCGCTGAATGATATTTGCGGCTGCTTCTTGTTTCTTTATAAGAACGTTAAATATATACGTCAAATTATCTATATGCAGTCCGAAGTATCTCAGTAGCCGGGGATAGTTAGGAAATAAATGTTTTTTATTTTCGCCTTCTGTGGTATGGTAGCAGCGGAGTATATATTATTTATTCCCGCTTAGGGTTGGTTAGCCTGGCTGCTACAGTAAGTAAATACTGTGGCCGATAGTCACGTTCTATATTCTCAATTAAAAACCTATATGGAGATTCGTTGTGTTTGTTTCTCATCCCTGAGTAATTAGATATAATGCCTCGTTTTTTGTCTTCTTTCCTTCCATAGAATAATGGTGACAACCGAGCACAGCTTCAGCTGACGATAAGTGGATGCTGTGGCACATAGAAATCTACATCTATCTTCGAATAAGAATCAAAACATAAATGCGTTGTCGTTTTTGAGGGCTATAGAGATTTGTTATCAATTTATTACATAATATAACATACGGGATTATTACCAATAAACTTTAATTGGCATTACTAATAAAGTTAAACTTTCATTTAAAGGTATGGAAACTTAAAAAAAAGTTTTTCCCAAAAAGTTGATGTTTAGACGTGGTATAGAAAATTAACGCCGCGACTTCAGAAGCTATTGCGTGGAAACTATTTTATTGTTTTTAGTTGTATGAAGTCAGCTTTTCTTTTTATTAAAAGTTAAATTTTACACTATTTTAAGTTGGCCTAATAGTATTACAAGCTGAAGGTATCAAATAAAATATCTTCTAAATAGTTACACTAAAAATTTCATCTGCTATTTTTTCACCATTATGAGCATTTTTTTCTAAACTTATACGGGACTCTTAAGTCGCTATTGCACGGATACTTTGACGTTAATAATAAATTACCACTTTATTTTCCTTTTTATAGAGAATAAGTTACTGCAGTGGGGTTCTTTTTCTGTAGAAATAATAACTAAAATTTTAAAGCAAACATACACTTCGTTCGTATCACTGAACCAGAGACAAGATAATGAAAGCGTGGCGTTACAAACTGCCGACATCACGCCGTAAGTCCGCACTAACGGGCAGTTTACTTGCTAATGGAATTTCCTCCGTCCGTCCGATGGATGTCAGTTATTTAAATCAACAGTTATTTGAATCATATACCATCTAGTATAGATGGTATATGAGCCGTGTTGTGAGCGAGCGCTAACCATCTGAGAGCCGTGGTAGCTCAGATGGTTAGCGCTCGCTGTAAATTTCACAATACGCGAGCAAACCGGGTTCGATCCCCGCCGGCACCAATGAAATTGTTAATTGCAATTTTAAGTGCAATTAACAATTTCATTGGTGCCGGCGGTGAAGGAAAACATCGTGAGGAAACCTGCATGTCCGAGAAATAAGAAAAAAAAATATTTCAAAGACATGTGAAAGTTCGCCAACACGCATTGGGGCAGCGCGGCGGACTATTACTTGCCCTAAAACCCTCTCAGAAATGAGAGGAGGCCTGTGCCCGGTAGTGGGACGTATATAGTCTGTAACTTTACTTTTTACTTTGCTAGTATATATATAATATTTTAGATTTTTTTTATTTTTTTCGTGAAAGTGTTTTAATATGTGTATAATAACACACCCTTTTACATGAATTCACTGATTCCGTAGTGTCCGAGCTAGAATAACTAAATAAACCAGATTTAAAGACGAAAGGGGTTGGTTGGGGTGATTAAATAGAATAAGATAAATTTTATACCTTAATTTTATGTACCTGAAATGTCATTCATTTTTTATTTGTGAGGTGGGAACGAGCACGCAGCTCACTTGATGGTAAGTGACTACTGTCGCCAAAGATTAACTACACCAGGATATTACACAAGGAAGTTGTGTGAGAAAGAAAACTGTTGGTAAATCGCACAGTGGTGGACCGCTCATCATTCAGATGTTATGGATGGTACTCATTTCTTTCTCCACGTTTCTTCTCTGTTTATTAGAATAAGGGTGACAAACGAGCATAAAGCCCAGCTAATAGTACGTGAGACATCTACGTTTATCCTCGATTAAAAATCAAATTGCATTTGCGTTGTCACCTCCTGAGAAATAAAATATAATGTCTCGTTTTTAGTAAAAAAGGGCCTCCGGTTCTTCAGACTCACCATAGGAAACACAGCAGCATTAACCTGCTCATTCATGTTGAAGCCATAATATATGTAGCAAAAGCATGGGTCTAGCCGTGCTGCTGCTACATATAGTACCACGTAAAAGTTCAAATAATTACTAATATGTATTAGAGTTCTGATGGTGAACATAGAAAATTGTTGTTTTTTAGTATTTATTTGAAAAGGAAGGAAATACAATTTATTTTTTTTATTTATAGGATAGGGTGACAAACGAGCACACAGTCCACCTGATGGTAAGTGGTTGCTGTGGCCCATAGACATTTACATCTATCCTCGATTACGAATCAAAATGCAGATGCGTTGTCACCCGTGAGGACTAAGATGGAATGCCTCATTTCCAGCAAAAAGGGTCTCCGGTTCTCTACACTCACCATACGAAATACAGCAGCATTAAGCTACTATTTCACGCTGGTATTCTGTGAGAGCGTGGTCCTTCCCCGGTCGAGCCGACCCATTCGTGCTACCACTATACTATTAATATAACTACAGCATGACTCTACCACGTAAAAAATTTATTCATTCGAAAGGTACGCCCAGACGCAATACTAGTACTTCTACTGCGTGATAGGACTCTTTTCCTGCCTAGAAGTTCTTGTGGGTAGATACAAAACTCTTATTTGTTTCTGTAGCTTAATATCAGTGCTTACACTGCTGTGTTAGGGTCTGAAGGGTGAGAGGTTCAAGATAATAACAGTTTGTGCGCCATTCCAACTCAGTACGCAGAGTTGACAACGCATCTGTAGTATTCTTTGTTTGAATTTGCTGGGACTCCAGTCCACTTGACTTACAGTCCACTTGACAATAAGTCCAATGAACTATAAATTTATTTGTTACTTCAATTCTATAAAAAGCCACGCTTTAGTATTATGTCTGTAGCGCCAAAGGGAAGAATCCCACTTGCCTAAAGGAATTGAAATTAAGGAACTAAGTAGAATAAAATATTTTTGTACAGCTTCTGAAGTCGGAGCCATAAAAGCTTTCAATGCAGCCTATATTTCTTCACTTAACATAATTATAGTACAAAAGTAAAGTAAATTCATAGCCAATATGTAACTTTAGTCCTAGGCAAATCGAAAACTTGTAGTGGCAAGTAAGAATATCCTCTACAATATATTCTCCTTTGGAACGCACTCCCTCTCGAAATCAGGACGGCTAGCAATCGGTACGCGTTCAAGATGAAGGTTCGGGAACACTTACTTAATAAATTGGCAGAATCATCATCCTCATCATTGGCAGAAACAGCGTCCTCATACGGCCAGCAGTGAAGGACCACGTCTCTGAGCCGTAAGTCATCACTGGCAACACGCACTGGTTGTACATGTGTATGTGTATGTATATGTGTATATATGTATGTATGTGTGTGTATGTATGTATATGTATGTATATATGTATATATGTATGTTTATATGTGTATATATATATTCTTATTGTTCTTATTGTAATTATGTATATTATATATTTTATATACATATATGTGTATGAATATTAATATAATTTTATCTATTTTTTGCGATGTACCGTTCATATCTTATGTATTTTATTTCCATGTATTACAATTTTTTTGTTATTTTATTTTAGTATTCGTATATTAACTTTTTATTACACCTACTTCATTCTATCTCTGCATCATCCCAAGGTAGACTGGGAGAGAATGCCTTAGGCATTAAGTCCGCCTATATACCACTTGTGTATATGAAGTTTTAAATAAATAAATAAATAAATATATCGTTCCGTAGATGTATTGTCGTAAGGGACGATAGAGAGACTGAAACAGAGAGATGGGCAGCAGCATTTTCCTGATAACAAATCAAAATATGGTGTATAAACCAGCAGTTGCCAAACCCGCCCGTCATGCATGACAACCATGCCAAAGTTTCATGTGAGGCAATGTATGGGGGATGCCTATATACAGCAGTAGACTTTCATAAGCTACGACCGACATTGATTTACCGATACCTAGGCTGCACTAAAAGTATCGAGAATGGAATATTTCCAACTGTTCCTGTCATATTAAAATCTTTTTAATTGAAAAATCCTTGGTTTTAAAAATCGAATACCATTTATTTATTTAAAAAAAGATTCTCGGTCTTTTCACAATGTTTTGTCAAACTTGTTTAGTCGTTGAGAAAATGGAATTGACTCGAGAAAATTCAAGAGCGATGATTTATTACGACTTTCGAAGTGGTTTAACACAAAAACTGTGTGTTGCCTGATTGATGATTTCTGCATTTGGTGATGAAGCCCCATCCAAAACCACAATTTATCGCTGGTTTGCTGAATTAAAACGTGGACGTGTCAAGCTAAGTGATGATTCCCGTCAAGGTCGTCCAAAAACTGCAGTCACCCAAGAAAACGTTGATGCTGTGCGTAAGCTGATTGAGAAAGATCGACATGTGACATATCGCGAAATTCGGGCAACTTTAGACGTTGGCATGAGTCAAATACAAATAATCTTGCATGAACTATTAGGTGTAAAAAAGTTGTTTTCCCGAGGCTCGCGTTACTTGGTGCGTCAGAACTCTCGAAAGATTCCACGCAAGATCCTCAAATGCTGTATACAACATCGTATCAGGTGACGAATCCTGGATATACGTACGAACCCGAAACAAAAACTAGTCACGAGTTTGGGTGTTCGAAAATGAGTTAAAGCCAACAAAAATTGTTTGTTCACGGAGTGTTGCAAAAAAAGAATGGTGGCCACATTTGTCTCCAAAACCGGCCATGTTACGACTATTGCTCTTGAGGGATAAAGAACAGTTAATGCAGAATGGTATGCTAGCATTTGTTTCCCACAGGTCGTTTCTGAACTCCGTAAAGAGAACTGCAGTCGCCGCATTATCCTCCATCACGACAATGCGAGTTCTCACACCGCACACAGAACAAAAGAGTTTTTAGAGCAAGAAAACATAGAATTATTAGACCATCCGCCGTACAGCCCCGACCTAAGCCCTAATGATTTCTATACTTTCCCTAAAATAAAGAATAAATTGCGTGGACAGAGATTTTCATCACCTGAAGAAGCCGTGGACGCATACAAAAGGGCCATTTTGGAGACCCCAACTTCCGAATGGAATGGTTGCTTCAATGATTGGTTCCATCGTATGGAAAAATTTGTCAAATTTCGCGGAGAATACTTCGAAAAGCAATAAATACATTTTTAAATAGTAATGTTGTGTCACTTCCTTGATTCCCGAAATTTTCAGTGCCGCCCTCGTATGACAGGAAGTGTCCACTACGCTAACCAAAGCTTGCTAGCAGACTTCACATGTCTTTCAAATTTGTTTTTTATTTCTCAGACATGCCGGTTTCCCTGCGATGTTTTCTTCACCGTGGAGCACGTAGCAAATCAGTACTTAAAACTATGATACAAAATATGTAACAAAATTTAAGTTTTTTATCCTTAAGAACATAAAATATCTCCCTGAACACATTTCTCCGCGATACAAGGCACATCAACTGCAACTGCAACTGTATGACAATTAAATGCCCTGCGGTCGTATACCGGCAGGAAAAGGTTTTCTCCTTACTGACGTGATTTTCCAAAATTTTATTTATGTATGCAAATTTCATAAATTTACACGAATACTTTACTTTCAATAAAACTTATATTACGGACTTTATCACGTTTAATTTATATCCGATAAAACTCGAATAAATCCGTAAAATTAGGGAAAGTGGATGTGTTGCCCATAGGTATCTTTATTTATCCTTGATTAAGAATCAAAATGTAGATATGTTCCTACTAATTACTAAGATGGAATATCTTGTTGCCAAAACGGGTTTTCGGTTCTTTACACACACCATACGAAACACAGCAGTATTGAGCTAATATTTTACGCTGGTATTCTGTGAGATCGTAATCCTACCTCGGTCGAGCAAACCCATACGATCTACAAATATGTTTTATTTTTCACGGCACTTGGTAATATATAAAAACAATGTAGTTGTAACGGCGTGCAAAGATCAACTGCCCCATATCATCCCGTGCGTGGTAGGAGCAACAGGCGGAAATAAAACAGGATATGGGGAGCAGATTTCTACAAATCACAATCAATACTGCCCTTCACAAGTTCATTGCTGAAAATAGTCTTCCTCTTGTAACTGATGCCACAAAGCACGGTTCTGAGACATCAGTATCCATCGTCTGCCTTCTTTTCTCACCAGATCGTCACTTCATTAATGGTCGCCTTACACTACGATAACAAGTACGAGGCTCCCATTCGAAATCCTTCATTCCCATCAGTTGTTGGTACTTTGCCATAGCAAAGATCACCTGGGCAATCTAGGCAATGTAGGGGAGAGGCCTATTTTCGGCAGTGAACTTTCAAAATGGTGTAATGATGGAATAAATGAAACTCGGGTATAGATGCAGGTGTTTAGACCGTGGCGTCCTTTTATCATCAGATGAATTGTGTGCTCGTTTGAAATGAAATTAAAGAGGTTTTGATTTTAATTTGAAAAATTAATTTGTAACATAAAGTAAATGACTAAAGGCGGTGTTAAGATATAGTGTGAAAAAGAATTTAAGCCCCGACTTCAGAAGGTATTATTTTATTATTTGAAGTTGTTCAAAGTCGGCTTATACTTTTTTTTCGTCACAACTTTGTAATCCTTCTTATCCAGGTTCCATCGTAGCTGGGGCTCTTATGTAATAATTTAATTTTGGAAAGCATTAAGTAGTAACGACGGCGTAAGGGATAGCTGTATAATCATCAGTCGTATAGACTGGAGTCAATAGAAATTACTTTAGTCAGGCGTTACTTTAGAGATTTGTTTTATATAATAAAGGTTACAAGCAAGCACACAGTCCCCTCATGATAAGTAGATGTTGTGGCCCATAGACATAATTTTTTCCACAATTAAGTATGAAAATGTAGATTCTTTGTCACCCCCGAAGACTAAGATGGAGCCTCGTTTCCAGTAAAAGAGTCTCCGGTTTCCAGTAAAGGTGTCAATGTAGAGAACATTGACCACACAGCAGCATGAAGCTGATATTTCACGCTGTTATGCTGTGAGAGCGTAGTCATTGCCCAGTCGAGTTGATCCATTTGTGTTACAACCATAATACTTATATATGGTCGGGGAAAAAGTATCTTTGTATTTTATATGCATATTCAAGACATTTTTAATTGTAATATATATGTGCCATTTTGTTCGATAACTTGTTGCTATCTTGTAGGTAGTGACATAATCCCGTTACTGTAGAAAATAATGTCCTCTCTTGATGTTGACCGTACACTACCAAAAGAATTCTGAAGAGACGGAAACAGGTAAAAATCTGAGGGTGCAAGGTCAGAACTATTATGGTTGATCCATTAAAATTTCCCAACCAAGCTCTCTCAATTTTTGCTGAATAGCCAAATATGTGTGTGGTTTGGCGTTATCATGATAAAAACTACTCCTTTTCTGTTGATCAATTCCGACTACTGCAGACCTTGGACACCGGCTACCAGTGAACCAGTATAACTGCAGACTGTGAGGTATTCCATCTCGGTCATCAGCATTCAATCTCACAGATGCAGTCAATGTTTGAAGGTAGTAATAGTATGTCCATAGATTGCAGTGGTCACTTTCCATAAGTTGGAGTGTGAATTTGTTTGCCATTTCAGTTTTATACGAAAAATCTCGGGCGAATCCAAACACCAATTAATCTATTAAGTATTACTATTTTTTAAGTATGACCTAGGTTGTGAAGGATAACATCTTGAAGAAATCTCCATATTGCATGATACCCATAATAATAATAAATGTATTGAGAAATAAAGCCTTAAATTTAACAGAATGTTATTGTAGATAAATTGTAACAAGATGCTTACAGCATCCACCTATCTTCGGGTGGAGTGTTTGCTTGTTTGTATATATATATATATATATATATATATATATATATATATATATATATATATATATACGTAAAGGAATGACAGTATGCCGCATTTGCAAAATTTATACTTACTGAATAGCAACATACGTGTCAGAGGACATCAACTTAAAATCTGCCATAGGACTGCCTAGCGGGTCCGATAAAGAATTTATTTGAAATCATATTGTCACTAATTGGAGTAAGCTACTACAAAATGTGATTGATGATCCTAAAGTGAAAACTTCAATAGATTGGATAAAAACTCCGAACATTAACATTAATTAACAAACGCATCCGCTTTTAGCTGCTAGTGTTAATATAATAATAACAGTTAAATTTATTTTAACATATTAGAAAGCCTTATTTTTTTAATTTCTAAGCGAAAACGGCAAGCGGACTATGATATTATGTCATGTCAGGCCGGCAAAGATAGACCTCGCATTTTAGTGGAGGTAAAAATGTTGACGCTCTCATGTACCATATACCAGCGTAAAATAGCAGCTTAGTGCGTGTGCGTGTGCGTGTGCGTATGCGTGTGCGTGTGCGTGTGCGTGTGCATGTGCGTGTGCGTGTGCGTGTGCGTGTGCGTGTGCGTGTGCGTGTGCGTGTGCGTGTGCGTGTGCTTATGCGTGCGCGTGTGCTTGTGCGTGCGCGTGCGTACGTGCGTGCGTGCGTGCGTGCGTGCGTGCGTGCATGCGTGCGTGTGTGTGTGTGTGAGTGTGTGTGTGTGTGTGTGTGTGTGTGTGTGTGTGTGTGTGTGTTAATAGTTGCATGTCTAGTGTGCGTGTTTGTGGATACAGTTTGCAGTGTTTAGGATATAAAAGCTTTGTTAAGTGACAATAATTTAATTCATGAAGTTAAAAAGTACCTTATTGTAACTTTGTAGGCATTCAACTTATTTAACGACTTATTTAACTTCGAAGCACAGTAAGAAAATAAATAATTCTCTGTGTGGTCCTATGAGTTGATTTATTTTTCGCATCGGTGTAAGAGGGCACAATATATCGATACAAAAGTACGTAAAGGCAAATATTTGTTCGTTAGTGTTGGTGTACTTGCACAAGCGACGAAGTTACTACTTCGTTATATGTCAGAAGAGGTTCTATATAAAAAATATTGTACGTGGTAGAGCCATGGTGCACTAATATAACTATATTATTCAGATTTGTAACGGATTGAGCTTAACTCAAGTCAAACTGAGTTACATTTTTTTAAAGAATAAGGGTCAAACGAGGATACAGTCCAGTAGTAACTGGATGTTGTGGCTCATAGACATGTTTATATATCTTCAATTATAAATGAAAATTCAAATAAGTTGCCACACCTGAGGACTAAGAAGCAATGCCTCGTTTCTGGCAAAAAAGGTCTCCAGTTCTTTTCACTCACCATACGAAATACAACAGCACTAAACTGCTATTTTACCCTGCTTTTCTGTGACAGCGTGGTTCTTCCTCGGTAAAGATACAGAGCGACTCAACCACTTGTAAAATTTAATATTAAGCGTGTAGAAATATATAATACACATGCGGTGAAGTTTCTAAAGGAACTGTATCCGAGACAGGTCATCACTGCTGGTGATAAGAAGGTGGGTTCTTTCTCGCTCAAAAGCTAAGTATAGCCATTCAGCGAGTCGTTAACGGCACTATACCGCGGCCGGTAGACTGTATGATAACTAGGTACTAAAGTTTTTACTTTTAGATTTTATCATAATTTTTTAATATTGTTTATATTCCAATGTTATATAAATAATTTAATGCTAGATATGTTTTGTTTTTTAAAAATATTACTTAAATTACTGTTTCATACTCGAATACAAACAGCATCAACTGCGTGTGCGATTCAACGAGCGGCTCTGCTGCACAGCAGAACCAATGTTTGTACTGTCCGGGATGTATCAACATTGCCATTTCACGTAACTTCAGGAAATTCAGTCGTGCGTTGACAGGTAATACAATCACGAATTTGTGACGACTTTTAATATAGTTAAACAAAAAGCAATAAATAAATTTCACATAATTAAAATATCATATATTTAAGCAACCATGTAGTAGCGGTGTATGAATACCCACTACACTTAAGGTTGAACTAAGTGTCGAAAGAGGCGATAGCGAACTGAAATAAGAGATGAAAGACAGCAACATCTTCCTGAGAGCAGCTGAAAATAATAAAGTACCGTGCTGGCCAACCCGCTTCCCGAGCGTGTCAACTATGGCAAACATAGCACCCCATTATAGCAGCTGAAAATAATAAAGTGCCGTGCTGGCCAACCCGCTTGCCGAGCGTGTCAACTATGGCAAACATAGCACCCCATTATAGCTGCTGAAAATAATAAAGTACCGTGCTGGCCAACCCGCTTGCCAAGCGTGTCAGCTATGGCAAACATAGCACCCCATTATAGCAGCTGAAAATAATAAAGTACCGTGCTGGCCAACCCGCTTCCCGAGCGTGTCAACTATGGCAAACATAGCACCCCATTATAGCAGCTGAAAATAATAAAGTACCGTGCTGGCCAACCCGCTTCCCGAGCGTGTCAACTATGGCAAACATAGCACCCCATTATAGCAGCTGAAAATAATAAAGTGCCGTGCTGGCCAACCCGCTTGCCGAGCGTGTCAACTATGGCAAACATAGCACCCCATTATAGCAGCTGAAAATAATAAAGTACCGTGCTGGCCAACCCGCTTGCCAAGCGTGTCAGCTATGGCAAACATAGCACCCCATTATAGCAGCTGAAAATAATAAAGTGCCGTGCTGGCCAACCCGCTTGCCGAGCGTGTCAACTATGGCAAACATAGCACCCCATTATAGCAGCTGAAAATAATAAAGTGCCGTGCTGGCCAACCCGCTTGCCGAGCGTGTCAACTATGGCAAACATAGCACCCCATTATAGCAGCTGAAAATAATAAAGTGCCGTGCTGGCCAACCCGCTTGCCGAGCTTGTCAACTATGGCAACCATAGCACTCCATTATAGCAGCTGAAAATGATAACTTCGCTTTTGATTTTTATCTGTTTGCCTCATAAAACACTCAAGGGCTGATGTGGGGTGGTGAATATGGTACACCGCCACTATACGGTTTATTTAATAAATTAATCACAACCAAAATGTCCCTTCGAATGCAATGTCAGGTATTAAATGATTTTTAATAACGTTATTATTTATCTCACTTTTTTGCAATAAAGTCTACCTAAATATACAAATAGTTTTATTTGTTTTTAAAACGCGATGTGAGATGCTGCAAAAATATTTTTATAAAAACTAGAGTAGTTTTAATAAAAAAGTAATATTCATTCTTTAAACACCATGAACAAACACAAGTAGTACCAGTGGTACCAGTTTTTCGACTCCACAGAGTCAGTAATTCATTTATGGGGCAATGTATTGTTGTTGTTTGACTGTGAACATACGAGTAGGTATCATTTTAAACCAGTGGTAAATAAATGATTTTCGAAAATATGTACTCAAAATTTATCTTTATATATAATATGTATTATTTTTATCTCTATATACAAAAATCAATTACTCTCCATTAGTCTCGTAAAACTCGAAAACGGCTAGACCGATTGTGATGAATTTTTTTCATGTATTTGAGTAGATCCCAGGATGGCTTTAAAATTCAGTTTGACCCGTCAGGTGGCGCTATTGTCGCGATCCAGAAATCACCCTTGCAAAGCCGGGGCGGGTCGCTAGTAATAAATAAAAATTATTTCATTATATTCTAGAACAACTACGAAACCATTTTTTAATTATATACCATTTTTCTCAATTAACTGTAGGAATATTTTAAATTAATTATTTACAAGCTTTAACTGATTGAAAAAGACATGCCTAAGCCAAAATCGTTTAATTGTACACATTGCGCACAAGCTTGGAAGTTTTTTCGGAAGTTTTGCGGTTGTCTTGAGCTTTTATAATAATTAAATTAGGTTAAAATATATAATGTAACTTCTAGAATTCTAGGTCATAGTCTATTAGGTACTTATAAATTCACAACCTTTTTACGTCTCATGGCTATATTTTCTAAAGTGGTTATAGTTCAAGAAGTGTCCGTTGCGTAGCCCCGATGCAAGTTTCCAAATATTACATGTTTTGAAAAATAGATTAGTATATAAAAATTTAGTTTTATATAATAAATTATACGTGATAGAGCTATGCAGGTATAGATTATGGTTAAAGCACGAATGGGTCGGTTAGACAGGGGAAGAACCCCGCTCTAACAGAATACCAGCTACTAAAATTACTATGCTGTTGTGTTTCTTATGGTGAGTGTAGAGAGCCGGAAAACCTTTTCACTGAAAACGAGGCATTCAATCATTGTCGTCTGAGATGGAAACACATCTGCATATGCATTTGATTTTTCAAGGATAGAAGTAGACGTCTGTGGGCCACAGCATCAATTTAACGGCAAATATACTATGTGCTCATTTGTCACCCTTATTCTATAAAAAAAAAATATAAGTACATATGTTATTTAATTTTAAGATCTTAATCAAAACTTATTACAAATTTATTACAAATTGTTAAACACCAGGATGAGAGCAAACACCGGAACACGAGTATATTCAATTACTTTTCGAGGTTGTTTCATTCCTAAGTTTTGAAAATTATTGTCGAGGATTTTTTTATTAAAATATTTCTTTAATTTCTCAGACATCCAGGTTTCTCGAAGATGTTTTCTATCACCGTCGGGCACGTGGTGAATCAACAGTTCAAATGGTTATTAAATATTTAATTGGTACCAGCGGGGATCAAAGCCGGAATGCTTGCGTATGGTGAAATATACACCCTCAATTAAGAATCAAAATGCAGATGCGTTGTCACCCGTAAGGAATACGATGGAATGCCTCGTTTCCATTAAAAAGGGTCTCTGGTTCTGTATACTCACCATACAAAATACAAGAACTTAATGCTCTTAGTTTACGCTGGTATTCTGTTAGAAGCTGGTCCTACCCCGGTCTAGCCGACCCATTCGTGATACTATAAAGCTGCAGCATGGCTCTACTATGATGATAATTCTAAAAGTATGTTATGCGATATCTTCCCCAATTGTGAATCAATTTTAATCATGATTTTTTAAATAACAACCTTGACCTATAAGTAAGTAGTACACCTCAAATATACCTCAAGCTCCGTGCAGTGGTGGTGTAGGAATATGCACTTGCCCATATCCTTCCGTAAGAAAAGTAGGAGGTGACAGAAAGAATAAATCAGGAGATGCGTCTACCTAATAACGACTTCAAATAAAAAACTGGCGCTGCCAACGCGCTTGTCCAGCGTGGCAACTGTGGTAAATAGCTCCCTTTGAGGAATCTCTTATGTTCAGCTGTGGAAGTTTGTAGGCTGTAATGGATACGCCCTTAGCAACAACTTCAGGAGCTATTAAATTGTGGCTGCAAGTGTGACTGCTTCCACGGATTAAAAATATACATATTATAATAACAAAACCGTACAGAAAAATAATATAACTTGTGAATAGAGTATGTAAACTAGCTAAATCACAAGTCCAAAGTTAAAGTAAGGGTCGATTGGTAGGCAAAAATGTTGTTTCCCATAAATCACATTCAATTTGGGATAATTACGAATAAAAATAGGAGCCTTATTTACTCTTAATTTTAAAAACTGCAATAACGATATATAATTTTTTATATATTTGAACTTAAGTTTACAATTTGGCTACTCTTTGAAAATAAGTCTGTATATGCTCCAAAAAAAGCACGTTAAAGTGTATATTTCCAAAACAGGCATTGATAAAGTGCTGGTGCTCATCTGGATCTAAAATCGTTTGAAATGAGGTGAAGCCTGTACTCATCAGTAGGAAATGTGAAGGCTGCCCTATAGCTCATTTCCTCTTTTCTTTAACGAATCTTAATTAGTCTTTACATTTAAGGCACTAAACAACAGTACTAATAAGAAAAGTTGTCATCATCATACAGTCCACAAAAGTCCACTGCCGAACATAGGCCTCAACCAAGGAATGCCACAAAGCACGGTCCTGAGACACCTGCATCCATCAACTTTCTGTATCTCTTACTAGCTCGCCACTTTATCTAGTGAGAGGATGCCGACATGTAGGAGATCGAACCTTTTTTTGATCCTTCGATCCGGCCCATTGCTACTTCAGCTTTAAGATCCGTTGGGCTATGGCAGTTTCTCTGGTTCTCCTGTGGATATCCTCAGTACGGAGCCTATCACACAGAGAAACTCTCTTTACCACAGCTCGCTGAGCAGTCTGGAGCTTTGGAAACCAATAGCCAGTGTAGTTATCCACTCTGCAGGACATCACCAGCATATGTAAGCTACGCTACATCTTTATTTGAAGTTGTAGGTAGTTGTCCCTAGGTTGCTCTTGCTACTTACCATCCAGGCGGAATGTTTTTTTCTCTCTATAAGATAATAAAATATAGTCCAATAATAGATTAGGCTCATAATGGAAAAGACCAGAAGGATTACTTCCGAAAATTGTTTTTAATCCGATTTTGTTTTTGATTAAACCTAACTCTGTTTCAAAACGAATTTTAAAAACTTATCCCGAACCAATTTGAACAAGATGGATTTATGATCAAGCGTTTGAAGCGCTGTTACGCATACATATGGCTGAGTTTTTCATATAGTTATTTTGTTAATGCCTGTGGTTCGATTATTTTCAAACTAAAAAATTCATTTTTCTGGTAATATTACCACATTAATAGAAAACATTTATAAAGAAAACGTATTGTCGTTGTTTGTAACAACACGCGCCATCTAGCAGAGAACAGCTCGAGAATTTCGTACAGTTCCAATTTAACTTGTATAACTCAATGCAATTTAAACCACCAATCGAATGCGTTAGCTTTGGTTTCGGGAATATGTACTACTAATGTACTATTTAAATTATCGAATCAAATTCGATTGATATAGAACTCGATTTGGTCGTAAGTTGGCCTGGATGCGATATTGATTTTGGATTATTTATTTCATAACTACCAACAAATAAATAAAATATGTTAATAACAAAGTCAATATATTTTGTCAAAATAAAAGACACTTTACTCTTTGTAAGACGTCCAAAGGAAATATAAATATTAAATATTACCTTATAATAAATTGTTAAACGCTTTTATAAGGAATGAGATGATTTACGGTAATTCAATTCACTCGGACATCCCAAAACGTATGTTCCATAAAAAAACCGTTCAAATTAAAACAGTATAAATCGTGAAAGCAATAAGAACACTATAATCCTGGCTGTTCTCTATAGGGAATCAATAAAAACATTTTCAGATACAGGCACAAGTGTCGAATGCGTAAAAACTGCTGCGCAAATTAATTCTAACGTTCCTCGGCACGTTTTACACGAGTTAGAGCTATGCTGTTGCTATGCAACTATGTCATGTTTGCAGCACATGGGTCGGCTCAACTAGGGAAGAAAGACCACGTTCTGAGAGTTTACCAGCGTAACATATTAACTTTATGCTGCTGTGTTTCGTATAGTGAGTAAAGAGAACCTTGTTTCTTTTTCCATGATAGATGTAGATGTTTTTGAACAGCATAGCATCAACTTACCATCAGGGGTCATACGTTGCAACGAATAGGTTGCCTCGACCACAGAAGGGCTACGCTCACAATACCAGCACAAAATAGTAGCACAATACTGATGTGTTTTGTATGGCGAGTGACAAGAACCGGATACCCTTTTTATCTAGGAACGAGGCATTTCATTTTAGTTTTTGCAGGTGATATCGCATTTACATTTCGATTCTTAACGACGAAAGACATGGATTATATAAGCGATAAAATAATTTATATCGATAATAATAAATATTTTAGTAACCTACCAGGTAGGCTGTAACTGATGGCGCGAATCGGCAAATTGCTGCCTATTTATTATCTGTAGTCATTCAAACTTCAGACGTGTGCTGACTTTATATTGGGGAACAATCTTTGAGTACAACATGATGTTTATGTGATCCCATTATTATTACCTTTATGTCGTTAGCGATTTTGTTTAATGTTTACTATTGCAGCAAACATTAATAACTCATTTTTAGGGGTATTTCGTGTCAAAATAAGTCCAAAATATTGATGGTATCTCGAATCGCGATGTGCGATGGTGAAGTTTGGATGCTGTTAAAGTTCAACTAAATCATCATTCGTTATCATCGCCAGCAATAATGAAATTGAAATAGTATTAATGTAATTTTAGGTGCCACTTAAGTAAGTTGTTTGAAAATTCATTTTTATAAAAAAAGTGCATATAAATATTGTGAGGATATCTGCATGTCGTAAAAATAACAAATATTTTGAGACTACGGTGAAGTTCTTCAAAATTCATTGAAAGAAAAGAAAAACTTAAGTATTTGATTTAAGACAAAGAAATATACAAACACAATGGGTAAATATATATGCATAAATAATTAATAATAAAATAAAAAATAAAATAAAATGCAATATCAAATGGGTCTCCAACTCGCCATAATGCTGTATAGGCAGCGCTGGTTGTCAGTTGGAGCCTTGTGACTTCACTATCCAGTCGTTGTGCGATACTGCAACTACGAGTAGGTAACCGAGTAATTAATTAGGAGTTAGAGAGTACTGCTAACGTACATATATAATACACATAATATACACTGAGACTAACCTAGCTCACAGATACATAAACGTTAAATAGTTTATATTTATATAACACATATACATATTGATGATGTATATTAGCGTTATATTAACTTTGGCCTCTCAATACATTTAGGAAAATGTAATATTGGTCCGCAAAAATAAAAGTAGTTTTAAAAAAGTGATATCCATTGTGTAAATACAGGGAACAGACACAAGTTACACAATCACAAGTTACACAAGCACAAGTTACTTGACTCCACCGAGTCAGCAATACATTCTAGGGGCGATGTATACAGGGTCATTTTTAATTTACTGAAGACCTTTGGGGAATATATTATTTACATCATAACAACAACATCTGTAAGAAAAAAAAAATATTTCTTCAATTTTTATTTTCATACAAAAATAAAAATATTTTAATTGGAGCTTCTAAACGGTAATAGTTCTAGTTAGCAATAAAAAGCGCGTGGCGAGGGAGGGGTGGAGGGGTTTAGGCGGCGACGATACTCATTTAAACTTGACTTAATTAGTAACCTGTGTCGTCAGTCGCCTTTGATGCGCCCGCGACGCTTGTCTTTTCGGTGTGAGATTATTGTGAACGTTACCTTGTTACGATGGCTTACCGATACTCAAATGTTGAGTTTACCGAAATGGTGCGAATTTTATCAATTTGCAATGATAATGTTAGTGAAGCCTGCCGTGAATATTCAAGGCGATTTCCCAACTAACGTGCACCGAGCTACGCTACGATGCTAGGCGCTACACAGCGATTGCGAGATTACGGGCAATTCCAGCCTGTATCTATCGATCGTGGTCGTCCACCGCGGCGCACAGTACGTGAGCAGGAAGACATACTGCAGTTTTTTGAAGAAAATCCAGCAGCGAGCACTTATGAAGCAGCCCGACAGTTCAATGTATCACAATATTACGCATGGAGTGTCATACAAAATGAAGGGAAGTCCCCTTTCATCTGCACCGTGTTCATGAACTCAGCGAAGCTGACAAACCTGCGCGAGTTACATTTTGTAATTGGTTACTAGCTGCTGAACGAGCTAACATTTTATGGACCGATGAAGCAACATTTGGCAGAATAGGGCTATTTAATACGCACAATGAACACTTGTGGTGCTATGAAAATCCACATGAACCAAGACCACATAGCTTTCAACACAACAAAGGTTTAGTGTCAATGTGTGGGCAGGCCTTATTAAGGTGGCTAAGTCGCGGGCTCGAACTCATTGGTGGGCGCGGCCAAAAAGCACGTTGTCTCACCTGGCATCGTGCCCGACAGAGATAGTATCAGTGAAGAGCAGTTAGAACGCACGTCTTGTTCGTACGGCGTTCCGAACCGTTAGAATAAAAACGAAGTTACACGAACACGATGCACACATACATATCCCTATTCTGTGCCGCTCGACGCTTGCCTTGTACCTACCTACAAACTCGTACTAAATTATTAGGCGCTGCGTTATCGCTTTATACTATACCTCTATGGCTCTATAGATACCTAATATAGATTGCTTATTTTATTATGTTTTGTTTTCCCCGGGTGGTCATGCAGCGATCACTCAAGAGTTCACGACGCCGAAGCATGAACTGGAACAGTCATCGCAGTTTATATCCGTACTAGCTGTTGCCAGCGGCTCGAACTCGAAAATTATCCCACAGGAACGAAATACCTGAATAAACGGTATCAAATGTGTTATTCCAGACCAGGTATAACCTATCTCTGAGCTAAATATCATCCAGATCCCTTCAGCTGTTCTGGCGTGATTGAGTAACATACATCTATCCATCCAAACTTTCGCATTTATAATAGTACCTGGTTGACCGAGCAAATATTTTTCGCTCGATTTTTTTTTAATTCGTGTATTTTGGAAATTATATTTAGATACAAATTACATACTGATGAAATATAAATAATATTTTTTGATCTTAGCGACATAACAGAAAAAACGGAATTGGTTATTTGAATAAAAAATCATGAGTGCAATTATTTTAATTTAAATTTTCGTGTTTTTAAAAAATACTAAAAAAGGGCTCGAAAAAATAGATTTTCTCAAAAACGAAAGAAACTTGAAAAAAAAAATTAAAAAAGTCGGTCGGTCTGGGCTCGAACCGGGGTTTTACGATTCTGTGACCGCCGAATACTAATTAAGCTATTTATAATCATTAACGATTTGTCAAAATTTACCTTCTTATTCTAACGATATTGTAGCAGTTTCTCATTGCCTAAAAACACGGACAAAAAGACATTTTCTAAAAATAAATCCTAGCTAGATCGATTTTTTATCCCCGAAACTCTCTGGACACTAAATTTTATGAAAATCGTTGGAGCCGTTTCCGAGATCCCGATTATATATATATATATATATATATATATATATATATATATATATATATATATATATATATATATATATATATATATTTATATACAAGAATTGCTCGTTTAATAGTATAATATTTAGATAATAATTGTAATTATCGGAATATAGTATATTCTGCCTACCTATAAATTGTTTTCAAAAATACTTACCTGTCTTCTTACTTTTTTTATATACACACAATATCACTAGATGTAAACACATGTTTTTATCAAGACAAGTGACCCGTCAAGACTGTTTCCTTAGTACCGACGTACTTAGGCAGGTAGGTAGGCAGTTTAGATTTTAGTGTCCACAACGCAGCGACAGTTTGTCAAATTTTGTTGTATAGTAGGTTGTGGGTATCTAGGTAATAACAGTAGGTAGGTACCTATCCACCGTCCACGCCGCGCAAGTGATTCTCGTCCCACCTGTCCGCGCAGTAACTTTTTTTTACGACCGCGCGAGACTGTCGCAACAAAAACGATTACTAGGTACTGAAAAACCAAATAGGTACCTACCTAACATTCAAATAAAAATATTCTCAAAAAGCTCAACGAATTCAGAATTTAATTTTGTTAAAAGAAAATTGGTCAAATAAAAAATAAAGGATGAAAATAAAGCATATGGGAATATAAAAATAAATCGTATTTATTTGTTATTTCGAGTTTTACAAGAAAAGTATAATATTTACTGGAGACAATTATTTTATTATTATAATAGTACATGATATTCCCTTTAAAATGACACCAATATGAATAATATCTTATATCTATATCTATAAATAAATAAAATTGAAGTGTCTGTTTGTAATGTTAAAATAACAGCTTTTTATTAAATGCATATGAAAGTACTAGTAACAAAAACACAATTTTAAAAATTTTGTCGGTCTGTCTGTCGGTCTGTCTGTCTGTCTGTTTGTTCCAGCTAATCTCCGAAAAAGCTGGATCTATTTTGACGGGACTTTCACTGGCAGATAGCTGATGATATAAGGAATAACTTGAACTACTTTTGTTTTAGAAAAAGAATTAGGGTTCCGCGCAAAAAAATTAAAACCCATGAAATCCATATTCCACGCGTGCGAGATCGCGGGGAAAAACTAGTACTCAATATAGATAAATGTATACTTATTTTTATTTATTTATTATTTTAATAAATAAATAAAAATAAGTATTAATAATTTCTAGACACATCTCAACAGATATTTAGTTTATAAATTGCTATCAATACTGAAGCATTCTTT
The DNA here is from genome assembly GCA_036936625.1 of Parnassius smintheus behrii. NCBI lineage: Eukaryota > Metazoa > Arthropoda > Insecta > Lepidoptera > Papilionidae > Parnassius > Parnassius smintheus. The sequence continues at coordinate 4,771,881 of JAUPFT010000031.1, forward strand.
TATTTAAATTTCAAACACCACAATCTCTAATTTTTTACTCTGCTATCTTCAGCGCTGTGCACGAACGGAACGATGTCGTTGAGAGCCGTGATAGCTCACATGGTTAGCGCTCGTTATAGGTATCACAGTACGGGAGCAACCCGGGTTCGATCCCCACTGGCACCAATGAAATTGTTGCGTGCTGATTTAGCTATCAGTTGGAAAGTCCGTTTTTCTGGGCCGTTTTGTTTTGTTACACTGACATCTCGCAAGTCACCTAGGGACCTAGGAGGTTGTCGGTTACTTATTTTTTATTTTTCTTTAAAATTTTCGTCGGTAAAATAACATATTAATAATAGTAAAAAAAGTAAAGTTACAGCCTATATACGTCCCACTGCTGGGCACAGGCCTCCTCTAATTTCTGAGAGGGTTTTAAGGCAAGGAAATGTCCGCCACGCTGCCTCAATGCGTGTTGACGAACTTCACATTTCTTCGAAATATATATTTTTTAATTTCTCAGACATGCAGACCCGAGTTCGATCCCCGCCGGCACCAATGAAATTGTTAATTGCAATTGTGCTGATTTACCACGTGCTCGGCGGTGAAGGAAAACATATTGAGGAAACCTGCACGTCTGAGAATATAATTATAATCGAATGTAAATCAAATTGACATAGGTAAGTAAAGATAAAATTAGCGGAACATTAATAAAATTTTGAGATCGTTTTTTTTTCAAAATTTTATTTATATATTCCTCTATTTTTGTCTGTGCTTATATCAATTTGATTTAATCCGAAGTTCAAGCAGGGGTCAATGTAGCGTAGTAATTTAGAGCGCAGGTATAGCTATAGTCATACGAACGTCACAGGCCGCAGCTGACAATCGAATAAAGAGCTTATTACACTATACAATTTTTAGGAAATCTAATTAGGAACCTAAATTGGAAGCTAGTGATCACACTACACTAAATTGAATTCTAAATCGTGACGAACCGCATTCGTAAAGAAGTATAGACGGGGATGCACGTTTGATCGATGGCGCCGTATTTATCAAAACAGCAGAAAATAGGACTTGCCTTAGGCATGGCGGGAACAATGGATATTAAAAAAAGAGAAAAGAGTACTTGTCATTGAGAAAAAACTGTCCAATATGAATATAATTATATATTTTTAGATTCTGAGCAGTTTTTTTATAGGATAGGGTGACAAACTAGCACACAGTCCACCTGATGATAAGCGGTTGCTGCGGCCCATGGACATCTACATCTATCTCCGATTACAAATCAAAATGCAGATGCGTTGTCACCTGTGACGACTAAGATGGCATGCCTCGTTTCCAGTAAAAAGGGTTTCCGGTTCTCTACACTCGCCATACGAAACACAGCAACATTAAGCTACTATTTTACGCTGGTATTCTGTGGGAGCGTGGTGCTTCCTCGGTCGAGCCGACCCATTCGTGCTACAACTATACTACTAATATAACTGCAGCATGGCTCTACCACCTATAAACAGTTTGAATATTTGTTAAGTTTGGTAGCCAAACATATTGAAAAAGAAGTCACGATATTTCGATAAAGTGTGAGTGCCAAAGAATGTTTGATGGTGACATTACGTTTTATAGCCACCGGAAACTAATATTAAGATTTAAAGTACTACTCTCTGATATCAGACTTCTATCAAAACTACAAGACATCCGCTTGTATCAAAGTGCGGGCGCCGACTGGTTGTTATAAACCGTAATGTTGCGATTACACTGTCCTAAATTGTAAACAATTTAGGAAATAGAGCGATTGGGACCTCCAATTTGACTAAATCGGATCCTAACTGCTCTAACTACGATTACACCTTCCTATTTCCTAATTAGATTTCCTAAAAATTGTATAGTGTAATAAGCGCTTAAGCGCGCGTCACCGCGCATGCATGTGTGTGTAAGTGTCGTCCTCCCGCACCGCACCGGGGGAAATATTATTCAGTGAGATGCACGATAATTCATATAAACACGCGCGCGTAAAAAAATACGAAAAGGCCTTTGGAAGGAGGGGTTTTATGAAAAAAACCACTGCATGAATCAATTACCAATAAAATTTATTGAATTCTTCGATAATTGAGCTGTGTCGGTACCGACTTTGGTTTGGAAATTTTACACTGCTTTTATTACTAATTTACGCCCAAAGTAGTGTTAAAATTGGCAATAAAAACGAATCTTTGGTAGCTCGTAACTTTTTAACGACTTTTTATTTTACTATTCTGTTTCGGTACAGACAAAATTAATAATGAGACAAAACGATATCATGTTTAAGTTTGAATGTACACTGTCAAACAGCGGAGTAAAACCCCTCCGAAATTTCTATGGAAATAATGTCGACTAGAGTCACCTTAATGCAACGTTACTCGGCCCTGTTTTCATAGAAAGATTAAATGGTGAAAGCTATGACAATTTATTCACCGACACGCTGCCAGAATTTTTAGAGGATAAACCACTTGCATCTCTACGCAATATTTATTATCAACTTGACGGGGCACCGGCGCATTAAGCTCGTCAAGTTAAAGATTATTTAAACGGAGAATACCCTGGACGCTGGATCGGACGTGGCGGGCCTTGTGCATGGCCTCCCAGATCGCCAGATATCACACCAATGGATTTTCATTTGTGGGGGCATATAAAGACATTAGTGTATACTGGTCGCACACTCGAAACCCGCGACATGTTGAAAGAAAAAATAATTTGGGCATTCGATCAAATCAAAATGAATACTCAACTTTTATCTCGTGTCGGTGAACAGTTAACTTTTAGGTGTCGCCTATGCATAGAATGTGGAGGTGATTATTTTGAACGCTATGTGCGCGATACTCACCGCCATCCGCGGACGAGTACCTCTAATTCTGATGTATAAATTTGTATTTTAATATTTTTAAAGAACCCTTTTTACCTAAATATTTTTATTAAATTACTGTTGTAAAATGTGTGTCGTATCTGTATTTAATAATTATAAATATTTTATTGTAATATTTGTAATTATTTTAACCCGCATCCATTTATTAAATACAACTTGCATTTAATAAATAAATAGCTAATAAAACTCGACATTTAATTTGCACGTGCTGAATAGTTTAGTAGGCAGTATAAAAAAGTACTCTGTGGGCAGTAGGCACTCGCGACACAATCAGCTGAGCGCGAGCGTCGACCGGCGCATCGGCGCGTAGTCGAGGTCATACTTTATAATTACCTATTGCTCATTTTAATATTTGTGATTTTTAAAATACAGACTTAAAAGGAGTCAGACATGACAATAAAAACTTAAAAGTAGCTTTTATGTAAATGTATTACATTCTGTAAAGAGTGATCTCGCTAAAATCGTTTGTAATTATGCCACCATTATATTCCCAAAAGGTCTTTAGTAAATTAAAAATGACCCTGCTTTTACAACAAAATCCCAGAAAATGTAAGAATATTTACCTTCCCAATATTCAAAAAATCTATGACACCTAGTCGTTGAACATCTCAGTCTCCCCCGTGACCATGGGTGCTGTAAAGTGCTCGAAACACCGGGTATTTAAAAAATTAAATATTCGCTATAAAATCCGTAAAAACTAGTATTATTTAATGTGTAGTGTTCGCGTAAATAAAGGAAATAATACAGTACCAAGCTATAGCTATATTATAGTTGGGAAGGACCATGCTCTCATAGAATCCCATCGTAAAATAGAAGCTTAATGTTGCTGTGTTTTATATGGTGAGTGTAGAGAACCGGAGATCCTTTTTACTGGATACGAGGCATTCCTTAGTCCTCAGAGGTGACAAGGCATCTGAATTTTAATTCTTAATCAATGATAAATGTAGATGTCTGTTGTCTACAATAGCCATTTACCATTACGTGAACAGTGTTTCTCACCCGTATCCGATAAAACAATTGTTATTACTACCCGGGATCCGTACCCGAACCAGCGTCTCAGCGATCAAGAAGCCAGTAAGTCACAAAGTTGCAAACATTGTAACTACAAAGTCTAAAACTAACGCTATAAAACTACTCGAGAATATAATATACAAGGAATAGAAAACTTTACTCGTATATCGCTTAAGTATTTGCGTTTTGTCTTCTAGACTTGAGTAAATTTCGTTTATATCCATTCTATGCAAAGGAATTTCTCGAAATTCAGAGCTTGCATGTATTTCAGAGGAATAATGTCTGTAAACTTCACCGAGCCATTCCCAGCTGTACTGGAAATTTGATTTTTGATATTTGTAATGCCAACTGCGAATTCAATATGAAAATTATGCAATTTATACAACGTATATTTATTTTTTAAATGATAAGTGGCTTCTGTAGTCCATGAACACCTGTAGCCAACTTCACAAAAAAAAAGGTTCAAAAAGAAGTCACCTCTAAAAACTTAGATGGAATACCATACATCCTGTTATTATACTGGCTTTCTATAGACTTCAGACACATGGCAGTTCCTTCAGTACAAGGTAGTGCAAGCACGCACATCAGTGCAACAAACTATTTGGTGGCGGTAGTATGTAGAGGTTGGTATCTCTCCAGATAGATTGTTAGGCAGATAAGGAGTTTTATCAGTTAGTATTCATTATTATAACTTAATCGTTGGTCTAGTGGTTGAAAGTGCGACTGATAATCATCATGTTTTCTGTCTAACCATTCTTGGTAGCAGCCAGAAGTCAGGAAGTGTGCGGTGCTTCAACCCCGTATCTCGGTAAGCACGTAAAGCTGTTGGTTATGGATCCGGTGAGAGATCAGACCCAAAACCATCGGATAATAGGAGTGAAGGAACAATAAGAGCATCTGTGCTTGCACACTCTGACACTCTAATTCTGTCCTGCCAGATGGTTAGTCTCCATGGACATTGGCCGCAATTACCAAAATTTGGGCCTGGACGACATTTTTACAATTCTAGTGGAAGTGTGTCGAAGTAGTAGTATGTCGAATCGGATGGGGGAATTAAGAATGCACCTGTGTTTGCGCAGCTTCTGCTAGTTTCCATTGAGACTGGCACAGTCCTGTGCCACCCGCATCCCTGAACTACCTAGGTGTCTTAAAAGATCATCACTCAATTTTGTGGAGGCTGTCCTACACTTCGATTACCGGTACGAGGTTGCCACTCAAGAACCTTTCTTCCACATGTAGGTCGTTCTATGGCCGGCCCATTGCCACTTCAGCTTACTGATCCGTTGGGCTAAGTCCATTACTTTGGTTCTACTACGGATATCTTCATTACAAATTCTATTTCAATAAATTCAATGAGAGAAATTGTTTGCTATACGTGCTTAAAGGAACTACTGCGCTAGACTTTAGAGGTAAAGCTCAATTCCTATTGAAATTCAATACAAACTGGACGTAAATAGCCTTAACGAACTGAATAGATATATTTGTTGCGTCGCTGCTTAAGACTTTCATAAATAATTCAATTGAGGACAATTTCATATTCAAACTCCTTACATTTTACAAAGCAAAAATGTTTTACACAGGCTGTGTTTTGGTGGAATATCCACTACACGTCGTTGGGCACCACAAGAGGCTAGATTATTTTATTCAATTAAGATGTTTGAAGTCGGTTTTTACTTTTCGCAAAACGCCATATTTATTCACAAGCACATTTTAATGCAAAGTCGTCTCAAATAATCTCTCTTGTAAGTAGAACAATCCTCGCCAGCTTTTTTGTTTTGGACATATACCTATCAAGTGGGAAATTATTCAAGCAAGTGCGATTTCGGGGAACGTTTTGTTATATCAAATCCTTATTCGAAGTCGTCTAATATAGAACTGCTCGCACCTTTTGTGTATTCTTCATATATTTTGTCAAATTTGCCGTATTAGCTACGTTTTAATTTCTAACAAGCTTAGAAGTAGCCTAGGTTTTTGATGAATGATGCGGTGAGTGATAAAAATGGCATGGATTTTGGTTATTTACGAGGTCCTATAAGCGTGTAGATTTAATAGTTTGTGAGTTGTAGTTCGAAAATAGCTCGAAATAACTTGTTTGAATAATGTACACACTACCGCCCTAATCTTTTCGGAACTTGGCTAACTCACTTCCGTATGACTGGAAATAGTTTGTGTAAATATACACACGACTGGTGAGCTGTCATTTTATTTCGAAATTTTAGCACAAATGAGTCAGTATCATGGGGAGGCACAAAACTCTTATAGAATACAAGCGTAAGATAGCAGCATAATGCTGCTATGTTTCGTATGGTGAGTGAACAGAATCGGAGACCCATTTAACTGGTAACACATCCGCATTCTGATTCTTAATCTAAAGTTAATCTAGGGCAAATATAGGCTGATCGCATTCATTTATTCATTCACCACAATTTCCTTTTAAAAAACAAAAATCTTTAAAAAATGGTCTTCGCGCATTCTTGAGTTACCATGGCTCGAGGGTTTGATATCTAAATACCTGAGGGTTAGTATAAAATTACTAAAAGTGTCACAAAATGGTTTCCGAAGTAGGTGATAAAACACACTCGTATTGTATATTTTTATTGTGTATTATGAACTAGAAAATCAGACTTCAAATTAGAATTAGAATAAATTAAATAATAAATTTGAGTTGTATTTCTGCTTTAACTGCTAATCGCGAATACTAAAGGCAGAAATTTTTTTAACTACCAAGGTTCCAAGCGGTCTATAATTTAGGCTAATCGAATTAGAAAGAAAGTCTTTCTGAGCTGTGATGCTCGTCCCAGTACAAACGGTACTGTTTAACGAATGTCGACTTTATCTCAACGAATGATATTGCTAATACGTAAACATCAGATAGAGAATTTACATATTTTTTGTACGGAATTAGGGTGACAAACTAGAACACAGTCCACCTGATGGTAAGTGTATTCTGTGACTCATAAACTCTACATTTATCCTCAATTAGGAATCAAAATGCAGATGCGTTGTCTCACCTCAGGACCAAGATAGAATGCCACGTTTTCAGTGAAATAAACGCAGCAAAAATGCGGTCGTCAAGGAGTGAGTATGTTAGGACTAAATCTGAGTGACAAGGTGAAAAATTGTGTGATAAAAGAAGAGTGTGTAGATGATATTCGTTACGGACGGCGAAGGAGCAATCGTCGGTCGCCCCGCACCGCACCCGCGTCGACACGTCTCCCGCACCCCGCATCAGAACAGGGCCCCGCTAGGACAAGCGCTTGCACCAACTCTGCGCCTACGTAAGTAACACCGACCGTCGAAATAAAACAAGCGCTTCTGGCGAGATTTCTTCATCAAAGAACAAGCAAGAAAGAAGCCCCTCAAGCTCCCTATTAGGTTCATATAGTAATGGAATAGTGTTTTAGTATTAACTGCCGCAATTTAATTGTAAATAGTGTACAATATAGTTATTATTACGAAGTTCTTTAATTTCGTCTTAACCCCTGTCAGTTTAAAATAGCAATTATCATTAATTAAGTTTTTAGTCAGACTGATGTCACAGTAATTAGTTTTCTTCTTTGTAGTGGTTCAGTTTCTCCCTCAATAAAACATAAATACAATCCACTTAGCTCTCATCCCCTACATTTCTTTGCTCCATCATCGCCGGGTTGAAGAAACATCATTGAAGAAGATCATCGGTCATCGGTCAAGATCGTCCGTGAAGAAAGAAGATGGAAGATAAAATCTTTCCCTGTTTCTGTTTCTGACGGTAACTGCATCAACCGTAAACGTCGTTAGTCATTTTAACGACTAAACGTCATGTTTCTTACTGGACTTACTGTGTTAGATGGCGGCAGTTTGTAACGCCACGCTTTCATTATCTTGCCTCCGATTAAATGATACGAGCGAAGTGTATGTTTGCTTTAAAACTAGCCATTTTATACAGAAAAAGAACCTTTTCAATATAAATTTTGTTTGTAAGCCGAGGATAGACGTAGATGCTTATGAGCCACGGCATGACTTCCATCTTTTTCTGTATAGGAGAGGGGACAAAATGGGCCGGCAATCCCACACGATCGGTGGGCGATCGGTCGCAGGACCAACGGCTTTACATATTTCCTAGGACACGAGGATGAAAATCCGTCAACTTACTGACTCCGGGCTACTCCTGAGTATTTCTTGACAGAAAAATCCTTTAACTGATTTTAGTCCGACCCGGGATTCGAACCTCGAGCCACATGGCCATCAGATGCGCTTTAGACCAACGAGACAATCAAAAAAAATTTGAAAATACTATAGTAAGCTTAAAACACTTAAAAATATTTACAGTAAGTAACGTAGGCCAATTTTTTAATCTTCGGTCTTATAAGATAAAATGTTACCTTAACATAATATTAAAAATTACAATTGTTTGAGTAAAATAGTTTAATTGTTAGACAATTTATCTAATGGTTAACTTTTATCTGACGATTAAATAGATTCATAGTAAGGAAACATTTTTTAAAACTTTTTACTTTTTTTTAAGTTTTTAAAATGTTTATTTAAATGCTCTAAAAAAAGAAAATAATCTTTAAATTAAGTCAAACCCGTATTGAAGTTTCATAAAGCCCAGTCCACAAGCCCTAGTTTAATAGAGATCTACACACGTCGATCTAACGTAGCAGCAAACGGCATGACTACGAAAACCTATAGAGTCTACAAACTACCAACAATATTAATATAACTTAAGGGAAATATAACCTGAAATGGCTTAGCAAGATCCTCCGTTACGCCGAAAGTATTGGAGCATTAATTTTGAAATAAATATATGGTAAAGTTGAGGATTAATGTTGAAGATTATGTTAGACGAAAACACGATTCCGTAAAATTTTCTCGATAGAAAAAAATCCAAAGTTACCTCCAAACTGAACAATAAACCGCAGTTATTCATAAAATACTTTTAATAAGATCATGTAACTTTGCATACTAACTGAACTAACTATAAAGCAGTGCTTATGTTATTTACTTTTTTTAAAATACCATTATTTTCACTGTAAAAAGAAATTAGCTAAACTATCGGCGCCCTGAAGCTTGATTCCTGTCGCCCCGTTAGTATCGCTTAGGCTTTTGAAGGGAGAAGTTGTGTCGCTTACGATCAGAATACACATTACGCAACAAGACGACGTAAAATTAAAATGGAAAATAACCGTGATAAAAATAAGAAGCGACTGGGTTGGCGTTAAAAAACAGGCATAAATATGATAAACCTAATGAAATAAGTATCTAACTACCTATCTACTTACAGTATTAGTGATTACAAACATGGTGGTACATAGCATACGACGCGCGGGGAAGTGGGGACGAAATTAGAATTTGAGCTGACTTACTATATCCTCTTAACTAAATATTAAATTATTGACGACTTCGTGACACAGTGGCTTATCAATGATTATCTATATCAACTATTTGTATGGCCTACAAATAATTGTTTTGGGCCTACAAATAATTGTTTTGGGTCTGGATGTTTGTCCGTGTGAAATTTATGTATGTAAACTGCGGCCACGATACGGTAGAAATTCCCAGGGTGGAAGTAACGTTAACTCTTAAAAAATACTCTTTGTAATAATACACTCTTCTACAATAATACACCCTTACAGCCTCTCAAAAGTTAGCCTATCAAAGTGTGTTACTAGACCGATCGGTTGATCGTCGATCGATACCACTGATCGTCGTCGATCGATGTCGAACGATTGGAATGGTAGCTTTAGCTGATCAACGGATACTAGTCGTTAAAACGTCTTTCAATCATCGATTGACAATTAATTAATGTGTTTGTGTGTGATGGGATTATTATCAGTATCTTTCAAAATGTATTCAAAAGAGATTCTCTGTAGACACGGTAGATCATGGGCGATTTCTTTCTTTTTTTCGTCATAGTTTCCACGCTAGGCATGGGTTTGCAACCGTAGGTTTTAATTTTTTGTTGTTATTTGCAAGACCCTGTTGCCTATCTTTTGGGTTATTTTCCTCTGTCGTTTCTTACGGCACCCACGGGACAATATATGGTAGTGGATATTCTACCGCCACTCCACGGAAGCTGAACTAATAACAATTGGTAAAGTTAAAAATGTTGTACAACCGACTTCAATATAAATAAAATTAGATCATTGTCAATGTATTCGAAGTCAATTAAATACGCATTATTAAAGATAACTCAAAAAATACTGGTCAGATCTTGAGAATCATCAAAATCGGTTCACCCAGAACAAAAGTTCTGAGGTAACACACATATAAAACATACAGTCGAATTGACTCCTCCTTTTTGAAGTCGGTTAAAAAGATATAAATAAGCTAAAGTTAAACAAATGAATGGCTAACTAATAGTTATAACATTAGGTGAAAAAAGAATTAGCCATCATGTCACCTCGGTGATCTTCGCTACAGATACGTTACTCGTATATCATAATTCCTTTAGAAATTACGCCACATTTAATTGTAAAATTAAAAATTCAATTTTCTTCGAATATCGTTTATCGTCATTTCAAAATGATTTTCCTTTGACCGGAATCTTCTAACAACTATAAAACACTGTATGATATCGAATGGGTCGACTCGACCGGGGAAGCACCGCACCCACACAGAATATCAACTCGAAATAGCAGCATAATGCTTCTGTTACGTATGATCTGTGTGCTAGATTATATAGTCTCAGTGTATATGTGTATTATACATATATGTACATTAGCAATACTTTCTAAGTCGTAATTAATTACCCGTTTACTCGTAATCGGAGTATCATACACCGACTTGATAGTGAAGTCACGAGGCTTCAAGCGAAAACCAGCGCTTGCTTTACAGCATTATGCCGAGTAGGAGACGTATTATGTATAACATTTTTTATTTATTTAATTATTAATTAATTATGCATGTATTTACTTCTCGCATAGTGTTTGCGCTTGTGTTTGTATATTTCTATATTTTTAATCCAATAAATTGTTCTTTATCTCTTTATTTCTACACTCTTTGGAGAACTTTAGACAAAGACTCAAAATATTTACTACCCGCTATACTCTTGGTGTTGCAGTTGTTCATGTGCAGTGGTAGTCACTTACCATCATGTGAGCCGCAAAGCTCATTTTTTGTATCCCCCCTGTCCTATAATAATCTTCTGAATGAAAGATGTCCTAGGTTGTTTGTGTATTTTTTTTACCTAGCAGTAAATAAGTATTTTTGCAAGGAAAATATTATTAATTAGCCTACATTTTAAAATAAAGAATAAAAATTATTCGTGACTTCATTGAGTGCGGATTGTGTTTGTGACTATAATGATTTCTTATATTTACGCGAACACCACACATTGAAATAATACTAGTTTTAACGGAATTTATCGCGTATATTTAACTTTTTTACCCGACGTTTCGAGAGCTTTACAGCACCCATGGTCACGGGAAGGACTGAGATGTTCAACGTCCAGCTGTCATAGTTAACCGCGGTTACCATAGATTAAAATTTGAACAAAAGTTAAAACTAGTATTATTTCAATGTGTTTGTGACTGTACCAGACTACGGTGCGACTGCACAGTGGCCTCAAAGAAAACACTCGTAAACAGAATGATCGAAAAAATATATTCTTTAAGAATACCAACGGCCGCGCAAATATAGCTCACGGCTTTTCAGGCTTTATCGTGCTTTAAAAGGCCCCGTGTCCAATGAAGCTATAAAAGCCCACTGACTTACGGGAAAAAAATAGGTATATGCCGTGTATAGTGTATCGTAAAGTTAATGATGAGATATGAATACCCATTTTTATTGTAACAAAGTATTTCATCTTATTCCTCAAGGAAACAACTTACCTTTTGGTTCTAAAACGATGTGGTTTTTTTTTGTGACAATGGTCTGTATGCTCATTTCACACTCTTTCTGTAATAGAAAAAAAATTTTTCAGTCTAGTCTAATCATTCATTCATTTCATTGCAGCCTATTAAAAGTTCACTGGCAAACACAGACCTCCTCCATAGATAGTAGGCGATATATTTTCCATATTTGCCAATCTCGACACGCGGGTTGGCGGCCGCGTTGTTTTATTATTTTAAATTGTCATCAGGAGACGCTGCTGCCCATGCTCTATAACATTTCGCTTTTTTTTATAGAATAGGCTGACAAACGAGCACACAGTCCACCTGATGGTAAGTGGTTGCTGCGGCCCATAGACATCTACATCTATCTTCCATTACAAATCAAAATGCAGATGCGTTGTCACCCGTGAGGACTGAGATGGAATGCCTCATTTTCAGTAAAAAGGGTCTCCGGTTCTCTACACTCACCATACGAAATACAGCAGCATTAAGCTACTATTTCACGCTGGTATTCTGTGAGAGCGTGGTCCTTCCCCGGTCGAGCCGACCCATTCGTGCTACAACTATACTACTAATATAACTGCAGCATGGCTCTACCACGTAAAAACTCGCTCTGTCACCTCTTACTACACTCACGGGATGATGCGGGCTAGTCGATTCTCGCCCTACTTGACGGCTTCTAGTCTTCGACCCGTCAATAATTACTACGTACTACGTAAAATATTAGGTGTTCCGATTGGCTAATTTTGACACGGACCCCTAAAACTGAGCTATTAATGTTTGCTGCAATAATAAGCATTAAACAAAATCACTAATGACATAAAGTGTATGATACTGGGATCCCATAAACATTACTTTATATTCAAAGATTGTCCTCCAATATAAAGGCAGCACACACGTCTGAAGTCTGAATGACTACAGATAATAAATTGGCAGCAATTTGCCAATTTGCGCCATCAGCAACTATTATTTATTCTGTGCCATCAGCTAAGCGTACCTGGTAGTGAAGGTTACTAAAATGTTTATTATCAATATAAATTATTTTATCGTTTATATAACCTATTACATTTAATGCATACCTAAATTTAAAACTACATAAATGATAATAATATGGCTTCTTATCTTTTATTATGACGGGTATTTTTTTTAACAAAGGAAAAGGTTACAAACAAGAACAAGTTGATGCTGAAAACCAAGGACAGCCAAGGCTATCATTGTTAAGAATGAAAATGTGGATGCAGCATCAACTCCGAGAACTAAAATGGAATGCCCCGTTGCCAGATATAAAGGGTGTCTGATCCTTGTCTCTCGCCAAACGAAGCACATCAGCATTACGGTACTAACTTGTGCTGGTATTGTGAGCGTGGTCCTTCCGTGGTCGAGACAATCTATTCGTTGCAACATGTCATCCCTGATGGTAAGTTGATGCAACTGTTTAAAGACATCTACAATTATCCTCGAAGAATAAACGAGGTCTCTTTACTCACCATACGAAATACAGCAGCATTAAGTTGCTGTTTTATGCTGGTAAACTCTGAGAACTTGGTTCTTCTTCTCCCGTTTATCCGACCAAATTGTGCTAGAAATATAAAATGATTGCATAGAAACAACATGGATCTAACACATGTAAAACGTGCTGTATTACGGCGCGGTAAAAAAATATCGTCAAAGCATGCCGGATAAATAAAATACGAGGGTGGATTGAAAAGTACTCGGCCTAACCAAGAAAATAAACACATACTAAATCAGTTATATTTTTACTTTTCTACATAATCACCATCAAGTTCAATACACTTTTGCCACCTCCCCTTCCAAGCATTTAGACCGTTGAAAAAAAATGATTCTTCCTTAGAGTCAAAATATGCGTCTACAGCTGCTTTGACCTCGTGGTTTGTCGAAAATCTTTGACCTCCCAAGTGCTTTTTTAGGTTAGGGAACAGAAAGAAGTCTGATGGTGCCAGATCAGGTGAATACGGCGGATGCGGTAACAGTTCAAAGCCATAGTTGTGAATTTCAGCCATTGACTGTACTGACGTGTGAACACGGGCGTTATCTTGATGAAACAGGAGTTTTCTTCTGAGCATTCCTCGACGTTTTTCTTTTATTTCCTCTCTTAAACGACGTAGTAAGGTGCAGTAGTAATTAGAGCTTATAGTCTGACCCCTTTCAAGATAATCAATCATAATCACACCTTTCGAGTCCCAGAATACTGAAGCCATCACCTTATTTGCCGATAAAATCGACTTAGCCTTTTTAGGGGGTGGTGAACCAGGTCTTCTCCACTGTTTTGATTGTTGTTTTGTTTCCGGTGTACAGTAATGAACCCATGTTTCGTCCATAGTAACAAAACGATTCAAAAAATCATCTGCATCGGCTTCAAATAACTCCAAACAGTCGCGTGAAATAGTCAATCGCGTCCTTTTTTGTTTAACTGAAAGCAGTCGCGGAACCCACCTCGCAGACACCTTGTGGAAACCCAACTCGTTGACAATGATGTTTTGAGTTCGTTCATAAGAGATGCCTATAATCTCGGCTATCTCTCTAATTTTTAATCTGCGGTCTCCCATTCTTAAATCAAGTACTTTTTTAATATTTTCGTCAGTAGTTGACGTCGAAGGCCTTCCAGAGCGGGGTTCATCTTTCACACTCTTAAATTCTGCTATCCATTTTTTGACGGATGAATATGACAGAGCACAATCGCCCAATGTACTGACCATGTCATCATGGATGGCTTTTGATGATAGCCCCTTCTTATGGAGGTACTTAATGACGGCACGCTGCTCGATTTGCTCCATTCGCGGAAATTATGTCCGATTACTTTGTTAATAAATTTATAAAATCACAACTAATTATCGCACACGTTTCGAACTTCACACAATGAACTAGTCTGAACTGAACTAAATAATGTGGGTAGATTTGATTTTTAGAATTGAATGGATCTGTGTTAGGCCGAGTACTTTTCAATCCACCCTCGTATTTAGAAAGCGTAAGAAGTCTGCCAAAATGCAATAGAGCCGTGCATCAAATTGAATGCTTCAAAAATCGCCTCACATATGGTAAAAGGTTTGTGTCTTATAGCGGCTGTATGTTTCTGTAAAATATTTTGAATTAATTAGTGCAGAAGCTTTTACGCTATCGACACCTTGACCTTTCCTTGATCGTCTTTAGACAGCCCATCACTAACGTTAACAAAGCCGGTGATTTGTATCTGAAAATGTTTTTCTTGATTCCCTATAGAGAACAGATGGTATTATACACTATAATACCGGCTGCGCGAAAGCAATAAGAACACTTCTTATTGCTTTCGCGATTTATACTGTTTTCATTTGAAAGGGTTTTTGTTGGAACGTACGTTTGTCTAAGACGTAGAGTAAAGCATCTTTTATTCTAACAAAGAATGTTGACATTGTTATTGACATATTTTATTTATTTAAGCGACAGTAGCCTTAAGACAGGGTGCGGACCGCGAACTCAAAAACTTCGTGGGTTCGAATCCGCCATTCGACTACTGGCGTGAACCACTCGTAACACAAGCAATTTAAGCTTACCACGAGTGGTTAAGGGGAATATTAGTAATGTTAGTAGCATTGTTAATATTCTTTTTTAAAAATTTAAAAAAAAACTTTGGTACCTAGTTTTTAAATAAATAGTCTAAAGTCATTCCCACATCCAGGCCGACTTACGACAGAATCGAGTTCTAAATCAATCGAATTTGATTCGATAATTTAATTAGTACATTAGTAATTCATACTCAAGCTAACGCTAATTGTAGTTTAAATTATAGTCAAACAAATCTAAGAAATACCTTTTTTCCTTCCGCAATAACTTTGCACTTGCGTACTTACACGATTTAAAATAACCTTTTGCTTAAATCCGAAGAATTATGAAGTTATCTATATTTCATTACAATGTGTATTGTTTTTTATCACAAGTTAAAATTTGAATTTTTCAAACAGCAAAATATTTAAAAAAATAAACACTATCAACTTTTTTACTTGACGTCGTTTCAATGATATGTCGCTATGTAACTTACCGTAGTGTTTGGATGATTAAAATTCATTGTTATGCGAATAATCGGCAAAAATATTCAAATAATCGGTAAAAATATTAAAATATTCGGATCATTAATCTTTTTAATGTATTATTTATTTAATTCAATGTATTTTTAAATTCCTTAAATTACATTAATAACGAATAAAACAAGTAAATTTTTTTACTTTGTCAACGTAAATTTGTGTAGATAAAAAACTCATATACAAGACCGCGCTGAAAAAACCACTAAGTAATTTCAATCTCCCACCATTTCGGGAGCTTACTGTGCATAATTTTGTGATTTTGTGTTTGTCTTCTTATTTTGTGCTCGTTATTGCTTTAACGTTTTGGACTGTTTCTTCTATATTCGTTGTATTGTATGTGTCCATGTCACAAAAGATGATTGGGCAAAAATGGTAGAAATAACAAAAAAACGATTATGGATTACTTTGGAAGAGACATTAATTTTGACTGCATTATTGAAAATCAAATAAAAATTAATCTAAGCAACGACAGCTCAACCAGTTGTACTGAATTGATTGAATACATTTATTTTTAATCTCGTTTTAATCTTACTTTTTATAACTTTGTCCCTAGCAATAAGCAGTAACAACAAATACGAAGAAACTGGTAAAGCTTGTGTTTTAAATTATTCGTTTCTAATTTATTCTGGTATTATTCAAACCAAACTGTAAATGATTACTAACTCTAAATAATCTATATATATATATATATATATATATATATATATATATATATATATATATATATATATATATATATATATATATATATATATATATATATATATATATATATATATATATATATATATATATATATATATGGTTGCGCGGAAAAAACCATTGGATTATTATATTTGACGGTAGGAGTGTCAAGTCGCTTGTTCCTTTCCGAAAAACGATATCATTCGTACCCTCCTATCGACACATCGGGGTGGTGGGGTGGGAGGGGCAAGAAGATGATTCTAGAATGTCACGTAATCATCGGAGCCGAGGACATATAAGGCACGCGCGACGTTGCGCGTGCCCTTTCCACCGCAGTCGTCGCTGAAACCACAACGCTTCTCTCCCGACGCACCCCTGGGGCCCCAGAGTGTCTGTCTAGAAGAAGTTCCTTCACCTCGTCTGAGATATAGTCGCGCAACGCCTCTCTCCGGAGTGTTCCAGAAGAAGTTCCAGAAGTTGCAGCTATAGTGCTCAACAGGATAGAAGAAACCCCGGTGAGTCAACACTCCTTTATTTACTGCCTGATATAATCGTTTAACCCGCTCCAATTTTGTTGTTCTCCTAATCAGGCAGGATTCCTTTTCAGCGATTTGGCACAATAATAGTTTTAGTTTAGGGAAGAGCGAGTGCATTATACCGCATGCTATAGTAGTCGCTTTTACGTAAGCGTAGAAGCAATCGCATATACAGTCCACTTTAGTTAATATCTCGCGTAATAGGTTTAAGGTTCGACCGGCGAACTAGACTTCGGCAGCCTTAAACACGTGGCTCCACCAATATATATATATACATATATATATATATATATATCGACATATCGATTTTTTTAAGAATCGAATATTCTACGTTCCAATTTTTTGGTTAGCATGCTTGGTGCGATAAGTCTGACAGCTGTCAAAACGTATTTCTAAGATTTGGTTGACTATAATTAAGAAAAGTGGAGATCTCCCGCCGGGCAAGGTGTTCTGCTCGGGGAGCGGCCAACACTCCAAGTGATAGTTCGGAGAAGTTCTATATATACCGTCTCTGATTCGGAATGTTAATAGCGCGATTTAGGCTTCGGTGTGTTTCGGTGTGCTAGTGGCGCGACGACAGCGCCGCTACAACTTCATTTAAATAATAAGAACTGAAACACAAGCCGTAAATACAAATCAAATTGTGTAGCGCATAATTATGTGTAATTTACCACGTTCTCAGCTGTAAAAGAAAACTTCTCACAGAATACCAGCGTAAAATAGTAGCTTAATGCTACTGTGTTTGGTATGGTGAGTGTAGAGATCCGGAAACCCTTTTTACTGGAAACGAGGGATTCCATATTAGTCCTCACGGGTAACAACGCATCTGCATTTTGATTCATAATCGAGGATAGATGTAGATGTCTATGAGCCACAGCAACCACTTACCATCAGGTGGACTGTTTTCTCGTCTGTTACCTCATCCTATAACAAAAAAACTTCGTGAGGAAACCCGTATTGTCTGAGAAGTATGTTTTGGACACATTAAGTTTGTCAGCACACACTGTAGGAGCGTAGCGGAATAACCTTTTAAAAACCTCTCATAAATAAGAAAAGGCCGGTGCCCAACTGTGGGACATATATATTTTAATAATGGTAGAATTCTATAGAATAGGAGTGACCAATGAGCACACAGTGATGGTAAGTGGATGCTGTGGCATGTACATTTATGCTCGATTAAGAATCTAAATGCAGATTCATTGTCATCCCCTTGGACTAAAATGAAATGTTTCGCAGTAAAAATGGTCTCCGGTTTCGACAATCTCTATACGAAACAAAACACCGTTAAGCTCCTACTTTACGCTGCTATAATGTGAGAACGAGCCGACCCACTCGTGCTACAACCATTGTAAAAAGTTCACACAAAAGAAGTATTTTTAACAAAAATGATTAATCTGCATGAATAATTGGATTAATTTCCTAAGCAACGCATCCCATGTTTTTCTTTAAAACAAAATCATAACCACTTGACGCGGTAGTAAGTGAAAACAAGCTCTGTATAATTAGTAAATAATAACTACAAACTGCTATAAGCACGTTACTTTTGTTAATTAAAACTATTGCAACATGCAACGGTTGCAAATCCATCTCAGCGGAACCTCTTACTTACTTAGTAGGTACGACGCAAGAATATCTACTGCCCCATGTCATCCTGTGGGTGGGGTAAAAGTCGACAGAGGGAAACTAGTCCAGAGGTGGGCAACAGTAGCTTCTACGACTTAAACTAAAAAACTGTGTTTACCAACCCGACTGACAAGCGTGGCAGGTGTGGCAAATATGCCCTAATGATGCAATTTGTGGGAGAGGCGTGTGTTCTGCAGTGGACTTTAATAAGCTGTAACGGTCTCTTTGCACTTGAGCTCGTCGGCACTCGTTTTCCATCATCATGCTTGAAGATGATTTACCTGTGTTGCGCGCCACAATTAATGTCTGGAAACTAGTTACCACTAGCGTCTTATAGTATCGGGTAGCAGAACCATAGGAGAGTCAAAATCCTTCTAGAAATTTCCATAGAAAAACTTTCTAAACTATCAACACCTAGTCAGTCAGGACCGGTATGTACTCGAACGTTCTAGATGTATCTACAATAGAAGGTTCTGGAATTATCTGGGGTCCTATATAAGGCCGGTATAGATCGTGACCCAAGTTTTGCGCCCTCCTTTCTGCCAAGAAGGGTCGCGTTCGTATACGGCTTAGAGATCTCTCGTCAGATCGGTAAGCCAATCCATAAAGGCGGTGTTTAGTGGGTAAAAGTCTCCACATAACCACGCTGCCGGCTGCGTGGTATACTATGAGCATTCACCGCCTCCCTCCCCCGCTTTCCGTAGGGTTGCCCATATTTTGTTTGGGCGCAGAAAAGTGACCCAAATCAGTATTGAATTGGCAACACAAGCGAATACTTCGAAGCGATCCAACTGAAACTATAGTGAACTGAACTGAACTACTGCTACTGATCACTTTAATCAGTAGCACAATTATGTTTTGTCCCTGGACATCTTTAAGTCGAGTGGGCCTGACGGAATCCCCCCAATTGTGCTGAGGATGTGTGCTCCAGAGTTGGCAATGGTTCTAGTACACCTTCTCCGGTACTCCTACTCCCAAGACATAGTCCCGAAATCAGGGAAGATGGCTTTTATCCGCCCAATCCCTCAAAAAGGCGATCGCTTAAATTCATCTAACTACAGGCGTATATCATTGTTCCTTGTTCTCCAAAATATTGAAATCCATTATAAACTGCCAGCTCATGCGACACGTTGAGGATCACCAGCTGATTAGTGACCGCCACCAATACGGTTTTTATCGGGGTCGATCAGCTGCTGATCTTCCGGTCTATCGTAGAACGAGGTCGCGGCGTGAGTAAACAAGTTAAATAAAGCCCTCCGTAAATATTATCTAATAACAATAGTTAATGTAAATTATTAGCCATATATTTGGTTTAATTAGTTATAGTGAAATTAATAACATTTGAAAGTGTAATCCAAATAAAAACAATATACTAATAATAACAACTAAAACAACAATTAATAATAAGTGTTAAAGTGACTTGAACATCAATTCGACATAAGAATTATTAAAGAGTTTTTAGCTTTAAAAGTGCTTAAAAGTTTTGTAAATCCCTATGGATAACAGTTTATAGAGAATAAAATAGTTTTTAAGTGCATAAAAAGTTTAAAAACAATCTTCAGAAAAATGTGTGTGGTAAACTTAAATCGTTACATAATTCAAAAACCGGTCAACTCATTCGTAAACAAAATTAGTTTACGACATCTATCAACATGTTGCTAAACTAGCACAGGTAATCGATATTATAATACTAATATGGTAATGTGATTAGCCGAAAGAGGGCATTTAATAACATTACTATTCAGAAAGAAAATAAAGACTTGAAATTAATAAAGACTGAAATGGAGTACCAAAATGTTACCTTTCGTTCTCAAAAGACCAAAACATTAAATGAATCACCAAACACGACATTTATATCGACCAATTCAGGTTATCTGGCAAGAAACTTACCAGATTTATCTACCGCACTGTTATATAACGAGGACTGTGAGTGCTACAAAAAGCAAATATTAAAATTACCACAAGTTAAAAAAATCACTTATTCTCTAATAACGAAGAAACTACAAAGAAAATCTACAAGAAAACAATTTGAACATGAGTATTGGAAATCTTTGACTAAAAACAGGTGATGACATTATATCAACAGATGGCGACACCAGTAACATACGCATCCAACAAGAAAATATATCAATGTCTGAGGTGGTTCCAGAAACTTAAAATGCACCAGGTTGTGGCGTTGATACACAAGAAATGTCAATGTATAACTCCAGCCATAATCAACCACAAGATAATAACTACAATATCGTTAGAATAAGAAGGTAAATTTTGGCATTTTGTTAACGATAACAATTAGCTTTATTGGTGTACTGGGCGGTCACAAAATCGTAGTACCATGGTTCGTGCTCAGACAGACCATCCGACTCTTTTTAATTTTTTTTTCAGGTTCCTTTCTTTTTTGAAAAAATCTATTTTTTCGAACCCTTTTTTTAGTATTTTTTAAAAACACGAAAATTTAAATTAAACTAATTGCACTCACGATTTTTTCTATTCATTCATTTTTTTCTATTAAGTCGCTAAGATCAAAAAATATTATTCGTATTTCATCAGTATGTAATTTGTATCTAAATATAATTTCCACACGAAATTAACACACGAATTAAAAAAAAACCGAGCGAAAAATACCGAGCAAAGCTAGGTCAACCGGGTACTACATTGTATGTACACTGTATTTATTATTGGAGAACTACAGTGCATGGGTCTTTGTAAAAATCTAACAATTTCGAAGGATACAAATAAATACGAAAAATACAAAATATAGTCCTTTATAAAACCGTTTGCTAAGTGTAATGAGTCATTGAAACCATGCTATAATTTGGACATATCAGAAAAAGATTTGGTAAAAACATGTATTGGTGACAATGATGCAAACCCAAACCAAATTCATTTTCACTTAAAGAATAGTTTAGAATTGTTGATTGAATGTAATATAATAATATTTAGCATTAATAGATATACATACCCAAATGAAAAAAAAAATTAAATACACTTCTAAAATTTACATGTCACACTTACCATAATTGCCATTTTTTGGATATAGGTATCTAATTTAAATGAACATTATTGTAACTACCATTCTTAGATGAAGCTGAGCTACCATTACTTACAGCTTTGTCACTCAGATGAAGCTCGATATCGAAATGGTTATTTACAGAATGGCACTACTGTACAAGGGCTCTGAACTTGAATACTGTTTCTGTTGACAGTTGTTAAATGTTACATTTTTATTTAGCTCGGGTAAAACTCCGTATAACCTTTTTACTCATCGAATACCGGCATAAAATAGCAGTTACATGCTGCTGTGTTTCGAGTGGTGAGTGTAGAGAACCGGAGAAAACGAGACCTTTTGTCTTAGTCCTCAGGGGTGCCAAAGCATCTGCATTTCGATTCCTAATCGAGATAAGATGGGAATGTATTTGAGCCACAGTATCCACTTACAGAAAGACTGACAAAGAAAATATATGTTGCAGAAGTGAATGGAAAAGTCGGAAAGGGACGTCCTAGGCGGAAGTTTGTCGACCAAATTGGCGATATACTAAAAATGGGCCAAATAAGGAGTACCCTTAACCGACGAGCATGTATGCGTAGGTATATGGATGTGGAAGAGGCGAGAGAGGTATGTCAGGATCGTGCTAAATGGAAGTCTGTAGTCTCCGCCTACCCCTCTAGGTGACAGGCGTGAGTGTTTATGTATGTATGTATCCACTTACTATCAGGTGGACTGTGTGTGCGTTTGTCACTCCTAGCTCGATTTTTGGATTTTATATTCGAGGAAAATACAATGCCTATTGTTTTATATGTTCAATAGAATAGTAATAGCCCTATATTTTAATGTCGAAGGTTAGAGTTAGCTCCCCTAGTGCGCAGCATAGAGGATATTCAGTTGTGGTGGCTTATATAAATGGAGACTTGCCTTCTGCGCAGGATAGGATAAAGCGAAGAAGTGTGTGCACAAGCACTAGTGCGCTCTCAATCCGCTTATTCTCGTAGTCCGATGGGTCATTAACCAGACACAACATGACAGACATTTAACGCAGGACCACCGTTTACGTACTTTCAAATGTAACTGACTACAAGCCGCTACTTAGAATTTATTGACAGAAAAACTCAATAAGTAATGATGACTCGACCAAATGAATTCGGACCATTAAAACCAAGAACCACATGATCAGTGCTTTCCAGTACCCATGATCACGGGGGGTTGAGGTGATTGACGTCCCGATGTCAGTGTTAGGTTCGGTACGTCACAGTACCGAGTTAAGCCGACAACAGTCGAGCGTGTGCCTGCCGTACTACCATATGTCAAAGGTATCCCTGACTTATGGTAGTACTGCAGGCACCATCGTACTTCGAACCTCATCTTTGCCCTCGGGCCAGATGGAGGTCAATAGTGGGCCCATATTTAATTTAAAAATAAGGTTCTTGATTTAAATAGCCTTGTGAATCTTTCTTGAAAGGAATCGGTGTTCCTTGGCGGACGCGGGTTCGAATCTCGCGCGGAACAAATATTTGTATGGCCTACAATTAATTATTCCGGGTCTGGATGTTTGTCCTTGTGGAATTTATGTATGTAAACTGCCTCCACGATACAGGAGAAAATCCTAGTGTAGGGGTAAAGTTTTTTTTTTAGAAAGATTAAAGATTAGCGAGCATTTGTGGTCTATGACATCTGACTTAGTGACGGGGTGATCCTGTACGTGTTCACAGACTGCAGACCTCCTGTTGCATCGATTCTTGTCATCAGTTATGTGTTATTTACACGGATTTTTATTGACCTTTTACTTTATCCTGTGTAAGAGATACAATATTCACAATCAAGTTTGCACACTCCTGCATCTTGCAGAGGGATATTACATTTGACTGATAGTAAAAACTGACTAATATTTGTAAGCGGCTTGCAGTATGTATTAATGATAAACTTTGAGCATAGAGCTCCTAAATATTACTGGCATTTGTTTTTCTTTAATGATTAAACCCACAGTAGGATTTTCTCCAGTGTTGTGGAGGCAACATAAAAATTTAATTAGGAGTATGTTAATTAAATTGCGATAAAATTCGTAAAAGTATTTTACTTTATTTACTTTTACTTCTTTTATAACACAAATGAAGTCTTTGACAGAAAAAGAGCCTTACCCCGTACTGAAATTTCTTAGATTCAAATAATTTTGTTTTCCGCTTTAAATACTCACCGCATAAACCGTAATTATAGTGAAATTTACCTGCTCTATATCGCTGCGTTGTTAAGCCACGAAATTATATGCGGGAGAATAGTTCCGCCGGGAGCAGGCATTTATTAGCCTCAATATGTGTACGATATCTGTCTGAGTCTATAGTATTGTAATGTTACTAAATTGTTATCGGATATTCTATTCCTTATGTTTACAAATGTATGACGTGCGAGATACACGCACAGTATGTGCACCGTTACAGCAGTACACGTATTATATTGAAATATAAGTCCACTGCAGAACAAAGGCATTTCCAGTAGATTGTCTGATAGAGAAGTTACTTGCCATAGTTACAACACTTGGCAGGCGAATTGACAGCCGCAGATTTTTTAAATTGTTATAAGGAAGTCGTTGCCGCCTATCTCCTGGTGTATGTCCCTCTGTCGCCTCTTTCGACTCCCACGGGACGATGTGGAACAGTGGATGTTCTTATACAAACACTACACGGTTATCGGGGATTTATGTCAGGCGTAAAGTACCAAGACTTGTGACAGCAGTCCAGACGTCATAATTTCAGGACGACTCACCACTTTCTTTTTATTCTGCTCTTTATTAACAAGGTATAAATTTTAAACCTTAGATACAAAATAGTACCAATTAGGTACTAAAACTGCTGCGGCTACTGCTGCTGCTGGCCGTGTGAGGAAGCTCGAGGTCGCTCAGCGAGCTATGGAGAGGGCTATGTTTGGGGTTTCTTTGCTTGATAGACTTAAAAATGAGGGTACCCACAGTAAAACTAGAGTAACAGACATGGTGCGAAGGATTAGTAAGCTAAAGTGGAAACGGACCGGCCATATTGCTCAAAAAACCCTAATCCGGTATCAGTATGCAAAGTATGCCCCCCCCCCACTAGATAGAGTGACGACCTGGTAAGGCCTGCAGGAGCAGAAGGAATTTTACGCTGTGGAACCACGCTGCAGCTATATTATAGTTGTAGCATGAATGGATCGGCTCGACCGGCGCAGGACCACGCTCTCACAGAATACCAGCGTAAAAGAGCAGCGCAATGCTGCTGTGTTTCATTTGGTGAGTGTAGAGAACCCGAGACCGTCCTTACTGAAACCAAGGCATACCATCTTAGTCCTCAGGGGTGACAACGCATTTGAATTTTGATTCTTATTTGAGTATAAACGGGTATTCCTATGGGACACAGACATCCACTTACCATCAGGTGAACTGTGTGCTCGTCTGTCACCCAATATCATGAAAAAAAGAAAAAGGAAGTGATGGATGCAGGTGGCTCAGGACCATATTTTGTGGCATTCGTTAGGGGAGGCCTATGTTCAGCAGTGGACTTGTGAAGGGCTGTAATGAAAATAAAGAGGTACTTATATTTGATACAATTTTAATCATTATTTTTTTCTAATAGTCCAGAGGGTCTGACTGCTCAACGGCTACTGATATCAAGTTTAAATAAAGGAGGCAACCAATAAAACAATTCTCCATTCTGAGTTACTGCACTCGGTGCTCAGACAGCATAAAGAAGAATTGAAACCCAGACTTAGGAATGTAAAATTATTTAAATCTTTTTAGGTCTTTGAAGTTGGGTTTTTATTTTTATCGAAAGATAATTTTTACATCCTGTTTAAATAGACTAACGCCCAAATACTCAAACGCTACTCAACTTTAAGTTGGGATTAAATCTCGTGTTGTATCTATCACTTTAAGTCAAAGTGACTGTGGCACCCCTACCAGAAGCTCAAGTTAACAAGGCAAATAGTTAGGTTAAAAACTTTAGCTCTTATATAACAACCCTTACGGGTGGACTTTTTCCCCAAATTTTTATGGGACCACTGCAGCTGTATAGTAACTTTTATAATACGTTAAACCATCTTAATTATTGATTTCGACTAACAAAATGCGTTTCCACTTGGAAAATTTCCATAAGTTATTTCCCATCCTCCCATATTTTGAATTTCTTGTGGATTTATCTCTATTCAAAAAACGATTTATTTTCATTTTATAATATGTAACAGTTTGCAGCAGTTTTTTTTTTATTAAGTTTTGCAGTGCAAATGGGTCGTCTCGAACAGGGAAACGTTTTGAGAAAATGTGTATATCATAAGTCCGTTAGTCTTCCAACGCATCTCCATTTTTTTTTTATTAAAGATAGGTGTATAGGAGGCATAGGTGTTCGTAGGTAACAGCATCAGCTTATCATCACACTATGTGCTCGTTTATCAACCTTACTTCTTAATAAATTGGCAGAAATCCGCTGACTTATACCCGTCCATAGTGTTTTAAAAATTCGTGTTTTCAATTTAAATAGTGTTTCGAAATTGCAAATTTAACAAAATATATTTTGCGTGGCGCTCGCAAAAATGCTGACGAGCTTTCGTACATACCTTTTATAAGGTTCAAATTCTCCAATATTCCTTAGATTTAATATCAAAATTTCTTGAAGCTGAGTTACCAACATAAATAAACTCTGCCTTGCGTCTGTCCGTTTGTCCTCTGATTAGATTTTGACAAGGGTCGACGTTCTTTTGAGTTTCAACTAGTCTTGACTCAGAGTACTCTTAAAGAGTTCTTTAAACTTTTGTCCTTTTCTTCATAAGTGATTTACTCATTCTGTATGTATCAATTTCTTGATTTTTATTTAATTTGATGTTTTGAAAAACAACACAACTTCTTAAGCCAACAAAAAACTACTGTATGACTTTACGAGCAAACCCAAGCAAATTAATTTTACTAGACGTTACGAGTAAGACTTCTTCTCTTCCTAGGAGTTTATCTGGGTAGCCACCTTCCACCCCCTTACTCACTCACAGATGGGCGGAGGCAGTAGAGTTCAAGGGGGAGGCATTGGCCGTTAGTTTGGACATTGCGAAGGCCTTCGATCGGGTTTGGCACAAAGCGCTTCTTTCGAAGCTCCCTTCCTATGGGCTTCCCGAGAAATTGTGCGATTGGATCACCAGCTTTCTTGCAGATCGGAGCATCAAAGTCGTTGTAGACGGTGCAAGCTCCGATTGCAAACCTATTAATGCTGGTGTTCCACAGGGCTGCGTGCTATCGCCAACGCTGTTTCTTCTGCATATCAATGATATGTTGCATACCCGTAACATTCATTGCTATGCAGATGACAGCACTGGTGATGCTCTTTACACCGGCCGAGCCAATATTTCTCGGGAAAACGTCTCCGAGTGCCGGGACAAACTTGTGTCTGAAGTCGAGTCTTTGCTAAACAGAGTCTCGGATTGGGGACGACTAAATCTAGTCCAGTTTAACCCCCAGAAGACACAAGTTTGCGCGTTAACCGCTAAAAAGAACCCCTTTGTCGTATCCCCTCAGTTTCAAGGCACTCCCCTTGTTGCCTCAGCCAGTATCGGAATCCTCGGCGTCGACATATCGAGTGACGTGCAGTTTCGTGGTCACTTGGAAGGGAAGGCTAAATTGGCCTCTAAAAAGCTTGGCGTGCTCAGCAGAGCGGGACAGTATTTCATGCCGGCACACCGCCTGCAACTTTACAAGGCGCAGGTTCGGCCGCACATGGAATACTGTTCCCATCTCTAGGCTGGGGCTCCCCAGTACCAGCTCCTTCCACTTGACCGCATCCAGCGCAGAGCGGCTCGAATCGTCGACGACCGAGTGCTTTCCGATCGGCTCGATTCACTGGCGTTGCGAAGAGATGTTGCATCTTTTTGCGTATTTTATCGCATCTATCACGGGGAGTGCTCTGAGGAATTGTTCGGATTAATCCCAGCCGCCAAATTTCGTGAACGCACGACACAGCAAACGTCCCGATACCATCCACACCATCTGGATGCTTGGCGGTCCACCACTGTACGTTTCACAAGGAGTTTTCTTCCACGTACAACCTCTCTGTGGAATAGTTTATCACCGGCGATTTTTCCGGACCGATACGACCTGGGGACCTTCAAGAAAAGAGCTTACTCCTTTCTAAAGGGCCGGCAACGCACCCGCAATTCTCCTGGTGTTGCGGTTGATCATGGGCGGCGGTAGTCACTTAACATCAGGTGAGCCGCATGCTCGTTTGCCTCCTCTCCTATAAAAAAAAAAACCCATGATCTAACAGCAGCGCCAGCACTGCTGTGTTCTGATCTTAAGGGTTTACAGAGCTGGTATGATTACAAATTACGAGCCGTTCCATCTTAGTCGTCAGAAGGTAACAACGCGTCTGTAGGACTCTTTTTGTGTCTAGGAGTCTCGAGTCTTACAAATTTCTACGACCAAATTGCAGTACTTTTAGTACTGTGTTCCAATCCGAGAGGTATATAGAGCCAGTATAATTACGAGCTGTGAGACGTTCTATCTTTGTCTCAAAAGTGACAACGCATCTGTAACCTTCTTGATTTAAAGCTATATAATATTTCTATGGACACCAGTAGTCACTTACTAAAGTAACAAAAAAAACTGTCAGGTGGACTGATAGTTTGTTTGTTAGTTCAGTTTTGCAAAAACAAGCAATATATTTTATAAAAATATGAATCTTAGGCCTGTTTAACTGAGATAACACAAGAATTTTCAAGCATCGAATTTCATTATTGCAGGTATATTTACGATCCAATGGCCATTATTTAGTGAAGTGTCAGGTTAATCATCGTCCTTAAGAAAAAGCCGCATGCTCGTTTGCCCCCTCATCTATAAAAACTTGGAAGTTCTAGGAAACCGAAGCAAAGTAAACGTAAAACAGTTTTAAAAAATTACTTTAAGAAGGTAAGTGATATTTTGTCTAAAGACATAAACAGATCTATAACTTATTTGCATGTAATTAAAATAAAAGAAGCTTCCATAAAAAGATTATTAAAAAGTAATTTGTAGATATTTACAGCACTCCAATTAATATCAACATAACATAAGAGATATTTAGTAAATTATCTCTTATATGTTTTCCCACCGTTGAATTTTTGCACTCCTAGAACGCGAAGCGGAGATGTTCGGTTCTGCTACCGAATTATGAATCACTCGTTTCACTCACATTAAGTCGCGTATTTTATTGTAAATCGCACTAATATGTTAGAGAAATTTCGTCACATGAGTCTCGTAAGAGGCGACTTTGAGAAATGACAGAAAATTCTTGTGCTTCCGATAGATGGTGCTAAAATATTGTTACGCCATGTGTAAATACCCAGACCAGTATCAAATGTCCGGTAAGCGATCGTCAATCCACCGACCAAGCGTGATTATCAAGACGAATCCTCACTACAAAGAGCAAGACTAAGGACTAATTGCGGACTTTTACGACACTATATCAGTGGATGTATTTTCTTACATCAATACCGTATGGTACGCCTCTTAGTAAAGTTAAATTTTTAATTATGCTACCTAGCCGCCCAATCAACTAGCTAGTTTGAACATCGGGCTGTGACGTATACAAAACAACATTTTAATATACATTTATTTAGTTATAGTCTACGAAAACCACGTTTTACACGTAGGACTACCCATAGAATACCTCGTAAGGGGGTTGTTTTGCTAGAGTTGCCACGTTTGGGAGGCGCGTTGGTATAAACAGTTTTCTTTCTAGTTGTTCTGCTGGCCAGCTCCTGGTTAGTTTCGATCTGTCACCTCTTAGTACATTTATGGGACGATATGTGTTAGTAAATATTCTTACACCGCCACTACAACGTTTGAAACTCTCTAACCGTGACAAATACTTTCGGAAGAAAAATACGACGAACGGAATGAATCCACTGTAAGATAGTAGGTAGATGCTGTAGCCCACAGACACTCAGTTTTATTCGATTCCATTTATCACCATAAAAACTAAGACACCTTAATAGTAAAAAGATATTTAATACAAGTAAGACGACGAAATAAGCGAGTCACACAGAGAACCCCCCTCTACATAGCTCGCTAAGTGACCTTGATTGTCGTACGTCCTTTCCGTGGGCGTCGTAGGAGGTGACAGAGGGAAACTGAGGCAGAAGATGGACAGCAACATCCACTTGCCAAGCGTGGCAACTAGGCAAACATGGGTGATGTTGAGCATAAAAATATTTACAGTCTATGACTTTTGTGCGTGATGAAAGAAATAATTTAACTGCAGAAACGAATAACCCTTATAAATACAAAAGGGTTTTTGTAACTATATTATTAACATTTTTACATTGTAAAATGTTATTTTGCGGGGTTGCTACGATACTAGATGCTAGGGTAATATCTCGTCATATATTAAAATGAAGTTCACTAAATTTCAACTTTGTACAAGGTATACGCACCCATCTAGTTTAGTATAGTGCCTTCATAATCACATGTTTTAATTTTGTTATCAATATTCAAAAGCCCTAAACTTATTAGTTATTAGTTATTATTATAGTTGAAGAGCCGTGGTAGCTCAGTGGTTAACGCTCGCTGTAAATATAACAGAACGCGAGTAACCCGGGTTCGATCCCCGCCGGCACCAATGAAATTGTTAATTGCAATTTTAAGTGCTGATTTACCACGTGCTCGGCGGTGAAGGAAAACATCGTGAGGAAACCTGTATTTTTTATAGGACAGGGTGACAAACGAGCACACAGTCCACCTGATGGCAAGTAGTTGCTGTGGCCCATAGACCACACATAGGCCATGGGCGCACAAAATGCAGATGTGTTGTCACCCGTGAGGACTAAGATGGAATGCCTCGTTTCCAGTAAAAAGGGTCTGATGTCTGAGGAATAAGAAAAAAAAATATTGAAATAATACTCGTTTTTACGGAATTTATCGCGTATATTTAACTTTTTAATACCCGACGTTTCGAGAGCTTTACAGCACCCATGGTCACGGGAAGGACTGAGATGTTTAACGTACAGATGTCATAGTTAACCGCGGTTACCATAGATTAAAATTTAACTTTTGTTGTTGTAAAAAAAAATATTTCGAAGACATGTGAAGTTCGTCAACACGCATTTGGGCAGCGCGGCGGACACTTTCTTGCCCTAAAACCCTCTCAGAAATGAGGGGAGGCCCGAGCCAAGCAGAGGGACGTATATAGGCTGTAACTTTACTTTTTTTATTATAGTTGAAGCATTAGTTATGTGTCTTAATCACTGAAAGTTGGTTCCATCACAGAGAGTGCTTGTTATTTAAATAAAGAATATATCTTGGAATATCGTCGCATATATTTATATAGCAAGTATATGAAAGGACTTATATAAAAAAAGAAAATCGTGAGCAACGAGTGGCAGCCTGATACTGACATATTAGAAGAGACACATTGAGAGCAAACCTCAGCATGAAATACACAAGTACGAGTGGGCCAGCTCGACCGGGGATAATAGCGTAAAATAGCAGCAAAGTTGCAGCATAACTCCACAAAAACGAACGCTTCCCGTACCCTTTTTAACCTACTGCATCATAATCCTAATTTCTATATTGTTACATGTCAGTTAAAATCAAAATAAACATTAGTCTAGTCGGGTTATCAAAAACAAACGTTATATACCTATATTAAAAAGCACTTCAACAAAAAGTTTGCAAATCAATTACTAATTAAATATATATCCACGCTCGTGTGTACCACAAATAAACTGCAATTCTATTAAAAGTAATACGTTGGTTTCGTTCATAACATTTCATTTCATTGTAATAACATTTACAATTATATATGTATGTCCGCAATATATATATATATATATATATATATATATATATATATATATATATATATATATATATATATATATATATAGGTATGTCCGCGATGCGGTCAAAAGCGGGGTGGAGTTATATACTAAAAACCATTATATAATATAAATTTAAAGAGAGATAAACAAATATTCGAAACCTTATATTTAAATATTATTTTACGTGGTAGAGCCATGCTGCAGTTATATTAGTAGTATAGTTGTAGCACGAATGGGTCGGCTCGACCGGGGAAGGACCACGCTCTCACAGAATACCAGCGTGAAATAGTAGCTTAATGCTGCTGTATTTCGTATGGTGAGTGTAGAGAACCGGAGACCCTTTTTACTGGAAATGAGGCATTCCATCTCAGTCCTCATGGGTGACAACGCATCTGCATTTTGATTTGCAATGGAAGATAGATGTAGATGTCTATGGGCCGCAGCAACCACTTACCATCAGGTGGACTGTGTGCTCGTTTGTCACCCTATTCTATAAAAAAAAAAAAAAAATAACCTGGACGATTTTTATTGGTCAGTGTCCACCTCTATCCTTGAATAGATGCAACAGCAAAGGGATTGCAGGGGTGTTGCTGACGTTTAAAAAGGGTGAGCTCTTTTCTCTCTTCTCTTTTGATAATCGATTCTAAATTAATTTAAAAATTACTTGAAAAACTTCTGGCAAAGCGCTCGGCGGTAGAATTACCAAGCACTCGATTATGTAGAGATCAATAAGACCTTCCCTTTCAAGTGACTGAATGTCACGTCGATGGCGATATTTGCAACGCTGGCTGAATCAGAAAAGAAAATGTCCTGAAATTGAAGAGATGCGGCAAGGGAGACATTTTTTTCGTTAATGCGCATACCTATGTCTTCTGAGATATATAATAAATACTTTCTAAAAGAAGGAGGATCTGTGTACAGAATACCAACATAGTTTAATGCTGCTGTGTTTTGTATGGTAAGTTTAGGGAACTGGAGACCCTTTTTACTGCAAAATTTAGATTTTAGTCCTCAGGTGTGACAACGCATCTTCACTTAGATTTTTACCCGACTACAGATGTAGAATGTCTATGTGCCACAGCATATACTTATTATCAGGAGGATTGTATAATCGTTTGTGAACCTTACTTTATATATAAAATATGATCGTACAAGAGGATATCTCAAGATCTCATACATGCCGCCGCTCTAGTATGTTTGTAGCACAGATGGGTAGGCTCGACTGCGAATGAACCACGCTTTTACAGAATACCAGCGTAAAATAGCAGCTCTACGCTGCTGTGTCAACTGTGTGATTACGAGTATCCCTCGAAATCTTGATCTAACAACACTTTTCAAATAAGTTTATTATTTAAAATTCGATTAAATGATTGCCAAAGACGTTAACTTTAAACTTATTACGAAATCCTTTATTTTCTCTATCTATTTATTTTGATGTTTAGAAAATTCAATAAGGAAAGTTTGTTTCGAGCAACTTAGTTACAAGTCAATATAAATAAACTTCATCTCACGTTTGTTCGCTTGTCTTTTGATTAGTTATTTCCAGAAAAAGGATCGTTACCCGTCCTTTTTCAACTGAACCCGATTTGAATACGTCTGAAGATGTTCTTATTTAAATTTAATTTTTTATAGGATAAGAGTGACAAACATCCACACAGTCCACCTGATGTTAAGTGGTTGCTGTGGCCCATAGAGATATCTAGATCTACCCTTAATTATAAATCAAAATGCGGATGCGTCGTAATCCGTGAGGGCTGAGATGGAATGCCTTGTTTCCAGTAAAGTGTTAATTTTACTTGGTAAAGCCACGCTTGCAGCATTATTATAGTTGTAGGACGAATGGTTCTGCTCGACGAGGCACAACCACGATCTCACAGAATACCAGCGTAATGCTGCTGTGTTTCGTATGGTGAGTGTAGAGAACCGGAGACCCTTTTTAGGGTTCCGTAGTCAACTAGGAACCCTTATAGTTTCGCCATGTCTGTCTGTCCGTCTGTCCGTCCTCGCTTAGTCTCTGTGACCGTTAGCACTAGAAAGCTGAAATTTGGTACCAATATATGTATCAATCACGCAGACAAAGTGATAAAATAAAAATTGGAAAAAAATATTTTATTAGGGTAGCCCCCCTATATGTTAAGTGGGAAGTGATTTTTTTTTAATTTCAACCCTAACTTGTGATATATTGTTGGAAAGGTATTTAAAAATGAATAGGGGTTTACTAAAATCATTTTTTGATAATGTCAATAATTTCTGAAATAATCGCTCCAAAAGTAAAAAACAATGTGCCCCCCCCCCTCTAACTTTTGAACCATAAGTTTAGAAAATATGAAAAAAATCTGAAAATTAGAACTTTATAAGGACTTTCCAGGAAAATCATTTTGAACTTGGATGGAAACAACAGTACCTACTACCGGGAGCAGTTGCAGGAGCGCGGAGCGCTGCTGGAGCCCGAACATAATGGATACCCACCTTTAAACTCATAAGTGGGAACACTTATTGTGACGGACGGGAAACTACGGAACCCTACACTGACCGTGGCCCGACACGCTATTGGCCGGTTTTTATTACTTTTGATTCTTAACTAAGGATAAAAGTGGATGTCTATAGGCCACAGCATCCACTTACCATCAGGTGGACTGTGTGCTCGTTTGTCACCAAACGCTATAAAAATGGGTCTCCGGTTCTCTACACTCACCATACGAAACACAGCAGCGTTAAGCTGCTATTTTAGTGAGAGCGTGGTCCTTCCCCGGTCGAGCCGACACATTCGTGCTATAACTATACTACTATTATATACCACGTACACGTAATTGCTGGTAAAATTAACCTGCTTTGGAATAAAGTGAGCGACGACAAGTCGAGACCCTTGTTACTTATGACGAGACACTTTTGTTTTCAGGAGTGACAACGATGCATTTTGGTTATTTTTACCATCGACACACTTTTACCATCGGTGGACTTTGTGCTCCGTGTAGTGGTCGTGTAAGAATTTTCACCACTCCATATCATAAATTAGGTGTCATTACAGGATGGAAATGAAAACAGGAGATGGACATAAGCATGTTTCTGATGAATCTTTCTGACCCATAAACACTCGAGCTTGTCAGCCAGAGTGATAGGCAGAGACAACGGACTTCCATTTTGCACGAACCTGACACACTTGGCTCGTCTCCTTTACATTCATATACCTTCGCATACATGCTCGTCGGTTAACAGTTCGGTTAAGGGTTTAATCTGGTCCATCTTCAAGATATTTACAATTTGGTCGATAAACTTTCATCTAGGGCGTCCCTTTCCGACTCTGCCGCATAGATTTGCTTTTTCACTCTTTTTGTAAAAATGTTTTTCAATGAAAACGGATTTCCGGAACTTTTATCTCTAACAATAAAAATACATGTTTGATAAACTTACTGCTTATACAAACGCCGTTCGGTAAGAAAATGGAGCAATAAGTATTTATTGACATACTTATGTTCAGATATATACGACAATAAATTCTAACAAACCGCCGCGTTCTTACAGTTTTTTCCTTATCTATTTCGTACAGGAGTACCTGGTCATCTTATGCGTTGCGGTCACCTCAACTATAATAAAACCCTTATCCTACCTACCAAACACCCCCCCCCCCCCGCCCCGCTCTACCGCTATACTAGTCTCGTGGTCCTAAAACGCTTATTACATTATACAATTTTTAGAAAATCTAATTAGCATTACACTAAATTGAATTCTAAATCGTGAAGAAGCGCATTCGTAAAGAAGTATCGACGGGGTTGCACGTTTGATCGATGGCGGGAACAATGGATATTAAAAAAAGAGAAAGGAGTACTTGTCATTGAGAAAAAACTGTCCAATATGAATATAATTATATATTTTTAGATTGTAAGCAGTTTTTTATAGGATAGGGTGACAAACTAGCACACAGTCCACCTGACGGTAAGTGGTTGCTGCGGCCCATGGACATCTACATCTATCTCCGATTACAAATCAAAATGCAGACGCATTGTCACCTGTGACGACTAAGATGGCATGCCTCGTTACCAGTAATTAAAAGGTCTCCGGTTCTCTACACTCGCCATACGAAACACAGCAACATTAAGCTACTATTTCACGCTGGTATTCTGTGAGAGCGTGGTCCTTCCTCGGTCGAGCCGACCCCTTCGTGATACAACTATACTACTAATATAACTGCAGCATGGCTCTACCACCTATAAAATAGTTTGATTATTTGTTAAGTTTGGTATCCAAACATATTGAAAAAGAAGTCACGATATTTCGATAAAGTGTGAGTGCCAAAGAATGTTTGATGGTGACATTACGTTTTATAGCCACGGGAAATTAATATTAAGATTTAAAGTACTGCTCTCTCATATCAGAACCGCTTCTATCTAAACTTCAAGACATCCACTTGTATCAAAGCGCGGGCGCCGAGCGCCGACTGGTTGTTCTAAATCGTAACGTTGCGGTTACACTGTCCTAAATTGTAAACAATCTAGGAAGTAGAGCGGTCGGGACATTGATTTATATAATTACACTGTGTTGTATAACTCAATGGGTTGGGACCTCCAATTTGACTAATCGGATTCTAACTGTTCTAACTACGATTAAACCTTCCTACTTCCTAATTAGATTTTCTAAAAATTGTATAATGTAATAAGCGCTTAAACGCAATGGCTGATTATAAGGTCCCGGGTTCGAATTCAGGGTCGGGCCAAAATAAGTTATTGAGCTTTTCTGTCAAGTAATTCTAGTAGCTGCTCGGAGTCCTGAATGTTGGCGGGATTTACCCCCATGCCTTAGATCCTGCGCTTGATCACTCTCCGGTCGCGGAACAGAGTGGGCTCTTGTGCTTAAACGCTTATTACATTATACAATTTTTAGGAAATTTAATTAGGAACCTAAATTGGAAGCTATTGATCACACTACACTAAATTTAATTCTAAATCGTGACGAAGTGCATTCGTAAAGAAGTATCGACGGGGTTGCACGTTTGATCGATGGCGCCGTATTTATCAAAACAGCAGAAAATAAGACTTGCCTTAGCCGTGGTGGGACAAATGGATATTAAAAAAATTAAAAAAGGGAAAATGCTGGGTTAAATAATACTTGTCAATCAGAAAAAAACTGTCCAATATGAATATAGTGCATATGTTCGAACCTGGCGACTGTAGAAATTTTTTAAGAGTTGATTCTAAGCAGTTTGATTATTTATTAAGTTTGGTATCCACACACATTGAAAAAGAAGCCACGATATTTCCACTTAGATCAAAGCATGGGTGCCGACTGGTTGTTATAAATCGTAACGTATTGATTACACTGTCCTAAATTGTAAACAATTTAGGAAGTAGAACGATTGGGACCTCCAATTTGACTAAATCGGATCCTAACTGTTCTAACTACGATTACACCTTCCTATTTCCTAATTAGATTTCCTAAAAATTGTGTAATGTAAAGAAAGGGGAATGAAAGTGAACGCAAGTAAGACGAAAGTGATGGTTTTTGAAAGAGAAGAAAGCAAAACGGTATGTGAAATAAGAATAGAAGGAGAGTTAATTGAGCAAGTGGATGAGTTTGTGTATTTGGGATGTGTATTTAGCAGGGATGGTAGATATGATAGGGAAATGGAACGACGAGTAAATGCAGGGAATAGAGTGAATGGGGCACTACACTCTATTATGAAGAACCAGAATGTGTCAAAACAGGCACGTATGGTAATTCATAATGCTGTGTTAGTCCCTACTTTAA
Source organism: Parnassius smintheus behrii (assembly GCA_036936625.1). NCBI lineage: Eukaryota > Metazoa > Arthropoda > Insecta > Lepidoptera > Papilionidae > Parnassius > Parnassius smintheus. The sequence continues at coordinate 4,809,032 of JAUPFT010000031.1, forward strand.
TGTATGGTAGTGAAAGCTGGGTGTGGCAGAAGAAGCACGAAAGTAGAATAAATGCTGTAGAAATGCGGTCTTTAAGGAATATGCTAGGGTTTAATCTGAATGACAGGGTGAGAAATTGCGTGATAAGAGATAAATGTGGTATGCAAGGTGATGTTGTGACCAGGATTAAGAAAGGAATGCTTCGGTGGTTTGGTCACGTAGAAAGAATGAATGAGGAAAGAGTGACAAAGCAAATTTATATGGCAGATGTGAATGGCCGAGTCGGAAAGGGACGCCCTAGAAAAAAGTTTATCGACCAAATTGGCGATATTTTGAAAAAGGGCCACGTTAGAAGTACCCTTAACCGACGAGCATGTATGCGTAGATATATGGATGTAAAGGAGGCGAAAGAGGTATGTCAGGATCGTGCCAAATGGAAGTCCGTAGTCTCTGCCTACCCCTCTGGTGACAGGCGTGAGTGTTTATGTATGTATGTATGTGTAATGTAATAAGCGCTTTACGCATACACTGATGTACTATGACCCTGTGCTTCGCAATCCTCCAGACCAAATTTCGGTCAAGGCGGCCAGTCCAAACAGAGGCTAGCCATCTGCACAGGACAAGATTACAGTGCTCGAGTGTATGTGCAAGCACAAGTGCACTCTCTTTTTCCTAACTCTCATATTCCGATGGGAAGATTCTTCGACACAACCGGAGATAGATCACTCGCAGCACCAACGGCTTTACGTGTTTTCCTGATGCTACTGAGAATCTTTTTAAAAAAAAACCCAACAACTTATTTCGGCCTGTTATGTGGGTAGTCCTTCGTTTTTATCTTTAAAGCTAAAAGTTACAGCTTTCATACGTCCAACTCCTTGGCACAGACTTGCCCTCATTTCTGAGAGGGTTTTTAGGGTAAAGAAATGTCCACCGCGCTACCCCAATACGTGTTGGCGAACTTCATATGTCTTTGAAATATATTTTTTTCTTATGTCTCAGACATGCAGGTTTTCTCACGATGTTTTCTTTCACCGCTGAGCACGTGGTAAATCAGCACTTAAAATAGCAAAAACCATTTTAATTTTCAATGCTTTGCTTGCGTATTGTGAAACTTAGAGCAAACGCTTTGTTCCTGGGCTATCAATACTCTAGAGTGCGCGCAAGATAACTCTGCGTGCGGCCAAAATTGGAACTAATCGTGTGCCGCCATCTTACTGTTTATGGCAAGTGTCTAAACAGAGTGGTAGGAGTCCTGTTTTTATTCTTTTTTGCAGTAATTCATCGTTATCATTATGCCGAAAGTGATTAAAAGTGCTGGCAGGGATGTTATTTTGAAGGTCAAACGTGCTTGTGAGGAAGAACGAGACAATAACGGACCTATAGTACCGTTTTCCAAAGTTAGAGCCCGCGTTGCATATTTAACAGGTAATTTTTAGGGATGCCATTACAATAAAATTCCCCAATTTTCTCTATTTGTTCCTTTTTTATTTCCTCGTGTCATTAATATCATGTATTTATAATGCATTGTTTTTATTTTGTTTTAGGTGTTTCTGAACGCACCGTCACCCAGATAAGTCAAGAGGGTAATATAGCAGAAGCTTCATCTTCTAAAATTGTGACACCGGGAAAAACTAGGAACCGAAGGAAAAAAAATTATGATTTAGACGATTTCGATATGTGGGCTATAAGGCATTTAATTCAATCATTTTACGTCGTGAAGAAGGAGATTCCTACCATAAATAAACTTTGGTTGGAATTGAAAACTGATATTGGTTTTAAATATGGCAGAACATCGGTGAGGAGTATTTTAAAGACTAAGGGCTACAAATACAAAAGGTGCCAGTCTAAACGAAAAGTATTGGTAGAACGCAGTGATATTGCAGCTTGGAGAGCAAAATATATTCTGAGGTTGCGCAAGAATCGTCAGGAAGAAAATCGACCGGTAATTTATGTTGACGAAACGTATATACATGCTTCATACCACCTTCAAAAATGTTGGCAATCGAAGGAACAGCCTGGTATTCTTGCTTCTGATAGCGTCGGTGCAAGATTGACAATAGCCCATGGTGGAGGTAAAACTGGGTTTGTTGAAAACGGACTGCTGCTGTTCAGGTCTAACTCCAAATCGAATGACTATCATGACGATATGAATTCAGCTAACTTCATGCGGTGGATGAAAGAAAAAATTGTGCCGAATCTTCCAACGAATTGCATTGTAGTGATGGATAATGCGTCATACCACTGCACACAGATCAACAAGGCGCCTACAATTGGCAATACAAAAGCAGAGCTTCAAGGATGGCTTACGAGAAATGGTATTACATTTGAAGACTGTTGGACAAAAGCGCAATTATACGAATTAATTAAAAAATACAAAGGAGACCCACAGTACGAAATAGATCAAATGCTAAATAAATATGGACATGAGGTTCTCCGTTTGCCGCCTTACCACTGCGATTTAAATCCCATAGAAAAAATTTGGGCAACAGTAAAGAGACGCATTGCAGAGAAAAATATCACTCAAGCTCCTAGCGAAATAGCTGCTATTACTGAGGCGGCGTTTAGAACAGTAACGACAGAAGAATGGTTCAACGTATGCCAACATGTAGAAAAAATAGAAGATAAATATTTCCAATCAGATAGGCTGATGGATATGGAAATGGATGAATTTGTAATTAGTGTTACAGGTGACACATCCGGGTCATCTGATGAAGACTCTAGCATGGATTCTGATGAAGATATGCGAATGGAAGGCGTTGATCCACTGCAGGACCATTGTTACACCAAATTTATAAATAATAATAGGTATTCAATAAAAGATTTACAGGGTTTCCTTGGACTTTTTATTTCGTTCTTTATAATAAATATTATAATGCTATTTCAGTTGTTTCAAAATACCTTTTTGGAAAAATTTATTATAGACAAAATATCAGTAGTCATTAATCTTAGTATTAGTCCTTTTTATACACGCATATAATAGGTACCTGTAATTGTGTAAAAAAAAATGTAGTGGCGTAGTTAAACTTGTGTAGTGAGGTATCAAACTTATGAAAGTTAGAATCAAGAAATATATTTATTACGCGGATCTTAAACAATAAATATGGGGTTTAAAAAATTATTAGGTCTTTGTAAGTTTAGGCTGAACATTACAGTTTTTTTAATTGAGATTTGGTAATCAATTAGGTAATTTATGTAATTTGATATAATTATACAATTCCAGTAATAAGATTAAACGAAGGAAAAAATATTAGTTAAGCTGGCAACATTAAGGACGCCATCAGTCGCGCGCAGAGTGCGCACTCTACCTGACTAACTTCCTTTTAAAAAAATGTTCTTACACAGAACCCTCAGTGTAAAAGCCGTCCATGCTATTGATCGGTATTTGTGATGAAATTACACATTGTAATTATAAAAATATTTTATACTATTACAAATTGAGTAAGAAAATCGGAGCAGTATCGTCATCCTGATCAATACAGCCTGTCAAAGTCACATGAACAGGCTTTCCGCATAGATTGCTAAGAATATCGTCCACGGGAATTTATGGTACGATAGTAATCTTACCATAGTAATATAAACTTCAAATTGTGAGTTTATGATTTGAATCTTGGCTGAGTTTCAACATCAGTGCCTAATAGCATTTAGTTTTGAGTGCAATGGAAATAGTAGTTCTTCCATGCAGTATATATAAGCAATTCCATGAATATTTTAGATTTAGCAATACTGTGGTATTACAAAAGCATCTGATATGTGGTATACTTCATGGTTTAATGTTAGATGATGGCTTGGTGTCTACAGCAAATGAGACTAGGGGAGTACCAGCATCATAAATTGTAAATGAAGGATTTTAATAACGAATTAAAATAAAAACTGAAGCTGCCAACCCCATGCCGTGCGTGGCAACTATGGCAAATATCCCTCCTGTAAGGCAATCTATAGGGGTGGTCTCTGTTCAGCAGGAGACCGTAATAGGCTGTAACGGTAACGAAATTTTAATTTAATACAAATTCTACGGTGTTATGCAGGAATGTTTTATTCTCGAAAATACATTGAAAGAAAAGAATTTGGATTATAAATTTGGTCAGTTTATGGGTTGGATTGACACATGACACGATCCTACTATAAACTAATTTCTTTGATAACTTAAAAATATTAGAACAATTCAGGTGACAGTGGACGTTTGTTAATAAAATAAAGTTCGGCGATGAATACGATGTTGTCAGAAACGACAAGTTTCATTAGACAAAAGAACTTTGAGCAGCTTTCAACTATTCTCGTTCCGTCTTCTAGACTTCAATAAATTCTTTTTATCTATATTTAATGCTAATCAAGCAGTAAGTAACTTACTACTCTTTTCACTAAAATGTGAGGAATATAAGGTTTTAACATATTAAAAATATATTTAATGTTGTATTATTAGGTACTGAAATTATCTTATACAAGGAAAATGTCGTTTGCAAGTTGTCGTAACCATGTAGAAAGAATGAATGAAGAAAGTGTGACAAAGGAAATTTACGTTGCAGAAGTTAATAGACGGAAGTTTGTCGACCAAATTAGCGAAATATTGAAAATTAGCCAAAGTAAGTGTACCCTCCGACGAGCTGCGTAGGTATAATGGAAGAGGCGAGCGATTTGTGTCAGGATCGTGCCAAATGTAAATCTGTAGTCTCTCCTTATCCTCCTGGGTGACAGGCATGAGTGTTCATTAGTGATATGTTATGTTTTATTGTGTATATAGCACCTAAGCAACGACTTCAGAAGCTACTATGTTATGCCAATTATTTTATTCTGGACCGATTATGTTCGTAGAATTCAATTTTTATGTTAAATTTAAAGCAATTTTTAAATATTATTAATCAACAAATAGAAATACGTTCCGTTCAATACAATGTATTGAAAATTTTATGTTGAAGGGAACTCATTTCAAACCTAAGTTTTACAGAGTATGATGCTCTTTTCACCTGGGATCTTTTTTAAATGCTATGCCCCATTCCATTTACTGCTTAGTTAGGTTTTCTACCGATAAAGAAATAAGACAAAAAATATTTTGAAGACATGTGAAGTCTCCTAACAGGAATTGGAGCAGCGAGGCGGACATTTCTTTACCCTAAAACCCTCACAGAAATGAGAGGAGACCTCTACCCAGCAGTGGGACGTATATAGGTTGTAACTTTTTTTTAAAGGAACAATAAATCTTAACTCTTAGGAGTGACGACGCATCAGTATTCTTATTATTAGATGAGAAAAGATATGAGTGTCTATGGACCACTGCAGCCATCAAACGTTGTCACCTCCACTTGCATATAAAGTTAAAATAAACTCATAATAATTCATTCATTCACGACCGTCTATTAAAGGTTCACTACTGAACATAAGCATCCCTAAAGACTTCCTCATAAGGGGGAATATTTGCTACAGTTGCAACGGTTGGCAACCAAAACTTTTGTTATTATATTATTAGGAAATTGATGCTGCATATTTTCTGTTATATTCTCCTTTTTCGCCTTTTACGACACCCACAGGAGTATTTAGGGTAGTGTCTGCTACCCGTTCTTTCTCGGCCACTAAAAATAACATAATGCTCTTGGAAACATCTATATGAAGAAAAAAAAACGTGTTTATTACGTGAAGTGTGCTGTGTACTGTGTGTGCTGTGTGTGTGTGTTACTATGTACGTATTAAGCCACAGCACAAAATGTTACCATTTGTACTGTAGCACACACGTAATACCACACACAATTACGTACACACAAGGAATACCATACGAAAATCTGTAACACCAACCACAGGACAACAGTTACGTGACGGTGGCAACACTGTTACAGCGTCAAGCTGAGTCGGATGCATGTTCGTTGCTGCACCCCATTTTACTTCTGTAAAATCTTCTCAATGCTGCCGTGTTTCGTATGGTAGATGTAGAGATCCGGAGATCCTTTTTACTCGAAACCAATGCCTGGCTAGGCTAGTCCTAAGGGCAGACAACACATCTGCATTTTGGTTCTTATTTGAGGATAAATGTAGATGTATATGAGTCACAGGACACACTTCCTATCAGACGGACTGTGTGCTAGTTTGTCATCCTAATTCTATACAAAAAAATATACATTTTCTACCTGAAATGTTTACGAATTAGCACTAGTACACGCTGTAATAAAGTCGACATTTGTTAAACATTACCGTTTGTACAAGGATGAGCATTTCGCTCGGAAAGACTTTCTTTCTAATTTGATTAGCCAAAATTATAGAACGCTTGGAACCCTCCTACGTAATTTTGTTTACGTGACCGAAAACAGAAAGGTGTGTTGGATCTAGTTCAAAATTTTCTGTCTCTTTCGTGAATATCATTTTATTTAATCTAATTTGAAGTCGGATTTTTAAATTCTCTACACAATACGAGTATATTTTAGCAACGATTTTGGAAACTAGTATGCCACATACTAGTTTCACATTTTAGTAATTTATACTAACCCTCAGGTATTTCATATCAAACTTGAGTCACGGAACCTCAAGAATGCACAAAGAGCTCGCTTTGAAATTTCGTGTTATTTTTTACTTTCTATAGATTGGAGAGGTAAGTGTGGAAAACGAATACTCAGTCACCTGATAGTAAGTAAAATGTGGTCAGCCTATATTTTTCCTTGTTAGGAATCAAAATGCGGTTGTGTTACTAGTAAAATGGGTCTCTGATTCTCTTCACTCACCATACGAAACACGGCAGCATTAAGCTGCTATCTTACTCTGGTATTCTATGGCGTGGAGTGAATACCTAGAATACTAAACTTAATAAATATTATTACAATAAAAACCTAGATAGGTATCTATTTAGGTTGGCTCGACCGTGCTATTTTTATTAGAGATGGGCCGAATATGGATTTCACCGAATACGAATATTCGGCCGAACGTTCGGTAAAACTTTTACCGAACCGAATATTCGGCCGAACATTATTCGGCAGGATCACCTCGGTACTTAACCAATTTATGTCGAAACTTGTTACCAAGCGAGCAGGATTAGTGCCGAGCCCTTCCCCTCGCTCCCTTGCGGGGGCAACACCTGACATGTTATTGCATTATCTAGTACTGAACAATTCACCAGCACATGCTTATTTTTTGACTATTTTTGTCAAAAAAAGTATTTCGTTGTGTTATTCTTAGTGAATATCGATTATTATAAAATGATAAAAATTAGTGGCAGGAGATTTACTATTTGGACTTATTTTGGTGAAACTAACTACCAAAGTAAAGAGATATGTACACAACCATCATTTTACAAATGACAGAGCCACGCTGCAGTTATATTAAGGTTGTAGCTTGTGTGGGTCGGCTAGACAGGGATAGGAGCACGCTCTCACAGAACAGCAGCGTAAATAGCAGCTTAACGCTGCTTTTGTATGTTGAACGTAGAGAACCGGAAACCCCTTTTTACTGGAAACTAGGCATTCCGTCTTAGCCTTCAAGGGTGAAAACTGACAACGCATCTGCATTTTGATTCTTAATCGAGAATAAATGTATATGTATATGTGCCACAGCATCCACTTACCATTAGTTGGACTGTGCTCACTTGTCACCCTTGTTCAATAAAAAAATAATCAATAATGCGATACATTTTTTACCTCTTAGCGGGGAATCATCAGATAAAATAAACTCTGAGAAGATAAACTACTACTATATAACATTAACTATTTTGTTTTTAAACGCGGATCCTAACAAACTAATATTCTCATCTATGTACATTTGGCCACACACGCATATTGTTCCTTTAAGAACTACACCGCACGTGGACCGCACGGATGGACGGTCTCTACAGCAAATTTCACAAAACATGTAGTTATTTATCACAGACTCATATCTGCGCTAGTTACTTAGTTTAGCTGCCTCTGATGCCACCCCGGCTCTACACGAGGTACCCATAAGATGAGAGGCTGACATGTCGTATACGCAAGTAGTATCCTACACTAGGGCTTTAACTTCCTCTCGAGGGACCCAATTCATATCGACAGATCTCTTGCCATCGTTTCTAAATATTATACTATTATATACATATTTACTTCTTCAAACTTTTCTCTTAGACGCTCTTCATACTTAAAGATATAAATTGTCAATATATAGCCATGAAATCAAATAATAAGTTAAGAAATATTCTTATAAACAGTATAGAGACAAGTTTTAAGATCAAACATCAGGAAAAGGGTAAAAATAAAATTACAATAATTTAAAAGAACAGATATGTTTTGGGAAATGTTCTGAAGGAAGCGGAGCCAAGCCGAGATTCAGTTCCGGAACTGCGCTTTATTCTGTCGCTAGGGTTGAGGATGAAATAATAGTCAAAGATACACAAAATTTATTTCCCCGGATACGTAAAACAAATATCAGTATTAACATTTAAATATATATCATATTTCAGATGGTTTTCTCGTATATTGTGTATTTAATACATTCATAAACTCTATACATACACTTTCACGCTTGGCAACTAGCGAGCGGTAAACTGAATCTACGTACGTGCTGACCCACCACGTACATTGTTTATACGCGGCGATCGTCAATCCATCTGATACGCGTGACCATTACAGAACATAAAAATCACAACCAGTTAACAATTTCATTAGTGCCAGCGGGGATCGAACCCGGGTTTCTCGCGTACTCTCCAGTTTACAGCTAGCGCTAACCATCTGAGCTACTACAGCTCGTAACTCTCGTGTTTGATCCTCGTTAATATTAATGAAACTGTTAAATCGTAATTATGTGCTGTTTTTTTTAAAGCCGATCAAGATTTCTCGTCACGAGAAATCGTGATCGGCTTTGAAAAAAACGTGAGGCACGTCCGCTTTTCTAAGATGACAACCTCGTTTGGCTGAGTAGTCGTTAACGCGATTGCTGATCATGAGGTCCCGACTTCAAATCCCAGGTTTTGCATAAAAAAACAGTTATCAAGTTTTGCTGTCAAAGAAATTCTCAGTAGTAGCCCGAAGTCTGGAAGTTGGCAGCATTTCAGTATACTGTAAATTAATGTTTAAAAAATCCCGCTAAGTATTTAGCTGATTCTTTCCAAGACGATTTGTTTTTCAGAACTAGTGTTAAAACATAAATGAATTTCAATAAGTATTCTTGTGATTCATATTGAACAAAACTACATGTACTTCTGCGGACACTTCATAGCACTACATGTACTTATCAGGAAAAATCTCTGGCGGTGGTCGATTCCACAAGGAAGTTGTGCGAGGAAGAAAACTTATTTTAAATTGCACAGCGTTGAACCGTCAGTTACCTAGATGGTATGGATGGTATCGAGAGTTTTGTTGCGATGTGCGATGATGAAATTGTGCGGCTGAAATCAGTCCGAACAGTTCCTCAGAGCACTCCACGTGGTAAATGCGACAAAATACGCAAAGAGATGCAACATCTCTTCGCAGTGCCAGTGAGTCTGTGAGTGCGTGAAAATGCTCGCCCGCCGACGATTCTAACGGCTCTACTATAGATGCGATTAAATGGACGGAGCTGGTACTGGAGAGCCCCAGCCCAGAGATGCGAACAGTATTCAATGTGTGGCTGAACTTGTGTCTTGTAAAGTTACATTTGCCATACACGCGGTAATTTTACTAATTCGTCACCTACTACGTGAAATCTCAGGTCTTTTAAAGATCGTAGGTGTCATAGAGGTTGAAGGAAGCAGGTGGCTCTGGACCGTGCCTCGCGGCATTCCTGGGAAGAGGCCAATGTTCAGCAGGGACTTGTAAAGGACTGTAATAAATAGCGCGAATATTTGCCATAGTTGCCACGCTTGGCAGGCGGGTTGGCAACTGCAGTGTTTTATTTTTAGTTGTTATTTGGAAGTCGCTGCAGCTCATCTCCTGATATGTTTCCCTCTGTCACCTCTTATGACATCCATCGGACGATACTGGATAGTAGATATTCACCGGCACTACACGGTAAGACTTCAATATTACAAACGTTAAATGTTAGAGTTAGAATCTGGGATAAATCAATACAATTGACTATTTGTAGAGATGGGCCGAATATTCGTTTTATATTCGGTATCCGGCATATCCGGCAGCTTTACCGAATATTCGTATTCGGCTGAATATTCGGCTAAATCACCGAATATTCGGTATAGTTGTACTCAAAATATCCACTGTATTAAAATGTACGAATTGAGTAATGCCATGTCTTTAATAATTTTACTGTTGGAAGTATATTTATTTATGGGTTAAATCTACTTGTATAGCGTTACGTTTTTGAGGTTCTGTAGATTTATTTCCAATTATAGCAAATAGAAAGCTTATTAATTTTTTTTTGGAATCAGACAAAAAAACGTTACATTACAGTCCTCAGTTTCTCTAAAATAAGTCAAAATAGTAGATCTCCTGCCACTCATTTTCATGGTATACTTATCAATTTTCACTAATAATAACACAACGAAATACTTTTTTTCTCACAAAAATAGTCTAAACATAAGCATGTGCCGGCAATTTGCTCAGTACTAGATGATGTAATAACATGTCTGGTGTGACGTGGGAGGGAGTGGCAGGGTTCTGCGCTAATCCCGCGCGCTTTACGGTACAAAGTTTCGACATAAATTGGTTAGGTACCGAAGTAGTCCTGCCGAATAATGTTCGGCCGAATATTCGTTTCGGTAAAAATTATACCAAACTTTCGGCCGAATATTCGTATTCGGTGAAATCCATATTCGGTCCATCCCTACCACTTTGATTTCGTAAGTATAGGCTTAGGTAGTAAGCTTTTAATAAATATGGGGTGGTAGAAATTCTTACGCCGCCACTACACGGTAAAACTTCCGACAGGTAGTGATGTAAGACTGACGTCACGGTAACTGGTAGCATCAGAGCTGCGTAAAATCTCGTACTGCGATTGTCACTCCAACCAAGCGTGACGATTAAAAAAAATCTTCCCTACAACGAAATAGGACCCCTTTCTATATAGCTTTGGGATTAAAAGATACTTTAAAGAAGAAAAAGAAGAAAAAAAGTTTTAAAATTACTAAGTATTCGATCCGGTAAACTTTTGAATATATTTTAACTTGGCTAATGCGAAATTATTAAGTTTCTTTGGTCTTGTAAATACTAAAATCGACCAAGCTTGTAATTATGTTTGTCTGACCCAACTATAGCGGTAAAACAAAGCTCTGTCTCAACTACGACCACCTGAGGGAAGTTATAATGAAAGTTGCGCTCGAGCTGAAATGATGACAACCTTGTACTTTAATAAAAACACTTGAAAGTCATTACTTCAGCCGTAAATTTAATGAAATCATTTTTTATTTCGGTGTAAGGTGGAAACAGATATTTTCGTTAATAAATTATTTTGTCTCGTAACTTTCTGGTTATATTAGTGTATTTTGTAAGAGTTTTATACGCGTTAGAGTCATGCTGGAGCTAATTATTTGTACTATGAATGAGTCGGCTCCACCCGGGAAGGACCATGCTCTTACAAAATACCATTGTAAAGTAGAAGCTTAATGCTGCTGTGTTTCGTGTGAGTGTAGAGAAATGGAGAATTTTATTACTGGAAACGGGGCGTTCTATTTTAATCCGCAGAATTGAAAACGTATCTGCTTATTGATTGGTAAATGAGGATGAATGAAGATGTATACGGTCCACAGTATCCCCTGACCATCAGGTAATTCTATAAAAAAAAGAATTAACATGAAATACCTCTCACACAAATACTAAAAGTATTTTATTAACACATGAAATCATACACACGCTATTGCAGTGCGCCGGAATAAATACTCCATATCCCACTCGGAAATGAGAGGAGCCAAGTGTCCAGAAGTGTGACATGCCAATGCTGAGCTTTATTTTTTTATGATTGTACAATCAATGGAGTTAAACCATGATCTTTATATAGCATCATTTTATAAATAGGGCAATACAATAACACAGAGCTTTATTTATTTGTCAAGAGACAGGTTCATTTAACAACTTGAAAAGGTGTCTGCTAAGTTAAGTTTCTTATGTGTAAGTGAATGCCTTGCACTATTTTTTAGAAACACATATCTTAAACTACAGCTTACACTCAGTTTTGATACAGAAACACACTAATAATATATAATAATTAATAAACAAAGATAACATAAATAATAATAATAGAGGAAAAAATAATATAACGTACCATGGGTATTTGTACGTCATATTTCTACGTAGCACGCAGCCGTGGTAGCTCAGATGGTTATGGCTCGCTGTAAATATAACAGAACGCGAGTAACCCGGGTTCGATCCCCGCCGGCACCAATGAAATTGTTAATTGCAATTTAAGTGATGATTTACCACGTGCTTGTCGGTTAAGGAAAACATCGTGAGGAAATCTGCATGTCTGAGGAATAATAAAATATTTCGAAGACATGTGAAATTCACCAACACGCATCGCGGCGGACACTTTCTTGTCCTAAAACTCTCTCAGAAATGAGGGGAGGCCTGTGCCCAGCAGTGGGACGTATATAGGCTGTAACTTTACTACTTTAATATTTCTACGTAGTAATCCAGCTTTGAGCTATATTCAAAATATGAAGTCTCTAGCTCATCGGTAAGTTAGTTTAAAATCAATTGCTAAATTCGATTTGAATAGTTATACACGAAAGTGAGTAAGTAAACGTAAAACGTGGTATAAATATAAATAATGTCCTCTAGAGCGAATTTCGGTCACGGTGGCCAGTCTAAACGAAGACTAGCGATATGTACAGGACAAGGATTACAGTGCCCGAATGTATGCGCAAGCACAGTTTTTTTTATAGAGTTAGAGTGACAAACGAGCACACATTCCACTTGATGGTAAGAAAATGCTGTGGCTCATAGACATCTACATTTATCCTCGATTAGGAATCAAAACGCAGATACTTTGTCACCCCTGAGGACTAAGATGAAATGCCTGGTTTCCAGTAAAAACCCTTGAACCCCTTTGTCGTATCTCCTCAGTTTTAAGGCACTCCCCTTGTTGCCTCAGCCAGTATCGGAATCCTCGGCGTCGACATATTGAGTGACATGCAGTTTCGTGGTCACTTGGAAGAGAAGGCCAAATTGGCCTCTAAAAATCTTGGCGTGCTCAGCAGAGCGGGACAGTATTTCATGCCAGCACACCGCCTGCAACTTTTCGCTCTACATTCACCATACGAAACACAGCAGTATTAAGCTGATCTTTTACGCTGGTATTCTGTGACAGCGTGGTCCTTCCCCGGTCGAGCCGACCCATTCGTGCTACAACCATAATACAGGTGCAGCGTGGCTCTACCACGTATGAGGTGCACTCTCATTGTCCATGACTGGAGAGAGTGCAACACCAAAGACTTCACGTGCTTACCGAGGCACGGGGGTAAAACACCGCCAACTTGTTCACTCCTGGCTGCTATTGAGAATTTCTTGATAAATAAACCTCGTAACTGATTTTGGCACTTATCGGGATTAGAACCCGGGACCTCTAGACCATCAACCGCGTTTACGACCACTGGACCAACGAGGCAGTCAAAAGGGATCACAATCAGGAAAACATAATAAACAGAGTATAAACACAATAAACCGTGATTTAAATTGCATTACAGAATGGTCAAAAATCAATTCTCCTATGTTAAACCCCTCTAATAATCTACCTCTCAGCAGTCCGGGCCAAAATAGCCGCTTTGGCGCATCTGTCAAACCCTAAACGAGTGATATATTGCCTACGTGGCGCGTGTCATTAAAATGGCAATTTCTTAATATTTATGTATGGAAACTATATAATATGATATGTTGTTAGAATTATCGTTAAATAAGCTAATAGAATATGTGTAAATGTGTACGTTCACCCTTTTGGTATGTTATAAATTCGATGGTAAAATTGCTAAAAGCGATTTTTTTCCAGTTTGTTGAATATAAAATGTAATCATTAAAAAATTAAGCAATTATTTCAATAAATATTTAGTTCATTTACTATACGATAACATACTTTACAATAATGAATAAAAAAAACACAACTCTACGTACAGTTTTTTCACACCACAAGCTCGACAATAATGTGGGCCACTTAAGATGACCCGAAACAGGCACAAAAAAGGCACATTTTGTACTTCAATATGGACGACGCCTGAGGCACAATGGGCTTTAAATCTTAAGTTATTCTACAGTTTGGTCTTTGTTCTTAATATAAACAGTTTCAAATGTTACAATTATTTAGTTATTAAGAAATGAACGAGTTGTAACAAACACTTGAAAAAGTGACCCTAAAAAAATGCTTTCAAACTTTTGCATTTGTAACGAACAATTTGGTAATTTACTTACATGTGAATGTATATTCCTAAATTTAATAACATTTCCTAAGTTAAAAACAAAACAAAGAAAGCATCTTTCATACAAAATTATGTTAGAAATCATCAACTAAAAGTTACACATTCACTACAAAAAGCACCAAGTATGACGTAGTGCCCAGCTATGCTAGTATGGATACGCTCTGTGGTGACTTCTTTAATAATTGTAATCATGAACATAAAATTAAAATGAAATACAAATTAGTTATTTTTCTTTGCTTTTTTATATTTTTAATTAACATTTGAATGTGATTATAAAAAATGATTGACAATTCTTTTTGCCAAAATAAAGGTTTTTATTTTTGTTATTTTGATTTTTTTAATTTTACTTAATTTGAAGTGACCCTAGCCTAGTGATAGCTTGCGTGCGAGATCCATAATAAAGGTTAAGCAATGCACGCATTAGCTTGCAACTGGATGGGTGACCGTTTCGTACTTTGAGGCTATTCCAACCATAGCACCGCAACGAGCTAAGGCTTATTGCTTAGCAATAAAAACTACTACGTACAAGAATCAATCTCTTCCGGATAACCTTGGGCTAAGAGTGAAAACAAAGAGTGTTTCACTTCTCAATCAAGTGCAAAAAAATATAATGACATGCACATACAAAAAGTAAAAGAATTTACTGACGAAAAATAAAACAAAACAAATAAGAAAAAGAAATAAAACTCCACACCAAAAATTATCGTAAAATTATACCAACATATTTATGATACGATTTTGGGAATGCCAGATTCCCAAAATCGTATCCATACTATACAACCTGCTCTTTAAGACGGCGGATTTCGTGCGAATAACTTTACGACCCATGTCTGTCCATGACCGCCAGGTGGACGCGAGATTTAAGCAATTTGTTATTTTTAGTTTTATGAAATATTTAATCGAAACTATACAATTGTAATTATTGTTATGTTTGTAAATAAGTATGTTAACGATATTAAAACAATGTTTACCATTCACAATTGTACTTTTAATTTAAAACAATTGAAATTAATACGAACATGGTATCAACATGGCGGTCGAAATGGCAAGCAATGTTTGATAAAATGGAACAATTTATGTACAAATCGTCATATAAAATGTTTTAAATTAATAGAAAAGTGAAATATTGTTTGCCGTCTTTGTTTAATTCCCTGCATGTTGTACCAGTTATAGGGAGATACGTATACTTTTACTAGGGCTGTTTCGAATCTGAAGTTTATAAGTAAACAGCAACCTTCTGATGGTTGTGGATAGATGCGTACTTTTTGACAGCAACCTTTAGAAGGTTTTGAACTGACGAGAGGATAAGATATTAGGTAAGGATCACCGCAGTAAATGATTAAAACAGCTGACAAGAAACCCAGTATATACTTGAATTGTGCCTATTCAACGTGTTGATGAAGCTCGTAATTTTGGCTTCAAGACTGATGGTAATTTACGGTTAGAGATATACGTTTTAGACATTATGCCTGTAAAAACAGGCAGATTGAAGGTGTTATATAAATATAAATAAATGTGTGTGGCATGACCGCTTTTTTAATTCTATTAATAATTAATAAATATACTCTAACCCGGATTCGTCTGACTTTATTTAGATTTAAGATAGTCAAAGACCATTTATTTTATCAATTTTTCCTTAAAACATCAGTTTTTTTAAAACTCTGACAAATTTTTTAAAGTGTTTCATGTCATTCATAATGGCATACAGATAGATAACCACCTTAGTTAAAAACAAGTAAAGATAATAATTAACTTGTGAACTATACAGATATTATATTGAAATTGGCGGGTAATTAACTACTATAGAGAAAATTTAACAAACTTGGTTCGGCACAAAAGCAATAAAGACATTGATGGATGGCTGCAATGGGCTGGTGCGGTATTTCACGTCTAATGTCGGATGATAGCGGTTTAAACTGGTTCCGGTTTAATTAGTGATTTCTGTTAAGGGTAAACGTCTAAATGGTTCTATGAACTTTAACATTACGGCTGTATCTCAAATTGCGGGGCCTAATTAAAATGATTTTTTAACAAAGTCCCAGAAAATATATGTGGGGCTTATCTCCAAAAAAGTTTATAATTTTTATTACGCTAACTTTGTTTATTTAGGGTCATTACTACTAAAAAGTACATGATTGATAATAGCCCGAGGAAATGAGATGATCACTACCTCATTCCCACACCAAGTACTTATAAATATTATATTGTAAATTATTTTTGAAGTCCCGCTGGGTTTCTTGATGATTTTCACAGAATAGAGGGTTTTTTTTTCAAAAGTGTGGTAAAGTTTAAATGACTTTTAATAAATAAATATTCTTGTAATCTATATTGAATAAAAATTGTTCTATTTTAATTTTTTCTGTTCTATTCTCTTCTAAACCCAAGCAGAACCAACATGTATGTAACGTATGTGTGTTGCCTTGTATTGAGCTCAGGGTGCTGCTTGTATGCAAAGATAAGAATAATTGTTTGCAAACGTTTTCTCTGTCTGTCTGTTCGCGCTAATCGTCAAGATGGCTGTGTCGATTGTGCTTACAATTGGGGAACAGAAAAAGAGCACTTCTAAGCATGATCAAATGGTATACTTTATCCGAAATTTGCAGATTATTTTTGAGAAATCAAAAATTCATAAAATAAATATAACTCCACATTTATCCAGGCGAAGCCAGGGCGGGTCGCTAGTCTCATGTATTATGATATCTAGTATTTGAAAATTCTCATTATTCATTTCATTCATTTATTTACTTATAAACGTCATATATGTTAATACTATTATATATAACATAATATACTATTATTAAAAGATGGTTATTTGTTGAGTTTCACCATCAAACATTTTAAGATTTGGAATTCCTTGATGATAGTTAACATTTGGTAAATTATATAAAGGTTGCATTTCATCAAAGCACCATGTGATCTGATTAAAATCACAATAACATATTTCTGTAACTGATTTTATGAAATTTGTTACAAAATTTGACTTCCCACATCCACTTGGTTCTGCCACAATAGCAGTACACGGATGTATAAAGTGAAACATTACACACGTCTAAAGTTCTAAGGTGAGAAATTAAAATTGAAAGTGTTGGTGTAAACAATTCAAACAAAATTTATGAAATTTTATTTTCAAGAAATAACCACTTGTAAAAAACCCACACTTCGTCACAAGAACAATGTAAATTTTGTGATTATTTTTTGCAAATATATGATTATTACACATATAACGTTTGTTTAAATTTATGACATTTATCAAATCATTGTATTTTGGACATTTGTATTCTTCAATATTAAAAATTGTTTTTCTGTTGAACCACCTTTGTATTATATACTATACTATAACTAATGTTTTTGAAAAATCAAACAAAATTTATGATTAATTTAAAATTTTATTTTCAAGTAATAACCACTTGTAAAAAACCCACACTTCGTCACAAGAACAATGTAAAATTTTGTGATTATTTTTTGCAAATATATGATTATTACACACATAACGTTTGTTTAAATTTATGACATTTACCAAATCATTGTATTTTGGACATTTGTATTCTTCAATATTAAAAATTCTATCATTCGTCGTCAACATTTTTAAAAATTGTTTTTCTGTTGAACCACTTTGTATTATATACTATACTATAACTAATGTTTTTGAAAAAATCAAACAAAATTTATGATTAATTTAAAATTTTATTTTCAAGTAATAACCACTTGAAAAAAACCCACACTTCGTCACAAGAACAATGTAAATTTTGTGATTATTTTTTGCAAATATATGATTATTACACACATAACGTTTGTTTAAATTTATGACTTTATTAAATAATTGTATTTTGGACATTTGTATTCTTCAATATTAAAAATTCTATCATTCGTCGTCAACATTTTTAAAAATTGTTTTTCTGTTGAACCACCTTTGTATTATATAGTATACTATGACAATTTTTTTTGGAAATCTAACAAAATTTATGATTAATTTAAAATTTTATTTTCAAGTAATAACCACTTGTAAAAAACCCACACTTCGTCACAAGAACAATGTAAATTTTGTGATTATTTTTTGCAAATATATGATTATTACACATATAACGTTTGTTTAAATTTATGACATTTATCAAATCATTGTATTTTGGACATTTGTATTCTTCAATATTAAAAATTGTTTTTCTGTTGAACCACCTTTGTATTATATACTATACTATAACTAATGTTTTTGAAATATCAAACAAAATTTATGATTAATTTAAAATTTTATTTTCAAGTAATAACCACTTGTAAAAAACCCACACTTCGTCACAAGAACAATGTAAAATTTTGTGATTATTTTTTGCAAACATATGATTATTACACACATAACGTTTGTTTAAATTTATGACATTTACCAAATCATTGTATTTTGGACATTTGTATTCTTCAATATTAAAAATTCTATCATTCGTCGTCAACATTTTTAAAAATTGTTTTTCGCGATGCGATCACTTCGTCTTTACACAAATTTCTAATATACCAATTTAATATGGGAATGATGTTCTCTTGTTTGTAGGCACATTTTAATTCTTCGGTCACATCAAAATATGGAATGCCGTGCACGTGTGTTTCACAATAACGAACAGTTTTTTTGTCTTTTGGCGACAAATAATTGAAAGGATAACTTGGCCGAAACAAATAATGATCGATAAACGAATCATTTTTATTAGATAGTTTTACGTCTAGAATAGCCATTTCTCTACATTGAAAATGTTTATGAGGATATGTAATGTAAAATCCATCCATGTCGATGATGTATCTAATATTTTTTAGATTTTGTGTCATTTTGAACCAAAATGTTAAAAGTATTTACACGTGACTAAAATATGTTTGTTCCAACAAACTTCACATAACAATTCATTCTTCATTACTTCCCATCATCCCATTTCTTCCTTCTGCTGTTTTCTTCCTGTAATTTAAGAAAACAGAATCACATTCACTAATGATCAACTAATGACTGTCATTGTTAAAAAAGTATTTTTTAACTTTTTACTTTCTGCTATTGTCTTTGTATTTATGGCTAGGAAATGTCGCGGCGCGGTCTCAATGCGTGTTGGCGAATTTCACATACCTTCGAAATTATCTCAGGTTTCCTCACGATGTTTTCCTACACCGAGCCGAGCACATGGTAAATCAGCACTTAAAATTGCATTTAACAATTTAAGTGGTGCCGGCGGGGGTCGAACCCGCGTACTGTGAAATTTACAGCTTGCGCTAACTATCTGAGCTACCACGGCTTAATCATATACACACACAATATTTAAATATAATTTGTTAACACTAAATCCTACACACGTAAGAAAATAACAAAAAGAAAAGTAAGTTTGTCAATAGAATAAATACTTAAAATTGCAATTAACAATTTAAGTGGTGCCGGCGGGGGTCGAACCCGGGTCGCGTACTGTGAAATTTACAGCTTGCGCTAACCATCTGAGCTACCACGGCTTAATCATATACACACACAATATTTAAATATAATTTGATAACACTAAATCCTACACACGTAAGAAAATAACAAAAAGAAAAGTAAGTTTGTCAATAGAATAAACACTTAAAATTGCAATTAACAATTTAATTAGTGTCGGCGGGGATCGAACCCGCGTCGCGTACTGTAAAGTTGACAGCTTGCGCTAACCATCTGAGCTACCATGGCTTAATCATATACACACACAATATTTAAATATAATTTGTTAACACTAAATCATACACACGTAAGAAAATAACAGAAAGAAAAGTAAGTTTGGTAATAGAATAAACACTTACATCTATGGCCTTTGATGCCTTGAAGTAACACAAATATAGTATTGATAGATAAACTGCGGTTAAACGACCATACACTAACTCCATGACTGCAGTTGCTTGGTCTTATATAGTACCAGTAAGTAATAATTCTAATCTTAAGAATTTCTACAGTAGAATTGATAATAACTTTATGCGTCAACAAGCTTATCTAACATTCTGTTGTTTATCTCAACATTACTTCGTGTCGTTTTGTTCAGTGTATCGATGACTCAAATACGTACAAAAATAAGACAAAATAATGCAATTTAATATTTAGAAATCACTATAATTGATCATTCCTATGTTAGTCATTGAGTAGATTGTACTGTAATAATCTACTAATAGCAGTAATATCATGGATACACTATATGTACAAAACATCTGAAAAAGATTCACCCCAGTCTAGAAAATAATGTTTATGCTGCTAATCGACTGCCCATCCCATGTACACCCACGTACACCCACGTACCAACGTATATACCTAGTCAGGTCATAAGTATTGTCACACAGTAAAAACTTTTCTTTTAGAATGCTGGCCACAAAAAAGTTTATTGAATTCGAATTTCGAATTGTTCATGAAAATAAAACTGTATACTTTTTAGAATTTTACTAATTTTTTAATATGCAGTGGACGTTTAAAGAAGACCGTGTTGCAGTTATTGCGTTGCATCGTTACGGTTCCGCGCCAATTAAATTTTTTGATATACTGAAAAATTTGAATATAACCAAAAGATTCGTTTATCGTACCATCAAACGATACAATGAAGACTCTAGTGTAGATGACAGGTCGAGAAGTGGTCACCCTCGGTCTGTTAGGACTCCAGCAGTGATAAAAGCTGTGAAGACGCGAATTCAAAGAAATCCCAAACGTAAGCAGAAACTGTTGGCCCTTCAGATGGGGTTAAGCAGAACCACGGTGAAAAGGGTGTTAAATGGAGACTTAGGGCTTCGGGCATATCGAAGAAAAACAGGACACCGTTTGAATGCTTGTCTAATGGACCTGAGACTGAAGAGATGCTGCGCTTTGTTGAAGCGGTACGCGGGAAAAAAATACGGGGAAATTCTTTTTTCGGATGAAAAATTTTTTACCGTAGAAGAGAGTTACAACAAACAAAATGATAAGGTGTACGCACACAGTAGTGAAGAAGCGAGCAACCGTATTCCGCGTGTCCAACGAGGTCATTTTCCACCCTCGCTCATGGTATGGTTGGGAGTTTCTTATTGGGGCTTAACAGAGGTACATTTTTGTGAGAAAGGTTAAAAACGAATGCAGTTGTGTATCAAAATACAGTCCTGACGAACCTTGTGTAACCTGTTTCTCATACCATGTTCAATAACAGGCACTAGGTATTCCAACAAGATTCGGCGTCAGCTCATAGAGCGAAGAGCACACAAGACTGGCTGGCGGCGCGTGAAATCGACTTCATTCGACACGAAGACTGGCCCTCCTCCAGTCCAGATTTAAATCCGTTAGATTACAAGATATGGTAACACTTGGAGGAAAAGGCGTGCTCAAAGCCTCATCCCAATTTCGAGTCACTCAAGACATCCTTAATTAAGGCAGCCGCCGATATTGACATGGACCTCGTTCGTAGTGCGATAGACGACTGGCCGCGCAGATTGAAGGCCTGTATTCAAAATCACGGAGGTCATTTTGAATAAACTATAGTGTCATAAAAATCTATGTTTTGTTAAGTTCATTTTGGTATATAAATGGTTACATAATGAATAAACTTGTTTCAATTATTTTATATTAAACATGTAATAGAATTTATGACCTGACTAGGTAATATGCAATTTGGGTACAGATGATAAACCAGGGTCACATTGGGTAGCTTTATATATCGATACGAATGACGTCGGTCAATATTTTGATTCATACAGACGAGCACCTGTACGATATCATCTAGAGTTTTTAAAAAAGAATTGTAAAAGATGGAACTGGAATGTTGATAGGATTCAGAATGAGTGGACTTCAGTTTGTGGCGAATATTGCATTTTGTATTTGCTATATAAGTTTCAGGTATGTTCAATGCATAGTTTTACGAGTATATTTACAGGGAACACATTGTACAACGATATTTTAGTGGATGAGATGTTTCGCTCCTATTTTATAGATAATAAGTAATAAGATTTTGTATTTTATAAATAAAAATTTTAACAAAATTGGGTAATGTGTTTTATTAATGAGTCAGATTAGTGTAGATAGGAACAAAGGAGTATAATACAATAGCACCACGCTGAGGAAGAATAGATAATGACGGTATTGAACGAACAATAGATAAGTAGATAAGAACAATGGAGCGCTAATGACGGTTGAGGGTCGCGCCGGATATCAATTAGATAAGAGTTAATTGATCTGCACATCTCCGGAACCGTGCATCCTACGCAAAAATGGACCGCAGATTCGTGATCAGAGCATGCCAAAACCTTTCGTGAGTCGACGAACGTCGTACTTGTACCACTTCTGACTCAGTGCGCCAGAACTTGTACAACCTAACTACAAGTGCGCCAGAACTGGTACAACCTAACTACCCGTTTCGCTTCAATAATTTTATTTCATATTTCATATTAGTAATAATCCAATGTTTTTTAATAAATGTAAGACGAATGTTTTCGTCGTTTATATATTTTAATTTATATCAATGGCACACGCGTTTGTTTTATTCGATCTCGTTTATCGGATGCACTTCGTAGCACCGCGTAAAGATGGAGGTGGCAATTGGAGAATCCTTTCCTTTCAAAAATAGGCAAACCCTCTCTACAATACAAGAGGCCGACGTCCAGTAGTCAACTTCTACGAGTTGATTTTTAATAGAAGAGAAGGCAAATGGGAATACGACTCTGAATAAAAGTGATCACTGCCTCATATGGTGATTTGGAACATTGCAAGTACTTTGCCGGCTTTTGGAAAGGAGTGGGCTCTTATTTTGACGGTTTTTCGGTCATATTTGTATTAAGCTTTTAGCATTATTTTTGTTTTTTAGCTTTGTATAGTATTTTTTTATTTTATAAAGTTAAGCTTGTTAGAACAAATATGATCACTTTTATACTTAGCTTATATTACTGTTTTATAATTTAGTATAAGTGTTAGTAACATTTGTTGGTGAACTAAATAAATAAATAAATATCGGTCGAGAGAAATCGCTATCGAGATTGAATACCACATTGTGATCGTGTGTAGTAGATACGTTCTGGTAAAATGCACGTACTTAAACGACAACTATCGAGATGATGAGGATGGAATTTAGAGTTATGCCGCAAAATCAATGATGTTTAAAATTATTTAGCTAGGATCTGCGTAATAAAATAAAATGATGTGTCTTTCCTAGTTTGATGAGCCGCCCGTCCTTCATCAATTGCGTGCAATATCTACGTTACCTCCAGTTCAGCGCCACTACACTAAGAAATACACACCAACGTCGATAATTCGACGCGTGTTTTGCCTCTACACGAGGAATTAATCAAAATAATAGATGATAATAGGATTCCTTAAGCTAAGAGGAAGAGGAAACCGTGTTACGTTTGCGGTGTAAGAATATATGCTACCCCATGTCATCCCGAGGGTGTCGTAAGAGGCGATACGGGTAAACTGAACCAGGAGATGGGGGGCATCCTCCTGATAACAACTGAATAGAAAAGAAACTCCGGTTTTCAACCCGCTTGCAAAGCGTGGTAACTATGGCATTATATAAGGCAATCTATGCGGGCGTACTGGGCTTTTGTTAGGCTTTAATGGTAATGGAAGATTCATACTTATTCTTGCTTACAGTGCTTAATTCAATTTTTCTTTTGTTTTTGGGTCTTATTTTCTCTTTTTCTTTTTAAATCTATTTGTTATTTAGTTCTAATTTTAGTTATTTAGTTGTATGTTTTTAATTTTTAACGTATATATTTATTGTATAAATATATATATATATATATATATATGTTAAAATTAAAATACAAACTTAAGTATAAAGTATTTGCAGCTCAATTCAGTAAATAAATATGTTACCATGTTCAGTCTTCCGATCCTCAATTAGAGCTTTGATAGTTGCCAAGTTGGGCAAACTGAAAATGAAACCTCGAACTAATCTACGTTGCACCGTCTATGGAAAATGTGGTCAGTATTTACACTACTACTACTACTTACTTTGTAGACACGATTGTTATACTTGAACTTAAAATTTAACTCAGTAAACATTGTAATTCGAATATCCGCAGTAGGGCCAGAATCGGCATAGCTCAATGAACCAGTAAGAAAGAAGACTAAGAAGAAAGGTTAATAATTTTGGTGTGTTAAGAGAAACGGAGACCCATTTTACTGGAAATGAGGTAATCCATCTTAGTCCTTGTGGGTGATAAAACTTATACTAAACTATATATATTTTATTGTGAATTTTACCTCCTTGTATCGGTTTTGAATTTGCAACTTGAAGTATTCAGCGAATGAGAGATTAGCAGAAATCACAAAATATAGTGACATTGATAAACGGTATGAAAGCTACTTGGTTTTAGTTGCAATTAGTTTTCTACTTTCAATATTTCAGTAATTTACTTACGAAGTATTTTGCAGTTATATTCAAAACCACTATGCAAAGTTGAGTCTAGCGTTTTTATTTTATTCATCATCATCATTCATCATCATTACAGCCCTTCACAAGTCCACTGCTGAACATAGGCCTCCCTCAAGTAATGCCACAAAGCACGGTCCTGAGCCACCTGCATCCATCGACTTCCTGCATATCTTACCAGGTCGTCACTCCATCTAGGGGGGGGTCGCCCTACACTACGCCTACCGGTACGAGGCTGCCACTCGAGAACCTTTCTTCCCCTTCGGTTATCGGTTCTTCGAGCTATATGGCCGGCCCATTGCCACTTCAGCTTACTAATCCGTTGGGCTATGTCGGTCACTCTGGTTTTACTGCGGATATCCTCATTTCTGAGTCTATCACGCAGAGAAACTCCGAGCATAGCCCTCTCCATAGCTCGCTGAGCGACCTTGAGCGTCCTCATACGGCCAGCAGTGAAGGACCACGTCTCAGATTCGTAAGTCATCACTGGCAACACGCACTGGTTGTACAATCTAGTTTTTAGAGATTGAGGTATACCTGACGAGAAGATATGTCGTAATTTCCCGAACGCTGCCCAGCCGAGTTGAATCCGTCGATTGACCTCTCGGTCGAAGTTGGATTTACCTAGTCGGACTATTTGTCCCAGGTAAACGTACTCGTCAAGAACTTCGAGCATAGTGCTTCCAACAACTACCGGCATAGGTGCGACATGGACATTAAACATGATCTTTGTTTTGTCCATGTTCATCTTAAGACCAATCCGTTGGGAGGCACGATTGAGGTCATTGAGCATAGTGCTTAAGTCCTCCAGCGATTCTGCCATAAGGACTATATCGTCGGCAAATCGAAGGTGAGTGATGTACTCGCCATTGATGTTAATACCGTATCCTTTCCAGTCCAGTAGCTTGAAAACGTCTTCCAAAGCAGCGGTGAAGAGTTTCGGGGATATAACGTCACCCTGTCTTACACCTCTCTGCAGTTGGATAGGTTTCGAGCTCTGGTTCTGTACTCGGATAGCCATCGTAGCCCTACTGTACAAACACTTCAGCACTTCGATATACCGACAGTCAACTTGGCACAGCTGAAGGGACTGCAGCACCTCCCAAATTTCGACGGAATCAAAGGCTTTCTCATAGTCCACATACGCCGGGCAAAGTGGCAAATTGTACTCTTCAGTCAGTTCAGATTGTACAGACAATCTGCCGGAGGGTATGTATGTGGTCTATGGTACTGAAGCCTTTTCGGAAACCGGCTTGTTCGGGAGGCTGGAAGTCGTCGAGTCTGTGTGCGAGACGATTCGTAATGACTCTCGAAAACAGCACGTAGACGCGGCTCAGAAGGGAAATGTATGTAGTTCTTCAAGAGAGCGGTGTCGCCTTTCTTAAAGAACAAGACCACCGCACTTCTGCTCCACGCCTCTGGAGTAGTGCCACCATGGAGGACGGAATTGAAGAGCCTCTGAAGGACTTCAAGTACCGGTGTTCCACCCGCTTTCAGAAGCTCCGCTATAATTCCATCCTCGCCTGGGGCCCTGCCGTTTTTAAGGTGCTGGAGAGCCATTCTAATCTCGCTTAGACTGACGTCCGGGATATCATCGGAATAGTGTCGGATAAGACTTGCTCTTGGATCGTTACTCACACTTACGTGTGGCTCCAACGATGATGTGTACAGCTGCCCATAGAACCTCTCTAGTGAGATTCACTCAAAATCTCAGGTGTCCCGGAAACGATGCTGCCACACTCAGTCTTCAGCTTTGACAGTTGGCTCTTACGGGCAGAAAGATCTCTGGCAAAGACTTTGGAGCCCTGGTTCCGCTCGATCGCTTCTTTAATACGAGCAGTATTAAAGTTGCGTAAGTCTCGCCGCATGCATTTGGAGATCTGTCTGTTCAGTTGCCTGTATGCTGTCAAGTCTGTTGACGATTGCAGCCTCATCTCCCGTCTAACAGCCATGAGATTAAGAGTGTGATCGGAGAGTTTTTGTGTTCTTCTCCGGCGGGTCTTGCAGAACTTAGCTCCGACCGCATGGACAGTTTCCACGAGCTTGTCATTCATATCGTCCACTGCATTGCAATCTTGTAGGCACTGAAAGCAGTTGTGTAACTCGAGCTGAAAGTTTTCGGGATTCTGGATTAGAGCACGAGGGGGACGGAGCGTTGACTTCATTAGACGAGACCTCTCCAACTTAACGTTTAGGTTCAGTGTGCCTCTAACCATTCGGTAATCGCTGCCAGTTTTCACCCTTGCGATCACTGAGACATCACTAAACAGTTGGCGTCTGGTCGTCATAATGAAGTCAATCTCATTTTTTGTCGAACCGTCGGGGCTCGACCAAGTCCACTTCCTGTGGGGCCGCTTCTGGAAGAAAGAGTTCATCATAAAGAGTCCCTCTTTCTCCATAGGGTCGGCCAGCTGCTGGCCCCTTCGGTTCCGTTGCTCTACTCCAAATTTCCCTAACTTTAGCTCACCGCTTTCTCTTGTGCCTAGTTTTTCGTTGAAGTCTCCCATCAACACCGTGTAGTGGGTTTTGGAGGAATGCGCAACAGGCTTTGGAAATATCCTCATACATTTCCTCCACCTCCTCATCGGGATGTGCCGAGGTTGGTGCGTAAACCTGTATGACCTTCAGCGAATACCGTTTGGTGATTCTGAGTATCAGGTACGCGACCCTCGTCGACACACTCCCAATCTTTACAACGTTGTTGACGAGACTTGTGGACGATAAATCCGACACCTCCTTGGGACAGATGGTCGCCCTCCCGGCGATAGAACGAGTTGCCGGATTCGAGAATCACCGTGTCCTCCCCCTCTCTTCGGACCTCGGATAATCCTATAATACTCCAGTGCAACTTGTCTATCTCTTCTTCCAGCTCCAGGATCTTCTCGTCAGTCCTCAGTGTGCGTGCGTTAAATGTTACCAGGTCGAGTCGTCGTAGGTGGCAACCGAACCTCCACCGGAGATTCTTAGCACCCCCTGCCCCGCCGTTACCATGGTCGCCACCGTAGCCAGGAATAGCGGGGCCGCCGGGGACTGGGGGCCGTCTATTTGTGTCATTGTTCATGGGGGGTATATTGCCATAGTTGCCATGCTTGGCGAGCGGGTTGGCAACCGCAGTTTTTTTTTGTGTAATTGTTGTTATCAGGAAGATGCTGCTGCCCATCTCCTGCCTGTTTCCCTCTGTCGCCTTTTACGACACCCACGGGAAGATATGGGGTAGTGGATATTCTTAACCGCCACTACACGGCGGATTTTATTTTATTGCATAGGTCTAATGGCTTGACGTAGTTTTTGGTTGTCCTCAAACGGAATATAGTATCAGGCCAATCTTAACAAACGGTGTCGTGGCAGTGTAGGAACTTCTACTTATCGTCATCCCATTTGTCATCCCGTGAGTGTCGTAAGAGGCGACAGAAGGATACTGAAACAGGAGACAGGGAGCAGTAACTTCCGTTTTTTATTTTTATTTTTATATAAGACGGGCCAAAGGAGCATGAGTTTTACCAGATGGTAAGTGACTACCGCTGCCCATGAACAACTGCAACACCAGGGAAATTGCAAATGCGTTGCTGATCTCTTAAAAAAGAGAAGGCTCTTTTCTTGAAGTTTCCTGAGTCCTTCCTGATAACAACTCAAAATAATGAAAAATTGCGTTTGCCAACCCGCCTGCCAAGCGTGGCAACTGTGGTAAAATTTGTAGTAAAATATATAATTTTTTTGAAAAGTACAAAATTTTTAATAGATATCAGCATGGCTTCCGAAAAGACTACTACGTCCGCTGTATTTGACTGCATCTTAGAAATTCTGAATGCTCTAAATGAGGGAAGATGTGCTACTGCTAATTTTATGGACATGTCCATAGCATACCATCGCATTGCATGGTCCCTTGCTAAAAACGCTATATTCGTTAGGTATACGATGGAAACTCACGAATGGTTCTCTTCATATCTTGCGAATAGAAAGCAGTACGTGCAGGTATCACATTTAAATGAAAATAGAAAACTGATAAATGACATAAATTCGTTGCAACAGAAACAGGATCTATACCGCAGGGTAGAGTCCTAGGATGCTTGTTGTTCTCCATTTATATCAACGATCTTCCTTCAGTAGTACCACGTAGACCACGTTTACTGCATACCACATTCACAACGCTGCCTGGATAAGATATGGAATAATATTCTGCACGCGGTATTCATGCTCCTAAAATGTTGTCTTTAAATCCAGACATAACTTACTAATTGTAACATCGAAGGTTATTTCCCAGACATAACTTACTAATTGTAACATATGCATGTTACATTTTTGAATTATGTTACGAAAAATCCTCATTATTTTCAACGAATTAAAGATAGACTCAGTCGATATAGCGCACGACGTGGTTTTTTTTTTATAGAATAGGGTGACAAACGAGCACACAGTCCACCTGATGGTAAGTGGTTGCTGCGGCCCATAGACATCTACATCTATCTTCCATTGCAAATCAAAATGCAGATGCGTTGTCACCCATGAGGACTGAGATGGAATGCCTCATTTCCAGTAAAAAGGGTCTCCGGTTCTCTACACTCACCATACGAAATACAGCAGAATTAAGCTACTATTTCACGCTGGTATTCTGTGAGAGCGTGGTCCTTCCCCGGTCGAGCCGACCCATTCGTGCTACAACTATACTACTAATAAAACTGCAGCATGGCTCTACCACGTAAAAAATCTGGTTGCTCCTGTCACATATCTCATATTATTTAAAAATGGTTCCTACTACACGGCTAGGGTTTAGTTTACGACCGTTTAACTAATACGATGAGCCCATCAGTGTCGTAAATTTGTAATATGTAGTACCTATTTATGAAAATTATTATTGTAAAAACATATTATAATTTGAATGAATATTTTAATGATAAATTATAAGTCAATTTTCATTATTTTTTACAATTTTATTTATTTCTATTTACTTATTAGATATTGTTAATAATTTTAATCAAATTTTTAAACCTTATTTACATCATCGATATATATCACGATTCACGAATTATCAATAGTTGACATATTATATTTATTGAAATTTTATTTTTATAATAAATGTGTGTGTATTATTTATTCTGACTTTTTATTAATTAATTAATAATAATCTACATATTGTGTATTATAAATATTGTAAAATTGAATTGAATTATATATTAATTAACATTTAAACTTTGTCTTAATATGCTACGCCCGTACAGGGTGACACACGTTTTGTAAATAAATATATTGTACCAATTTTACAATTTGCGACATGCAATAAAGAATTATGTATCCCCATTATGATACAATCAAAAGGGGCCCTTGTTGGATGGACGGATGAATATCCTTACACTGTAGTGTAGTGTAATGTAGCGTAGTGTAATTCAGCGCACAATTCACGATTTTTGAATTCTTCCTTCCCAAAGCAAATACTAGTTTATACATTTTGTCAAGAGGACAGAAGCACGCGCGATAGATGCGCAAACGCCACGCTGTTGCACACGCGGGAGCAGCGCGGTGGACTAACTGCTCCATGACCTTTCACAGATGGAAGGATGCCGCTATCCAGTTGTATGATGTACTTAAGTCATATTATGTTTATCCTCACCAAAATATTGTTGTGTTTCATATGGTGACTTTAGAGAAGCGGAGACCATTTTAGTGGATATGGGGCACTACATCTCAGCCTCAAGGTGACGACGTATCGGCATATTGATTCTTAATCGAAAATAAATGAAAATGTCTATAGACCACAGTATCCACTTACCGTCAGGTGGACTTCGTGCTCGTTTATCACGCTTAATCTATAAAAAAATATGTGTTTATTCAATTCTTGTTATAGAACGGGTCAACCCACCACCTCTTACCTCAAAGGATGTCCCATTTGCACCCATGACTATGTAATGTATGATCTTTCTAAAGTAATAAACATTTTTTTATTTTTTTTTAATTCATTACCACACCAAGTCGACTGGCGAAAAATCTGTGCTTCCACCCTAAGTTCTATTCATTAGGTGACTATTGTAAACTCCATTATAATATGTTTAGAGTCCAAAATATTTCGAGTCATTGAAGACGGTAGTCTAAAAGCTTCGTGCAAATAGTTTAAAAATTTAATTCGACAATATTGCGTAAGTTTCCTTACAAAACAAACTCCGTACGAGAGACAACAAAACTTATAAGAGCTAGTTTGAGTTTATCTCTCAGTTAGTTCGAGCTGTAACAAGTCACAAACTCGTAACTGTTATAATAATATATATTTATTTGTTAATAATATTAATATATTTTTAGTCGACTTCAAAAAAATTAGGAGGCTTTCAATTCGACTGTATGTTACTCGATATTTTCGTCAATTGTGATTCGTTTAATTATTATTTTTATCAAATAGGTTTTATTTTATCTTACTATTTCAACAGCATCTAACGCTGTGATATTCCTTCGAGAAAGCGCAGTCCACATAAAAGTGCAACAAAATCAACTTTTAACGAAAAGTAAAAGTAGTGGTAGAATAACTTCCGACAAATTATTTTATTATTTTAGTTCTTTAAGGTCGGCTTTTGCTTTTTATTAAGTCTAATAGTTATACTATATTAAATAGAGATGTCGATATAGCTACCATTTAAACCGCGTGATGGTGTAGAAGAATCCACCCCCCCTCATTTCATATCGTGGGTGTTCTAAGAGCTGACTATGGAATTTGCCAGAAAAATCTTAGGACTTCCGACAGATGGCTGTATTACCACCTGTTTACTAGACCTAGAAAGTCAAAGTTTATATACGTCCGAAAGAAAGAAACAAAGAAGAAAATAAATAAAACATTTATTTGACCAACACGCAACACTAGTGCAAATTACAAATCACTAATATTTTATGCAGTTGTGTGATATACTACAGCTCTGGTTTTCGTTTGAAACCTTAATTGGCCCACGAAAAACTTTCACATTGATGTAAAAAGCTCTTAAAGTAATAAAACTTAATTTGTTATAATGCATGCATACAAAATTATGCAATGCAACACATACAAAATTAGTAATACCTTTATTTAGTAGATGGCAATAGCGTAAAATCCTCCAATTACTAATATTTTCATTACAAAAGCGACAAATGATGAAAATATTTGTTTTAGCCATTGAGTTATAATGTACTACGTACGTAGTACATTATAACTCAATGGTTTTACCTCAGGATCTCAGATGTCTATGTACTGTCATAGCCACTAGTCGTAGTGTTGTAGTCTGTGGTTGTAGGCCTAACGGTTGAAACGAAACGAAATGAGACGAAGACTATGCCCAGCAGTGGGACGTATATAGGCTGTAATTTTAACTTTAATGTTTATCCGTTCAAAAATCAATTCTATGTTTATTGAATTTTTTTTTACTGAGAGTTTACTGATGAATTTTTACCATCCGCATCATCTGGATGCTTGGCTGTTCACCACTGTGCAATTTACTAGGAGTTTTCTTACTTATAAGAACCCTTGCTGGAATTGTTTACCAACGGCGATTTTTCCGGACCGATATGACTTAGCCTTCAAGAAAGGAGCTCCTTTTAAAAAGCCAACGCATTTGTAGTTGACACTTACTCGTACTATCAGGCGAGCCGTGAGCCGCAGTTTCGTTTGCCCCTCTCTATAAAAAAAATTGATTGAAATACGTAGAAGTTAATTTTAGCTATGGCTACTTTCTTGTTTAGTTGACAGTAGTTTATTACGTTTGATTTAGCAATCTTTTTAAATTAAAAACCGCACTTTCCTTTACACAATTTTACTGTACAATTCAGCTTATGAACTTGGATTATATGGATTTAGTATTTCTTAGCCCACTTCCGCAACACGAAAAACGTGAAGATAAACTGAAGTGACAAACGTGTTCCGTAAAATTTTGTATAGCAACATTTTTGAACTTTGAGAGGGCCATGGTGTCATGCTCGGTGTGGTGATCCAGATCAGAACACCACAATGGCAAACACCACCATTGTGGTGTTCTATTCTTCTGGTCTGGAGGGTATACAGACCCAGAGAATTATAATTACATTTACCTGTTAATTATAATTACAATTACCTGGTAAGTGACGCTTCCGTCGAGATCCAGAAATAAACCGTGCGAAGCCGGGGCCGTTGCTAGTTATGTATATAATTACATCAATATAAATGTATATGCCACCCCACTTGTACAAAATTAAAATACATATTTTTGTTATAAAACATATAAAAGTTATTTTAAAATGCATTTTCAGCAATTGGATATCAGTTTCAACTCCTGTTCTTATAACGCGAAGAGTTAAAATATACAAATTTTAAAAGTTAAAATACAGCTGACATTAACGGTAAAAAAAAATTATTTTTAGTATCAAGTATCATGATCTTAGTTCCACAAATGGAATTATTTTTTAAATTCACACTGTTAGGTTTTTATTAGGGTTCATCTATTATTTTCATTTATTTTGTGGATTAATTGTAACAAACAAGCAAACAGTTCAGGAGTTCTCAGGCGTGACAATGCATTTGGATTCTTTTTGGAGGATTGATGTAGGTGTGTATAGTTCACAGTATTCACTTACCATTAGGTGAACTATGTGCGACAGATTAAGTACAATCTTCGCCGAAACCTTACCAGTTCAATTGTTAATTGCAATTTTAGGTTTTTAAAGATGATAAAATAAAAATAAAATTAATAAGCCAAGATCCTTGTAATAAGATAAAATTACGTGTCTTACTTAATTTGAAGAGCACCACCCTCAACTGCGTGCACTACTTAGCAGTCAGCAAACGCAGTCTTCACCTGAGGATGCCTAGCTTAGAAGCGTCGTGTAGTGTGGTATTATTGACGGTAGTGTCTCATTCCTAGTATAGTGGTATTAGACATTGTGATGCTGGAATCAATGGTGATGGAAATAGTGCACTCAATTGAGGGAGGGCGGAAGGTGCTCTTCAAATTAGTTAAAATACATAATTTTTTATTGCGTGTCTCTTAGATAATTAGTTTTTAATATCTTTAAGCCTTTGACTGCTATATCAGTCACTTTGTACGGAGTTATTGCATTTAAAACGTGACTGACGGCAGTTTAAATATTTATATAGTAGAGTGGTATTAGACATTGTGATGCTGGAATCAATGGTGATGGAAATAGTGCACTTAATTGAGGGAGGGCGGAAGGTGCTCTTCAAATTAGTTAAAATACATAATTTTTTATTGCGTGTCTCTTAGATAATTAGTTTTTAATATCTTTAAGCCTTTGACTGCTATATCAGTCACTTTGTACGGAGTTATTGCATTTAAAACGTGACTGACGGCAGTTTAAATATTTATAAAGTAGAGTGGTATTAGACATTGTGATGCTGGAATCAATGGTGATGAAAATAGTGCACTCAATTGAGGGAGGGCGGAAGGTGCTCTTCAAATTAGTTAAAATACATAATTTTTTATTGCGTGTCTCTTAGATAATTAGTTTTTAATATCTTTAAGCCTTTGACTGCTATATCAGTCACTTTGTACGGAGTTATTGCATTTAAAACGTGACTGACGGCAGTTTAAATATTTATATAGTAGAGTGGTATTAGACATTGTGATGCTGGAATCAATGGTGATGGAAATAGTGCACTTAATTGAGGGAGGGCGGAAGGTGCTCTTCAAATTAGTTAAAATACATAATTTTTTATTGCGTGTCTCTTAGATAATTAGTTTTTAATATCTTTAAGCCTTTGACTGCTATATCAGTCACTTTGTACGGAGTTATTGCATTTAAAACGTGACTGACGGCAGTTTAAATATTTATATAGTAGAGTGGTATTAGACATTGTGATGCTGGAATCAATGGTGATGGAAATAGTGCACTCAATTGAGGGAGGGCGGAAGGTGCTCTTCAAATTAGTTAAAATACATAATTTTTTATTGCGTGTCTCTTAGATAATTAGTTTTTAATATCTTTAAGCCTTTGACTGCTATATCAGTCACTTTGTACGGAGTTATTGCATTTAAAACGTGACTGACGGCAGTTTAAATATTTATATAGTAGAGTGGTATTAGACATTGTGATGCTGGAATCAATGGTGATGGAAATAGTGCACTCAATTGAGGGAGGGCGGAAGGTGCTCTTCAAATTAGTTAAAATACATAATTTTTTATTGCGTGTCTCTTAGATAATTAGTTTTTAATATCTTTAAGCCTTTGACTGCTATATCAGTCACTTTGTACGGAGTTATTGCATTTAAAACGTGACTGACGGCAGTTTAAATATTTATATAGTAGAGTGGTATTAGACATTGTGATGCTGGAATCAATGGTGATGGAAATAGTGCACTTAATTGAGGGAGGGCGGAAGGTGCTCTTCAAATTAGTTAAAATACATAATTTTTTATTGCGTGTCTCTTAGATAATTAGTTTTTAATATCTTTAAGCCTTTGACTGCTATATCAGTCACTTTGTACGGAGTTATTGCATTTAAAACGTGACTGACGGCAGTTTAAATATTTATATAGTAGAGTGGTATTAGACATTGTGATGCTGGAATCAATGGTGATGGAAATAGTGCACTCAATTGAGGGAGGGCGGAAGGTGCTCTTCAAATTAGTTAAAATACATAATTTTTTATTGCGTGTCTCTTAGATAATTAGTTTTTAATATCTTTAAGCCTTTGACTGCTATATCAGTCACTTTGTACGGAGTTATTGCATTTAAAACGTGACTGACGGCAGTTTAAATATATATAGTAGAGTGGTATTAGACATTGTGATGCTGGAATCAATGGTGATGGAAATAGTGCACTCAATTGAGGGGGGGCGGAAGGTGCTCTTCAAATTAGTTTAAATACATAATTTTTTATTGCGTGTCTCTTAGATAATTAGTTTTTAATATCTTTAAGCCTTTGACTGCTATATCAGTCACTTTGTACGGAGTTATTGCATTTAAAACGTGACTGACGGCAGTTTAAATATTTATATAGTAGAGTGGTATTAGACATTGTGATGCTGGAATCAATGGTGATGGAAATAGTGCACTCAATTGAGGGAGGGCGGAAGGTGCTCTTCAAATTAGTTAAAATACATAATTTTTTATTGCGTGTCTCTTAGATAATTAGTTTTTAATATCTTTAAGCCTTTGACTGCTATATCAGTCACTTTGTACGGAGTTATTGCATTTAAAACGTGACTGACGGCAGTTTAAATATTTATATAGTAGAGTGGTATTAGACATTGTGTTGCTGGAATCAATGGTGATGGAAATAGTGCATTCAATTGAGGGGGGGCGGAAGGTGCTCTTCAAATTAGTTAAAATACATAATTTTTTATTGCGTGTCTCTTAGATAATTAGTTTTTAATATCTTTAAGCCTTTGACTGCTATATCAGTCACTTTGTACGGAGTTATTGCATTTAAAGCGTGACTGACGGCAGTTTAAATATTTATATATTTTTTTAATTTTATTTATAGAAGACGGGCAAACGAGCATGCTGCTTACCTGATGGTAAGTGTCGACCGCCGCCAAAAAACAACTGCAACACCAGGTGAAATGCAGATGCGTTGCCGTCCTTTTAAAAAGCAGTAAACTCGTAAGTATAATATATTTTTGCAAAGTAAAGCCTGAGTCTAGTACTTATTTTGAGACATATAAAGCTGTAAAAGCCAAAAAACTAACGCATTAAAATTATCAGAAACAGTATTTATTTTAAGTTCTGATCACCACGTGCCCGATGGTGAAAGAAAACATCGTAAGAATATTTTTTTTTTTAATTATGACTTAAATCAAATATTCTCCAATATTTTTATTGTTACATAAACATTTACATTTAGCAAGACAGAACATTTCCACAGAAGGTCCACACAACGAATGTCACAAAGCACGGTCCTGAGCCACCTACATCCATTGAATTTTTGCGTCTCTTACCAGTTCGTCACATCGTCATTGTTTGGCTGACTGTGGTTTTAATAGTTCACTGCTTTGGCTTTATTTACTCCTTCGGGAATTACAGGTATGACGAAATGTATGTGAAAACAGCAAATTAAAGTTTCAGCAGTAGAAGTTTATTTATGGTAACTATACTTAGTGTACCATAGACTTTTCTCACTGAAAATGAGGCATGCCACCTTTGACTTCGGGAGTGGCTATTAACTCTCTCTTCTGCATTTTGATTCTTAATGGATGATAAATGTAGATGTTTACGTTTATGGGCCATAGAATTCACTTACCGTCAGGTGGACTGTGTGCCACAGCAACCACTAACATTGAACTATGTGTTAGAAAATTGAATTACTACGTGCCCGATGGGAAAGGAAAACATCGTGAAGATATTTTAATTTGTTATTATTTTAAACCATATCGAATATACCTTAATTTTTTATTTATTTCCATTAACTTTGAAATTTAGGCAGACAGAACCGAATCATAATATTTTTTTGATGTGAAACATCTATAGCGGTGGATCAGATTGACTATTGGAATGTTAATGTTTACTCGCCACGCTATTAATAACATCAGAGACAACATGAATACAACTATGACGGAAGAATTATTATTTAAAACATTGAGTTGTCTCATATAACAAAAAAAATGGAATTTTTAATTTTGTATTTAAGTAATATAAATGTTTATTATATAAACAGTCATTTTATTCTAAAAAATTCCTACAATTTTATTTTTCATTATGCCATATTTATTTCCTGTCGTAAACTTTTCTTTTGTGCATATTACTTGCACAAAATAATTTCAATGTTTTACATCTGCCAGCCGTCCTTCCACGGTTCACATTTTTTATCGTTACCATTATTATTACGGCCTTCACAAGTCCACCCATGTAATATCACAAAGCACAGTTCTGAGCCACCTGCATCCAAGGACTTTTTGCATCTCTTTCTAGGTCGTCACTCCATCTAGCGGAGGGCTGCCCAACACTTCACTTACTGGTATGACACTGCCATCCAAAAACCTTTCTACTAAGTCGATTGATTACTTAGTACGATAGCGGATTCCTAATGATAGTATCGAGCCTATGGGTCAGATCACACTTAGCTATGACGGAGGTAGCGAATCAAAATATAACTTTATTTACTACACAAAAAGATACACGATTTGTTGAGATAACCTCGAGACAACTCCCGGCGTAGCACGACCCATCACGACGCAGCGATGCTTCGACGGTAGCCGCATGGTGCAAGAACGGTGCGCTGCCAGCAATTTGACAGCGCGCTTCGCGGTGCGAAACCACTGGCCTCTTCAAGCATCGTTGCGTCACGTCGCGTCTCGTTGTGAACTGACCCTAAGAGAAACCAAATATAAATGTATATTTAGTTAATAAAATAATGAAAAAGAAACAAAAATCTTATATAAAAGAAATTGTAAATATTTCTACATTACTATTTTAAGAAAAATTCATTCACATATAAAATACAGAAATTATTTTTACAATACGAGTAAAACTAGTGCCTTTGTAAAAAATTTCGTCATCGTAGCTTTTGTGATGAAAATATTTTTCATCATCATCACAATAAAAAGTCAGTCCACTACTGATACATATATAGACATAGGAGTCCCCCACAGATTGTCTCATAGAGGGGATTTTGTAATTGTTGACACGTTTGGCGAGCGGGTTGTCAACCGCAGTTTTTTATTAATTTGATACTGCCACACTCATTCTTCAGCTTTGACAATTGGCTCTCTCTGGCAGACAAGATCTCTGGCAAAGAATTTTGGAGCCCTGGTTCCGTTCGATCGCTTCTTCAATACGAGCAGTATTAAATTTGCATAAGTCCCACCGCATGCGTTTGGAGATCTGTCTGCTCAGTTGCCTTTATGTTATCAAATCTGTTGAAGACTGCAGTTTCATTTTCCGTCTAACTGCCATGAGATTAAGAGTGTGATCGGAGAGTTTTTGTATTCTTCTGCGGAGAGTATTGCAAAACTTAACTCCGACCGCATTGACAGTTTCCATGAGCATATAATTCATATCGTCCACTACATTGCAGTCTTTTAGGCACTGAAAATGGTTTTGTGACTCGAGCTGAAAGGTTTCGGGACTTTGGATTATAGCACGAGGGGGAGGGAGCGTTGACTTCTTTAGATGAGACCTCTCCAACTTAACGATTATTATTATTATTATTATTATTACTGAACAGTTGCCGTCTCGTCGTCATAATAAAGTAAATCTCATTTTTCATGACCGGGGCTTGACCAGGTTCACTTTCTGTGGAGCCGCTTCTGGAAAAAAGAGTTCATCATAAACGGTCCCTCTTTCTCCATGAAGTCGGCCAGCTGCTGGCCCCTTGTGTTTCGTTGCCCTATCTCAAATTTACCTACCGTCAGCTCATCTTTCTTCCTTTTGCCTAGTTTTGCGTTGAAGTCTCCCATTAACACCATATAGTGGGTTTTATAAGAATGCATGGCTCTAGAAATATCAAAGAGAATATCTAGAAATGTGATACCTAGATGTTGGTGCGTAGACCCGTATGAACTTGGATACCGTTTGGTGATTCTGAATATGAGGTACGCAACCTTCGTCGACACACTACCAATCCTTACAACGTTGTTAACGAGAGACTTGTGGACGATAAATCCAACACCTCCTTGGGACAGATGGTCGCCCTCCCGGTGATATCCCGGTGAATCACCGTGTCCTACCCCTCTCTTTGGACCTCGGATGATCCTATAATATTCAAGCGCAACTTGTCTATCTCTTCTTCCAGCTCCAGGATCTTCTTGGTAGTCCTAAGGGTGCGTCCGTTGTTTGTTGCCAAGTCGAATCGTCTTAGGTGGCAACCGACCTTCCACCGGAGATTCTTATCACCCCTATCCCGCCCATGGTCGCCACCTAGACGGGAATAGCGCGGCCGCCGTGGCACTGGGGGCGTTTACTTGTGTCATTGCTCATGGGGGGTATTTCCACAGTTGCCACGCTTTACGAGTAGGTTGGCAACTGCAGTTTTTTTGTTATACAATTGCTGTTATCAGGAAGATGCTGCTGCCCATCTCCTGCCGCTTTCCCTCTGTCGCCTTTTACGACACCCACGGGGATTCTCAACCGCCACTACACGGCAGTAATTTTTAGCTTACTTATATAAAAGGGATGCAAAATATAAAAACTTGTATATAATATTAGTATTCCTACATCCTTTGTAAGGAAAGCACTTTAAAGATGTTCCTTTAACTGATTCTGAAGAGCTAGGTTAAGAATTAGTACCCACATGTTAAACATAATATTACGTTTTTAATTAAATACTTGACTGATAATAAATAACAATACAAATATGATAAAGATGTTTTATTTTCTCCGAACATGAAATACAGTGACACAGGAAATCCAAATAGAATGAAAGTCTCATAACGTTAAGCAAGGTCCGAGACACAATACATATGAATAAGCCTAAAATACTCATTTTTTCGGTACCGAAATTATTTCGGTAAAGGTATTAGTAAAATATAGGTATAACGATATCGTAAAAAAATTTAGGTATAATTCTTTTTTTAACGGTACCACAACCGTAATTCTCAACCGTTTTGGTTCTACCTTTAAATCGAAGCTGTATCGTAACTCTATACCGGTACCATACCCTACCTTTACCGCTTTCAACCCCTGTTTTACGGAATCGTGTTTTCGTCTAACATAGTCCTTAACATTAATCCTCAACTTTACCATATATTTATTTCAAAATTAATGCTGCAATACTTTCGGCATAACGGAGGATCTTGCTAAGCCATTTGAGATTATATTTCCCCTTAACTGATTGAGCCGAAATTCTGCGTACATGTTTAGTTTGGATGACAATGCATGATTAGCTATGTGACGTTATTCTATATCCAACAT
Organism: Parnassius smintheus behrii; assembly: GCA_036936625.1. Classification (NCBI taxonomy): domain Eukaryota; kingdom Metazoa; phylum Arthropoda; class Insecta; order Lepidoptera; family Papilionidae; genus Parnassius; species Parnassius smintheus. The sequence goes on from JAUPFT010000031.1 coordinate 4,849,429, forward strand.
GGCGGAATCACGAAGATGGCGGACTAGTTATATTTTATATACCTTCATGATATTGGTATCTTTTAATTGATACCCATATCAATGCTGGCTGTGCTAAGAAGAACACGAAAAATAAAATTACGTCAGACTAAATTCAATATGGCGGATGCCCCATGATAGCAGACAAAATTTTCTTATCTACTTACCATAATTACGATATGGGCATAATATGATTTAATCTCGCGACGAGCTTTTGTATCATATAAATTGTATAATTTAACAAGTATACGGGTTTGACTTAATTTAAAGATTATTTTCTTCTTTTTAGAGCATTTAAATAAGCATTTTAAAAACTAAAAAAAGTAAAAAGTTTAAAAAAATGTTTCCTTACTATGAATCTATTTAATCGTCAGATAAAAGTTAACCATTAGATAAATTGTCTAACAATAAAACTATTTTACTCAAACAATAGTAATTTTTAATATTATGTTAAGGTTACATTTTATCTTATATAAGACCGAGGATTAATAACTGGCCTACGTTGCTTACTGTAAATATTTTTAAGTGTTTTAAGCTTATTTTAGTATTTTCAAAACTTTTTTTGATTGTCTCGTTGATCTAAAGCGCATCTGATGATCATGTGGCTCGAGGTTCGAATCCCGGGTCGGAGTAAAATCAGTTAAAGGATTTTTCTGTCAAGAAATTCTCAGGAGTAGCCCGGAGTCAGTAAGTTGACGGATTTTCATCCTCGTGCCTTAGGAAATATGTAAAGCCGTTGGTCCTGCGCCTGATCGCCCACCGATGGTGTTGGATTGCCGGCCCATTTTGTCCCCTCTCCAATAAAGAAAAACATGGAAGTCATGCCGTGGCTCATAATCATCTACGTCTATCCTCGGCTTACAAACAAAATTTATATTGAAAAGGTTCTTTTTCTGTACAAAATGGCTTGTTTTAAAGCAAACACACACTTCGCTCGTATCATTTAATCGGAGGCAAGATAATGAAAGCGTGGCGTTACAAACTGCCGCCATCAAACCGTTAGTCCAGTAAGAAACAAGACGTTTAGTCGTTAAAACGACTAACAACGTTTACGGTTGATGCAGTTACCGTCAGAAACAGAAACAGGGAAAGATTTTATCTTCCATCTTCTTTCTTCACGGACGATCTTGACCGATGACCGATGATCTTCTTCAATGATGTTTCTTCAACCCGGCGATGATGGACCAAAGAAATGTAGGGGATGAGAGCTATGTGGATTGTATTTATGTTTTATTGAGGGAGAAACTGAACTACTACGAAGAAGAAAACTAATTACTGTGACATCAGTCTGACTAAAAACTTAATTAATGATAATTGCTATTTTAAACTGGCAGGGGTTAAGACGAAATTAAAGAACTTCGTAATAATAACTATATTGTACACTATTTACAATTAAATTGCGGCAGTTAATACTAAAACACTATTTCATTACTATATGAGCCTAATAGGGAGCTTGAGGGGCTTCTTTCTTGCTTGTTCTTTGATGAAGTAATCTCGCCGGAAGCGCTTGTTTTATTTCGACGGTCGGTGTTACTTAGTAGGCGCCGAGTTGGTGCAAGCGCTTGTCCTAGCGGGGCCCTGTTCTGATGCGGGGTGCGGGAGACGTGTCGACGCGGGTGCGGTGCGGGGCGACCGACGATTGCTCCTTCGCCGTCCGTTACGAATATCATCTTGCAAACCACACTCTTCTTTTATCACACAATTTTTCACCTTGTCACTCAGATTCAGTCCTAACATAGGTACTCACTCCTTGACGACCGCATTTTTGCTGCGTTTATTTCACCTTAAACCAGGCATTCCATCTTGGTCCAAAGGTGAGACAACGCATCTTCATTTTGATTCTTAATTGAGGATAAATGTAGAGTTTATGAGTCACAGAATACACTTACCATCAGGTGGACTGTGTTCTAGTTTGTCACCCTAATTCCGTACAAAAAATATGTAAATTCTCTACCTGATGTTTACGAATTAGCAATAGCATTCGTTGAGATAAAGTCGACATTCGTTATACAGTACCGTTTGTACTGGGAGGAGCATCAGCTCAGAAAGACTTTCTTTCTAATTCGATTAGCCTAAATTATAGACCGCTTGGAACCCTCCAAAAACAAAAATGTGTGTGTTGTACCTAGTTAAAAAAAATTCTGCTTTTAGTATTCGCGATTAGCAGTTAAAGCAAAAATACAACTCAAATTTATTATTTAATTTATTTTACCTACTTAATCTAACTTGAAGTCACAATACACAATAAAAATATACAATATATATAATAATAACGTACTCGACGTTTTATCACCGTCTTCGGAAACTATTTTGTGACACTTTTAGTAATTTTATACTAACCCTCAGGTATTTAGATATCAAACCCTCGAACCATGGTAACTCAAGAATGCGCGAAGACCATTTTATAAAGGTAAGAACATTGTGGTGAATGAATAAATGAATGCGATCAGCCTATATTTGCCCTAGATTAACTTTAGATTAAGAATCAAAATGCGGATGTGTTACCAGTAAAATGGGTCTCCAGTTCTCTTCACTCATCATACGAAACATAGCAGCATTATGCTGCTATCTTACGTTTGTATTCTATAAGAGTTTGGTGCCTCCCCATGATACTGACTCATTTGTGCTAAAATTTCGGAATAAAATGGCAACTCACCACTCGTGTGCATATTTACACAAACTTTTTCCTGTCATACGGTAGTGAGTTAGCCAAGTTCCGATTAGGGCGGTAGTGTGTACTATTCAAACAAGTTATTTCGAGCTATTTTCGAACCACAACTCACAAATTATTAAATCTACACGCTTATAGGACCTCGTAAATACCTAAAATCCGTGCCATTTTTATCACTCACCGCATCATTCATCAAACACTTAGGCTACTTCTAAGCTTGTTAGAAATTAAAACGTAACTAATACCTACGGCAAATTTGACAAAATATATGAAGAATACACAATAGGTGCGAGCAGTTCTATATTAGACGACCTCGAATAAGGATTTGATACTTATAACAAAACGTTCCCCGAAATCGCACGTGCTTGAATAATTTCCCACTTGATAGGTAGGTATATGACCAAAACAAAAAAGGTGGTGAGGATTGTTCTACCTACAAGAGAGATTATTTAAGACGACTTTACGTTAAAATGTGCTTGTGAATAAATATGACGGTTTGCGAAAAGTAAAAGCCGACTTCAAACGTCTTAATCGAATAAAATAATTTTCACTTAAAAGCTTCAGAAGAAGAAGAAGTGCTTAGCGTATGACTTCAGAAGCACCTGCGGCTGCGCGTCATCGCCGTAGGAGACAAGAGTGCTGAATTTCAGCGAAGCTTTGATTTTGCATAAATGCCACGTTCGGCAAGCGGGTTGTTCGCAGCATTTTAATTATTTTGTTGTTATTAAGAAGACGCCGCCGCCCATCTCCTGCCCTGTCTCCCTCTGTGGCTTCTTGCGACTCCCGCGGGACGACATGGGCTGGTGGATATTCTTGCACCGCCTCTACACAGCAAAATATTTCGCCATATAATAATAATTACCCAATAATAATAATTTTAATAAAATAAAATGTATTGTATATTTAGTATAATAATACTTACCTGATTCAGTTCATTCATTCAGTTGCCCTCTATTGCCTCTTGTGATGTCCAATGACGATATTGGGTAATGGATATTCCTATTCCGCCAAAACACAGCCTATGTAAAACATTATTGCTTTGTTAAATGTAAGGAGTTTGAATATGAAATTGTCCTCAATTGAATTATTTATGAAAGTCTTAAGCAGCGACGCAACAAATATATCTATTCAGTTCGTTAAGGCTATTAACGTCCAGTTTGTATTGAATTTCAATAGGAATTGAGCTTTACATCTAAAGTCTAGCGCAGTAGTTCTTTGAAGCACGTATAGCAAACAATTTCCCTAGTTGAATTTATTAAAATAGAATTTGTAATGAAGATATCCGTAGAAGATGAAGACATTTTATCATAACCAAAGTAACCGACTTAGCCCACCGGATCAGTAAGCTGAAGTGGCAATGGGCCGACCATGGAAGGATCTACAAGTGGAAGAAAGCGGTAACCTCGTACCGGTAATCGAAGTGTAGGACAGTCTCCACTAAATGAAGTGATGAACTTTTAAGACACGCAAGTAGTTCAGGGATGCAGGTGGCACAGGACTGTGCCAGTCTCAACGGAACCGAAGCTACGCAAACACAGGTACATTCTTATTTCCCCCTTCTGATTCGACATACTATTACTTACACTAGAATTGTAAAAATGTCGTCCAGGCCCAAATTACGGTAATTACGGCCAATGTCCATGGAGACTAACCATCTGGCAGGACAGAATTAGAGTGTCCGAGTGTGCAAGCACAGATGCTCTTACTCTCTTACAAGAACCGATTCGTTCTGAATAACGATTAATTCTGTTAGTAACGAGGTACATTTATTAATAGTTTATGTAATAAGCTATTTGTTCAGCAAATTATGATTATATTCTCTAAAAAATAATCCTCTTTCAGCGGTTTGTAGAGAGTCCAACTAGTACTTTATTTAAGAAAAATATCTGTCATGCGGTACGTGAACTGTAAAACGACTAGTAATTGTAATTGAAACGTTATTTTTTTTTAATATAGGAACCCGATCGGTAAAACCTAGGCAGCACAAAACTTTTAATGGCTTATTATATACAGGTATCATTTCTTACTTATCCTTCCTACTTACTTCAAGTTTAGTTTCATGATACAGCAATTTTAAAGAGCCTGAATGTAGTTTCTTTCCCAACTCGTTAAAAAAATTAAACATTTCATAGACATTTGAACTGGTATTTATAGCAAAACGATTCGTAAAAGAAAATTGAGCATTTTTAAAGTTATATTTATCGACTTAAAGGTTTCTAAAGTTTTATGATTTTCGTACATAGTTTAACATGTCGTGGAAAATAATACTTAACTTTTATATGTGGTAGAGTCATGCTTCAGCTATATTATGGTTGTAGCAGGAATGGGTCGGCTCGACCAAGGAAGGATCACGCTCTTACAGAATACATCAGTAAAATAGCAGCTGAAAGCTGCTGTGTTTTGTATTGGGAGTGTAGAGGGCACTGCCTGTACAGAGGGCTAGTCTCCGTTGAGACTGGCCGCCGTGATCGAAACTCGATCAGGAGGACAATAAATTAAATTAAAAATGATAGCTTTTTCAATACGATGGCAATAGGCATTTATTAATTTTCAAATTAAATTACTGCTAATAGTTGAAGGAAGAGTTAGTCTTCACAGTCGAATTACGTTCTCAAACTCTGATACAATTTTGACAGTCTGTTTCACTTAAATGAACTTTATATAAAGTCATATTTGATGACGTTACCTTATGTCGACTTGCAGAATAATATCTTGTTATAAGGCCTTAAAATACGATATCAAAAGATCAATTTATAAAATGAATATTTAATAAAAATAAAGTACCATGGTTGAATTCCTCGTCTCATTTCGGAAGTTGTTTCGCATTTTTTTTAAACACAAATCTACAGCAGAAGTGTGTGCACTGCAATGTTTGGGTCTGAAGTGTTAAAATTCCAATACATTTACAGAGTGTGAAGCATTCCTTAGTCCTTAGAATTGGCTAACCTTTCTGCAGCCTACTTTGTTTGAAGTTAGTTGCCAGTGTCCATGGACTGAAGTAGCCAATTACCATCCGGTGGACTGTCAGTTCGTTTGGCACTTAATAAAATAAAAAGAAATTATTGAGTAATTAAAAAATACCATTGATCCTGTTGCCCGTCGCCGATCTAGGTACAGAACCGTTACCGATACAGCCTAATAAAGTTCGCTGCTGAATATAGGCTGCCCCCAGAGATTGTCTCATGGTAGGAATGTTCGCTATAGTTAGCACGCTTGGCGAGCTGGTTGTCAACCGCTGTTTTATTTTTAGTCGTTTTAAAGAAGACTGATTGGGTTCCCTCTGTTGCCTCTTACAACAGTCACGGGATGATACGGGCTGGTGGATAGACTTACACCACCACTGCACGAGTACATAGCGGCTGACTCAAATTATAGTTACACCGCCATCTAGCGGAAGCTATAAGATTTATCCCTTATTAACCAAAGCCACCACACGGAATATTTAAATACCATCTATGTAATATAAAAAATATATGCAATTGAAAAATGAACCAAGCTCAGTCAAAGTCAAATACGCATTATGTTGGAAATCAACTTGTACGATTGTTCCATTCTGTGTTTGAAAGTTGTGAAAGACAAAGTGCGCTAAAATTGCTACTTTGAAAGTTTCTCATCCGCGAGGTTTGATCTAAGTTCTCCGTTCTACGGGGAAAGCTCAATTGGTGCAACAATTTCTGACTTTATCACTTAATATCATATTTCTTTGTGACGATCAATGATGTATAAACTTATAGATACGTTGTCCGCACTCTAAAATGGCAACATGAAATGAAGCCAATTGGCCACATCGCGCTTAGTCACGCACCAACCTGTCGCGCGACGCTACGTTTGTTTTTAATTCATTATATCGTGATTCGTGTGTGTAAACCTGTGCAAAACACAAAGAAAACATGCCGCCTGCCGTGTGTTTTCAGACGATGTACAAATTATACCCCAAAAGTTAAAGACAAAAATGTGTCATTTCATGCGTAAGTTCACAAAACTACCTATTTTCATTTCATTTTATTCGACGACGCCGTCTAATGGCGGCCGGCGCATGCAGCTAGTAGTCAAGCAACAGGCATCCCGCCGTACGGTGTAATATTTTCTTTCTCTTTCTTCATGCGTATAAGTAGTTCTAGTATTTTCGCCGTTTTTAAGCGCCGCAATGTTCGTTCATGACGTGTCTATTTATAATACGTCATTGGTGACGATATAATCTTTAGTAGAATGCCTAGGACAACAATTTCGTTTTGTTTTTCTGTTCCAAATTCCAATGTGTCAACGATTAAAGTATGAAGCGTAAGGAGTACCAACTCCCATAGTAGAATAGTTGAAAAAGTGGTCATCTGTAAGGAGTAAATAACAGTTCAAAAAGTCTCCACAACAGCGCTATATTAGCTACTGGGATGAAATGAACTTAGCAGTTGTCGACGGTTTAAGTGTGCTGCTAAACTACTCAGTAGCTCTAAGATATAAAATAATTTTATTTAGTAAATATAACCTCGAAAAAATCGTCTATCCCACTAATATTTTTCGGTGCGTTCTTTAAAATTTACCCCGTAGTTATAGTGGTGCCAACCTTATTTAACGGTTTTCTATGGACACTTTTTAATACACAGTCTGTACTCCTTACTTCTACACTTCATAGATAGGTAAGAGTAGGCTATAAATAAATAATACCGTATAGTAGCGGTGAAAGACGTGGCGTTGTAAGAGGCGACGGAGGGAAACCATAGAGTAGAGTAATATATACAGGAAAGGGAAACAAACCAAGAGTGGGCAGCAAAGTATTCGAGTAGCAACTTCGGGAAATATCCCACCTTTATGAGGCAATTCTTGGAGAAAGCCTATGTTCAGCTGTGGTCTTTTGATTGGTTGCAATGGTAGAATTATAAATACATTTTAATTTAGTAATTTCTGTTCATGTTGACAGATGATGACGTTTGTCGATTTTTCAGATCGATCAACAATTGAATTATTAGATTAGGCTTTTTTAAGTTTTTTAAGCATTTTTGTTAGACTTAGCAATTAAGCTTTCGAACTATATAAATAATTAGTAGTTAGTTTGCCGTGATTTTATTCACATTATTTTGATGCACACTTAGACAAACAAAGAAAGACGCCAGTGTTGCGTACATTTCAAGTGATGCCGAAACTACACCATAGAACTACATATTACTAACGATACTTCAATGAACCACACTCATATTTTTGACACGTACAAGTACCTACATATCTTTTTTTCTGTATTAAAGATGGCTAATATATCTTTTAAGTTAGAAAAATTATTAAATAAATAAAATTAACCATAATTAATAAAATTATCAAGTCCATTGAAAACAAAGAGATTTAAATATATATATATATATATATATATATATATATATATATATATATATATATATATATATATATATATATATACACAACAGAGCGGACATTGGGAACATACAAAATATAGCAATACTACACTGAATATTTATTTAGAAAACATTTCAGCTATTTCCCAGTAGGGGACACTACTAAACATAATGGGGCGTAAGGTAAAAATCCGTTGTAGGCACATCGTTAATCACTAACATATTTGAAAATAAATAGTGACGTTACTGGATAACAGAGTTCACTTATTACAATAATTTTTCTTTCTTCTCGAACAATCTACTAGAAATAATAAAATTTAAAGATTATTTAGTAAATACACATTATTCTTATATGATTTATTATGATTTCGGTTTATTATATATATATATAATAAACCGAAATCACGTTCATTTTTGCTCCATATCGTGACTTACAATGCTTTAATGCACAACCAGGCATATTTTCTTTAAAAATGTTTTTAAATATATAAAATGAATGTGTCTTGACCTTTTGACGATGTCACTAAGACCAAATGACAAAAACGGAGATATATCCTATAGGACAAAAGTTACAGACGACAATTTTGTTACTGATGTCCGGTCTATTACTACTACCTATTTAAATGTCTTTGATTGAAAACAATTGATCGAATTTTTAACAGATTTGATATTATATACATGGCAAAAACACGGCTGTCGGCTAATGAAATATTAATTGGCGGAAAGTCGTGTTTGCGCCATCTAGCGTATTTCTTACGTACTACCTTGAGAGTCAATTAATGTTCGTTCGATAAAATAGGTTCACCTGTAGAATGAGGTAGATGGCGCTATTACAATTTATTGCATTTTCTTATACGAAAGGAAATATTCTTTAAAAATATCAGTACATGTATTGTTTTGATTTATTACATTAAAATTTAGGCTTCACTTAAAAAATAAGGATTGTTACAATTATTTGCTATAAAATTAAACTTATATAATTTCATATTTCATGCTGCATTTGTGATTGAAAATTATCATATTAAATAATAAACCAAGTGCCGTTAAATCTTTTGAAGTGTTATTTTTATAAAAACCTGTTTTTTATATTTAGTACTCCAAATTAACCCTACATTGCATGACTCAATCTGTGAATGTTATGTACACTTGTAATTGATATACATATCAGAGAGTATAGAAATGTGTATGTATTCGTGATTGTTATATACCTATGTGTATTGTAAGTGTACTTGTTAAATAAAATAAAAATAAAATAAAACAGTACAAAATGATATTTTTAACACACATAGGGATAACGCTATCGGCTAAATACGTTAGTGGTTGATGTTATTTTTATGGATTTTGTTAATACGCTATTGACTGAAATATTGGTTGGTGTTAAACGAAGCGCGTCAGTTTAATAATATTTTATATAGAGTTCACTTTTTCACCAAACTATTACAAGGGATTTGGGATATCAATATATCAAGTAGGTATATATAAAAAGTTGTAGAAATAAATACTAGGGAAGTTAATTAACATTAAGTGAAATTAGTTTTTATATTATATCTATTTAGTGTAGTGTTCAAAAATACAAGAGTTTAATTTCACTTTTTATCATGCCGAGAAGTCACACAGCTGTGGGACAATTTTGAAAAATGTGTAGGAGACGAAAAATTGGCAATGCCTACGGAATTACTATAAAAAAAACTTTATCGTATAAAGATCTGTATTTTCCCTATATAATATTGTAGTCTTTGATCTGTATACACAGGTAAAGGTTTACTGCTAGACGCACACATGTGCACCAGAAACCATTTTGTTGTTTGCTAATGATTTGAGATATGATTCGTGCAGTTCAAGAAGTTGACCGGGCTTTATCTGTGGTAAACATTTATCTGTATATGTGTAAAAGTGTGCGTGAGGTGAAAAGTAGATACTTATTATTAGGGACGGCACGCTGTCATCTGATCGCTTCGTCAGATACGCACACTATCACAATGCGCATGTACACGTTAAACCACGAGTAGAGCCTGCTAGACTTCATGAATTGCAAGAACTATACATATGGTCGTTGCGCTGGTTTTCGGCCTTTTAGTGGAGTTGTCAGCTTTAAGGTACTATAAAAAATAATGGCCATGATGGTGACCTAGTGCTGTTAATGTTAATTTGTAGCCTATATAATGTAGTTTTCATTTTTATAACTCATTGGTGCTACAAAACAAATCTATTTTTTATAATAATTTTTGCCGTGAAAAATATGCAAAACGCTAGTTTTCGGCCACAAATTTTAGATTTCGGCCTACAAGAATTTTAGTTTTCGATCACTGTTTTAGAAGAGGTAGTACGAACTTAAAAGTGTTTTTGTAAAATCAGAAAATGGCAAAACGGTTTAAGGGGATATACTTAGTAAGTCAGCTCAAATTCTAATTTCGCCCCCATTCCCCGCGCGTCGTATGCTATGTATCTATGTACCGACATGTTTGTAATCACTAATACTGTAAGTAGATAGGTCGTTAGATACTTATTTCATTAGGTTTATCATATTTATGCCTGTTTCTTAACGCCAACGCAGTCGCTTCTTATTTTTATAACGGTTATTTCCCATTTTAATTTTACGTCGTCCTGTTGCGTACTGTGTATTCGGATCGTAAGCGACACAACCTCTCCTTTCAAAACCTGGAGCGATAGGTACTAACGGGGCGACAGGAATCAAGCTTACGCGCCGATAGTTTAGGTAATTTCTTTTTACTGTGAAAATAATGGTATTTTAAAAAAAGTAAATAACATAAGCACTGCTTTATAGTTAGTTCAGTTAGTATGCAAAGTTTCATGATCTTATTTAAAGTATTTTATGAATAACAGCAGTTTATTGTTCAGTAACTTTGGATTTTTTTCGATCGACAAAATTTTACGGAATCGTGTTTTCGTCTAACATAGTCCTTCACATTAATCCTCAACTTTACCATATATTTATTTCAAAATTAATGCTGCAATACTTTCGGCATAACGGAGGATCCTGTTAAGCCATTTGAGGTTATATTTCCTCTTAAGAAATCGGTGTAATTAGTTTATTCAATCGGTGTTTGCGATTTTTTTTAACCATAACATTATTTTTTCTTTTTGGGTGTGTTTTTGATATAAAAATAACCATGATTAATCATTTCTCTTTGAATCATAATCCAATAATAAAATCTTTTAAATATCAAATCAATCAATCAAATCTTCTCATTTACGAGTAGGTATTTTGTACTTCCTCATATTTTAGTTCAACAAAATCTGTTACCATCTCTAACCATCACATTTTTTTCCAGATCTTCTTATGTATTGTTTATTAAAATATTATGACACAAGGCGCAATTTACTCTTACTCTTTTCTCTTTCATAGATTTCTTGGATTTAGCGATTTTTCGTATTTGAACTTTAGCACGCTTTAATTTTTCTTATTCTTTTATTTTCTTTTTCAAAGTTTCTTAGTTCTTACTTCTCTATTTTAACTTTCTGTTTATCTTCATAAAATTTTAAAGAAAAAATTTTTTATTGAATCTTCTTCCTAAAACGCATGTGAATGAAACATTTCATGAAATGGCCGTAAACGTTAACTAAAACAGCATTATATTTTGCGCCGCCTTATTCTTTTATAAAATTTTAAGTTGGCCGAAAAGTAAATAATTATTTTAGAGTCAATCCAGTTTCCGGCCACGACCGAAATGGGTATTTTTGTTTCATCACTGACTATTCAAATTGCAGTACTTGGTGGCCGAAAACTGAAAGTTAGTGTCTAAGCACGCTGCGATACAACATAAGTAAGAAATAATAATAATAATAATATTCCACAACTATCACACAACGCCATCTAGTCCCAAGCTAAGCAGAGCTTGTGTTATGGGTACTAGACAACTGATAAACATACTTATATATTTCTAAATACATAAATATTATAGATAAATTACACCCAGACACAGAACAAATGATCGTGCTCATCACACAAACATTTGTCCTGGGCGGGAATCGAACCCACGACCTCCGGCATAGCAGTCAGGGTCACTACCCACTAGACCAACAGGCCAGTCAATGACCAATTAAATGAAAGAGACAAAGTTTTTAGGCTAAACTCGGGCTAGTATTATAATAATCAGTGTCAAATAACTTTATAAAATAAATTTATACAGTGAAATATAAGCACAATATTAAGTAATTATATTAAATACACAACTTTTGAATGGAACGCGCGTCACTATTTTTTTTTTGCTCGATCTTACACCTTTTGACAGCTTTTGCGCCGGCGTCGAACTAAATTATTTATTATAAATCGCGTGTTGTGTTTACCTGATTATTTAATGATACCAGATATAGTGCAGCTATTTACAAATGCATTAAACTTCATTTCATACGATAATATTTATCAAAACCGTTATTAAATCAAATTTACTGCATTACCTCGTGCCAAAGGCCGAAATCTAGACTCGGCCGGCTTACCGGCGCATCGGCCCTACGTATATATATACATATTATGTGTGAACGTGTATTCTTATAAGTTAAACAAATTTCGGCTCGATTTTGCATCATATACATAGCGCTGTCTTTGTATCATTGTTGAATTGGGTATGTATAATAAATTTATAGATAAAATTTTAACAACAGCTTATCCAGCAACAGCGAACTTTTAAGGTCCGGTATAAAAGATCTTTAAATTTACATCATCCTCGAAGCATTTGTTTCATTGTTTTTTACGGGGGAAATCGCGCCCTTAAAAGTTACGCGAATACAGCATTTTGCTCTCACTTACATGTAACTGCTTAGCCGGCACTAAGAGTAAGGAGTAAAACATATTTTGGTGCTAAGAAAGCATGTATGGAAAAATAAAAGCCCCGACTTCAGAATGTAACATTATTTTATTCCATTTATATTCCTTGAAGTCAACTTTTTTATTAGAAATTAATTTTTGAAATAAATTACTCATTAATATTTAATCAACAATCTCACCCAGGCGGAGTCAGTGCGGGTCTTTGGTTAAATATCAAATCTATTTGAAATAAGCTTCTATAGGTACTGCTAGAGTCATCATCCGGGTTCATAGTCAAGATTTTGTCCAGTATCGTGCGAGACAGTTTATATACGTAAATTGTACAAGGACAAACATCCAGACCTGGAACAATTATTTGTAAGCCACAAATACAAAAAGCAAACTTGTTCCGTGATGTATTAGAACCTTCGGCCCTCAGCACCGCAACTCATTGCTAAGTAACTACGCCACGAAGCCATCAAATAACACAGCTTATAATACTTACTTCAATACACGCACAATGAGTTTAGTAGCCGTACGATTGTAACCAACCGTTAAAACCGCTCCTTGAAGCGCGCTATATTTAAAACAATGATTCCCACGGGAGGGTAACGATGTAGGTATAAAACACAGCTACTAAACAAATAAGGCCTCTTTATATTTTTTTCCAAAAAATTACGAAGATCTAAATTCTTTGAGTAGTAAACCAATGGTTGAATACTCAAAGCCTAAAGCTACATGAGCTAAATACTCATAGCGCGAATTCTACATACATAGACATAGAGAATATAACCATGATTATAAGATGCACGAAATAACTTGATAAAAGTAAACATATGCAGATATCTAATTACCGTAAAAATATAGACCAAGTGTTATATGAAAAAGGTAATTTAATATTGTTAATAATGAAACTGCGAGTAAATTAGAGACTTTGTATAATAGTCCATGTACTTTTATTGAAGATCAGAACCTGATATCAAAATTGTGAAAAACAATAAGGTAGAAATTGTAAACAAAAATCGGACAAATTTATTTAAAAAATAACGTATCACCATATTATGTCCTTATGAGTTTTATTGTTACCTACTTCTATTTGCAAGGTTTTTTTTTACTTTTATAACAAAAAATGTCTATTCATTCAAATTTTTATTTTTTTTCTTGTACCCATATGGTGTAATGTGGTGCCTATATATTGTAGTCTTAGTTATAAAATAATATGTAATTAGCATAACGTCAGACGGTTAGTCGTAATGCCAGCCGTGAAGCTTACGCGTATCCTCATTTATTCTCCCTGCAACCCGCACACTTCAAAGTTTAGCGGATACATATAATATTATGATACTTTAACTATGTGTAATTTATGTGTTGCTTTTTGTTTTTAATCATATTACAAACCGTCACAAATTTATGATTAATTCCTGTCAACGCATGACTAAAATGTTTTATTTCCTGAAGCTACGTGAAAGGGGCAATGTTGATACATCGCGGACAGTGCAGACATTGGTCCTGTTGTGCTATAGAGTGGCTCGTCGAATTGCACACGTAGTTGATTCTGTTCCTATATGACTATAAAACAGTAAGCTAAATAATATATTTAAAATAAACAAAACCTATCTAGCATTTTTTACATAACATTAAAATATAATATACAATATTAAAAAACTGTAAAGTAAAAACTACAATTATCACACAGTCCTACTCCCCGCAGCATAGTGCCGAGAACGCCGGCTGCGTTTCCTCGCTGAATGGCTATACTTAACTTTTGAATGAGAAAAGAACTAGCATTCTTATCACCAGCAGCGATGACAGTATAGCGATTATGGCAATTGCCACCGAGTACCATCACTCGGACTGTGCTCGTTTATAACCTATATTATACAAAAAATCTCTAAAGTAACGCCTGATTCGAATAATTTATACTGACGCCAACTTATACGACTGATTATTATACAGCTAGCCCTTCCCCTGTCGTTACTACTTAATCCTTTTCCCTGTCAGGTTCTTAGATCAAGGCACTGGCTACGATGGATGGATGGAATGATTACAAAGTTTTGACATTGTTTATTTTCTTAAAACTAAATTTAATCTTACGGTAAGCAGACACGACATCAAGTTAAATTTAGATTAAATCTAAGCTTTAACTTGATTAAAGTTTGAAGATCTCCATCGTTGTAAATTATTTTTCGTCACGGAATGTCATAAGTTTGTTTTTCGTTGTCTTGTTTTGCTAAACGTTCACTTTTGAATTTATCTTTGAATAGGGAAGTGTAAGATTATTTTTTTTTTAATTTTTAAATTTATTTTTACTCCTTCCATTACTCCTATACGAGCACTTACTCCAATATCATGTGAAAGTTTCACATCTATGAATGGCACCTGTGCACACACCTAGCACCGGAATATTTTTTTTAACTTATTACAAGCCAGTGCTTGCCTAAAATCCCAACCGGTGTTAAGTGGTGATGAAGATGGTAATTCGGACAGTATTAGCGTAACAAAAACCTATTTATTTTTTCTTCGACGATACCCAGATTTTGTTTGGATGGACGACACACTCCGAAAAATTATTCCACCTCTTTGCTGTACGCATTACAAACGACGAAGCAAAGGTTTGGTTCGAATCCTTGGAATATCGACAACAAAGGGGTGAAGACCGTCTACTGCCGGATTGTCCTATAGTGGAAAGGAGAGGTAGGAATTAAAGCATTTAATTCCAGCGAATACTCTCCGACATGGATCTTTTAGAATACAGAGGGGCTGGCTACTCTGCGCCTGTACTCGATGCTGTCAAGATTGGTTCCAACCAAATCAAGGTTACCAATAAGCCTCTTAGCACGTTTTACAACTGAGTCCAACGTGGCTAGGTGGAATTTTGCATTTAAACTTAACATTTAACTTCACATTTAAATTTAACTGTAATTAGATTACAAAATAAAGAAATTCTTGAATTAATCGAAATATCCTGACCTACAAAACTCCCGTTTAGATCCGTGCAGTGGCTGTGTAAGAATATCCATTGTCCCATATCGTGTAGTGGCTGTGTAAGAATAACCATTGTCCCATATCGTGTAGTGGCTGTGTAAGAATATCCATTGTCCCATATCGTGTAGTGGCTGTGTAAGAATATCCATTGTCCCATATCGTGTAGTGGCTGTGTAAGAATATCCATTGTCCCATATCGTGTAGTGGCTGTGTAAGAATATCCATTGTCCCATATCGTGTAGTGGCTGTGTAAGAATATCCATTGTCCCATATCGTGTAGTGGCTGTGTAAGAATATCCATTGTCCCATATCGTGTAGTGGCTGTGTAAGAATATCCATTGTCCCATATCGTGTAGCGGCTGTGTAAGAATATCCATTGTCCCATATCGTGTAGTGGCTGTGTAAGAATATCCATTGTCACATATCGTGTAGCGGCTGTGTAAGAATATCCATTGTCCCATATCGTGTAGTGGCTGTGTAAGAATATCCATTGTCCCATATCGTGTAGTGGCTGTGTAAGAATATCCATTGTCCCATATCGTGTAGTGGCTGTGTAAGAATATCCATTGTCCCATATCGTCCCGTGCGGGTCCTAAAAAACGAAAGAGGGAAACTCAAACAGCATCTCTCTGAAAACAACTTAAATTTATAAACTACTGAGGTTACCAACCTGCCTGCCAAGCGTGGCAAAGATGCAAAATCCCCAGCAGTGGACTTATATCTTTTGTAATGAACGTATGGATGGATGAAAACACAGATCATTAATCCCTCGATTAACGAGCCATAAAACGAGAAGCTATCTACGCATTTTTTAAGAGTAGCCAATTATAAATCATTAACAGCATCAGGCGTCATTTTGTTGTATTAAATATGTAAATTATTCCGCCAAGATCCGCGAAATAAAATAAAACGCTCTAACCCAATTGCGTATTATATTATAGTGTCAGCGGTCAGCCACTGCAGAGTCTACTGCACCTGATGATGTCTCGTTTGGAAACACGTGTCGTATTATCGACTGTGTTGTGTTTTTACTAGTGTAGTGGCGTTGGGAGTAGTGGCGAGTGGTGACGGACACAGTGCACGTAGTTGAGGAGCACCCGAGATGCTCTTCAAACTAGGTACAAATATTTGTTTTATTACGCAGATCTTATTTAAATAATGTTTACATCTTCAATAGCAATAACAAATTAAATAAGAAGATCCGAGGAAATTAAAATGCAAGACCTGTGCAGTGTAAAGTGCAAGACGACCGCTAATCCGTTGGATAAACGGGACGCTCGTTGAAACGTGCACAGACCATGTCGACGTAAAAATTAGAGGTTTTCGCTCTAAGGGAAAATTGTTGTGGTATTTGAAAATATAATGTGCTTGAGATTATGATTCACTATTTTTTAACAACTTATTGAACGACTTTAAAAATGGAGGCTTACAATTCGAACTGATGAGATTGTGATATTCCTTTATCTACTTCAAAGGTTCAAAACGTTTTACTTTTAACAAGAATTAACCCGAATTAAAAAACAAACAAGGAGAATAAAATATGTTTCATATTTGCTTTTTAATTCGGGGATTTAATAGCTTACTCTGCACCGCGTATTTATTCATTTCGCTTAGGTTTAGACAATATTGAGATTGGGATATTCCTAAATCTACTCAAATGGTTATTTTTTAACTATTAACAAAAAGTATAAGCCTACTTCAAAAAGCTAAAAAGAATGAAATAATTTGACATTTTGAAGTCGGAGCTTTCATTTTTCTCCACGCTATAGCTTAGTATTTTGGCTATTACTTTTTTAGAGTTAATTTTACAAATGAGCCAAAGCGAAAACCTCCTTACTTTTATTTCAAATGAGCCTAGTTCACCTGATGGTAAGAGGAGGCCATAAATGCCTACATCTATACCTGAGTTCCCTTTATTCCATCGCTACACACTTTCGAATGTCTTCTGCTGCACATATACTTCTCCCACATATTGCCTCACTGCAAGCATTGTCCACGAAAAGCCGACAACCGATGGGAATGAAAGGTTCTCGAGTGGCAGACTCGTACCGGTAAGCGGAGAGTAGGGCGACCCCCACTGACGACCTGGTAAGAAATGTAGGAAGTCAAAGAATGCCGGTTACTCAGGACCATGCTTTGTGGCATTCTTTGAAGGGAGAGGACTATTTTCAGCAGTGGATTTCTGAAGGTCTGTATTGATGACGATAAATGCTCATTAGTTACGAGGAAAATATGTTGATATGATTATGATTTATTTACATCTTCCGCCCCTAACGCACAATGGACGATATGAGGTAGTTAATCCTCGTACGCCATATCGACACGACGTTATTTTAATATTTTACCAACTGATGTATAAAAAATAAATATCATTTTTTTATTATACCATAAAGTGGCAGCGTAAGACTACACCGCCCCATTTCAACCTGTATAAAATCCAAAATTGAGAATAAGAACTCGTGGCTTCCGATTATTAGTTTACGCCAGGCGTAAAATACCCAGATCAGGGACGTGAACGAAACGTTTGCACTGCTATCACCAATCCGCCTGCTAACATAGCGAAGCGACTAAGGAATAGATTCCCTATCTTGGAAGAGTCCTATGTCCGGCCGTCCAGAAACGGGAGTAACAAAAAACATGATGTGTTTATTTCGGTTTAAAACGGTATTTAATCAAAATATAAGCCGCTTTTTTATGGAATAAGGGTGAGAAGCGTGAACATAGTCTGCCAGATGGTAAGTGGATTATGTGGCAAGTAGACATCTACATCTTACATCCTAAGAACTAAGACGAAATGCCTCGTGTCCAGTAAAAAATATTATTGTTCTCTGAATACCCCATGAGAAACACAGCAGCATTAAACTGCTATTTTTCGTGATTTTTATGAAGACATGTTTCTTCTTTAAAGACACGTCATCCTCACACTTAGAGCAGTCATAAATTGCACAAGGATGATCATCCAGACCTAAGACAATTGTTTGTTGGCCATACATATACTTGTTCTGTGCGGGGTTCAAACCCGCGGCTCTCAGTACCGCAACTCAATGCAGTCACTGTGCCACGGAGCCGTCAAATAATAATACATATTTACTACAATATATATATATATATATATATATATATATATATATATATATATATATATATATATATATATAATAACTAAATTAACAAATCATAACTATAAAAACACACAAAGAAATCTGCAACCCTAGACGACCGCCGTATATAGACCAAATATCTTTTGTTATCTAAGGCAATATTAAAACGTTGCCATAAATAACAAAACTGTTTCCCTACATTTTTGTATCATAAAGATAAAAAATGTTAACATACGTAAATAAAATCTTGGAAGATGATAATATATTTCCTACCGGTAAGTATACGACCGTAGGGCATTTAATAATCATACGTGTATATATGTGCAGTTTAGGTTCCTTGTATCGCGAAGAAGTGAGTTCTGGGAGTTATTTTGTGTTCTCACAACATCTTGTCAACTCAAACTTTATAACATATTTTGTAACATTATTTCAAGTGCTGATTTACTACGAGCTCTGCGGTGAAGAACAACGAAGACAATTCCTTGATTTTTTTAGATCAATTTCAAAGGATTTTGCCATAGTTGTCTTACTCGATTGTCCAATTGTTGAGTACGCAGTGTATTAGAGTTTCAACCAGGAAGATGCTGCTGCACATCTCCGAAGGCACCCAGGGGATGATATAGGATAGTGAATATTCCTACACTGCCATTACACGATTTCCATGTGCCCAGTATTGGAACTTACATATAGGCTGTGACTATACTTTATTTTTGTAACATAATTACGCTGAGAAAAGAAATATGCGTTGCAGAAGTAGCTTTTAAAGCCCTACTAAATAATAAATGTTAAATAAACCTGTTATAAGAAAATTATTTAATTCTCTTTAGTCTGCTAACGTCTGAATGCTAATGATGCACTAACATTCAGACGCAGTAACAGGTAAAAGCTTTTTACCAACACAGATAGACTCCTAGGCAAAGAAGGAGACCCACCACGCTGTAGGAGTACTAGTACTAGTAACGTGTCTAGTTGTACCTTTCGAATGATATAAGTTGTATTCCCACTTTTTTGTAATAAAACTTAAACAAAAAAACACAACCAATTTCTATGTTTACCACCTAGCAGAACTCTTATACGTATTAGTAATTATTTGGTTTATTTTTACGCAGTAAAGCCATGTTGCTGCTACATTACGAATGCAACACGAATGGGTCGGCTCGACGGGTAGAACTAAAATAAGGTTAATGCTGTTGTGTTTTGAATGTTGAGTGTAGAGAACCGGAGACTGTTTTAACTGGTAACAAGGCATACTATTTTAGTCCGCAGGGGTGACAACGCATCTGCATTTTAATTATTAATCGAGGATAAATATAGATGTCTTTAGGTCATAGCATCCACTTACCATCAGGTGGACTAGGTGCTGGTTTGTCACCCATATATGAAAGAAAAAAGCCTCTACGCATATAAAAAATATGAGTAAACCGACGTCTTCTTTCCATAGCTCGTATAAGAAATTCATGAAAACTAAAGCTACGTAGTCGCACCCCTCAAAGAACAGCGCCTCAAATCGTTTACACAAGCGTCTTACACGCAACGAAGCGGAATACAAAGATCGTTGAATGGATACATACGTGGTTTAAACTCGATTTGCATCAACATTTGCTTGCACCGCAAAAGACGTTGGTAAACTTCACTACTTTTACTCCTTTTTATAAACGAAGAAACAGGTTTGCAGTCAATTTCGACAATGAGGGCTAATAATCGTTCGCTCTTGAGATGCCAGTTGGCACTGAGTGAAGTTATTGTTACAAAATGTTATTTTGAGTGAGAAGTTAGTTTTAAATAAAAGTTTATCAGTTTCTAGAGTATTATATTAATACACAAAACAATGCCTCAGTGGTTAGCTTTTTAATTTTTTTTCACATTTTTAATGCTTTTTTTAGGTATATCCGTATGTTGTTGATTCATTTCTAATGTAATGAATATATTATAAAAGTAATATAACAGAAATAAACATAGATCTTTGCAATTTACTAACAAATTAACTTCCACGTTATGAAATTCTTTTCTTCACAAAATTCCACTCATAGACCTGGGCCTTAGGGAGGATTTCCCTTAATTGTCACGCTTGGCACGTGGATTTGCAATCGATGTATTTCCGTCTAGATGAAAATTTCATGAACATATCCCACTGTAGCCGTTATTACCATGCTTGTCTTGAATCGGTAATCATCACAATAATGTCCTCCAGACTGAATTTTGGTCACGGTGACCTAGACTAACTCTCAACGGAGACTAGCCATCTGCGCAGGACAGGGTTATAGTATCCAAGTGTATGCGTACGCACAGGTGTACTCTCTATATATCCTCACTCTCATGGTCCAGTGGGAATGTAATGCGATACGACCGGAGAGAGATTATACCAACAGCAGGACCAACATATAATACCAGGCAATCATGGCATCAGTAATGTAATTGTGTAACTCTAGTTGAAATCACAGGGCAACTGCGTTTTTTTTTAAATTTGATAATATTTTGTAGCCTAAAACAGGATATAAAAATCATTAAGAATGACAAAGTACCAGCATTTTGATTCTTAATCGAAGATTGAAGGAGTCAGTAGACCATAGGGTCTAATAATCATCACGTGTACTGTTTTGTTCCTATTACCTTTATAAATAAATAAAAAACAATAGCAATGGCGAAAATCGTTGTTGCTCCGGAGTAAACACGGCTCAGAACTAAACACAAATAAAACACAAACAAAAATATGCAACCCACCTGTTTGTATTTTAAACTGGGAACTATATTAGAATTCCAGAATGTCCCCTTTTGTCTCAACTATTTATGCATACAAATCCGAAGCGTCCACAATGCACTCTGTTCTGAGTTGCTCAAGTGAAGACAGTACAAACGATTACATCCGTATGTATATTAATTTATACACAAGCTGGAAAATTTAATGTAAACTGAATAGTTATACGGTTGGTATATATATAAGTATGAGGTGATTTGTCGTTGGTATCAATATGGTATATATAGGCTTACTTACTTACTTACTTATCTTCACGCGCAATCCCTAACGGGGTAGCCAGGGAGAACAGATCGCCAAGTGTCACGATCCTTACATACCTCTTTCGTTTCTTTCAGGTTCATTAACTTCTTCATACATGCACGTCTAGGTATCCGAGTACTCTTGACCCTCCCCTCTTCGAGCAATTTGCTCACATGGTCTTCGAAAGTTAGTCTCGGTCTACCTCGACACCTATAATAGGCGATGAAATATTAAATATAATAAAGATTGGCTGCAGTAGCCGCTTACCATCAGGCATACAGTAGGTTCGTTTGTCGTTTCAGTTTTATAAAAAAAATACTCCTTCCCTTTTCATCATCAGCCCTTAAAAGTCCAAGGCAGTCCTCTCCCGTTGTGAGGAGGATTTGCAGTACACGACGTCTAGCACCTTTGACGCTGCTGTCCTTCGGGGATCTGGAGATTTTACAACTGGTGTAAGCAAAATGGCCATCTATCGGAAGATAAAAGATATTCTTACGATACCCACGGTGAGTTAAGTTCGTCAACCGGCCTACCAAAAATAACGATTAAGGCAAGTCCTTCATATAGGGGAGAGACCTACGCCCAGTAGTGGACTGTATTCTTTTTATTTAATTATTCCCAAAGCTTGACTTTCTCTTGTATCGTAGGCGGTTGACTACATAAATGGTACAAAACACACATCGTGAGCCGACAAAATTATTTGTAGGCCATACAAACACTTGTCTGCGTGCGGGAATCGAACTCGCAATCATATAGCGCCCCGACTGAAATCTTAGGTAATGCGCTACGGAATATTCACGAATACACCTTTTGTATATATCTTATGCATTGCATAATATATAAGCTGAATTGGCCGGCCATGTAGCCTGACGAACCAACAACCGAAGGGGATGAAAGGTTTTTGAGTGGCAGCCTCGTACCAGTAGGTGAGGTGTAGGGGGTCTCTCCACTAGATCAAGTGATGACCTGGTAAGACATGCAGGTGTAGCGAGTAGGCAAGTAAAACTTGCAAGTCTAAACGCTCCACATCGTACGATTGGTGACGATACAGTGGCGCCCGGTCGAACATTAGAAGCTCGTAAGTGATTCTGGCTGTACCTAGCCTAGGTCTCTTTACAGGAATTCGATGAATGCAGGTGGCTCAGGACCGTGCTTTGATTGACTTGTTAAGGGCTGTAATGATGATGATTATTATTATTATTTTATGCATTATTGTCTAAAGTTACTTTAAATCATTTTTATTGTCTAAGTAGCGACCCACCAGGCTTCGCCTAGATAAGATCTATTAACATTGCGTTTATTCGCGTTTTGCGACAATTCATTTTATCAATTTTTCATTGTACAAAAAAAAATCCAAATTTTTCGAATAAAATATAGCCTAGATCCTTCATAGAAATGCTCGTATTTTGTTCAAAATGTTTCATCACAATAGGTTTAGTCATTCCGGAAATTATCCCGGGCAGACAGACAGACAACCATTTTTAAAATGGTTACTTATGTCGCGATAGCATGCTAATAACCCCTAGAGTATGGAGTGTAGAAGCAAGGAGTACCAACTCCCATAGTAGAATAGTTGAAAAGTGGCCATCTGTAAGCAGTAAATAACGGCTCAAAAACTTTCCACAACAGCGCTGCAGTAGCTACTGGGATGAAATGAACTTAGCAATTGTCGACGGTTAGAGTGTGCTGCTAAACTGCTCAGTAGCTCTAAAATCTAAAATAATTTTATTTAGTAAATATAACCTCGAAAAAGTCGTCTATCCCACTAATATTTTTCGGTGCGTTCTTTAAAGTATACCCCGTAGTTATAGTGGTGCCACCCTTATTTAACACCCTTATTACTTCTACACTCCATACCTTAGAGCTTAATATAAGCCAGTTTATTTCAATATTGCAGACAAACAAGTCAAGTTTGTTTTATGTATAGATTTAATTAAAGAATTTTATTTAAGCTTTGTCTCGTAAACGTGAAATTTCATGAAACACTTCAGTTGTTATCGTCGAACGCTAGAGGGCGTAACGATTCTGAACGCAGTGTATTGTAAAACTGCAAGTTGGAAAACATTCTGCAATGATATCATGACGATTGTTAATTTTTATTTAATTTTACATTTCAATCAAAATAAATGCCAGTTATTTACTCACTAGATTTAGAGTTGATTGGGAGATAACACTTTAAGGCCTAAAGGGTTGGACCCATTGTAAAAATTATTACACAGGTTCCACAAAAAAAAACTGTTACCCGTAGGACTGCACTTCAGAAGTGAAAACTTCTTAGCCTCACAAACATGTAAACATTATTTTTGGCTTGTTAAGAATTATTTTTAGGGGTGTTTTTATTAGAAATTTTTTTTATGTACTTATTAATATAGTAATAAAATGTATTGTGCTGTTTACATGAATGATTATTATCTATATAATATAAACAAATTTATAAATACATAGCAATTTAAAAAATCATCAAGTGGATTTTCAACATTACTTTTATCTTCTCGTTCTGGTATTAGAAAAGGACGACGAGAGAACGAAGTGTGAAATATGGGTAAATCAGGAATGTCTAGAACAGGTAAATGAAATTGTATACTTGGGGAGTGCTTTCAGCCGGGATGGAACAAAGTCAATGGTGCCCTGAATGCGTTAGTCAAAAGGAAAGGCGTAGTGAAGAGTGCACGCCTTGCAATACATAACGCAGTGTTGGTACCGACTTTGTTATATGGCAGCGAAACCTGGGTATGCCAGAAGAAGCATAAAAGCAAGTTGAATGCAGTGGAGATGCGATCTCTTCGTAAAATGTGCGGCGCTACCATAGCCGACCGAAAGCGAAACAAAGAGATTCGCAATATGGCAGGATTGAAAGATGACCTTATCACAAAAATTGATAGGGGCGTACTCTGATGGTTTGGGCACGTTGAGCGAATGAGTGAAGACCGAATGGTGAAGAGAATATATAGCGCGAAAGTTAATATTAAAAGGTGTCGAGTTAGACCGAGACTAACTTTCGAAGACCATGTGAGCAAATTACTCGAAGACGGAAAGGTCAAGAGTACTCGGATACCTAGACGTGCATGTATGAAGAAGATAATGAACCTGAAAGAAGCGAAAGAGGTATGTAAGGATTGTGACACTTGGCGATCTGTTCTCTCTGGCTACCCCGTTAGGGATTGTGCGTGAAGATAAGTAAGTAAGTAAGTACTTTCATCAAATTTATCTGAGCTCACGCTCACGCTTACTCGGTTACGCGAGTTCAGTGTTTTTTCACAATAAGAGAATCCACTACCGTACGTCATCCCTTGGATATCGTTAGAGGCGGTAGAGGGAAATAAAACAGGAGGTGGACAGCAGCAGCTTTCCTATAAAAACTTGAGAAACACAGCAGTCAAATAAATATATTTTACTTTTCCGAACCGAAGCTCTAATCCTCTCTACGTGACACTAATTTCTCTTTATTTCTAAGAAGGCTTTCCTAACTTAGCCTTATGTTACTTCACTTAGCACCTGCACTTAACTGAGACCGAGATTGTATTCAATATTGTAAGCTTTTTTTTGCGCCCGAAGCATATATGGGCAACCCTCCGGAAAGCGGGGGAGGGAGGTGGGGAATGCTCATAGCATACCACGCAGCCGGCTGCGTGGTTATGTGGAGACTTTTACCCACTAAACACCACCTTTTAGGGACTGGATTAACGGTCTAACTAGAGATCTCTAAGCCGTATACGAACGCGACCCTCCTTGGCAGAAAGGAGGGCGCAGTTGTTGTAAGATTTGTGTTTATTATTTTGTAGAACTTCGTATACTAATACTGCTTTTTAGATAATAGTCTAAAAATAGGTTGGACATATTTTGAAGTCGAGTTGTGGTAACTCCCCTAAGCAACTCATGCCAAGCTTTTTTAGTGAAAAAGAAATTGTAAACGAAATTACAGCCCTGATGGTAAGTGGCAGCCAGAGATACCTGCAACCAAATTCAAATAAAGAAGGCTGCAGATGCGTTGATACCTCTGAGGACTAAAATGGAATGTCTCTCATCCTGAAATAATACTGCTTCCCTATACCCTTCAGACCGGAACAGAAGGGCAACAAAACACAGAAATTGGTATGAACAAATTGAAAAATGGGTGCTTTACCAAGATTTTGATGTAATAACTTTTTTATGCAATAACGGTGACTAACGAGCACAAAGTTCACCTGATCACTATATGTTTATAGACATTTATATTTATCCTTAATTAAGAATGAAATTGCAGATGCGTTGTCACTCCTTCGGTTCTGCATCATGCATACTGTAATGATTCGGTTGAAACTTCTAAAAAGTATATAAAATATAATGTGTAAATGTCATATGTAAAGTTATGGAGTCAATTTAACAACCACTTACTGAGATTTGTGGATATAAACATAAAGAACCTTTTTTTTATATAAAATATTGAATATTATACACATAAGAAATTAATTAAAAATATTTTTGTAGAAAAGAGTATATTCAAAAAGCTAGTACATTGACCAAGGCGTCCGTTCCATAAAAACCACATTAATCTGTCACTTTATTTCGACATTAAAGACTGACAAACGAAGGCACTTTCATGTTTGTAATAACAGTCCAAAAATATAATTACTGACATTGTGGGACACTCTAGCCAACTGCCGATGAACATTTGGTACGCCTCGCTGTGGGTGTCTGCCTGATCCAAGTGTTGTCCGAAGTCCGATGCCTGACTTACTGGTAAACCAACTCCTGGAGGGGTGCTAAGCACAGCCTGTGCTCTTCGCATGGGGCTTTAAGACACCTGAAACCAAGATTTTTATAGAAATATGTAATTACACAAGGATTCTTAATAAACCTTTAAATAAGTTACATACTATGTGTACTTCACTTGGCTGTGAAGACAAATGCGATGTCCCAGGAACACATAAATCTGGGTCGCTGTGGTGTCTGAAAATGTAAGACATTGCTGAAAAAACACATATTATTTAAATGTCCCAAATCTATTTCACATAAGCACAAAATAACTTTTTGAATTATAACCTATACTTTTAAATAGACTTTGTAATTGCATTTATTAACTTTACAAATATATCATAACTCTATTGTAGGAATATCAATAACATTTGCCTCCGTTAATAGAATATTTGTTGAAGAATCTTGTTCCTGAAACACATTGAAACATAAGCACACATAAGTATAAATATTATATTAAGTATGTATTATCCTCATCTCACTATAAATTTACTTTACCAAAAAAAATTAATCATAATATAAATATTTATTTATATATCAAAACTGCGTACTAATGGACACTATTTAATATGGTAAACAACAAACAACAAAATAATTATTCACTTACCGTTGTGTTTGGTGTGGCTGCATCAAAACCAATAGATAATTGGTTGGCTAGCAATGATGGACTGCTATCAGTACGAGAATCTAGTCTATCATGACGTGTATCCTTAAAAAGAATAATTTTATAATTTATGCAATCATACTTAGAACCTATAAATAAATTTACATAAACATATAAAAACTTACTTCAAAAGGGTTAATTTCTAAGTGCCTATCACCTATGGCAAAACTTTGACCTTAACAACCATTAAGGTCGAAATCCTTTCCTCTATATCTGTCAATTCAACAACCTCTGCTCCAACATCAGTCTTATTTTTTGCACGATACCGGAAAGCCCCCTTTTCCTTTTCTGGCCTTTTTGTCGGCCCAATACTAAAACCAATTTAAGTTTTTTTAAGCATACCACAGTGTATATTAATAGACGAATTTCATTTAAGATAAACAAACCTTCATCCATTGCTTCGAAGTTTTAACAGAGCCTCCCAAGCTATATAATTGTAGAGTGATTTTCTCCCACATTTTCCAATCGGCATCTCTTGCACTAGGCACTCTTGAAAATCCTTTTGACAACAAACTTGGATTTCTTTGTAAAAGTTCCAAAAGAGCAGAAAGGTGCCACAGATAGACAGACAGACACACACAGCGGTCAAACTTATAACACACCTCTTTTTCGTCGAGGGTTAAAAATAGTTTCATTCAATGTGTATTTTCACGTAAATATAAGATATTATTAATACATTTTTTCTTATATTTGGACATGTCTGGCACGTAAGCGTGATAGAGCTCTGCTACAGCTATGATATGTTTGTTGCACAAATGGGTCGGCTCTATCGGGGAAGGACCGCGCTCTCACATATTACCAGCGTAAAATGGCAGCTTAATACCGCTATGTTTCGTATTTTGAGTGTAGAGAACCGGAAACCCCTTGTTAATTGAAATGAGGCATTCGATTGTAATTTTCAGGGGTGAAAACGCATCTGCATTTTGATTTTTAATCGAGGATTAATGAAGATGTACATGAGCCACAGCATACACTTACCATCATACAAAAATGTAGTGCTATTTGTTTACCACGAAATAAGTGACAAACGAGCACATAATCCACTTGACGGTAAGAGAAAGCTGTGGCTCGTGGTCAACTACATCTGCATTCCACAATGCTCTGTAGAATGGTTCGGATGGATTCTGGCTGCCAAACTGTACTAACATACATCACGACAAACCACTGTGCGATTTACTGGGAGTTTTTTTCCTCGCACGACTTCTTTGTGGAATCGTTTACCATCGGCAATTTTTCCAGACCAATATAACTAAGATACCTTCAAGAAACTAGCTCATTACGAGTACTCCTCTTAAAAGATCGGCAACGTATCTGCTATTCCCCTGGTGTTGCAGTTGTTCATGGGCGGCAGTTGACCCTTGCCACCAGGTGATCCGCATGCTCGTTTGCTCCCTCTTTACCTTCACTCATAGATATTATGAATCATAGCATTCACTTACCATCAGGTGGACTGTGTGTTCGTTTGCTGATCTAAATCTATAAAAACAACCGTACAAAGATAAACAGTATTTTTTGCTGTAAAATAACCATTACTTTTGTCTGCCTTCGATCGAGTGCTAACAAGGTGGGGAAGGTAAACATTAAAAGTAGCACATTGAATCTAAGCGCGTAGTAAAAAAGATTAATTCTGCTTGACAGCTGCTGAAAGAGACGGCAACATTTTACCATTTCGATTTGTACTGAACTCTAACGAGCCAATATTTACCCTTTCGCGAGTATATCTTTTATACGTTCTTATTTAGAAAATGTGTTGTAATGAAAAGTATTTTTTATTACAGTTGCTAAGTTGACTTTCTGATATCAGGAGCATGAATAGAGTTTGTTAAAGACGGCCCCTTTTTATTCTTAAATTATTTGGTGAAACTGCCATTCTTGATTGCGTTGGTGTTTGTTGTGTCAGAGGTTTTACAGTTTTGATCCCAGTTCTAGTTTTATGCTGACTTCAGAAAAGGATAATTTAACTGTTAAATATTCCTAGTTATCGGGTTGCCACCGCATGGCGCCGCGTCCGGGATAGCTCTAACAGCCTCCTGGCGGCGATAAGAAGTGACTGTTGCTGATCTATCTTGAAGCACTGGAACAGCGTCTATATCATCTCAGGACCTGCTCTGGTTAATATAAAGTAATTAGACAAAAATTAGAAAGAAATTTCTGAAATAAGGAATGATAATAATAAGTACATAAAAGTAAATTAAGTTTAAACTTGGTAACTTAATATGCAGAATACTTTATAATTTTTAGTTTTTTTTTATTTATATGAATTCAATCTGGACTTATTCATTTTGTAAAATATATTAATCTATAATTGTTTTAATTTTGTAACCGCTATCTCTAATATAAGAATTGCGCATAAAAAGAAAACAGTATTACATACCATATAATTTTAAAATTAATGTTGACTTACAAATAATTTTTAGAATAATATTTCCCCCCGACTGGCTTAGTTCAAAGTGCAAAGTGTTGTTCCCACCGGTTTACTTTGGTAACTGTATCGTGTAGCGATTAAGGAAATATTTTGTATGTTTCACGAGCTTTGTTCCATCACGGTAAGTAACGAACGAGAGAGAGAGGTAGCTTAGGTTATATTATTAAAATTAACTGTAAAATATTGTAATTTTTGACTCACAGTGTAGTCTATTTGTTTTGTTAAAGTGTAAGCTTTA
Organism: Parnassius smintheus behrii; assembly: GCA_036936625.1. Lineage (NCBI taxonomy): Eukaryota > Metazoa > Arthropoda > Insecta > Lepidoptera > Papilionidae > Parnassius > Parnassius smintheus. The sequence goes on from JAUPFT010000031.1 coordinate 4,879,367, forward strand.
ATTTAACGTGCTCGGTGGTGAAGAGGAAACTCGTATTTCTGAAAAATAAGAGTAAAAGAAACTCATCGATCTTGAGCTATAATTGTCCTCGTGAGATTATTAGGTAATTATGATGAAATTATTTTCTTATCAATTTCTAATACATCTGAAAAATTTCTTATTATTTTGACGCATGAAAGAGGGTAGATACATTCCTACATAATATGTGGGTTTATTTTGTAATAACCGGCCAAATTTGCAGAAAAAGTTCAGAATATGTAATATGTAATATAAGCAAATGATGAATAAAAATTAATAAATAAAGGTAATGCATTATTTATTTAACTGCGCACGCACACATTTGCAAGGGTCGATCCATAGGCAAAAACGTTGTTGCCGATAAATCACATTAAATTTGGCATGATTGCAAATAAAAGTAGAAGCCCTATTTACTCATATTTTCAAAAGCAGTAATTACTGTATATCACTATTCATATATTTGAACTTAAGTTTAAAATTTGGCTACTCTTTAAAAAATAACCCTGTATATCTTATATATACGTGGTAAAGCCATGCTGCAGTTATATTAGTAGTATAGTTGTAGCACGAATGGGTCGGCTCGGCCGGGGAAGTACCACGCTCTCACAGAATACTAGCGTCAAATAGGAGCTTAATGCTGCTGTGTTTCTTATGGTGAGCGTAGAGAGAAACGAGACATTCAATTTAAGTCCTCACGGTCGACAACGCATCTGCATTTAGTTTCGTAATCGAGGATAGATGTAGATGTCTATGGGCTACAGCATTCACTTACCATCAAGTGGACTGTGTGCTCGTTTGTCACTTTATCCTATAAAAAATATCTTTCCTAAATTTAGCTTATGTCAAAATAAACTGTTGAAATAATTATAACTATCAAACATAATAATTTATTTATATATGGAATAATCATATATTACACAATATAAATAGAGTTAATCAACTATCATAAACTAAATTGATATAACAAAAGTGTGTTACGTCCTGGCGTGCTCGAAACGAAGAGAACACTCTTCAAGTGCTTTTTTGAGCTGCCGCGGATTAAAGATATAAATATTATGCGTTGAAAACCATACAGAAAAATAATATAATATTCAATATTGTATGTAAACAAACTGTACATCCCAAGTCAAAGTTAAAGTAAGGCTCGATCGGTAAGCAAAAAAGTCGTTGCCCATAAATCACTTTCAATTTGTGATAATTTCAAATAAAAATAGGAGCCTTATTTTCTTGTATTTACAAAAACTGCAATAACGATATAACATCATTTATATATTTGAAATTAAGTTTAAAATATGGCTGCTCTTTGAAAAATAATCCTGTGTCACGCCAAGCCATGACAAGCTCCAAAAAAAGCATTTTAAAGTAAATATTTCCAAGACCAGTTAAGTCCGCCACCACGCATTGATGAAGCGCCGGTGCTCATCTAAAATCGTTTGAGAAATGAGATGAAGCCTGTATTTATCAGTAGGAAATGTGAAGGCTGCCCCATAGCTCATTACCTCTCGATTTTAGTGAACCTAATAGTCTTAACATTTCAGCCACTAAGCAACAGTACTGCTGTGAAAAGAAATCATCATCACACAGCCCATCAAAAGTCCACTGCTGTACATAGGCCTTAACCAAGGAATGCCTCGAAGCACGGTCCTGAGCCACCTGCATCCATCGACAAGCTGTTTCTCTTACCAGATCGTCACTTTACCTAGTCGAAGGCTGATGGAATGTAGGGGATCGAACCTTTTTTGGGTCCTTCGAGCCGGCCCAGTGCCGCTTCAGCTTTAAGATTCGTTGGGCTATGGCAGTTTCCCTGGCTGTACTGTAGATATTCAGTACGAAGCCTATCACGCAGAGAAACTTCTAGCCATAACTCTTGAAGAAAATCTTGAGCTTCCTTTGGAGAGCAGTAGCCAGTGTAGTCGACTCTGAAGAACATCACCTGTATATGTAAGCTACACTACATGTTTGTTTGAAGTTGTTTGTAGTTGTCGCTAGGCTGCTGTTGCTACTTATGATCACGTGGAATATTATTTCTTTTTTTATAAAATAATAAAATATATATTCCAACAATAGATTAGGCTTATAATAGACAAGGCCTGAAGAATTACTTCCGAAAATTATTTTAAATTCGATTTGGTTTTTGATTAAAACTTAATTCTGTTTTGAACCGGAGTTTAAAAACTTATCCCTAATCAATTTGAATCGAGAAACAAAATGGATTTTAGATCAAGCGTTGGTAGTGCTGTTATGCATAGATAACTAGCTGGGTGTTTCATATAGTTATTTTGTCAATGCGTGTGGTTCTATTATATTTAAACTAAAAAATTCATTTCTCAAATAATATTTCCACATTATTAAATAGCAATTTATAAAGAAAACGTATTGTCATTGTTTGTAGATACACGCACCATCTAGCAGAGAACAGCTCGAGATTTCCGTTCAGTTACAATTTAAACCATCATTCAATTGCGTTATGTTTGGTTTCGGGAGTGTAATTATTAATGTACTAATTAAATTATCGAATCAAATTCGATGGATTTAAAACTCGATTCCGTCGTAAGTTAGCCTAGATGCGAGATTGATTGTGGATTATTTACTTCATAACCATACCAACGAATAAAAAATATGTCAATAACGAAGTTAATATACTTTGTTAGACTAAAAGATGCTTTACTCTTTGTTAGACATCCAAAGGAAATTTTACCCAATAAATTATTAAATGCTTTTATAAGGGATGAGACGATTTACGATAATTCAATTCACTCGGACGTCTCAGACAAACGTATTTTCCAACAAAAACCCGTTATAATGAAAACAGTATAAAAGCAAAAGCAATAAGAACACTATAATCCTGACTATTCTCTATAGCGAATTAAGAAAAACATTTTCAGATACAAATCACCACCTTTGTTAACGTTAATGATGTGCTACCTAAAGGCGGTCAAGGTCAAGGCACAAGTATCGATAGCCTAAAAACTTCTGAGCAAATGAATTCTGAGTAATTTACAAAAACATACAGCCACTGTTTGAAACAAACTTTCTACCATTTCTGAAACAATTTTAAAGCATTCAGTTTGCCGCTTGCTCTATTGCATTTTGGCAGACTTTTTACGCCTTCCAAATATTTCAGTAGGCATCGCTACACGATATTTTTTACACCGCACCTTAAATCATCACGTTTTACACACGTTGGAGCCATGGCGTTGCTATGCAACTATGTTATGTTTGCAGCACAAGTGGGTCAGCTCAATCAGAGGTTACCATCGTAAAATAGTAACTTAATGCTGCTATGTCTCGTATGGTGAGTAAAAAGAAACCTTGTTTCTTTTTCAAGGACAGATGTAGATGTCTTTGAACAAAAACTGAAAAACTTAACCTAAAACTTACCATCAGGGTTACAGCTTACACGTTACACCGAGTAGGTTGCCTCGACCACGAAAGGGCCTCGCTCACAATACCAGCATAAAATAGTATCATAATGTTGATGTGTTTCGTATGGAAAGTGGCAAGAATCTGACACACTTTTCATCTGGTAACGAAGCATTCCATTCCATTTGCTTTTTAACGACGATAGATTTGGGTGTCCTTGAGAAACAGCATCCACTTGTTCTTGATTGTCGCATTTTCTTCCGTAAAAAAACACCCGTCATAATGCAAGATGGGAAGCCATATTATTATTATTTATGTAGGTTTAAACTTTTACACTAAATATAATGGATAATATAAACGACAAAATCATTTATATCCATAATAAATATTTAAGTACCATTCCGCACCAGGTAGGCTGTCGCTGACGGCGCAAATCGGCAAATTGCCGCCAATTTATTATCTGTAGTCATTAACACTTAAGACGAGCGTGTTGCCTTTATATTGGAGGACAGTCTTTGAATACAAAAATGATGTTTATATGATCGCTGCATGATTCCCTTTATGTTGTTAGCAATTTTGTTTAATGCTTATTATTGCAGCAAACATTCATTGTTCATTTTTAGGGGTCCACGTCAAAATTAGCCAAACGGACAACTTAATTTCGTAGCTCCCAACTTCTTGTAAAGTAAATGAAAAGGCTATATTATTTTGAAATTCACAACTTGGCTATGCAAAGTAGAACCACAAAATTTATAGTAGAGTTCCGAGTTAGCCTGAAGGGTCAGTAAACCAAGTGATTATAGACTGGTCAATAATTAGAAGCCACCATGTGGAGCTAGAATTCACAACCCCATATCATCCCGTGGGTGTCGTACGAGGTGATAGAGGGAAATGATATAGAGAATAGGCAACAGCGTCTCCTGATGGCGATTGAAAATAATGAAACAATGCGGTTGCCAACCCGCGAGTCAAGGTTGGCAAATTTGATCAATACCTCGCCTATAAGGCAATATATATGAGAGATGTTTGGCAGTGGACTTTTGATAGGCTGTATTAAATGCATGAATGATGAGACTAAAGGGAAAGCTGTTGGGCAAGAAAGAAATTGTAATTTTTTCTGTACCTAATATTAAGGGTGTCAAATAATCATACAGACCATTCGACGATAAATGCCCGATGAGGTCTCATAAAACCCAAATGAAAGATGAGTTGTTTCCTTGAGGACTAAGATGAAACGAATCATTTAATCTTTTACTGCATTTCATCTGTTACAAGTAAAAAGGGCCCCCATATCTCACAATTAACTCTGCGATACACTGTACACACCGTATGCCTATTTTCTGTGATGTTAGTACTGTTAGCCATTTGGCTTTTACAGCTTCATCGGGCTCAGCTCCTTATACAGCAGGAAAGGTCTGAGAGGCCTTGAGCTATTTACGCCGCGGCCTGTATATATAGACAGCAATATAATGTTCTATTTAACGTTGGTATTCTTAAAGAGTGTATTTCTTCGATTATTCTGTGTGCGAGTGTGATTCTTCGATGGTGCGGCCCCTATAATCACTTACTGATGCCGCAGTCTGGTACACGGCTGACGACTCCGTGGCGCAGTGGCTTAGCAATGAGTTACAGCACTAAACAAGTAATTGTTTCGGGTTTGGATGTGTGTCCTTGTAAAATTTATGTTTGTAAACTGCCTCCACGATACAGGAGAAAATTCTTGTGTAGATGTGACGTTTTTTTTTTCAATTTAATAAAAAAATTAGTCGTAAACACAATCCGCTACTACTATGCTAAATGAAAAACATACACAAATACACAACTGAGAACATCTTTAATTGAGAAGATTATTATAGGAAAGGGGCAAACGAACATGCGGCTCACCTGATGCTAAATGTCTAACGCCGCGCATAAACAATTGCAGCACCAAGACGATAGCGGGTATATTGCCGGCCTTTTCAAAAAGAGTAAGCTCTGTTCTTGAAGGTCTTTAAGTAATATCTCTAGTAATAGTAAACTTCACAAAGAAGTTGTGCGCGGAAAAAAAAACTTCTGGTAAATCGCACAGTGGTGGACCGCCAAGCATATAAATGGTTTTGATGATATCTCGAATCGCGACGTGCGATAGTGATTCTGGAGGCTGTTTACGTTCAACTTAAACTTTTATAGCACGTGACTAAATCATCATTCGTTATTATCGCCAGCAATGTGAGATGATGAGAATTGCAATAGTTAAATGTATGTGTAAATGCAAACTGGTCTGTAAGTTGTTTGTCACGTTAGTTTCATAAAAAGGGTAAAAATCAATATCGTGGAAAAATCTGCGAAACGTAAAAATGAGAAATATTTTGAGGCTATGTGTGAAGTTCTCCCAAACGAATTGAAGGAAAGAAAGAACAACTTATTTAATTTAAAACAAAGAAATATACATATACATAAAATATGCAAGCAGTACATATGTACGTGCATAATTAATCAATATTAGATGAAATATCACAACATTCAATATCAATCTATAACACATTTAATATTACATAACGTAATATAAACAACATTCTAAATTCTAATTCTAATACTAAAACCTTAAAAATATATATTAATATAATAATTATTAAAAAGAAAGTCCTTTAGGCAAGGTTCCGAAGATACTGGCAGCGTTTCCCCGTTGAATAGCTAGACTAATTCTTTGTCCGAGGTAGCTGCCAGCTTTTCGGTATCCTGTGACGTCGATTAACCTTTTGGCTATTTCCTTAAAAGGCTTATAGCGCTAGGACCCCACGGACCAAGAGTCTCGACACCAAAAGGGACAAAATATATTCGGAGCCTAGACCCCTGTACTTGCATACTTTAGCTTTTTCAGCCGCTTCACAAGCCGCACCAGCTCTGCTGTTGGTTCCATGTAGATGGGAAGAGGCCAGCGTGTCTGAACAGGTTACATCCCATACCAGCACTCGGCCCATCTTCCATGGAATCAAACTCATACCGTCCGGTCTATGCCATCGTCTCTTGCAATACCAGACGGCTCAAGTAGACTTGGTAGTTGACGGTGGCAAGAGACCGGCGTATGATATCGTTAAGTGCTGCATGTCTCGAGAAGCGACCTGCACTTTTTTGGCATGATATCCCGTGATGTCCTAGCTTGTCGACGTCACTGCGACTTTATGAGGAGCGCAGACCGGAACCCCAGGCCGTAGACAGGTTGCGATTTGGAGCGTGTCAGGCTTAAGAAATGTTCCTGTATTTGACAAAGGGTACGCGTGAAGCCAGTAGCCGGCCTTATGCGTACCCACGGCCAAAATCCTAGCACGCGCCGAATCTGTACTAAAGCTCAAAAGATTTTCATAAGTCAATCTGCAGTTTATGTTGTCCCAGCTCCTCTGAAAATTTAGAGGAAATCGAAAATTTTGACCAGGGCATGCAATTAAGAAAGCGTTTCTAGCTTCTTCCAGGCCAGCAATCTCAAAGTTTTAAGGGGATGCCCTTAAAATTTTACTTATGAAATTTGCTGAACTACGGACAGAAGATAGGAAGGCTGGTAAAGAGATACTGGAAATTTTGCGAATCCCTAAACCACCATAACAGATGGGTAGGGATGCTTGGGTCCAAGATTGCTTGTTCAGGTGTATATTAAGAATCGATTCTAAATTAATTTTGATTAAGTTGTCTACTTTTAGTGTGTTTGTGTCAAGAGGTCTGGGTGATTCCAAAAGGAACAGCAACGGAGCACATACGTAAATTTTGGGACGAAAAGACAGAATTTTACAATGCAAAGTGCATAATGTGGACTAATTTCAAGGTGACGGTTAGAAGAATTTTGAAATTTAGCAATTGAATAATTAATATATTCATAGATTCATTAAAAATTGGAGAACCTAAAGGGTAAAGGGAATTACTGTTAACTATTTTAGTATTTGGTGTCAAAATATTAAATTTGTGTTTTACGTCATTTAAATTTAAGTTGCAGTTATTTATAAAAAGTTCGCATTTGCTAAAGTTAAGCTCCAAACTAATGGCTTCAAATTTATTATTGATTGAAAAAAGGTAAGAAAACACAGTTTCCATATCACCTCCTAAGGTTCCGTCATCCAAATACCAAACATTGAATTTAGAATTTAAATTTTTGATTATCGGATTTATAGCCAAACTTATTAATATTTAAGTAAAAACAGTAAAATGTGGCATCAAATAGGTCTCCCACTCGGGGAGCGCTAGTTTTCAGTTGGAGCCTCGCTCGTCCTTGTATGATACTCCAATTACAAGTAACCGAGTAAGAGTAATAAATAAATAAATAAATGAAACATACATATTGATGATGTATATTATTGATATATTAACTTTGCCCTTTAGGAAAACAAAAACATTTAGGAAAAAAGTATGTTCACCGAGTCAGTACTCCATTCTAGGAGTGATGTATACGCTTTTACAACAAAATCCCAGAAAATATACAAATATTGACCTCCTAAAAGTTAAAAAAACTTTATTAAACATAAGTAGTTTGTATAAAATGGTGATATTAGGGATTTGTACATAATAACAACCCCTGAGAATGAGGGGATCGCTACCAAGCTATTTCTGATTCATTTTGTGTTGCTAATTGTGTAACATGCATATATAAGTGTAAAGTATAATTTTCAAAAAAAAAAAACAGCTTTCCTCCGGGCCGATATTTTCCGAACCATAGGTATACTAAATATAAGAATGACTTTTAATAAGTATTATTAATAACCTATTTTGTATAAAGAAGTTTCTGTTTCAGTTTTTATTTACATCGTGGTACGAGTCGGACGTTTTTCTTCCCTAAATAGCCTCCAAGAAATTATTGGAGGCGTTTTACTTTTATGTAATATGTTTTTAAAATATATAGCTATAAATCTTTGATTCGGTGAAATTCGAAAACAAAAGAAATGTTTACCGAACGCAATACTAGTATTAAAAAAAACAGTATACGTCAGCGTTGTGTCAGCGAAAAATACAATTTAATCTCTATAATGTCGTTCAGATGCTTCGGAGGCGACGATACGATTTTTCTGTAGTATCGTATCCCTTTGATGTCGTTAATATAAAATAAAAAAATTTAATATATTATAAAATAAATAATTGATTCGAATGCCTTAGAATCAACGACGCAATATGTCTAGCATTCCTTGTTGTCAGATCAGTTTTGTAAAGTTCGGTTAAGGCCAGGTTGCACAAAAATCCCTTCCGTTCCGAAAAGTACGTCTAAGCGACATTACATCAATCATTTTCAAGTCCCCTTGCCTGTCAGTATAATGCTCTTACATATCTTAGACTTTCCATATAATTGTATTATTTCATAGATCTTCCTTTCATATGTTTATATAGAGACCTTGTATTAAATTGTTTGGTTTAATAGACCTTACATTTCCATAGTATGGTATTATAACATTGTACCTAATACAATACTTCCATAGGTACTCGTAATCGATTTTACGTCAGACTGTTGGTATGTATCTTCGGTAGATGTCGAATAATATTTAGAATATATCAACGCTTTAGACACTTTGTTTCTTCTTCAAATAGTATGTGATATTTAATTAAATATGCGCATACAAGGAATACTCAATTTAATTCTTTTCCAAATGGATTTTATAAATATCAAAAGAAAATATCACCGGAAAAAAACTTTGCAGTTCGAGTTCTTGTTTTCCAATTCTTAATCGGCTTAATTTTAATTTTCATTCTTTATTTCCGGATAACAAGCAACCACATTTCAAATGAAGTAATTTTTTGTCCGTCGATTGTGGCACACGTACTTGATACTAGACAAATATGCATACAGTGGAGAATGGAGGACTAAAAACCTTTTAAAGTAGGAAATTCTTGCCTTAAGGGATTGACAAGGAATAAGTAACCTCCAACCTCCACTGCTGATTTTGTCCTCACCCATTTATTTATTCGTTCTTCATTATTAAAACTTTAGTCTAAAGGTGGGACAGTATTATTGCCATTGCGGCATTCTCAGATGTTAAGATTCGGCAGATGCTAACAATCACAAATATATAGAAAATTTAAAAGATAAAAGTTAATTTTTAAGATGCAATACAATGTAAATAAATATAATGATTAATAATTTTATACGTGTTTGTCTCTATACACACTGCAGTTATGTTATAGTTGTAGCACGAATAATAATATAATAAATAACGTAACAATGCATCCGCGTATTGATTTTTAATCGACGATCAGATATAGATATCTGTGGACCATACCATCCACATACCACCCTTATCCATTAAAAAGAAAAAGATTTTAATCATTAATCATCAAAGTCGTTGTTAGTCATCGGTTGGCCCCATGAGCTTTGCCCATTAATTGGTAGATGAACCTCGTGTAAATTGCATAGATTCGAAATTAAAAGTTGTAGTAACAGTCCATTAACTTCCCACAGCTGGGCACAGGCTTTTTCAGGAGTACAGGAGATCCAACCAGGGTTGCTCACGTAATTTAAAATTTACAGTGAGAGCTTAGCCTTAGCCCCTGAGCTACAAATTCCAGATTCCAACTTACGCAAGATAAATTTACAAATAGTTACGTTGTCGTATCTTTGTGTGTAAATGGATTCTAATATCTCATTCACGTCTGTCTTGCTGAGAGCCCATGATATACGCCTCTGTGCTGTGCTCATTCATATTGGATTGCCTATTTTATTCTATCCAACCAACGGAATAGTAAAATTTTGTTAATGCTGTGTGTTTGCTTCTTATTAATGCTACAAATAGTGTTTTTTTTTACTTATTATGCTTGCCACTGCTTGACCACAATACCACCTGGTGGTAAATGGCGATGTAGCACTAGATTATACAGAATGGGGTCCCACATATATGCAATAAATGAAACCACAAGTAATACTAATCCGTAGAAGTGTAGAAAAATTAAATATTAAATTAAAACCCGTAAAATAAAAAAGTGAAATTTTCAAACAAAATAAATATTAAAATAAATTCAGTAAAAGTGAACACTCTGTTTAGACAACGATATGTCGCAATACCAATAGTTTGCAATGCGTGGCAACGTCGCTTTTTAATGTTCAAGGATTCAAGTTCATTGAATCGTTGACTTAGTGACCCAATTCTATAGAGTGTTAAATTTGCTTAAAATTAAAACTCTACTTTTTGACCTAATTACTAGACCGATTACGTTCATTTTTTGTATATCGTCAGCAAAGGCGATAACAAGTATATGGTTTCATTTATTGCATATATGTGGGACCCATTCTGTTTATCACACTGTCAAAATCCTATTAACTCTTGTTTTGAAAACACTCAGATAATGTTCGGGCGGAAAGACAGACTCCGGAGAATTACTCCACTCTGCTTTGCGAAAGATAAAGCAATCTGTTTGCCACCTGTCATGTTTATATTTTTAATTAAGTAAATTCCTAAGGGTGGAAATATAAGGTATAAATATTTTAGTTTAATTATTTAGCGATATTTTATTTGTTGCTTTAAGTTTTGGCTACTACTTAGATCACTTAAAGATATAAAAAATAAGGCTTCGACTTCATAACCTTAAAATAATAAATTTATTTCCACATACCTAGTTTTCTTAAGAACTCGGTCATCGACGATTCGAATCGCTCTGTGCTGAATGCGGTCAAGTGAAAGGAGCAGGCACTGGGGTGCCCCGGCCCAGAGTTGAGAACATTATTTCATGTGAGGCAGAACTTGCGCTTTATAAAATAGCAAGCGATATGCCGGCATGAAATACTGTCTAGCTCTGCTGAGCACGCCAGGCTTTGAAACTGCATACTATTCGATATGTCGACGCCGAGTTTTCTGTTGCTAGCTGAGGCAGCAAAGGAAGTGCCTTCAAACTGAAATACGACAAAGAGGTTCTTTTTAGTGGTTAACGCGCAAGCTTCTGTCTTCTGGGAACTGAATTTGACTAGATTTAGTCGTCCCTTCAATGGTATTTTATTATCTTAAATCTAAATAATCGGGTGAAGCTGGAGCCAGTTGCTAGTCAGCCAATAAACTAGATTAAACGAGTCTTGGTAGATAGATAAATGTGGCTCCTGGGAGTACAAGCCAACTTACTCATTTAACCTCCAACTGGTTAATATTATAGATTTGTAACTGTGATGTTGACATGCCTCGGCCGTAGTGAGAGTACTCTTTAAGTGCGAGCGAGGCACGTGAGCGGAATTGCGGAATCAATTGTGAATATGAAATGTGAATTATTTACCCTATATCGCGGACGAGACTACGTGAAAATTGTAGAACAAATTTGTAACAATTTCTTATATTTAAGCGAGTTCTACACTTCTAAAATCATTATATAAAGAAGGAAAGAATACCCGTTTAATCCAATTAAAGCATACAACACAAAATATAAACAAGTAGGTTACAAAAGAAAAATGACATATAAATGCACGCACGTCGGTCGATCTTCAATATATCGCTAATTTGGTTGATAAGCTTCAGTTTAGGGCGTCCTTTGCTCTCAACATAAATTTGCATTGTACTTCATTCGTTCTTTCTACATAACTAAACTACCGAAGCATCCCTTTCTTAATCCTGTTCGCAACATCTTGCAAACCACACTTTCCTCTTATCACATAATTTTTCACTTTATCAAGTCGAAATACTAACCACATCATAAATAAGAGAAATTACACTTATTAAAATCTGTACAGCATCATGACACAGCGAAATGGACCGGTCTCAGTGATAGCACTGGTTTTCAATTTGGTCCATATCCTGTGAATACCTGCGTGCGCACTCAGAATGGGCATGGAAAACATATAGTGTAACAATTTCTGACGTTTCTAATGCTACAAGAACCAGGTAAAGGGTAAACTGAGGTGTTTGACGTCCTGATATGGCCTATCCAGGTTTACTTTAAATTGTAATTTGTTTAGATGACATTGGTAGATTAGACAAAAAATTTATAGCTAAAACTGAAAGAATTAAGGACTTGAAGACGTTGTAAGATTCCGAAAAATCCATACCGCCCTGGGTTACTGCTGCACACGGAACAAACACGCATCATAAAGATTCTCGTCTTATTATGAATAAGGTGAGAACTGAGCACACAGTCCACTTGATGATAATTGGATTCTGTGACCGATAGCAACCTGCATATCATCTATAAAGAACGAAAGAACAGATGCTTTGTCACCCCTGAGACTAAGGTTGAATGCCTCGTTACCAGCAAAAAGAGTCTCCAATGCTCTACACTCAGCATACGTAACAGAAGCATTATGGCTATTTTAAGTCGATATTCTGTGTGAGCGTGGTCTTTCCCCCGTCGAGTCGACCCATTCATACTGCAACTATAAAATACTGTATGACGGATTTACCATTTAGACAGATAAATTCGCAATCAGACAGATCAGGATCGACGTGATACCGACACCTGTCGAGCCGAATCCTAATTGTGGAAACCATCATGTAAAATAGGCATATCTAGGGAAAATTAAAAAAGGGTTTTTAAAAAATAAAAGAAAAAAGTAAACTTGTTCTGCGAAGTGAGTGGCAGAGTCATCAAGACAAGTCATAGACGGAAGCTTATCGATAAAATATTGGATATATATGGGCAACATTAAGAATAAGTTATCTTAATTAACGAGTATATATTTTATTAAAGACAAAAAAATTCGAGGCAAGGTTGATTTTCCTGAAGACGAAAATCAGAACGGATAATACTTTACTTGTGTAACATTCGATATCCCAAGACATCCATTTTTCACGATGCTGAAACATGTCTTTCACTTCTTTCACATCCATATATCTACGCATACTTACTGATGGCTTCGTGGCGCAGTAGCTTAGAAATTTGTCGCAGCAACGAGGGCCGTGGGTTTGAAACTCGCAAGGAATAAGTATTTATATGGCCTAAAATAATTATTCCAGATTTATATGTTTGCCTTTCTGAAATTTATGTTTATGAATTGCCTCCATGATACAGGATGAAATATTAGTGTGGAGGTAACGTTTTTACATAATATAAAACATAATACTGATCACTTTTTTGAGCTTAAATACACTTTTAGTTTATGTCTTGGAAAGGTTAAATGCAGCAACCGTAATGTTAATAGAGTTACTGGAATTCTTTTATTTAAAGAAATAATTCTTTTCCGAGCAACTACCGAGTGATGTCTCCCCAATCGACTTGCTATTTCTCCATTAGTTCAGTCGGGTCGGCACAATTACCTTTTAAATTCTATTCTCGCACTGGTATTTGTTGAGCAAGAAAGGCCAACTTTGAATAAAACAAATTTTTATTTTATCGCCTGTAAGTTACATATTTTGTTATGGTTTGTAGTATGACATCTACGTAGCGCAGTGATTTACATTATAATAAAATAATATTATTCAATATAGATTACAAGATTAATTATTGAAAATCATTTATGGCTTAACCAATGATTTGAAATTAAAATCTTGTCCCGAAAAGAATCAACAAGAAACTCAATGGGACTGTTTTTTACACATTAACTTATGAATTAAAGTAAAGTGTCTTTTTTATAGGAAAAGGGTGACAAGCGAGCACACAGTCCACCTGATGCTAAGTGGTTGCTGTGGCCCATAGACATCTACATCTATCCTCATTTGCGAATCAAAATGCAGATGCGTTGTCAGCCTGAAGGACTAAGATGGAATGCCTCTTTTCCAGTAAAAAGGGTCTCCGGTTCTCTACACTCACCACACGAAACACAACAGCACCAAGCTACCATTTCGCGCTGGTATTCTGTGAGAGCGTGGTCGTTCCCCGGTCGAGCCAACCCATTCGTGCTACAACTATACAATTAATATACCTGCAGCGTGGCTCTACCGCGTAAAATCTAAAGTCTATCTGTAATGTTGAAATCTTAAATCTAAATAACTCAACATTAATAATTCATATCCAGACGAAGCCGGCCGGTTCGTTGGTTTTTAATATAATATTTTATACAATTATAGTCAACCAAATCTAAGAAATACATTTTGACAGTTGTCGGACTGCTTGCATTAAGCATGTCAACCAAAAAAATGGGAACGTACAATATTCGATTCTTTAAAAAATCGATTTTGATTATTTAGAGTTGGTAATCATTTACAGTTTCTTTGAATAATACCAGAATAAATTAAAAACGGATAATTTACAACACAAGATTTATCAGTTTCTTCGTATTTGTTGTTACTGCTTATTTCTAGAGGCACAGTTATAAAAATTTAAGATTAAAACTAGATTAAAAATAAACTTATTCAATCACTTTCAGTACAACTAGTTGAGCTGTCGTTGTTTAGTCTCTTCTGTTTGTCTCTTTCAAAGCCATCAATAATCAATTTTTTTTTGTTTTTTCTACCACTTTTGCCAAATCATCCTTAGTGACATGGGCACATGCTCAACATAGAATACATAATGATTTCTTATATTTACGCTAACACTATACATTAATTAAAACTACTTTTACCGACGTTTCGGGTGCTTTCCAGCACCCATGGTCACGGGCACGGAAGTATAGACAAACTGGAACCCACACTCCTAATATCAAATATAATTAGGAATAACCAAATGACCTCAAATAACCCCTGTTTTCCCTACAGGACAGCCAACGTGACGGCTGATAGTACCCCATTGACAGCGATTATGAATTTCAATATAAGTTTAATTGTTTGTATGGCAAGAATTATAAGTCAAAAATGATAAAAAAACTTGACTAAACCGATTTTCACGCAAGTGTTTGCTTTTTCTTTTAAACACTAAATAAAGATTTACGATGAACTATTTGCCTAGCCTCCCAATATTTCCCCTATTTTATTATTATTTTTAAAAGCCGTTATATGCCAACCCAAAATCTATTTGTCAAATAATTTTTACTGCAAATGACAGATGTTTATGTTCATTTCGCAAGTTTGTTTTTGAATTTTGGAATAATCCTAGTTAATAGTTTGGAATAATCCTAATTTTGGAATAAAACTAGTAAAATGGTCATTAAATGTATTGTGCGCGGTTGCAAAATTGAATGGCATCCATGTTGTAATATTATATTTCATTCGTAAGTACAAAACACCATGCAAATACTGCGCGTCATGTGAAATTATTTAGTGATATTTCGATTTTAATTGCTCTTATTTCTGGATAGACAAATTGTTATTTTGGTTTAGATGTTAATTATAGTTCGGTATTTCCAATTTCACTTCATTATTTGCTTACTAATTAACGTTTCATATTTGTATTATAAATACGACTAGGGTGACCATACATTGTGAATGTATTTTCATTTTAATTAGAAACAGAAAAGGTTTTCTCGAATGGTATTCTGCTCGATTTGCATGAAATTTCGAAACGTTGCTTACACGAATGACGATACACTAAAACATCACAATTAAAATACTTAAATTAAAATTTTTATAACTTAATTTATTGCAGGTTTCCTTCCAATCTAACAGAACGTAATAAATGGTTAAATAATGTGGAACTAAAAAGACCCTTTTTTGAAAAAGCAAAGATTTGTAACCTCCATTTCAAATCAACCGATTACATGATTACGGGGAAACGACTGAGACAAGGAGTCACACCGTTTTTAAATGAAATAGCAGATTGTTCTCTGGTACAGGTATGAACTTTTGTTAGGTACTTGTTATTTCGTATTTCCATGCGATGTTTTGTTTCCAAGGGAAGAAAAGTAATTCAAAATTACAAAATTTTTCTCTTGATAATTTTTTTGAGAAAAAAATAAAAATGGATTCTGTTACCTAGAAAATTGGAACAGCTTATGTTATAACACTCGGCTATTTTTTTTTACGGATAAAATATTTAAAAGGGCATCAAATATGAATAGTTTGGGTCAACCTAATATTAAAAATGTATTAATCAATATCATTATTCAACAATTCACACCACAGTTGTGACAAATGTTTTGTCATCCTATGGATGACAGTATAAATTGCTCTGAATTTCACGAATCCAGAATTTTTAAATTAGTTTCAAACTCTTTTTTGACCATGTGTCAGAACGCATCTAAAAAATTGTATGGACCTAAAGTTGAGTGTAGTTCGTACCAAGCGCCAAAAACTTCACAAAACTATTTTATTCAATCATGTATAAAAAATTGTGTTGTAAAAACATTGGCTTCTAATTATTATTATTGTATCTTTTAATTTTGTAGACACTATTGCTATTGTAATCATCATCATCATCATTACAGCCCTTTACAAGTCCACTGCTGAACATAGGCCTCCCCCAAGGTATGCCACAAAGCACGGTCCTGAGCCACCTGCATCCATCGACTTCCTGCATGTCTTACCAGGTCGTCACCCCACTAGATGAAGTGACGACCTGGTGGCAGGATTGAAAGATGACCTTATCACAAAAATTGATAGGGGCGTACTCCAATGGTTTGGGCACGTTGAACGAATGAGTGAAGACCGAATGGTGAAGAAAATATATAGAGCGAAAGTAAATATTAAAAGGTGTCGAGGTAGACCGAGACTAACTTCGAAGACCATGTGAGCAAATTGCTCGAAGAGGGGAGGGTCAAGAGTACTCGGATACCTAGACGTGCATGTATGAAGAAGTTAATGAACCTGAAAGAAGCGAAAGAGGTATGTAAGGATCGTGACACTTGGCGATCTGTTCTCTCTGGCTACCCCGTTAGGGATTGTGCGTGACGATAAGTAAGTAAGTATTCGAGAGTGCGGGTTCCAGTTTGTACGAAGTACATGTGTTTCCATGGTCACGGGGGACTGAGGTGACTGACGTCCCGATGTCAAAGTTAACCCGGAGTACCTTCAGCTTTTTAATTATTGTCTTTGGTCCGATCTACGCAGAATGAACTAACTGTGTTTTGAAGTCTTGCCCACTGCAATATGCTTGGGTTTAGTTTTAATTTTATTAATTATAGGATCCCAAGCAGGTGGTAGTACCCAGCTTCCTTATCTATTGAAATTAGGATGTTTTTATTTTCAATAGCCTCACGTATCATCCTTGGTAGAAATCGATGTTCTTTCGCGAGGATTTGTGGTCTATCAAATCTGATGTAATGGTTGGGGTCATCTAGGATGTGTCGTGTGATGTCTAGAACGTGCCGTTCCCGGACCTGAAGCATCAACGTTCCGGGAAGTCTGCAGTTTGCGATCATATCCTAGATGGCCCCAACAATTACATCAGATTTGATAGACCACAAATCAGTATCTCTGTAGAAATCTATGTAGAATGAATATATAGTATCTTTAAATCTTGAAATGGTATGTTGGGTTATGGATACCGTTACAGTTACCGTTACAGCCAATTAAAGTCTACTTAACTGCTGAACATAGGCCTCCCCCAATTATTGCCTGGTATTACATTAGGTTAGTGTATACATTTTAAAAAATAATAAAAAAATAGAAATGAAACAACGTCTTGTTTGGTGTAGAAATTGAGAAGAAGTGCTCTTTTATTTTACCGACAGTTTACGTCAGAAAAACAATTATACTTTTTCAAATACGTTCCAAACGCAAGCTACTTAAGTACTCGAAACTAAAAACTCCCAAAATTAATCAAGAAAGTAAACCAACAAACTTTTAACACAATTGGTAGCAAGTAAGTAGATATTAACAAAATAATTAGATAATAAAGTAAAAATACTAGAAACATTAATTATTCATGCTTTTAAGTTAAGTAGTCATTAGATTTAGTAACATAATCAACATTGTCACTTAATAGAGTATTGAAGCTGACTAGAACAGCTATTTCAAAGAAAAAATGTGCGTTACTCTGTGTTCGCACGGTTGGTTTATTATCATAGAACAAGCATCTAGATAGAGTTATCAGTAGGTAATAATAGATTGTATTATTAAATAGGTAAATTATATCGAGTACAATTTTTAAATTTTTTGATTTGTTTTGTATATTATTAGTTTTGTATATTATATTAAATTACAAATATATTTATTTAAATAAGAATAAGGGTCGTTCATAAATGGCATGCAATAAGAGTTAAAAATGGGCGAATTTATTCCAGTTTGACTTTGATGTGGAAACCTAAAATAAAATTAAAAGAATAATGAGCAGATTTAAATATAAAAAAAATTTGCCTAATTATGATAACTTATATATATTTCCACAAAAAAAATGTACGTAATGATATATTCGTCCTATACATAAGTATCTACAGAAATGTCGCATCTGAACAAATTAATTTCATAATCTATATTCCATGACATGATATGACGTCTTAGGAACAATTTGTTTTATTATTAATCTACAATACTTTTTTTATTGATAACGTACCTATCTTATTAACCGATAAAAAGTTATTCCTTAGTATTTGTTAACATTACTTGAATTATTTGTGCAATATCTATAAATACACCAAGCATCGAGCTAATATGTATTACGTACTAGAGGCGACACTGCATTCAGCTACTCTGTTCCATTTAACTGCGGTGCTTACACCGCACTTTAATTAGTCACTCACTAGGCGCTTGTAGAGTTGTCACGTGTTGTGTTGATTAAAAAAATCTCTTGATAAAAATCCAATTGGTTGAATCCAAGCCGAAGCATACTACTGCAAGACTTCAAGATACTCAGCTCGTTCTGTGTAGATCTGATCAAAAATTATTATTCATAAACTAAAGGTAGCCGGACCAAACTATGACATCGGGATGAAAAATACCTCATGGATGCTGTGAAGTAGCCAAAATGCCGGGAATAAAAAAAATAAGTAAATTAAATTTGTAATTACTTAAATTGAAAATTATAAAAACCGAAACAAAAAGCTGATGATCTTCAAACATATGAACCGATTTTAATAAAACATGTCTAAGAACCACTGCTAGAAAACATGCTTTTTAAATCATTGAGCTATTTATTATGTACTACGTACTGGAGGCGACACTGCATTCGGCTACTCTGTTCCATTCAACTACGGTGCGGTGCTTACTTCTTCTCTACTACGCTTTAATCACTCGCTAGGCGCTTGTAGAGTTGTCACGTGTTGTGTTGATTTAAAAAAATCTCTTGATAAAAATATGCCGTCGTGTGTATTTAGATATTGCACAAATAATTCAAGAAATATCTGTGAAAACCAAGGAATTACTTTTATTCGGTTAATAAGATACTTAATCAATAAAAAAATATTATAGTTTAATAATAAAACAAATTGTTCGTTATATATATTATTAAATTGTTCATAAACAGCAAAACACATGAAACATTAACAACAATACATTTCTATTATTACCTACTGATCAATCTACCTATGTTTATTTTATGATAAAAAACCAACCGCGCGAACACAGAGTAGCGCACATTTTTTGTTTGAAATAGCTGTTCTAGTACGTAAGTACATATTACTTCAATGACACCAAGGCATATTTTATCGAGATTTTTTTTAAATTTAATTAAGCAACACGTGTCAACTCACTAGCGCCTATACCTGCGCAATACTGAAGTGACAAATGATCTTACTATCCACCTGGTGATCAATATCTACAGGAGTTCATGGACACCTGCAACCAATTTCATACAAAGGAGGATACAGATGCGTTATCAACTCCGAGGGATAATATGAAATGTCTCACAGTTTATATTAATACTGGCACTCTATGCCCATTTAGACCAGAACACAGCAGTGCACTACTGGTTGGCAGCAGAAATAGTTAAGAAGGTCCCAGACAGATTTCTAGACAAAAAAGGAGTCCTACCACCTCGTGTTTTAACTACTAGAAGTCAGTTCTAGATTATTATACAACCTGATGGTAGGTGGTGATGCAGCTGAAGACGGTGAAACGCACTGATTCGATTTATAATCAGATTTACAATTTGGTTTACCAAGGGATTTACTCATATTCAAAAAAAATTTTCTTTAAACAATATTTTTATAGAATAAGGGTGACAAACGGGAACACAGTCCACCTGATGTTAAGTGGTTGCTGTGGCCCGTAGATATATATCCACGATTACGAAACAAAATGCAGATGCGTTGTCATCCGCGAGGACTAAGATGGAATGCCTCGTATCCAGTAAAATGAGTTGAACACAGCAGCGGTGAGCTGCTAATTTACGATGGTATTCTGTGAGATCGTGACCCTCCTTCGGTCGAGCTGACCTATTCGTCCTACAACTCTACTACTAATATAGGTGCAGCATGGCTCTACTAAATAAATTATTGTAATTTTTTATGAGGGACTACTTTAATACCTTTCATAAAATGAGCCTATAGAAGTTCAGTGCTGAACATATTATGTGTTCCCGCTAAGATTGTCGCATAGGGCTTCGTCACAGTTGCACGGTTAGCAGACAGGTTGGCAGACGCATTTTACTAATGTAGAGTGGGTCAGAAAGATTCACCAGAGACATACTGCTGCCCATCGCCTATATTAGTTTCCATCTGTTGTCTGCAATCACACCTGCGGTATGATATGGGGTAGTGAATGTTCTTAAAGCGCCGCTACACGCAGCACTAAATCCACCGATGGTAAATGTGTGTGGTGCCCGTAGACACTAAAATCTATCCTCGCTTAAGACTAAAAATGCGGATGCGCTGCTTCGTTATATGTATCTAGGCTTCTCGTCGCTCACTTTGTTCAAAATCAGTTTAATTTAAACCCAGCATTTAAATTAAAATAAGAAAATCTTCCAATTTATTGAAATTGGATTTAGTTAAAACTTGAAAGGACGTCCGTCGGAAATATCTACTATCAAGAGAAAAACGGGCAAACGCGAAAAGAAGTTTATTTATATATGATTGTAACTTAGTTGCTCAAAACAAACTTTCCTTAAAGAATTTTCTGAACTTCAAAATAAATATGTAGAGAAACGTAAAGGATTTTGTAATTGGTTAATTATAAACGTCCTTTACAATAATTTAATCGAATTTTAATTCGTAAACTTCTTAGGAGTTATTAGGTCAAGCTTTGTGTGAGAAATCACATCTTTAGATATCTACAATCCTCTTAAAGGATCCTATATAAAATAGTGTAAGGTTGCCAAACGAACAGACAGTCTACTCATAGACATTTTGCATGCATCCTTGATTAAAAGTCAAAATGCAAATGCGTTGTCTTATCTATACAATTCAATAAAGTCGAAGTGTCTGTTTGTAATGTCAAGCTTTTTAGTAAATGATTTCGTATAGTAAATGATTTAGTAAATGACGGTTTACGACATCCGTTGGTAACTACTACGGAAAATCTGTCTGTTAGGCTTGCCGGTCATGCAAAATACGGGAGAGGTCTTATTCAGCAGAGTTTTTTTTTTCGCCCGAAGCAAATATGGGCAACCCTCCGGAAAGCGGGGGAGGGAGGTTGGGAATGCTCATAGCATACCACGCAGCCGGCTGCGTGGTTATGTGGCGACTTTTACCCACTAAACCCAACCTTTTAGGCATTGGCTTAACGATCTGACTAGAGATCTCTAAGCCGTATACGAACGCGACCCTCCTTGGCAGAAAGGAGGGCGCAGGTTCAGCAGAGTCATGGGCGTCTCCTTTTATAGAAATTGCCCGAGATACTGGCAGATTAAGAAGATTTCAAATACTGTTACCTTTAAAGCTGCTTACAGTCATTGGTCTGAGTGTTGACATTTCTTATATAAGAGATAAGGTATTCAACCATATTTCAGAAGCTAAGGTATCTAGCTGGCTTTACCCAGACCCGTGATGATAGCTCTTCCGTTCTAATTTACCCTGTGGTCAGCGGTGAAGTAAAACATAGTGAGGAAACCTACAGGTCTGAGGAATAAAAATATTTCTAAGACATTTGAAGTTTTCTTATGCCCCGGCTACACGCTCCGTCTTGCCTGCACAGTCCAGGCCTATTCAGTCATGACTGTACAACGGCTCGTGCAGGTAAGTTTGTGTAAACTGGACTGTTCAAACTGGACTGTGCAAACCTCAAAGTGTTTTAAGAGCTAGTCACGTCACGATGTGGCCAGAAGAGGTTTTTTTTTAAACGGAGCCTTATATTATTGTTTACTTGTAAAAAAGCAACAAATAAGAAAGTTAGTTTTTCAATTAATATATGATAAGCTTCATTTTTTGTTCCTGTCGGAATATTCCTTACTTTTAATTTTCCACAACGCCGGCAACGATTTGTACAATTTTACGAATTCAGTTAAAAAATCCCTGGAATAATTGCGTACATTTCTCATTTTTAAGATTTTATAACGTAACATGTGTCGTCAACAATAATTTAGACGGACTGAATCGCGGCTCGAATAACCAGCCGGCCACACGCTCAAGTAAGCTCGCAGGCAAAACCGTGGAGACCAAGCCCGCGCAGTCCAATCTTCAGCACGTCAACGATTACGCAGGTCGCCTGCGCGAGCCCCCGTCTTTCCACACGCACGCGCTTACCTGTGCAAACTGGTTCGTGCAGGCATGCTCACAGGCAAGACGAAGCGTGTAGCCGGGCATTACACGTGCGGACGTATGGGCTAATTGCGCTATAACCCTCTCAAAAATGAAAAGATGCTGTGCCTAGTTGTGTAACATATGTAGGCTTTAGAAAGAAAGGAAAGGAAAAATGAAAGAAACACTTTATTTTGGCACACACAAATTGACGTACAACACTATACTAATTATTAATAAACAACGAAATTTAATAAATTTGACTTTTTACGTCAAAGTCGTGACAAAAAGGTCATTGCTCAGCGTGAGTTGGCGACACCTCAACGCTGATTTTCAGTAAAGAACCAAAAGATAATTACTTTCATCATCGTTGTTTATACGTTGTAGAGCCACGCTGCAGCTACGTAATATATTGTGGTTGCAGCATGAATGGGTCGGTTGGATCGGGAAGGTCCACCCTCTCACAGAATACCAACGTAAAATAGTAACTTAATGCAGCTGTGTTTCGTACGGTTCGTAGAGAACTGGAGACCTGTTTTACTGGAATTGAGGCATACTATCTTAGCCCTCAAAAGTAACAACGCATCTGCATTTTGATTTCTAATCGTGGTTAAATGTTTTAAATGTTGTTTTGATCCATATCTTATTTTAAAAAAAAACTACAGTTTAACAAGTCCACAGCCCAATAATAATTTATGCGTCAACCCTAAATTATATTCATTGTGATCTGGTAAACTCTATTATCAGATTCGTTTAGAGTCCTTTTGATTTAATGAAGACGGCAGTCTAACACCCGTATTTATAAACAAGTAAAAGTAATTACTTGAGTAAAAGTAATCACTTAAGTAACGATTTTTATTCGATAGTTAAGTAATTGCTCCAAGTTAGAACTGTCAAAAGTTAGAATATCAGCCAATTAATAGTCACCATTTTCTTTACTTAAGCACTACTTTGAGGTTATTTTGGATAAAAAATGAAAACTTTGGATAGCATTGCAACGGTTTTTGCTGTTGTCAATAATATTATATTAGAGGAGGTAGAATTTGAATTTTTTTCCAATATATATATATATATATATATATATATATATATATATATATATATATATATATATATATATATATATATATATATATATATATATATCGAATAAATAATCATTTGAACAGAAATTAAACAAATAAGTGTAATAATCAAACATTATATTTATGTTGTAAGTTTTACTCTATTTACTTTAACACATTTAATTATATCAAATAATAATTATTTTTAATAGAAAACAAGAATTAATAAAACATTTTTTTTACTTTTACGTTTATTTCTTTAGAGTTTAATTTTAAAATAACGATTTTGACAACCTGGCGCACAGTAAGCGCTCACGGGGTACCGAAGTTGCCACAATAGGCATATAGATCTTAGCTAGGCTAAGAAGCCCGGGTGACAACCCTTTCATGCCATCTCACATCTCCAACTCATCTCCCTTTATAGGAGTGACAGGTGATTACATGAATATATGTAACTCTTTTTTCGGGATTATGTTACTTCTGCTAAATGAACCTTCTTACTTCAAAAGTTTAGACGTTATCTAACTTCGACACTTTTTACGAATATTTATTTTCGGCGTCATAAAAATCGTGTTAATCGTCGTTCTCGTAAGTATTAACATACAGAATTTTATGCCTTAGAATTGTTGGTTATTTCGAAACCTTTGACAGTAAGCCAAAACGAAACATCGTTCATAATAATGAAGAACTATGTTTCTGAACACAGAAACAACCACCAAGCGTAGAGTGTTACTTGGGCATTTGCTCAAGTAAGTAACGTGTGTTACTCAACTATAGAATGAGATTTTGTAATTAAGAATTCTAACCTTAAGTAATGACTTAACTAAGAAATTACTTGGCAACAAGCAATTACTTCTTTATAAATACGGGTATAAAAGCTCCGTACAAATAGTTCAAAAGTGTAAGTCTACAATATTGCGTAAGTTTTCTTATAAAATAATCTCCGTACGAGATACAACAAAACTTTTAAAAGCTGGTTGTGTCACTGTAAGGAGTCGAGTACGAGTATATCTCAGTCAGTTAGTTCCCGCAATTACAAGTCACAAACGCATAACCGTTACAATGTTATTTTTAATATAATATATTATTTTTAGCCGACTTCCAGAAAAGAGTAAGTTTTCAATTGGACTGTATACTTTTTATATATGTTACTTGTGTGTATGTATCTTCCTCCATTGGGAACCGATCTAAATTATGTTTTTTTAAAAGTCTATGAAATTGAAAAAAACATTCACCCCTGTAGTTCCAAAAAAATTAAGTTTTTAATATATCTATTAAGACAGCTATCGAGCATATTGTATTCTTTCCATAAAGCGCAGTTCTTAAAGGATCAAAAAATTAAATTTATGTATACGAAATATTAATCCTACGAAGTAAAAGTAAAAGAAGTAGTAGTAGAACTATACGTAGACTTTGACGTTAGCATTTAGTTTTTATTAAAAGGCTAAATATACTTTGAATAACTGTCAATATTTTATTATGTCTAATTCGCGTGGTGGTGTAAACGAACTCACTACCCCATATCATCCCGTGGGGATCAGAGGGTTATGAAACAGAAGATCAGCATCTTTTCATGCAGGCAGCAGCATCTTCTTTTTATCAATTCAATAATAATAACAAAAAACTTCTGATTGCATCCCCGCTTGCTAAGCGTGGTGACTATGACAAAATATTACTTTTATGAGTCCTACTTATGTTGGAATTTTGATAGACTGTAATTATGATGATGAAGATGATGATGATGATAAAGACATATAATTTTTGTGAAAAACTGTTACTCTACTTCCTACCCTTGGGTTTCGTGGTGAGAAACTTTGGGAAGCGTTGTGATTAACATTTACCTGACGATGTATGGTTTAACAGCAAGCATAGGTGCTCTCGCCAACAAACCTTACAACTTTGAATAAAACTATTATTTACGGATTTTATCGCATTTAATTACTTTAATTTATTTTTATTTTTATCGCGACGTTTCGGGTGCTTTACAGCACCCATGGTCACGGGGGGGACTGAGATGTTTGACGTCCCAATGTCATAGTTAGTCCGGCTACCTTCAGTTTTTTTTAATATTAAATTTGGTCCGATTTACGCAAAACGAGCTTATAGTATCATGAAGTCTTGCAGTGGTATGCTTGGGTTTGGGTTTAATTTTGTTAATTATAGGATCCCAAGCAGATGGTAGCACCCAACCATCTTCTCTATTGAAATTTGGATGTTTTTTAATTTCAATAGCCTCGCGTGTCATCCTTGGTAGGAATCGGTGTTTTTTGCGAGAATTTGTGGTTTATCAAATCTAATGTAATGGTGGGGACGATCTTGAACATGTTTGCAGACTGCAGACTTCCCGGAGCGTCGGTGCTTCACATCAGCTATATGTTCCTTCACGCGGGTTTTTATAGATCTCTTTGTTTGACCTATGTAAGAGAGACCACATTCACAATCTAGCTTGTACACACCTGCATCTTGTAGAGGAATATTACATTTGATGGATGGTAAAAATTGACTAATCTTCTTCAGCGGCTTGTAGTCTTAATGGACGCTCGCTTCAAGATGTAGCCAATCTTGTCCGTGACTCCTCTAACTTATGGTAGTAGAGCAGGCGCGCGCTCGACTGTGGCCGGCTTCACTCGTTCACTGTGACGTAGGCGCGGGACCCGAAGCTTGTTGTCTTGCAATACTTGCTTGACGTGCTGAAGCTCCGCTTTTTATATATATTTTTGGACCTAATAATTGTAGAGATATAATTACAAATTGCTGAGTGTAAAGTACATTACTTTCTTATCCTGATAGGTATTTTCACTTAATACCCACGTAAAAACTTTTATTTCACATAAATCGTTCAGTATAGAGATCTAACTTTTATTACATAAAATATCGGTAAACAATATGTACCGATAAACATGATATCGATAACGTTATTCGAGAATAGACACTTACAATACTATTAAAATTCGTCTATGTTGTCAGCGCTGTTTGTTAAGAATTAAATGTCATGTTTTGATTTTGGTAGAGTAATTTAGCTCTTAAACATGGTGATTGTATTTGCTTTGTTACAGAAAATATACTACTACTACTAAGCATGTTGGTGACGCGATCTCATAACATTTTAATCTGAGGATTTTACAAATTCAAAAATCATCCAACGTGTACATTATAAGCGTCACATATCGTAATTTTAAATGCAGATATACCGCTAAAACTAGCATGTAGGTGACCCGAATTCATAAAATATTACTCATTCAAAAATCACCCAACGCGCCTAAACATTTTTCACTATCAAAAGCTGACTTAACACACTAATGACAACGTTTTAAATAACCTTAACAAATGAATACGGCTAAACATACATTGCGGTGATATCGACCCCTATCAATATGTTCCGAATGACCGCTTTGCATTAGTACAGCCTTTATAGTCTCAAAAAGTGAGATGTTTAAAATAATTTTCATATTATATACTTTTTATAAATGTTGTATGTATTTCTCAGTGGACTTTTTCGGGCTGTGTTTCATAGGCTGAATGATTAGACACTTTTAACAAGTAAAGAGGCATTCTATCTTATTATTTCTATGTATTCAAACCACCGAAGCATTATTTTCTTAATTCTAGTCACATCTTCCTGCAAATCCGCTTGTCTCTCATCACAAAATCAAAATCTTACCTGTTTAAAACTGAACTCAAATTTATCTTTCATAATATAGTAGTTAATGCGTGTTACAAATACATTTTAAATACTTAGTATGGAAGTAGTTAGGCCCTAACTCATCAAAGTACGGTTAAAGGCAACATTAAACGACAGTGTTGTAACCATGACTAAGCTGTGTAAACTGACTCTAATACAAAAGGCGTAATATCCGCTTTGTAGATACAAAGTTGAAATTGACCGTAAGGATGTAAAGTTAGGAATTTAGAATTTATTATATTTTAGAATATTCATATTGAACGAATCATTGTTTTAATTTCTTTTTTATTTAATAAGAGTGACAAATAAGAGCACCTATCCAGTCATTTATCCTCGATTAAGGATCAAAATGAAGGTGCATTGACGACTAAGATGGAATGTATCGTTTTCAGTAGAAAGTGTCTACGGTTCTCAACACTCACCATACGACACACTGTAACATTGAGCTGCTATTTAAACTGGTATGTTGTTACAGCGTGGTCCATTCCCGGTCGAACCAACCCATTCGTGATACAAAATAATATAGCTACAGCTTGGCTCTGTCATGTGTGTCTTGTATTGAAATTAAGCATCTCAACATAAGTTAAGTAAAGTAAGATTTTAAAATATAGATTGGTGAGCGGTAGATAAGGAACTAAGTGCTCTCTAAAAATTTCACAGAAATCGAGCAACTCGGATTGATTGAACTGCTGGCACCAATGAAGTTTTAAGTTCTCATTTACAACCGTTTCAGAAATGAGAGGAGGCCTGTGCCCAATAGTGTGCCGGATATAGGTTATAAGTTTAACTTAGCTTTTAAAATAACTTTTTAAGTGCGTGTTGACAGACTTCACGTCTCCGAATTTTTTTTATTTCTTTGACATGAAGATTTTTTCGTAATGTTTTTATTCACCTGAGATCACAGTAAATCAGCACTTAAAACAATTGCTAGACAACATGTGTCAGCAAGAATCGAACCAGAGTAGTTCGTGATGTTGTAAAATTTACAGCGAGCCCTTAGCCTATGCGTATATATATTTATGCCGTGGTAGAGTCATGCTGTAGTTATATTAGTAGTATAGTTGTAGCACGAATGGGTCGGCTCGACCGGGGAAGGACCACGCTCTCACAGAATACCGGCGTAAAATCGTAGCTTAATGCTGCTGTGTTTTGTATGGTGAGTGTAGAGAACTGGAGACCGATTTACTGGAAACGAGGTATTCCATCTTAGTCCTCACGGGTGACAACGCATTCGCATTTTGATTTGCAATCGAGGATAGATGTCTAGGGGCCTCAGCAACCACTTACCATCAGGTAGACTATGTGCTCGTTTGTCACCCAATCCTATAAAAAAGCCTCTGAGTAAGCACGGCTTATTGGATATCTCAATACAAATTTATAGTTTTTTTTTAAAGAATAAGGGTAACAAACGAGCACACAGTCCACCCGATGGCAAGTGGATGCTGTGAACAATAAACATCTATCCTGTATTAAGAATTAAAATGCAGATGCGTTGTCACCCCTGAGGAACATAGAATGCCTCGTTTTTAGGGTTCCGTAGTCACCTAGGAACCCTTATAGTTTCGCCATGTCTGTCTGTGCGTCTGTCCGTCCTCGCCTAATCTCTGTGACCGTTAGCACTAGAAAGCTGAAATTTGATACCAATATGCGTATCAATCACGCCGACAAAGTTGTAAAATAAAAATTGGAAAAAAATGTTTTATTAGGGTAGCCCCCGTATATGTACAGTGGGAAGTGATTTTTTTTTAATTTCAACCCTAACGTGTGATATATTGTTGGAAAGGTATTTAAAAATGAATAGGGGTTTACTACAATCATTTTTTTGATAATGTTAATAATTTCGGATATAATCGCTCCTAAAGTAAAAAACAATGTGTGACCCTCTAACTTTTGAACCATAAGTTTAAAAAATATGAAAAAAATCTGAAAATTAGAACTTTATAAGGACTTTCTGGGAAAATCATTTTGAACTTAGATGGAAACAACAGTTTTTTACAAAGACATAAGTGGGAACATTTATTGTGACGGACGGGAAACTACGGAACTCTACACTGAGCGTGGTCCGACACGCTCTTGGCCAGTTTGTTATTTAGTAAAAAAGGCCTCCGGCTCTCCACACCCACCATATGAAACACAACAGCATGCACATGTTTTTATTCGCTGGTATTCCGCCTGAGAGGTGTTCATCCTGTGACGGTCGGTTCGTTCTGTAACTGTAATAGAGCTAAATATATATATATATATATATATATATATATATATATATATATATATATATATATATATATATATATATATATATATATATATATATATATAGGACGTCTTTTTATTCACGGCAAATATATAGTTCCGGTTTATAAATAGTACTCTGTAGACCTGTATCAAATTATAAGTTCGTGGTATACATATATGGTACATTTACGCAGCTGCAGCCCAGCTGAGTTGGACTCGTCGCTCGATCTCTGGGTCGAAGTTGGACTAACCTAGTCGTACATTGTGTCTTATGTAAGCGTAGGTACAATAGATAGGAATAACAATATCCGCAGTAGATCAGAGTAACTGACATAGCCCAGTGGATTTGTAAGCTGAAGTAGCAATGGGCCGGCCGTATAGCATGAAAAACCGACAACCAATATAGAAGAAAGGTAATCAAACTAATGACACACGCATGACAAGTGATCGTTGGAGCAGATGGCTCTGGATCGTACTTTATGTCACTCTATGGGGTGACCTATGTTCAGCACCGGACTGGTGGTATGTAGAAATAGTGATGTGTGGTAATCTTGCTAATTGTGGAAGTACATTATTTGTTTGTTTGTATGTCTTACTTCAATCAAGCCCAAACAGCTGGGCAGGACGTGTTACGGTAATGCCAGAAAAACTAGTCTGGATTAACCAGGGTTTACTTATAACCATGGTGTTGGTTCTACTCTAAATAAGTTACATAAAAAGTGGCACCGTAATCCATTCGGGATTTATTCAATAATTTGGGTATTTCTAAGTAAATCCGTTACCTAGATATTCTAGCATTATATATTACTAGATTTTCTAGCATTAATCGTAACATTCGGATTCTAATTAAGATTCTAATTATGTCTAATTTGCCATAGAACCTTGTAGTGCCAGTGTAACAATATTCACTACTTGATATCGTAACGTGGGTGTCGAAAAAGCGATTGAGGGAAGCAAACCAGGAGATAGGTCGCAGCGTTTTCATAATAATAACTAAAATAAAAACTGCGTTTGCCAACCCGCTTGGCAAGCATAAGGCACATATTACCCCTCCCTATGAGGAAATCGACGGAGGAGCCGTCCATCGGTAAATGTTGGGCTATAAAGGTCAACCATTAACAATGAAAATATATATAGCAATAAAGGATCAGTTTTTTCATGGAAGAGGAGGCAAACGGGCATGCGGCTTACCGGATGGTAAATGATCACAGTCGCTCATGAACATGGCAATACCAGGCCTGTCGCCGGCCTTTTAGAAAGGAGTAGTATCTAAGTTTTTTCGTTAAATATACACAGCTTAAAGAATACTTTTTATACATGCTGTGTGTATTTAACACTCGACAGGATCTAGAATATTTTTATAACAATTACTAAAAAAATATTTATGTACAACGCAGCTATAGTTACCCGCCCTAATGATTACGCTAACGATTTCCCATATTTACATACGTAATAACTAGGTACGCATTGAATAAAAATAATTTTACGCATTTTATTTATAGTACATCAGGTTCAATTTAAACTTATTTTTACTTTCAGATATTTCGATCCCTTTGCATCTCTCGAACGTCACGAGGGAGTTTTTTCTAATTATTTAAACACTCGTTCAGATAACGTAGAACCTCGATGTTGACTTCAGACAAGTTTCGTAAGTCGAAGGACAGGTACTGCACACAACTTATCCAAGTTAATTTAATTGCCCTCTTTGTACAAACTTGGGCAAGTTCTCTCTCGTGTGCTGTTCTTAAGTTATATCTAGGATTACTTTGTACTTACTTAAAATCTGTTTTACAGATGTTTTAATTTATTACCATCTCTTTATTGCGCTTTTAAATCCACTTCTGAATTAGGAACATTTTTTGTATTGAAATAAAGTGGCCAAAGAAGCACACAGCCCGATGGTAAGGGAACCTATAGACACTGCACCTGTCCTTTATTAAGGATACAAATGATAACTATTTTCTACATCTGTAATTTATGATTTAAAACCTAGAGAGTCGTTCAGATAAAAATTTAAAGAAATTAATATATTAACTTTGAACTTCCTCAATACATTTTACGAAAATGTAATATACGTACACAAAAATAAAAGTAGTTTTACAAAAATAAGTGATATTTATTCTGTAAATACTAGGAACAGACACTAGCTAGTAGTACCAGCTACTCGATTCCACCGAGTCAGTAATTCATTCTTGGGGTGATGTATACGCTTTTACAACAAAACCCCAGAAAATATACAAAATTTCACCTGCAAAAAGTTCAAAAACTTTATTAAACTAGGTTGTATAAAAAGGGTCATTATACTATTAAGGAATTTATACGACGGACGATAATAACCCCTGGGAAGGGTGATCGCTACCAAGCTATTTCTAATTTGTTGTGTTGTTAATTTTAACATACATGATAGTAGGGCAACTTCTGAACATAAGCCTCCCCATAGAGAGGATATTGCCACAGTTGCCACTCTCGTTAGGCGGATCGACACCCGCAGCTTTTATTATTTTGAGTTGTTAACAGGAAGATGCCGCTACTCATTACCTGTTTCAATTTCATCTGTGAATGTGTATATCATTTCAAATGTGAATGTGTACGACCGAACGTTGAGTTTGTAAGTAACAGCCCGGACGCAATTTTTCCTACAGTATCATAATGTCACGCGTCCATTGCAGGATTACTAGAGGTTAAAAGCTGTGAAAAGCGTTAAAAAGTGGGTGGAAGTGGGTCTGACAATCAGATCAGAACAAACTCAATAGATTGCAATAACGCTTTATTTCTTAATGAAAATATACATTTATTGCATTATCTTATATTTTCAATATCAAATAATCAGACCTCATAAAGTTCCACAAATTTTAAAAGTATTGCAGTATTCACGTCGGCCGGTCGCAAAGGAGAGTAGTCATCGGCGCAGAACAGGATTACAGTGCCCAAGTATATGCACAAGCACAGGTGCGCTCTCTATTCCCTCGATCTCGCAGTCCGATGGGACAGTAATCAAACACGATCGGAGAAAGATCAGGTGCAGAAACAATGGCTTTACTTGATTTCTACTAAGGATTTCCTGACAGAAAAACCTCTGCCAAAACTTAGGCCTCATCTTAAGGTTATTTTAAGTAAGAGTAATTGCAAAAGTTGCCACATTTGGCTGAGAGACTGGCAAACGTAGTTTTGCGAAGTGAAGGTAAAAATAGAAGAAAAAACTACATAGGGCAGATATTCAGTCATTTTAAATTCTCATTTTTAATAAAATATGTCCCTGCGCTCCTATAGGGAAGCGCAAAGTTGCTTAGCTCGCAACTTTATGCAGGGCTCAGAGTTTCTTTTTATTATGAAGCCGCAAAAAATATATCGAGTCACGCTACACGCTACAGCTATATTATGATTGTAGCACTAACATGTCGGCTTGACCGGGGAGCGACTACGCTCTCTGAGAATACCACCGTGAAATAACTCCTTGATGGTGCTGTGTTTCGTATGGTGAGTGTAGAGAAACAGAAACTCTTTTTACTGGAAATGAAGACTTTTATTGAGGATAGACGTTTATATTCCTATTCTAAATGAATTGTATAAAATAAATAATAAATAAAATTTAAAATGATCTTGGGGCTTTCGGAAAATGGTGGATTGACTATATATTTTATCACCATCATCATTCATCATTACAGCCTTTCACAAGTCCACTGCTGAGCATAGTCCTCATCCAAAGAATGCCACAAATCACGGTCCTGAGCCCCCTGCATCCATCGACTTCCAGCATATCTCACCAGATTGTCACTCCATCTAGTGGAGGGACGCCCTACACGTTGCCTGCCGGTACTTTTACTACCGGTACGGAAGCTGCCATACAAAAACCTTTTTTCCCCATCGATTGTCAGTTCTTCGAGCTTTGTGGCCAGCCCATAGCCACTTTAGTTTACTAATCCGTTGGGCTTTGTAGGTCACTCTGGTTCTACTACGGATATCCTGATTTCTAAGTTTATCACGCAGAGAAACTCCGAGCATAGTCCTCGCTGTAGCTCGCTGAGAGACTTTGAGCCTCCTTATACGGCCGGCAGTGAAGGACCGCGTCTCAGATTCATAGGTCGGCACTAGCAACGCGCACTGGTTGTACAATCTAGTTTTGAGATTTTGAGGTATGCCTGACAAGAATATCCCGAACGCTGCCCAGCCGAGTTGAATCCGTCGATTGACCTCTCCATCGAAGTTGGAATTACCTAGTCGAACTACTTGTCCCAGGTAATCATACTCATCAACAGCTTCGAGCTTAATGCTCTCAACAACCACAGGCATAGGTGTAACATAGGAATTACACATGACTTTCGTTTTGTCCATGTCCATCTTAAGATCTATCCGTTGGGAGACACTATTGAGGTCATTGAGCATAGTGTTTAGGTCCTATACTAACTATACTAACCTAAGCACTACATTTTTATACTAAATCTAAAATACTCACTCACTAAAATACAACGAAGAGACGCAACGAATCATAATATAGACCTTCTTTGACTTTCTTCGTAAGAAATTAAAATACCGCTTGTCAACTGTAATTTTTCTTAAAATTCACTTCTTAAAATGTGGTGTCCGTGCCTAGAAAAGAACTGCGAAATAAAATCCGCTGGTATTTTATTTTCATATTTTTAATAGTCAAACTTAGAATAATAATTGTTAATATATAAAAGATAATAGACGTCGGGCGTACAACAGACACAGTACCTAGCGCATTCAAGTATATATCAAGCATGATCAGAATAGTCCTATATGCAGCGTCAACGACGTATGTGGCAGCCATTGAAATGTTTTTTTAATGTAGTCAAGTTATCCATGTTATGTATGATATGATATAACGATTGGGGCGTGTCATTGTTTCGTAAAATAGCATTCTTTTTATCGGTAAAGGGGCATTTAATTTTAGTTCTCAAAGATGATAAAACATCTTTATTTTGATTTTTGATCGAGGATGTTTGTAGGATTCTGTGAGCTACAGCATTTATTTAACATCAGAAAGATTATGGTTTTTAATAATATCAAATAACAGGCTTTGTATATTCCAACTTGTCCGCAAACTGGCCTAGTTTATTTTTTTTAGCATTTATAGTTATAACAAGTTATCTCTACTGTAGGAGAGATGATTTTGACTGGTTTTTCGTGTATCAAATACAAGAAACACAAGAAAGATATGCCATAAAGGCGTTACAGCCCCTTACTTATTTCTGTTTCCAAGTAGCAATGTCTTCACTGAATGTAAGAACTTCCATCCTGTACTTCGAAGATAACATCGATTCTGTGACTTTCATTGTTTGAATTTGGTTGCAGTATCTGACCGGCAGCTTAATTCTAAGTTCGTGTGTCGCTTAATTTCATAAAGATACAGTAGCTAGCCTTAACCTCCAAACCG
This sequence comes from Parnassius smintheus behrii, assembly GCA_036936625.1. NCBI lineage: Eukaryota > Metazoa > Arthropoda > Insecta > Lepidoptera > Papilionidae > Parnassius > Parnassius smintheus. The sequence goes on from JAUPFT010000031.1 coordinate 4,914,406, forward strand.
GAACCCAATAGTGCTGAACAAAGCAAAAGGGTGGCACCCACCCATATGGACTCATTTTTAGTTAGAAAAGGAAGTAAAACGAATTTCTTATTGAATTCGGGTTACAACCAATGATATTATAAGAAAAAGAAGTAGATAGGTTATACGCGCACCGCAAGTGGCACGTAAAAACTAGGTTAATTAGCATACCTGAGCTCAGTCGTCACGCTATCGTCGCGTCGTCGACAACGGCGTTGATAGTAATCCGTGTTTTGTTTTTGCACCGAAAATGCCGTCATATGTGATGAGAATCTGCACAAAGTACACAAGAAAGGTTTCCAAAATTCAAAAGGAATAATTTTTCATTCGTTTACTATTTCCTTAATTTATTATTGTATTGTTTACGAATTCAAAAATTACGTATTTTAAAATATATTGTCAGAAAAAATAGAGAGGGATAAAAATACCCCAATTAGTGAGTTTGAAAGAGATATTGTTTCTGATCAAAGAATATAAAAAACAGATAGATCTCTTCTGAGTATCGTAATTCAAATTGTGTATTCTTGTTTTATTACAGAGTCAATTAACGATGTCGTTATTAATTATTAAGTTCAATTTTTTTTTGTAGCGTAACGAAGTGGTATATACGTTCGTACCTATATAAATAATTATTACAGTACTTTATTTGATAATAAATTTTTAATAAAATTAATAATAATTATTTTATTTTCCTACTTTTAATGCATTTTTACTACTTTATTACTTTTGCTACTTGCACTCATGAGTGAATCGCGTTTTATTGTAGGCATGAATCACAGTGTACGGTATAATGTCATATCTGATTAATTATTCTACATCGTTCCTACTACGCAAGACCACGCACTGTCGCAAATTACATTTGTCTCTTTTACATTTGCGAAAGTTTAATAATGCCATCCTACTTTGACGTCTAATCGTAATGTAGTGTTCTATTGCAATATTTAGTTATTTATGTGTGCGTTAGTGTGCCGTTTTTGAAGATCGAATATTGTGTAGGTAACCTATCTACACCTTTTTACTTATAATATCATTGGTTACAACTGAACACACGGTCCACCTGAAGTGTCCTGGGCTGCCACTGACCATCAGGTGGACTATAAGTTCTTATGCCTTCTAATTACATAATTAAAAGATATACTTGCTCGATTCCCTTCAAATCGGAACCCGATAGAAGAGAACACACTAAGAGGGTGGTCCCCTCCCAGATGAACTCTTAGTTTGAAAAATAAACGATTACGGAGAAGCACTATACGAAGTTTCATTTCTCCTGCCATTTTAATAGGCGGTAGTTACTTACCATCAGGTGAGTCGCGGGCTCGTTTGCCCATTCCATTATTTAAAATAGAAAAAGAATGAACATTCAAATCTATCCAAAGTTAAATTCCATTTACTAATTGGATTTAAAATGCATGCAGCTTCTTGCATCCCTTTTGAAGAGCCATTTTTTTGGATTTCAGCCGTTTTATTAAATAAAATGAAATTAAAGTAATGTGGTTCTTGTGGTAGATATAAATATATTCATCTTTATAATTGCAGCCTCCTATATTTATTTCTACATATAAATAGTAAAAGTGCAATTGAATTAAATGACATTATTTTGAATTACAACTTATATAGTCATATTAATGAACCAACACGTGGAAATAATTGTATAAGTATGTGGTAGGATAAATAAATAAACCGCATTTTCCGCAAAAAATCTAGGGCTATTCCGAAAACACGGATAATAAGACAATGGCTATGGCATGTCTCAATCTTACTGAAAAAAGATTAAGGGTTTTGCAACTTTGAATATACTTAACTCTGATTGGTTTGATTTTAGTTTATAGACGTGTAGATTATGAGTAAATCATAACCTCACTTTTTACACAGGAATATTGATCGAAAATTACTTCTGTAACAGCTTCGGCACTGCAGAAAGTGCAGCCCCTTCGTTCTTGCGTATCAAATCACAGGCACCCATGCACACATCCGCAGCTTTGGCTTATTGGGACCAGCCTCAGCCGCAGCTCGCATTTGCCCTGCCCCTGCCCGCACCTGCAATTTGCTACGGCGAGCGGGGACTGCTCTACTTCCGTGCCTACGGCTTTACAAATACACTCTAGGGGTAGGGCAGACAAGATTACGTGGAGTTGGGGTGTGTTGATTCGGTTTTAGAACAGATTGGATCAATTTTATAATAGTCCGTGTTTTCGCGATATTCCTAGATTTTTGCGAAAACTTCGGTTTGTCTAATTATCCTACGACATACAGGTAATATGTTTGGCAATATAATGTATGCGACAGAATGTGTTAAAATTCGTACCTGGGGGGCACGGTAGTACCCCCGCCAAGTCGAGCAAAGAGCGGCACGGCCGTACCATCCTTTTCTCGAAGCAATTCAGGCCATTTTCGACCCCTCATAACTTCGTTGTGGATAAAACTAGAAACCTGAATTTTCAGAAATCAAACAGGCATTGTATAGACACGGTATATTTAAAATTTCATTCAATTTGAACCAGTAGTTTAAGAATCATAACCAGTCAAAATTTCTTAATTTTGTCACTCACTCACTGACTGACTGACTGACCGATCATCAAAACCCTAAGGCACTTCTATCAAACATAGAAGCTTCATACTTAGAATACAATTAGTGCTTAGTGTATAAATCGAGGAAAACCCAAAACATTTTTCAATTTCTGTCCAGTTTTGTAGATAGTACATTTCTAGATTTTCATACGTGGTAAAACCATGCTGCAGTAATATTAGTAGTATAGTTGTAGCACGAATGGGTCGGCTCGACCGGGGAAGAACCACGCTCTCACAGAATACCAGCGTAAAATAGTAGCTTAATGCAGCTTTGTTTCATATGGAGAGTGTAGAGAACTGGAGACCCTTTTTACTGGAAACGAGGCATTCCATCTTAAACCTCACAGGTGACAACGCATATCCATTTTGATTCGCAAACGAGTATAGATGTAGATGTCTATGGGCTACATCAACCACTTACCTTCAGATGGACTGTATGCTCGTTTGTCACCCTATCCTATAAAAAATACACCTACTGCACAAATAACTTTTTAATCCCATATAAATATATAGGATTATAAACTTACATTTGCAGTGAATGAATCAGTGTACCTGTATATGTATAATATAGTGGAATAATAAATGTAGATAAGTACTTTGTTGGTATTCAAGAAGTGGAAGGTACCGGAAGGAAAAAGTAGGATTATCTACAAAAAGAAATGAGATGCCATTAAAACATAACTTGTAAAAAAAACAAGTCTCGCGACTCAGTTCTTCTACCGTAAAAAGTTGTGAGATCCATGTAATACCAAGTCGTTTAATTTATTCAGTCCCTACTTAGGGGTCCTTCTGTCTTCAGAAGGACACTTAAGTAGGGACTGAATATAACTTAAGAAAGAACTTAAGAAATTTATTACGTAAAACCTAACATTACAACATCATATTGTGACCATGTCTATATTAAAAGTCTTTTATGTTTTAAATAAATGTATTGACTGAGCAATCACACTACACAATCGAATCCCTTCAATCCCCATAAAAATCTCATGCAGTCGCATGTGTCCGTCAAATCCCGAGCGGTCGAATGAGACCGCATCCACCCACAGCAATTTAAATAGTTGAAACTTATATTTAGAGACTACTTTACTATGAACAAGTGTGGCATTATAAAATCTATACAAAATTCTCTATCCTCTTGTCTAAACAAAAGTCAGGTTTTACTTCAATACTAAAAGATTTTATTGTATTTCGTGTTATTAAGACTTTTAATTATTTCAAATATTTCCATTGCATCAGTAGGTTTAAGGAATATGGTATACGTATATTATTAGTCGTGATAACTTTGTTTATTTCATCAACATTATATTTAAACTTATTGTTATTTGTCAAGTTTATACAAAAGTCGTTAAATATGTCACTTATTTTCTTAGGGTCGGCATATTACGAGACGTCATAAAACACAGTATTATGTAAAAATTAACTTACATTATATATATGAGGCGAACAACATAATCCTCAATCGTTCCTGATGCTGACATCTTACTTATGTGAACTTATTTAATTTTTTCTGCGTATGAATGAGTATTAAGTGTTTAATATTATTTTATATAAATTTACATATAAATTTATCGGGTAATGACCGTCCAGAAATATATTATATTATTGTACGTCTCTTGAATTCAAAGCTTAAAACCGCAAAAGCTCTTAGACGGCAAAGTTTGTAATAAGACCTAGAACGACGCCGAGGCTTAGGAACGCCTTTTAGTATAAGTGGTATCACATTTAATATTCAATTTAAGTTAACATATTTTTTTTTTAAATTTTAACTATTTTTAGTCCATGTAGGTGGATTGCAACACACTCGTATTTATGTAACACGAATGACATAAATGATGAAATAACACGAGAAGTTTTAACAGATATTTGTTGAAATTTTATTAAGCGACAGTGGATTAATAGCGTGGGGTGTGTACTACGAAGCAAGAAACTCTTATGGTTTCCGATAGATGGCGATAAAACCATCTTGTTAACGCCAGACGTAAATACATAGAATAGCGATGGGGAACAGCGCCAATGCCTCGCTTTTTTATAGAAATGTGACAAACGAGCATACAATACATATGATGGTAAGTGAATGCTGTGACATTTACATTTATCCCCAATCAAGAATAAAAATGTAGATGCGTTGTTACGCCCGAGTAGTAAATTGGAATGATTTTTTCCAGTAAAAAGGGTGTCCGATTGTCTTCACTCACCGTACAATACATAGCAGCATTAAGCTTCTATTTTACGCTGGTATCCTTTGAGAGGTACGCTGTGCTCCTACGCCGGTCGAGCTCTTCATGCTACAACCATAATATAGCTGCAGCATGATTCTACTACGTACAAAAGTACTTCTGTGTCCATCGTCAATCCGCCTGATGAATGCATGCAATAACGAAGCAAAACGTTTTTTTCGAATGCGTTGTATGTTGACAACGCAGAGATGTAGATAAGCCAAACGTCTGGTGGTCCAATGTAGATAGTAACATAATTATAGGGAGGAATTTAGTTTAGATGAGTAAATTCCTGTGCATACTCTCTGAAATGTTTCCTGTAAACAACCAAACTGCTGGCTACTTTGCGTATGTGCTCGAGACTGGTAAGATATAGACATTTAGCTTATTTTGTACCATGGCAAACGAGCACACAATCCACCTGATGGTAAGTGGTTGCTGTGTCCCAAAGACATCTATATCTATCCTCGATAACGAATCAAAATACACATGCGTTTTCACCCGTGAGGACTAAGATGAAATGCTTCGTTAAAAAGGATCTCCGGTTCGGACACTCACCAAACGAAACACAGCAGCGTTAAGCCACTATTTGACGCTGGTATTCTGGGAGAGCGTGGTCCTTCGCCGGTCGAGCCGATCCATTAGTGCTACTACTTTACCAGTAATATATCTGCTGCATGGCTCTAACACGTAAAAAATAGCTGTCACCAATAAGCTTTTAGCACGCCTATCCATTAAGTCTAAATAATAAGCGTGTTAAAAGCTTATTGGTGCTTGGGCTTGTGGGAAAAAAGACATTTTGCGGCACTGTTCCGTCATTCAGTAATGTTGCATCTTTGTTTTTAGATAGGAAGTAATGTGTCCTTACCTTACTTCCTCGCAGCTGCTTTGGCCCTGACCTCGACAAACTGCTCAAAGTTCAGGTTCGTGGAAACGTCAGCTAAATTTAATATTCCATTTCACTCTAACATATATACCTGCATACCGTTAGCGTTACCGTTACAGGCTATACAAGTCCACTGCTGAACATAGGCCTCCCCATATACTGCCTCATAGGTTGTTATTTGCCACAGTTGCCACGCTTAGCAAGCAGGTTGACAGCCGCAGTTTTTTATTTTTAGTCGTTATCAGGATGACGATGATGTTCATCTCCAGATTTGTTTTCCTCTGTCACCCGTTACTACACATACAGTGTGATATAGGGTGGTGCATATTCTCATTCCGCCATTACTTGGTCAATAATAGCGTGTTAAAACAACATTTTTTGTAATGTCCAACAGTTTGCTCTTTATTGGATGATACAGATTTAAATTTTGGGTTAAAGATATATTCACTTTCGTTATTCACCACATTTTAGAAATTAGGATGACTTTTTGATTTGCAATTATTAGGAGCAGTAAAGCACGCCTTTTATCGGTAACATCGACGATTATAGATTTCATCGATTCTCGTGCACCAGACTTCTATTGCAAAGCCATCTGCCCCAAAATGGTAAGTATGTTTTGCCAGTTTAGGAAATACTAATAACAATAACTAAAATTACTAAATAATAACTAGTTTAACAAAAATACTAATTCGATTTATAAAAAAATTTTACCGCCATAAATACTTACTTTTTCTACTATAATTATTAAACAATATTGGGAACTGGTGTTTTCTCAATTTTATATTTTAAATTATAAAAAATTAGGAGTGAATCGCGAAAGTGCAGAACAACGTTTGCTGGCTAGTTAAGTATGCAGCTTGTCAAACATTTAATTAAAAGTTAATTAGATGTTTACAACTATTGTATAATTTAAAAAAAGAGATGTTTCATTGTGTGAGAACAAATAATACTTTGCTTCCTAACACGACATCCTTGTGAATTCGTATACTACTGGCGATTTTCCCAAACAATACGACTTTCGGACCTTCAAGAAATAAGCTTACTCTTTTTAGGGTTCCGTAGTCAACTAGGAACCCTTATAGTTTCGCCATGTCTGTCTGTCCGTCTGTCCGTCCTTGCTTAATCTCTGTGACCGTTAGCACTAGAAAGCTGAAATTTGGTACCAATATGTGTATCAATCACGCCGACAAAGTGCTAAAATAAAAATTGGAAAAAAATGTTTTATTAGGGTAGCCCCCTATATGTAAAGTGAGAAGTGATTTTGTTTAATTTCAACCCTAACGTGTGATATATTGTTGGAAAGGTATTTAAAAATGAATAGGGGTTTATTAAAATTATTTTTGATAATGTCAATAATTTCGGAAATAATCACTCCAAAAGTAAAAAACAATGTGTCCCCCCCCTCTAACTTTTGAACCATAAGTTTAGAAAATATGAAAAAAAATCTGAAAAGTAGAACTTTATAAGGACTTTCTAGGAAAATCATTTTGAACTCAGATGGAAACAACAGTACCCACTACCGGGAGCAGTTGCAGGAGCGCGGAGCGCTGCTAGAGCGCCAACATAATGGATACCCACCTTTAAACTCATAAGTGGGAACACTTATTGTGACGGACGGGAAACTACGGAACCCTACACTGAGCGTGGCCCGACACGCTCTTGGCCGGTTTTCATTTAAGGGCGGGCAACGCACCTACAATTGATCTAATCAAGTTGTTCGTGGGCGGCAGCGTACACTTACCATCAGGTGAGCCGCATTCTCGTTTGTCCCTTTTCATAAAACAATCTTAAGTAAAAAGTTAGAAGTGTTAATCATTTTTTGAAATGTAGAAAACATTCACAGTTTATCCAAATCACGTTTAAAAGAAAGAAAAAGTATAATAAAAGAAAAGTAAAATACTATGATGAGTTTTAACTCCCTATAAATTACAAAAGTTTACGAAATAAAAAAGCAGTCAAAGGACAGTGATAAATGGAGTTCATGTTGATTTTTGCTGTAGCATTTTTAGAATGAAATTCAGGACTACAAAGTTGTAGCTCTCAAAAATCGTCATCAAAATATACGTACTATTTAAATCCCAATTTAAATTTAAGTTGTAAGAAGTTACAGCCTATATACGTCCCACTGCTGGGGCACAGGCCTCCCCTCATTTCTGAGAGGGTTTTATGGCAAGGAAGTGTCCGCCGCGCTGCCCCAATGCGTGTTGGCCATAGAGAATAGTCTTTGGTGTTGGCAAACTTCACATGTCTTCGAAAATAATTTTTTTTCTTATTCCTCAGACATGCAGGTTTCCTCACGATGTTTTCCGTCAACGCCAAGCACGGAAAATCAGCACTTAAAATTGCAATTAACAATTTCATTGGTGCCGGCGGTGATCGAACCCGTGCTACTCGCGTTCTGTTATATTTATAGCGAGTTTCAACCGCGTATATACACGTTATACAAAAACTTTAAATTTTATCCACTCACTCTCCCCCCCCCCCTCTATAATTTAGCTTTCTATTGGTAAAAATTTATTAAAATCGGTCCAGTAGTTTCGGACTTATTTGGTACCAACAAAGTAACAAAAACATCTTTCCTCTTTATAATATTATATATATATATATATATATATATATATATATATATATATATATATATATATATATATATATATATATATATATAAGTATAGATATTGATAAGTATGATGAAAAGTAGTTAGTGTGAGATAACTATAATAGTTAGACATATGGTATTGCAGACTTTTATGTAGATATTGATGTCCTCCATAAAACTGTAGCACATCACTTTGCTCTATTGTCAATAGTTTCCGCAGCGTACGCGATATAAGGTTTTTTTTTTGGTATTTTTTTCACACCTTAAGTTACATTAACGAAGTTTTCATACGGATCCCAAATTTTTTTGAAAACTTTCTATCGCCTATGTTCATCAGGAATAATGTAGGATTCTAATGGTGAAAGAATTTTTCAAATTGGTTCAATAGTTTCAGAGCCTATTCAATTCAAACAAACAAACAAATCTTTCCTCTTTATAATATTAGTGTAGATTTAAAAATATTTTCACTTATACAACATAAAATGCTAAGCCTTTAAATAATCGACCTGATGGTAAGTGGGTACTCCAGCCTTTATACCGGCAACTAACTAACCCAATGGTTAAAAATGTTTATAAAAACTCGATTTCGTACAAAAAAATTATTGATAAGAGAAATATTTAAACCCTATGTCACTTTCACAATTAAGGTAAATCTAGTGCACCCAATATTATGTCAAAATCCATCAAGCCGTTTAGAGTAGAGGGTGTGCCAAAGAAATAGCATCAAGGGAATGCCTTTCATTCATTCATAACTGCCTCAGCTGAACATAGGCCTACCCTTAGATTTCCTCATAATAAGGATATTTGGCAAATACTCGGAAAACAGCAATATTTTGATTTAAGTGTAGAAATAGGTAAAAATATGGTACGCATTTAAACAGACTTCTAGGTAGAATAGGAATCCTACAACTTAGTATGGATAACAAAATATGAATAGATATAGTCGATGAAATTATGGTGTGTCAATGGATGCAATACTTCAGAAGTCATCATTGCGTCAGGGCAAACAAAGGATAGTCTAAGTTTTTTTTCTTGTAGTAAACGAAGCATTTTCTTAGCAGATGATTTGAATTGGGGTTTTAATGTTGATTATCATCACTACAGCCCCTCACAAGTCCACTGCTGAACATAGATCTCCCCTAAAGAAGCCTGCCTGAGCCATCTGCATCCATTTACTTCCTGCATTTCTTACCAGGTTGTCACTCCATCTAGTTGGGGGACGCACCACACTTTGCCTACCGGTACGAGGCTGCCACTCGAGAACATTATATCCCTATCGCTTGTTGCTTCTTCGAGTTATTTGGCCGGCCCATTCACACTTCATCTTACTAATCCGTTGGGTTAAGTCGGTTTCTCTGGTTCTACTGCGGATATCCTCATTTATAAGTTTATCACGCAGAGAAACCCCGAGTGTAGCCCCTCAGCAACCTTGAGCTTCCTCATATGACCAGCAATGAAAGACTATGTGTGAGATACATAAGTCATCACTGGCAACATGCACTGGTTGTATAATATCGTTTTTAAGTTTTGAGGTATACCTGTGAAGAAGATGTTCGTAATCTACCGAACGCCACCCAAGCGAGTCGAATCCGACGATTGACATCTCGATCAAAGATGGACTTGGATTGCATGGATTACCTAGTCGGACTATTTGTGCCAAGTAAACATACTCGTCAACAACTTCGAGCTTAGTCCTGCCAACAACTACGGGCATAGGTGTGATTCTTTTTACGTGGTAGAGCCATTCTGCAGTTATATTAGTGGTATAGTTGTAGCACGAATGGGCCGGCTCGACCAGGGAAGGACCACGCTCTCACGGAATACCAGCGTGAAATAGTAGCTTAATGCTGCTGTATTTCGTATGGTGAGTGTAGAGATCCGGAGACCCTTTTTACTGGAAATGAGGCATTCCATCTCAGTCCTCACGGGTGACAAAGCATCTGCATTTTGATTTGTAATGGAAGATCGATGTAGATGTCTATGGGCCGCAGCAACCACTTACCATCAGGTGGACTGTGTGCTCGTTCGTCTCTTCGTGTCACCCTATTCTATAAAAAAAATATGGCCGTTACCCATTATCTTTGTTTTGTGTACGTTCATCTTAAGATCTACCTATCCGTTGGGAGGCATCATTGAGGCTATTGAGCATAGTTCTTAGGTTCTCTAGTGATTCTTTGGTTAAATTTTGTTAAATACTAGAAATTATACATTTAATTTAAACAAAATATCAAATTTAATAACAATAGTTAATTTACAGAGATGGTCCTCGCCCGCAAATGAATGGGCGTATCGTATCAGTAGTTCCGTGAATCGTCGACAAATGGCGCATCTCAGGGACAATCTTCTTTACTAATACTTCAGCGGGGTAAATGTACTGATAGCAGAAAAAATGTATTTAATAATTTACCTCTCTTTTATGTTTTATTTTATGTATATTTGTTTTATTGTTATTTTTGACCTTTATAATAATGTCCTCTAGACCGAATTTCTGACGGGCGGTCAGTATTAACGGACTTGCTATTATAGAGCACAAGTGTTACGGATTATAGAGTACAAGTGTACACGCAAACACAGGTGCACTCTCTATACGATGGGGCCGCAAACCGACATGACCGGAAACACCGCCAACTTCCTGACCCCGGGAACCTAGTGAGAACTTCTTAACAGAAAATCTGATTTTAATAGTGCGAGCAGTGATTCAACCCGAGGAATACCCGAAAAAACAAGTTCTTACCTTCATACTACAGTTTGTTTCATTATTTGAAGCTCTTTATGAATTTTTTCTTACTTAATCTAATTACTATTTAAATCGCCCGACTTGACTGGACAAAGGTCGTGCTATCAAAGAATTCCAGCGTATATGTAGTATACTCACATAAATAGATAGAAGAGTACTACCAACCCAAACAAACTCCTAAGTGTTTGTGTGGTCTATGTAGGTAGAAAATGAGTTGTATCGCGTAGTGGAAGTATTCTCATTACTTATAATATCAATAGCTATTTCAATTCACAATCTGAACATAAGCTTTTCAAGTTATATCACCACCAAAGTTATCGTAAAGTTTTTAGAACAAAACATAATCTAGATCCCTTGTGTTGTTGGTTTCTATCTGTTCGTTAAGTTTCATCAAATTCATACAGCCTTTGTGAAGATTAGTCCGGATAGACCGAATTCTTAAAATGATTGTTTATGCCTTAATAGCATGCGAGCAACTCCCTGAGCTTAATATAGACCAGTTAATTCAATATTACGGATAAGTATAGATAATTGTTTTGCCTACCTACCCTGCAAATTATTCCGGCTCAAGATATTTAGCCTATTAAAGCTTCGGAAAGTGGGCGCCCCTTCCCTGCCTGAGGAATTTTACTAAGTCATCCTCTCCCCGCGCCACCAATGCCCTCCTCCTTGAAGATTAAACTGTTTTATACTTAAATTAGTTGGATAAAATCTTGACTGTATTTTAGTTTTGATAAGATGAGCTGCGGAACAGCGCGTGCGTATTAAAATTTTTCTTTTCAAAGATTTAAAGATCTTAAAATTGAAACATAACTGGAGTCAACCTTTATGAAAAGACACTAAAATTGCTAGTTTTTAGTTTTGGCCATCAAATAACACCGATTCCTTTCAAGGATGATTCTCGAAGCTATTGAAATTAAAAACATCCTAATTTCAACAGAAGAGATGGCTGGGTACTACCATCATTTTTAATAGAAGAAAAGTATTCGAGACGTTGGGATTTTAAAATAAGTTAATAAACTCCATAAATTTAAAAAAAATAGTTTTACTATACATGAGAAAAGGCTTGAAAACAAGGAAAAATTTATTAAAATTATAAAACTGTAGAAATTTTTCTTTAAGTGTTGTTCTTTGAAGAAATATCTCAACAGTTTTTAATCTTCTATTTTATTCTGATTTTTCAGAAAGGCCCTATAGATATAAGTACCCGGATGACCGAGCTTTGCTCGGTTTTTTTAAGTTACATTTATATACAAATTACATGAATAATAGTTTTTGATCTTATTGACATAATAGGAAAAACTGAACTGGTTATTTGAATAAAAAATCATGAGTGCAATTAGTTTAATTAAAATTTTCGTATTTTAAAAAATACTAAAAAAGGGCTAGAAATAATGGATTTTCTCACAAAAGGAGGAAACTTGAAAAAAAAAAGGCAAAAAAAGTCCGACCCAAGACGGGACGCGAACCACGGAGCGCCGATATCACGCCCGAACAACATCCCATCTGAGCTATTACGATCGTTGGTAACGTGTCAAAATTTACCTTCTTATATTGTAGCAGTTTTTTTATTGCCTGAAAACACGGACATAAGGACATTTTCTAAAAATAAATCCCAGCTAGATCGATTTATTGCCCCCGAAACTCCCTAGACACTAAATTTTATGAAAATCGTTGGAGCCGTTTTATATATATATATATATATATACATACATATACATGTATATATATATATATATATATATATATATATATATATATATATATATATATATATATATATATATATATATATATATATAGAAGAATTGCTCGTTTAAAGGTATAGGGTAGACGTTTCAAATACCATCATTTCCTAAAGACACAAGGTTATTAATTCTTCGATTTCAATATAACAGTGGGCAGAAAAATTGTCACAATTTTTCTGCAATATTATATTTCTTTCTGCCATCAGTTGACGAGGGTCGCATAATTAATTAAAATGATGTAATGAGAGCAAAAACACGGCGAATTACTGCCTAATTGATATTTATAAGGGGCTGTATAATAATATTGAGAATATCGGAGAGGAATATATTTTTGATTATATTATATTGGTCGGCGTTTCACGTCGGTCACGTGTTATTACTCGGATTTTATTGATCATTTTGAAACAGAAACACAAACTTTTTACTGTATATAGAATATAAATAATAATAGAAATTCGCTCTTTTGTTTAATTTACCACTGGTTCAGAAAAAAACCTGTGTCCTTGGAAGAACCAGCAGGAAACCCAAAGGGACCGTTTTTTTTAAATAATAGCTTAAAATCATACATGTTACACAATTAACTACACAAACAAATGAGATATAGCTTGGTAGCAATCATATCGTTCTCAGAAGTTATTATCATCCGTAAACGCCTTAAATAAAATTCCTTTGTTTCATCAGTTTCTGATCAGATGATAGAGATGATTCAGAATTCCTTTGTTCAATCAGGATTTTAATCGGGAAGAAACATGGGTGCTTCCAATCACCTGCCTGCGTAAACATTTCTTCTTCTTCATCATCAGCCAGTTAAAGTCCACAGCTGGATGTTGGCCTCTCCTATTCTCCTACAGGGAGGATTCACCTTAACCGTCGTACTTGGTGGGTAGATTGACAATTGCAGTACCAAACGTCTCGCACATGTAATGCTGCAGCATTAACTCTGGTCTGGGTATGTTAACAAACGACTTGGCTATAACGCCATCTACCGGAAGTAATAAGATCTTTCTGTTATTAAGACATGTGGGTGTCTTAAAAGGCAATCGTTGCCAAAAGTGGCAATTTATTCTCTCACATCAGCATCACACGGCAAGAAATATAATTTCACATGTTAAGACATTTTTTAGATCGAATAATGGCAACAAACGAGCACAGAGTCCACCGGAAGTGGTTGCTGTGGTCCATAAACATCTATCCTCAATTAAGAATAGAATACAGAATCTTGGTCACCCTTGAGGATTAAGCAATGCCTTGTTTGCAGTAAAAATGTCTCCGGATCTGTACTCTCACCACACGAAACACAGCAGCATACAACTACTAATTTCCGCTTATAACCTGTGAGAGCATTATCCTTCCCCGGTCGAGCCGACCCATTCGTGCTACAACCATAATATAGCTACAGCGTGGTTCTACCACGTAATTAAGTTAACCTCATACGATTATAGAAAATAGAGACTCAGTTTATCGTTACATCGAAAGCCCAAAGTGCCAGCTGTGAAGAAAGGTTGTATTTACTAAGCGCACAGAACCATTGAAATTTATTGCTTAATGGATAAGATAATTTTTTGTAATAGCTTAAGCTTAAGCCTTGCCGTCGTATAAAACGAAAACTAGGGGGAGGATAGGTACAAAAACTCAAAGTCGTATATACTAGTATATCAATAAAAAATAGCAAACAAGCTTTGGTATAGCCATTCGGTGGTGACCTTGGGCGGTAGTAGCCACTTATTCCGTGGACTGTTGGTTAGCTTGTCACTTCAATTTTATAAAAAGTACATTGGATAAAAAAGTATTTCTATTTGTGGTAGAAAAAGTTGGCTGGTTATTTTAAATTACATAGTACTCAAGTTACTCATTAATTTTATAATCAAAATGCTATGTGGATATAACCAAATTCAGATACAAGGTTACTAATTATAACATGAACATTTTTTCAAGTATTGTTTGTATGTACAATAAGATATATAATTTCTTTTTACAATATTATTGCTAAAAATGCAATAGACGCAGCAGAGCCACTCTGCAGCTATGTTATGGCTGGCTATGATCGACAAAGAATCACGTTCTCAATGAATAACAGCGTAAAATATCAGATTGCTGCTGTGTTTCGTATAGTGTGTATAGATAACTGGATATCATTTTACTGGTAATTAAGTTAGTGCATTCATTTTCATTTTTGATCAAGGATAGATGTAGATGTCTATGGGCCGCAGCATCCGCTTACCAACAGGTGGACAATGTGCTCCATTGTCACTCCTTGAAAAACGAAATGCCTTGTGAATATCAGCAAAATTCACATACTATGTTACAAGTACATAAAATATAGCCATTATTTTCAAGAATGTACAAAAGGTACTATGAGGTAAATTATTTATTTATTATAAATTATTATATTTGTTTTCATCATTAACTTCATCATCATCATTATCATTACAACCCTTTAAAAGTCCACTGCTAAAAATAAGTCTTCCCCAAGGATGGTCCTGCGCACCGTCCTGGCAACGGTCCTGGGTAGCCTCCACAGACTTCTTGCATCTCTCAACAGGTCGTCATACAGAGGGAGGCTGCCCTACACTTCGCCTACCGTTACATCTATTACATATATTAGGATCTGGATACCAAATTAAGAAAATAACTGACAGTCAACCCAGAATATTATTGGAAGGAGAAATCATTCAGCATGTAGAAGAGGCTCGCAATCTTGGCCTTAAAATAGACGGCATGTTGCAATTTGAGAGTTATGTTTTAGATGTGGTGCGTTCTTGTTTTTATAGGTTAAAGGTACTTTACAAGATACGGGATTACCTAAGTTTGAATTTAAGAGTAACCCTTTGTGAGACTCTCATCTTGTCTAAACTAAATTACTGCATTTCGGCCTACGGACCCTGTCTCTTAGCGAAAACAATGAAGCTCCTTCAGCGAGTACAAAATGCATGTGCTCGTTTTTGCTTTAATATCCCTCCGAGAGCACATGTTTCTCCTTATTTGGAAAATAGCAAACTGCTTAACATGTCATCAAGGCTTAAATTGCACTTTGCTACTTTACTATTTGGAGTAATTAAAAACAAAACTCCCGAATATTTATATGAAAAGCTTACCTGGTCCAGTGAACATAACTTTCACTGTACTCGTGGCGCTAAGTTTTTACTTACTGTTCCAGGACACGTCACGGCTGCTTTTCGCGGCAGTTTTCGCTACCTAGCAACAAAGTGTTGGAATAATCTCCCACCCCCCTTTCGTGAAATTCAATCCAAGGTTAATTTCAAAATGCGATATAAATTGTACCTTCTAGATAACAAAGAAAATACAAAGTAACAATACAAAGACTGGTTGTTGATACACTAGGTAGGTGGTTTGCGTTATTATTATTTTACTTTAATTTTTGATGGTTCCCTATGTTCTAAGAATAAAGTACGTAATGAAATTCAATTTCTATTATATTATAATTGAAATTGAAATAGATGACCGTAGTGACCTATTCTCTTTGTAGATGACATGCACAATGCAGTTGTTGTTATTGTTTTTGTTATTCGCTCGTGAGAGCAGGCAAAGGAACTATGCCATACAGCCTTGTCTTTGTGTAAAATTATCCTTCGTAATTCACTGCTTCACAACATGTTGATGCGTCACATTGTGCAGCCCTTGGGAGATTCTGATGGCAACTTGAGCCAGCAGGCAGCAGACAGTTGGCGATGGTATCCAAAGATGCCTATGCAAACAGCTTATCTTGAGAATCCATCTCCATTCAGAGCACTTGTTTCACAGCTTCCACTAATAGTTCACATGCGCAGACACTTAATACACAAAATTGCACCACTTTTATATATCAAAGTCCACTTCAAACCATTATTTAAACAATAATACAGGAGCAACAAACCGCCCCAGGTCAAGTTCCCGCCAAAACTCCTGTACAAGCAGTATTTTGACGTGGTTTACACAGATAAAAATGAATATTGGTCAATGATGTACACCATTGTCCAGGAATTAGCTCTATAACATAGTATAAATATTTTTAATTTATTATTATTCCTTTCATTATTCTATCATATACTATTGCCAACATAGTTAAAAGTAATATATTTATCTATTTATTTTTCATTATTTATCGTTTTTCAGAATATTATCTTTATATTATATTACATAAACATATACATTTAAAATATCTTTAGTTTTTTTTTTTTGCATTAAATCTGTCTGACAGCTGCTCGCATGTTTTAGATTAGTGGTCCCGACAGAATAACAGCGCTGCGGCTCTTTGCTGTAGCATAATGCTGAGTCGGGTCCTTTTCGTTGCTGCAATCCAACATAAATTTAAATACTTTTTATAAATACTTTTTACTATTAATTGTTTATTTTTTATGTTGAGTTAATTGTTTGTTTTTTATGTGTTTGTATTAGCGTAGCTACGAATAAAGTTATTTTCTTTCTTTCTTCTTTCTTTCTTTCTAAATTCGCCTGTCAGAAATTTGGTCTAGAGGACATTATTATAAAGGTCAAAAATAACAATAAAACAAATATTACATAGAATAAAACATAAAAGAGAGGTAAATTATTAAATGCATTTTTTCTGCTATCAGTACATTTACCCCGCTGAAGTATTAGTAAAGAAGATTGTCCCTAAGATGCGCCATTTGTCGACGATTCACGGAACTACTGATACGATTCGCCCATTCATTTGCGGGCGAGGACCATCTCTGTAAATCAACTATTGTTATTAAATTTGATATTTTGTTTAAATTAAATGTATAACTTCTAGTATTTAACAAACATTAACCAAAGAATCACTAGAGGACCTAAGAACTATGCTCAATGGCCTCAATGATGCCTCCCAACGGATAGGTAGATCTTAAGATGAACAGATGAACGTACACAAAACAAAGATAATGGGTAACGGCCATATCACACCTATGGCGGTAGTTGTTGACAGTACTAAGCTCGAAGTTGTTGACGAGTATGTTTAATTGGCACAAATAGTCTGACTAAGTAATCCATGCAATACAAGTCCATCTTTGATCGAGATGTCAATCGTCGGATTCAACTCGCTTGGGGAGCGTTCGGTAGATTACGAACATCTTCTCCACAGATATACCTCAAAACTTAAAAACGATATTGTACGAGGGTGGATTGAAAAGTACTCGACCTAACCAAGAAAATAAACACATACTAAATCAGTTATATTTTTATTTTTCTACATAATCACCATCAAGTTCAATACACTTTTGCCACCTCCCCTTCCAAGCATTTAGACCGTTGAAAAAAATGATTCTTCCTTAGAGTCAAAATATGCGTCTACAGCTGCTTTGACCTCGTCGTTTGTCGAAAATCTTTGACCTCCCAAGTGCTTTTTTAGGTTAGAGAACAGAAAGAAGTCTGATGGTGCCAGATCAGGTGAATACGGCGGATGCGGTAACAGTTCAAAGCCACAGTTGTGAATTTCAGCCATTGACTGTACTGACGTGTGAACACGGGCGTTATCTTGATGAAACAGGACTTTTCTTCTGAGCATTCCTCGACGTTTTTCTTTTATTTCCTCTCGTAAACAACGTAGTAAGGTGCAGTAGTAATCAGAGTTTATAGTCTGATGCCTTTCAAGATAATCAATCATAATCACACCTTTCGAGTCCCAGAATACTGAAGCCATCACCTTATTTGCCGACAAAATCGACTTAGCCTTTTTAGGGGGTGGTGAACCAGGTCTTCTCTACTGTTTTGATTGTTGTTTTGTTTCCGGTGTACAGTAATGAACCCATGTTTCGTCCATAGTAACAAAACGATTCAAAAAATCATCTGCATCGGCTTCAAATAACTCCAAACAGTCGCGTGAAATAGTCAATCGCGTCCTTTTTTGTTCAACTGAAAGCAGTCGCGGAACCCACCTCGCAGACACCTTGTGGAAACTCAACTCGTTGACAATGATGTTTTGAGTTCGTTCATAAGAGATGCATATAATCTCGGCTATCTCTCTAATTTTTAATCTGCGGTCTCCCATTATTAAATCAAGTACTTTTTTAATATTTTCGGCCTTCCAGAGCGGGGTTCATCTTTCACACTCTCTCTACCACGCTTAAATTCTGCTATCCATTTTTTGACGGATGAATATGACAGAGCACAATCGCCTAATGTACTGACCATGTCATAATGGATGGCTTTTGATGATAGCCCCTTCTTATGGAGGTACTTAATGACGGCACGCTGCTCGATTTGCTCCATTCGCGGAAATTATGTCCGATTACTTTGTTAATAAATTTATAAAATCACAACTAATTATCGCACACGTTTCGAACTTCACACAATGAACTAGTCTGAACTGAACTAAATAATGTGGTTAGATTTGATTTTTAGAATTGAATGGATCTGTGTTAGGCCGAGTACTTTTCAATCCACCCTCGTATCATTATTTGTTAATTATATAATTACAATTAACATAATATATAGAATCAAAAACAAGTTCCGTTTCCTTCGTACCTTATTAACATTTTAAACCGCTCATTCTTATAACTTATTCCAACCCCCACAGGAAGTGATTGGATATGAAAATTTAATGGCTCTGTAGTGGAAGTGGCCGATCACTTAGCGTTGGTACGCCGTGAAGTTGTACCGGTTAAAACAATATCACGTGTTTACACGATCTACCGACGAGCTCACTTTTGTTGCTGCATGAAATTTGTATTGATATTCCATGAATATTTGAAATCGATTTAACTGTGTGCTTTGTGTTTTAGATATATAATAAAGAAATATTAAATATTGTAATTGCATTTTTGAAAAGTTTTTCATGTCATTGCAATAGTATTATGATAGCATGACAGCTCGAAGAACCGACAATCGATTGGGAAGAAAGATTATTGAGCGGTAACTTCGTACAAGTAACAGTACAGTGGTTGGCGATCATCCCCCACTAAATGTAGTATAAAACAGAAACAGAAATATATTTTTTTATTCAACAAAAATTATAAAAAATACTTATTAAATATCACTTTTTTAATTCATTACTTCTTCGGAAATATCATATGTCCTGGGAGGAACCAGCAAGTAACCAGACGGGACTTTAAAAAAAACAACTTACAATTAGGTGTGTTACTATTATCATCACATAACGAATAAGAAATAGTGTGGTAGCGATCACCATTCCCAGGAGTTGTTATCATCCATAAATTTCCTAATATTATAATACATAACCCTTTTATACAAACTTAATTTAATAAAGTTTTTGACCAGTTTAAATACGCAGATAGGCGATGTAAGTCGCTTGGGATCGTACTTTGTGGCAATCTATAGATAAGGCCTAGTATGGGTAGAAGTGATGATGATAGTGATAGTTCGGATGCACATTAGAAGGAATGTAATATTGCAGCCCGATATACATAACATCTGATGATATGTGAACCCAGTTGATGTAGGTAGCTCTTTTTTTGGGAAGTCCTAATAAAATAATATTATAAAGCAGTTCTGTAATTATAATCAGTTGACCTTTGTAGAATTGTCGGGAAGATGTGTGTGATAAAAAGCTCATACCGTCAACATTGTTGCTTAAAAGTTAAGGTGGTAGACAAGTACACAGCCCACCTGACAGTAAGTGAGTGCCGTGACATCACAATCTTACGACATTTAAAAATAATAATACCCAGATCAGCGTCAGCATAACGAAAGACGCTCATGACAAGAACAGATGTGTTACCACTAAAGCGAATTTAAACGTACGATACCGAAATACTAAATCAACCTGTAGTTATGAACTGTATGTGACTAAAAAAGTACCTATAATATTATAAAGTATAGTAAAATTTATTAAAAGAAATAGAGAAAAATTAAAAATGTATTAATTGCAAATTTTTATAAAAAGGGACCTAGGTGAGAACACTGAGACACTAGAAGTAATCTATAAAACGAAAAGTAAAATAATAAAACGAAATAAAGCCTCTAACAGCTGCGGAATGCGGTTTCTGAGGTAAGACGTGACCCATTGAAGAAGATCACGAAGCCCAAACATTAAATTAATTAACTTCTTTTTTATTCTGTAGTAGTTATACAAGTTAAGCTAAATAAATACTTGTAAGACATCAGTAGAGATTTGGCGCGGCGCGTTTTGTACGGTAGTTAAATAATATCCATCAGACGAAATTTCGGACACGGGGGCCTCTCCCATCGAATACTAGTCATCTGTGTAGGACAGGACTATAGTGCACGACGCACCTGTGCTTACGTACACTGTATGTGTGCGCAAAAGCTGTCATTGTTCTATTAGACGGCACTCCGATACGAACTGAGAGAGATCTGGAGCAGAATCAACGTCTGTACTTGCTTTCCGCGGGGTTGGGGTGACACACCTCTACATTTCTTATTTCGCACTGCTACTGATAATTTCTTGATAAATAAACTTAATGATACATTGACCACATTACGATCAGTAGCCGCGATTCCGAACTTTAGACCAACCACGTATTCGGGTATACCATACAACTCTAGTGGTCTCTACTTAGCACACTGCAATATAACTGCGTGTATTGATGATCAGCTGGCCAACTTTATGGAGAAAGAGGGACTCTTTATGATGAACTCTTTCTTCCAGAAGCGGCCCCACAGGAAGTGGACCTGGTTAAGCCCCGACGGTTTGACAAAAAATGAGATTGACTTCATTACGACGACCAGACGCCAACAGTTCAGTGATGTCTCAGTGATCGCAAGGGTGAAATCTGGCAGCGATCACCGAATGGTTAGAGGCACACTGAACCTGAACGTTAAGTTGGAGAGGTCTCGTCCAATGAAGTCAACGCTCCGTCCCCCTCGTGTTCTGATCCAGAATCCCGAAACTTTTCAGCTCGAGTTACGTAACCGCTTTCAGTGTCTAGAAGATTGCAATGCGGTCCATGCGGTCGGAGCTACGTTCTGCAAGACCCGCCGCAGAAGAACACAAAAATTCTCCGATCACACTCTTAATCTCATGGCTGTTAGACGGGAGATGAGGCTGCAATCATCAACAGATTTGACAGCATACAGGCAACTGAACAGACAGATCTTGACTAGACTTGCGCATCTTTAATACTGCTCGTATTGAAGAAGCGATCAAGTGGAACCAGGGCTTCAAAGTCTTTGCCAGAGATCTGTCTGCCAGTAAGAGCCAACTGTCAAAGCTGAAGACTGAGTGTGACAGCATCGTTTCCGGGACAACTGTGATTCTGAGTGAGATTGAGAGGTTCTATGGGCAGCTGTACACGTTATCGTTGGAGCCACATGCAAGTGTGAGTAACGATCCAAGAGTAAGTCTTATCCGACACTATTCCGATGATATCCCGGACGTCAGTCTGAGCGAGACTAAAATGACTCTCCAGCACCTTAAAAACGGTAAGTCCCCGGGCGAGGATGGAATTACAGCGGAGCTTCTGAAAGCGGGTGGAAAGCCGGTACTTAAAGTCCTTCAGAGGCTCTTTAATTCCGTCCGTCCGTCCATCCGTCCTCCATGGTGGCACTACTCCGGAGACGTGGATCAGAAGTGCCGTGGAAAGGTGACAACGCCCTCTTGAAGAAGTACAGACTGATATCCCTTCTGAGCCGCGTCTACGTGCTGTTTCCGAGAGTCATTACGAATTATCTCGCACGCAGACTTGACGACTTCCAGCCTCCCGAACAAGCCGGTTTCCGAAAAGGCTTTAGTACCATGGACCAAATACATAACCTTCGGCAAATTGTACAGAAGTCCGAAGAGTACAATCTGCCACTTTGCTTGGCGTATGTGGACTATGAGAAAGCCTTTGATTCCGTTGAAATTTGGCCGGTGCTTCAGTCTCTTCAGCGGAGCCGAGTTGACTGTCGGTATATCGAAGTGCTGAAGTGTTTGTACAGTAGGGATACGATGGCTATTCGAGTTCAGAACCAGAGTAAGAAACCTATCCAGAGGTGTAAGACAGGATGACGTTATTTCCCCGAAACTCTTCACCGCTGCATTGGAAGACGTTTTCAAGCTACTGGACTGGAAAGGATACGGTATTAACATCAATGGCGAGATACATCACTCACCTTCGATTTGCCGACGATATTGTCTTTATGGCAGAATCGCTGGAGGACTTAAGCACTATGCTCAATGACCTTAATAGTGCCTCCCAACGGACAGGTCTTAAGATGAACATGGACAAAACAAAGATCATGTTTAATGACCATGTCACACCTATCCTGGTGGTTGTTGGGAGCACTAAGTTCTAAGTTGTTGACGAGTACGTTTACCTGGGACAAATAGTCTGACTAGGTAAGTCCAACTTCGACCGAGAGGTCAATCGACGGATTTAACTCGGCTGGGCAACTTTCTGGAAATTACGAAGCATCTTCTCGTCAAGTATACCTCAAAACCTGAAAACTAAGCTGTACAGCCAGTGCATGTTGCCAGTGACGACCCACGGAACCGAGACGTGGTCCTTCACTGCTGGACGTGAGGACGCTCAAAGTCGCTTAGCGAGCTTTGGAGAGGGCTATGCTCGGAGTTTCTCTGCGTGATTAACTTATAAATGAGAATATCCGCAGTAGAACCAGAGTGACCGACATAGCCCAACGGAATAGTAAGCTGAAGTGGCAATGAACCGGCCATATAGCTGGAAGACCCGACAAGCGTTGGGGAAAAAAGGTTCTCGAGTGGCAGCCTCGTACCGGTAGGCGAAGTGTAGGACGACCTCCCACTAGATGGAGTGACGACCTGGTAAGGAAGTCGGTGGATGCAGGTGGCTCAGGACCATGCTTTGTGGCACACCTTGGGGGAGGCCTATGTTCAGTAGTGGACTTGTGAAGGGCAGTAATGATGATGATGATGATGATTGATGATCCGCCAAAGGTATTCTAGTGAGGGCTTATCCTAATTTATGGAACTATGTAACAAATTTTACCGTTTCAAAACCTCTAAATTTTTATTCAAACATTTTGAAAGGTAAGGAAGCGTTCTATTGGCTCTTTTATGGGTTTTTACAGACAATATTACGGAACGAAAACTTTGCATTTGGAAGTCTACTTATGAAAAAGTTTTATGGGGTAAGAGCACAGAAAATATATAATATATAAACACTAGCTATTGCCCGCGTCTTCGCTATGATTTTAGTCTATTTCTACGGGCCATCACAGCATCTATTTATAGTAATTCTGTCATCATAAGAATAAGATGCAAAATAAAATATTAAAAACTCAAGTTAAATACAAAATATCTATTAAAAACAGTTTAGTGTCGGTGTGTTCTCAAGTCGTAGCCTCGTAACTGTTGATGAAGAATACGGCGGCCTCCAACTAGATAGTGTAACGACCTGATAAAACATGCAGGAAGACAATGGACGTAGATGACTCAGGACCACGTTTTGTGGTATTCATTTTCAGCAGTGGACTTATGAAGGCAGATATTATAATCATATAATATTTTAAGATATACCTTCCTAAAACTGTTTATTCCAAAAAATAAAATAATAGTCACTACATTTTTAATGGTTCCGAAAATATATATTAGGGTTACCAGGTGATAGGACTTCTTTTCTGCCTGAGAGTCCGTCTGGGTACTCGTGTATACCGCACTGCTATCTATTTCTGCCGCTATATATATATATATATATATATACCCTATAAGAGAGAGCTGTGAGACTGTCACCTCCAAAGACTGTAGATATTTGTAACCTTCTTTGTTTATCAGGTAAGTCAGGTGCTTTTCATTCATAACAAATACTACAGCTTATTTGTCATTTAAGAGAGTCTTAACAGACCAATGGAGTAATCCCAGTAGTGTGTCCGCCGTGTTTGCTCGTCTAATGCGTGTGTGGATTTAACGAAAGTATTTGTATACAAAGCTTTTTCTAAGACCAGACGTCGAGCACACGGTAAATCAGCACCTAAAAAAGCAGCAATTGTATTAGTACTAGCGGAAATCGAAACTAAATAAAGTGTTAAAAGGGAGATTATATAAGTTAGGTACGTTCTTTAATTCACAGTTTTCAACCGAATTCGAAAAGGGTGAGGTACTCAATTCGACTGTATATTTTTTCACGTGTTTCTTTAGAACTTTTTTCAAGGTTAACCGATTTTGATGATTTTTATCTGAAACCTGGTGCTTTTCGTGTAGTCCCATATAAATTTGATTAAGATCTGACCAGTAGGCTTTGAATTATCCATAATAATTGACTTCGAATACATTCGAATACATTGATGATGTTCTCATTTTATTTAAATTGAGGTTGGTTTTACAAAACTTTTAATTTTACCGCTTGTGTTAGAAAAAAATAGGGAAAATTTTTATCAAACAAAATGAAAAATCTGAAATAGTGCTCTAATTAGAAATAATTGTATGCGTTCTTCGAAAAATGAAGGTTTGTGACGCCAATTATGAAACGATATAAATTATTATTTTTAATTAAACAGACTGTACCTCAAGAAGCTGCATATTATTTCATATATTTTAATTCAATACTCATACGGTTATTTGATACCTTGAAGTTGTTATATTGCTTAGGCCATTCAAAAGGGCCAAAAAATTTAACTTTATAAAATATTAGTACCGACTCTGAAATCGTAAATAAAACATAGAAAGCATATCGAAGACATAAAGCTTTTAATGCCGCCATGACGCTGTGACTTAGTATTGAGTTGCGGCACAAATGCTGTGTGGTCCAATTCCACGCGGAACAAGTATTGGTTTGGCCTACAAGTGATTGTTCCGATCTGGATATTTGTCCTTACGTCATTTTTGTTTGTAAACTGCTTTTACGATACATGAGAAAATCTTAGTGTGGGGATAACGCTATATTAAAATAAAATAAAATCGTCAAAAGGTCAGATAGATACTATTAAAATATGCAAAAATTATTTTATTAAAAATAACTTTTGAAGACTGTTTGACTTTTTAAAGTTACAATTTTTTTTAATTTTTTTTAATTTTTTTTGTACTTTTAGTAGTTCGTAATTAAGTGATAGCTATATTTACACAGTATGAGGCTTAATCAACTATATTAAGGCTCATACTGTGTAAATAAATATACATTATATTGAACTCAAACTTATTACTTAACTTACTTACGAAACTTAACTTATGAAAATACTGCATAATTTATAGGTCTGATTGGATCCAACCGTAGGTGTGGTATAATATATTAAAATTAGTTTAATTTTAGTTTATTTAATTATTGTTTGTATAACAAAATAATACAAACAATTTTTTTGCCTACACTCATATAATACGTATTTAAAACAACTTCAGAAAAATGTTTTTTTTTTTTCGAAAAAACTCGTGAGCACTGGTCGTATTAGTAAGTCGTTGAAGACAATCGTTAAGTAAATGATACAAAAATTTAAGGAATAAAATATGATCATTAAACAAAGAAGAACGTAAAAAAAGTACGATCTTTAAAATATTAGCGTATATTATTCAACAACCAATTCTCTGTCGGAATGAGCTCCACAGATTAAATATTTATCTAAGAACAGCCATTACGGTTGACTTACGACTCAAGTTTTTACATCGTAGGTAATTCTCGTAATGCTGTGGATTAAAAGGAACAAATGAGCGATGGTATTTTCTACATAAGATCCATTTTATTACTTAGTGTAACATCAATCTTTCAAGTTAAAATGTTATAATTTTTTTTCAAAACATACTCGTAAATATATATACACTCATGCATGCCACCCAGAGGGGTAGGCAGAGACTACAGACTTCCATTTAGCACGATCCAGACAGACCTCTCTCGCTTCCTCCAATCCATACCTACGCATACCAGGCGGTCCCATAATGAACTGGCCTGATATAGTTCAACGCGACATGTCGCTACATGTTGTGTTGCATTAAACAGTACGTTTATCGTGCACTTAATATAAGAATATGCATAGACATGAAATGCTTAGTCTTAGTTTAACAGGCATTTGAATAACGAGAGTCGCGTATTTTTTCAAAATGTCGAAAACTGAGGATCGAAGTGTCATAAAGTTTCTGTTTAAAGAAGGTTTATCCCCTGCCCAAATAAAAGAACGATTGGATGGCGTGTATAAGGAGTCTGCACCCTCCTATAGCACAGTGAAAAATTGGGTGAAAGAGTTTCGCCTCGGGAGAGAAACCGTCGAAGACTTTGGCCACGACGGTCGACCTGTGGAAGTGCTCACTCCCGAAACGATTGCTCTTATCGAAGAGGAGGTTCTGAGTGACCGCCGTTTGAAGATTAGAGAAATTGCAGCAAGGCTTGGGCTCTTTAAGAATACCGTTCATCGCGCGATCCATGAACATCTTCACATGAAAAAAGTGAGTGCAAGATGGGTACCGAAACTTCTTTCAGCGGTACAGAGACAGGAAAGAGTGCGCTGCGCTTCGGAGTTTTTGGATCTTTGTGGCGAAAATCCAAAGACTGTGATCGAGCGGCTAGTGACTGGTGATGAAACTATGATCTTATATTATGATCCACAAAGCAAGCGCGAGTCAATGGAATGGCGTTATAAGGGTGAAAAGCCCCCTAGAAAGGCAAAGGTGCAACAATCGACTAAAAAACTGATGTGCACAATATTTTGGGATTTTCAAGGCATTTTGATGGTGGATTTTAAAGAACGTAATACAGTTGTGAACGGCGAATATTATGCTTCTTTAATATATAAATTACGAGACAAGATAAAGGAAAAACGAAGAGGCAAGCTGTCTAAAGGTGTCCTGTTGCTCCATGACAACGCCCCTGTTCATACCGCTGGTGTTTCGAAGGATGCAGTTCGTCAATGCGGGTTCACAGAAGTTCAACATCCACCTTACAGTCCAGACATGGCCCCGTCCGACTATTATTTATTTCCAAATTTAAAGCGGGACTTAAGAGGAAGAATATTTTCAAGCGATGAAGAGTTGCAGGCGGCCGTCTTCAGTCATTTTGAGGATAAAAAATGTGATTTATTTTTATAAAGGATTAGAGATGTTGATTCACAGATGTCAGAAGTGTGTTAGTATTCATGGTGATTATATTGAAAAATAAAATTGGTTTCGTTTCATTTCCTTCATTGGTTCATAGTTAGGCCAATTCATTATGGGACCGCCTACGTACATGCTCGTCGGTTAAGGGTACTCTAAATTTGGCCCATTTTTAATTTTTAAGCTATTGCATAGCTTCTATCGCGGGCCTTGAGTGCAGGAAAATCCAGAAATTTCGTAACGAAAAAAACCTCACGCTCTCCGACGGGCACGGAGGTGTGGCTTGAAGGCCGTGCATTGTCTAACGATGGTCTAACGTCGTTTCTTTTCCTCAGTCTTTTTTGTCTTTGTCGAAGAGTTTTGAAATTTTCTTATTAACTTTACCATACCTGTACTTTATCATATGGCACAAATATTTAGTCATCACTCTCGAAGACTTATATGTGCACCACTTTCTTAGTTCAGTTGCCTGTGATGCCATCCCGGCTCTAAACAAGGTACCCATATGATTCGAGGTGGCCAAAGTGTCCTACGCCAAAACAAAAAAATGAAAATATGCAGTATCGAATAAGGGCAATTAACTTTTATGAGCATTGATATTTTATGTGAAATTTAAATTATAACAAATTGCAATTCGAGTTGTTGTCATGGAGAGTTACGACTCAAGTTGGGAAAACTTGAATAAAAAACAGATCATAAATGAAGAAGCGTGCAGTCTTGGGATCTAAGATTCAAAGAGTTTTGAAACAAAACTTTTGTCATTACATTGATGAATTATAACGTGATTTATCACATTATTTTGATCATATTTTCGTCTTTAAGATTTCTCAAGTTTTACAAGCCAAACAATATCAATCGTTCATTAATTTTTTTTATTGGAGGCTTAAAAAGTTTATGTAGATAAATTTGAAGTGTCTGCCTATGATATTGTTGTAAATGGCTTCCATTACCTCAGATTATATTTGCATATTATTAAGGCACTAAACTATTTTTAATTTATTTTTCTGTCTATCTGTCTATCTGTCCGTCCGTAGTTTTTGGTTTGGCCGAACCAATTGTGATCAAATTTCACGAACAAATAAAGGGTAGTATCAGGAAGGAACTATCTTTAATTTATATGGAAAAAAATTAAGGTCGTCATTTCTAGCAAAAATGGAAATGATTGTGTATGATGATTTTTTATGATTATAAAAGTTCTCTCTCTCCACATGATTGCACTGCTTCTTTAAAATGCTTTTGGTCTAGGTAATGTTTCTCTTCATGATGAAACTCTTGAATATCGACTCTCAACTGCAGTCACTAATGAAAATGTAACTACTGTCATGTGGCTAATTGAAGAGAATCGGTGCATCACGTATGAGGGGATTCGAAGACATTTGATTATTGGTACCGGAGTAACTATTAGTTGGCAAAGGTATTAGTATGAACCAAAACAAAAAATCATCTAAATTTAAAAAGATACAGAACTGTGTTGACGCTAGTTTCCTCATGAACACACCCAATAACAAAAACCGGCCAAGAGCGTGTCGGGCCACGCTCAGTGTAGGGTTCCGTAGTATCCCGTCCGTCACAATAAGTGTTCCCACTTATGAGTTTAAAGGTGGGTATCCATTACGTTCGCGCTCCAGCAGCGCTCCGCGCTCCTGCAACTGCTCCCGGTAGTGGGTACGTGCGCGAACATGGAGCGTGCAATATTGCACGCTCCGCGGCAGGCGATGTCAAGGAGAGACCAACCGAACAATTCGATAACACCCGACCCAATGTAATAAGTACCTACAGCGCCATCTCTCGGGGAATTGGGTTACTAATTAATACATAGATGTGCCAGAAGTTTTCGGTGGTAATTTTGGATTGCGAGAACCGATTTTAACAATTCTTTTTTTGTTTGAAAAAAGATACGTTCAGGATAATAAAATATGTAAACGAAGTCAAAAAAATGCTTGCATATACGATTATACTACAAACTTGAATTATTTTGTACAACTTTTTGTCTTTTTTGTACGAAAACTTTTTCCATCCAAGTTCAAAATAATTTTCCTAGAAAGTCCTTATAAAGTTCTATTGTTCAGATTTTTTTCATATTTTGTAAACCTATGGTTCAAAAGTTAGAGGGGGGGGGGGACACATTGTTTTTTACTTTTGGAGCGTTTATTTCCGAAATTATTGACATTATCAAAAAATGATTTTGAGTAAACCCCTATTCATTTTTAAATACCTTTCCAACAATATATCACACGTTAGGGTTGAAATTAAAAAAAAATCACTTCCCACTTTACATATAGGGGGGCTACCCTAATGAAACATTTTTTTCCAGTTTTTATTTTACCACTTTGTCGGCGTGATTGATACACATATTGGTACCAAATTTGAGCTTTCTAGTGCTAACGGTCACAGAGATTAAGCGAGGACGGACAGACGGACAGACAGACATGGCGAAACTATAAGGGTTCCTAGTTGACTACGGAACCTTAACAACGGACTTAAGTTGATTGGTGAAAAAGTGTTGTTAAAGTATGATGATGGACGTTAAAATGATGTGTATGACATCTTGACAGGAGATGAAATAAGGATATATTGTTACGTTCTGCAAAGCAAGTAACAATCTTCGGTATGGGTGTTTGAAGGCGACAGCAAACCAATTTACAAGGCAGGTAAGCGGTACGGGGGAGGCGGCTTGAAATGCACGCTAATTGGTTAAAATCAAGGTTGCGACACTTGCCAATAAGCAAACAGTGATGGGAACTTTAACTAATAAAGGGGAATGGCGCGCTTGTATGGGAGTTTCGTACCGCAAATAAAATTTCGTGTTTTGGGATATTTTTGGTTTTAATTAGTAGTTAGTAGGATAGACAAACCAATTTTAAATTCTTGGGTTTTTGGAACTTGGGAGATAAAAGTTATAACCAGTTTTAATTTTTAAGATTATCTACATAGACCATAGACTAATATATAATGTAATGTACTAGTGTTCCAATTTTTTTTATTTAACTGGCTTTACGGCTTTAGGTTCTAGCCCCTTTGAGCCTATAATTTCTTTCGTAATCTTCGTTTTTATATATTTTTTTCATCACAATATGCTGATGCGTCACAGTTTTTGGGAGATTATATCAACATCAAACCACTTGTTTTCTCTAATAGTTCACACGCGCAGACAATTCACAAAATCGCATCACTTTTACAAGTCAAAATCTACTTCAAACCATTATTCAAGCAACAAAACAGGAGCGACAATCCGTCGACGGCCAAAACCTCTCCCAGTGTACCTACGAGTATATAGCTCGTTACATATGGGCAAATAAACATTGTTTTTGTGATAAAGTAAATATTCTATATTGCCTTTCGCTACTTTGCAGTGTTTTACTAACCATTATATTTTTTATATAGAATAAGGGTCACAATCGAACAGACAGTCCACCTGATGGTTAGTGGATGCTGTGGCCGATAGACATCTACATTTATCCTCGATTTAGAATCAAAATTCAGATGCGTCGTGACCTCTGAGGACTAGGATCGAATGCCTCGATTCCAGTAAAAAAAGGGTCTCCGGATCCCTACACTCACCATACGAAACACAGCAGTATTAAGGCGCTATTTTGCACTGGTATTCTGTGAGAGCGTGGTTCTTCATCGGTCGAGCAGACTCATTCGTGCTACAACTATATTATAGCTACAGCGTGGTTCTACCATTAAGTAGGTAGTCTAAGATGTGGAAGGTATCTACTCAGCATTGTGAATTAGGAGAAACCTATATTCAGTAGCGTACTGCAACCATTTGATAATGATGAAGTTCTGATGGGGTTTTGCGTGAAGGTAAATAACAAATATTTTTTTTAATTTCATTTACTTTATTGTACTTATAATTAATGAATTCTTTATAAAACTTCATCTAAGAACGATGCAGGCCGGGTAATACCCTCACGGCGAGCATGGCGTAGGTACCAAATAATACTAATATCGTGTGAGTAGTATCCCACTGTTCTTAAACCTACAATGCAGTTACAGCAATAACTTCTGATTGCGTCCCGCCCAATCATGTTTGTTTTTGTTGTAGCGCACTATTATGTCGCTTTAAAACAAGACGGAGCATTGTCTGCCAAAGTAAGCTGCAGTTCTTTAAGAACTCTTTTCGTAGAAAAAATAATATTTAAATAACCGTACGAAGTTCTAGTTTCCCCATTTTGTATACAGATCAAACTCCCACAAAGTGTAAAGTTTGAAAAAAAGGGTATAGTTTTTAAATTCATTTTAGTCCTCAGAGGTGATAAAGCATCTTTAGTCTTCGTTGTTTGAAGTTGGTTGCAAGTGTTAACGGATTGCAGAAGCCACTTACCATCAGGTGGACTGCAAGTTCGTTTGTCACTTTGGCTTAAATAAGCGAAAAGAAATAATTTAATTATAATTTTAAAAATACCATTGATCCTACTGCCCGTTGCCGATCTGGGTACAGAACTGTTACCGTCATAGCATATTAAAGTACACTGCCGAACATAGGCCTCCTCCATATATTACTAATATTACACAACTCCATAATACTCTAATATTATAAAGTTTATTTATCACTTTATGATATACCTGAAATATTGTAAATATTGTAAAATCATAATATATTTATCGATATTTGTCTTTTGGATTTCCAATTTTTTATTAAAAATATATTGTATTTGAAATACTATAGGGTTCCACATCAAACATTCACTTTCATGCCAACTTCGCTTCCCTCCCCCCTCAAAATGAACATTTATCTGAACTCAATATTTATTTACTCTTTTATTTTTAACTTTAGTTCCTGATTTTTTCACTTACACCCACTTGATGCAGTTTGTTGTAACTGCCTAAGAATATTGCAAGAAAGTGTTGCATCTGCTCATTCCATTAGGAGATTTGGGTACAGGAATGTTTGTATTCCATGTTGATCTTCAATTTTAAGAACACATCGTACACGGGCTGTGCCTGTTAACTCTGAAGAAAGAGATATTATTTTGCAGTGGATACCATCACACCAGGTACTTACTTTATTTTAAAAGGCTGTAAATGGTCCCCTGCCTGAAATAGGCTTGCCCGGAGGATTTGCCATAATCGATTTGGTACACAGATTGATGTTTGTAAAATCAGACACCTTGCACACAATTTGGCCTGATATTTATGCTCATTCAACATGGCTGTTCACGAACAGGTTATCTTTAACTGTACAGTCTACCAAAAGTCTACTGCTGAACATAGAAATCCCCCATAGATTGTCTTATGGCGGGATATTTGCCATTAATAACCAGTTTTCTTATTTTTAGTTGTTATTAGATAAACACTACTTCTTCCTTACCTTACTCCCTTATTTGTATGCCTTTGTACTTATTATACAAGCAATAATTTTTACCTTCAATGACATTAGTATAAATAAAACGGGTTGGGTTTACAATTTGGTCGCCTCAATTTGAATATTCTGTTACTGTGGGGAGGGGGGGTCAAGGGGGTTTATCTGAAGCACCCAAACGCGATTTTTGCTGCCGGAGCAGCGTCGAAATATTTTTAATTATTTTTTTAAAAATATTGGTAAATGACTACGAAACGAATAATTATATATTCTCACGTTTTTGAAGTTTCATCTGTCAATGTCACATCGATATATAGTACTGAATCGATCTAGTGAATCGATATTTCACCCTAGAGAATCAAGATCGAATCTTTTCTGTTTTATTAAGATTTAAAAATTATTTACAATTAGTTGAAAGTACCCCAACTCGTAAAGAATGACAGTTTTTCAATTCAATCATTCAATGTCATCTGAAACTTTAAAGAACTTGGGCTTAGTCAAATAATGTTATAATTCTAAAATAATTACTGCTTGTCTGATATGTGATGTATTTTTTATTTCTTTTTAAATAAGTAGAATCTGATTTGCCACAAAAATATGATGAAGGGAAATAATTGCATGCTAATATTTATAATTTTAAAAGACAATAAAACTATTTAGTGTTAGAAAGATTGAAATAAATAGAACAATAATAAATATTATTAATATTTACAGTAGACACTGTAACTATTGCTCATTCTGTTAGTTGATTAAAAAAAAACTTTTTTCAGGTGGATCGTTTAGAACGAGTATGCAGTCCTTGCTGGCTGAGGGCTTCCAGAGCTGTATGGAGACAGATACAACAAAATGAGAACAGGGATATGGAGTTATAATCCATGAATATAGAAGACATCGGTAACATCCCACAACCACCCCCTATACCTGCACCTGTAACCCCTGCCATTTCCAGAGCGGTATCAACAATTACTAATTATATTATAAGCGTGCTGCTGCTTCCACTTCCTGTCACTGTATTTTTAAGTTATGTAATCATTCATCTAGATTTTTAATACCTAAACTACTTAAAGAGAGATTGCTGATTGATCACGAACAATGGCACATGCGCTCGTACTTGTGAATACAATTTAAATGAACCCCACAATGATTGGAATAATTTGTACACGAGTAGTAACTGTTCAGATTTCACTGCATCTCAGATAGACAACCTTTGTTCCTTACTTAAAAGTAGTGTTCTCAAAATTATAGTATTTTAAATATCATTGAACATAATTCAATATTACTACTGAGCCGTGGCAGCTCAGTGGTTAACGCTCGCAGTAAATATAACATAACGCGAGTAACCCGGGTTCGATCCCCGCCGGCACCAATGAAATTGTTAAATGCAATTTTAAATGCTGATTTACCACGTGCTTGGCGGTGAAGGAAAACATCGTGAGGAAACCTGCATGTCTGAGGAATAATAAAGAAAAATATTTCGAAGACATGTGAAGTTCGCCAACACGCATTGGGGCAGCGCGGCGAACACTTCCTTGCCCTAAAACCCTCTCAGAAATGAGGGGAGGCCTGTGCCCAGCAGTGGGACGTATATAGGCTGTAACTTTACTTTACTTTACTTTATAATTCAATATTATGCAAATATTGGTTAGGATTAACCAACTACTAATTTCAACACTTACCAGTTGAAATTAGCATCTATCAGTGAAAGAGTTAAATCACTTAAAAGAAGTCTAGCTATGTTCTTAATGAAACTTCGTACAGGTGATAGCAATGAACGCATAGCTTCTCTATTTAATGTAGCTTCATCGACTGTGTTCAATCACTTAAATATTGTAAGTCAGTGCTTTGAAGAGCAATTCATCCAACTGCATTTAGGGACAAATACCTTATGCATTCAACAAGTTGCTCAATATAACTTGACAATACCAAATGGCTTGTTTGGTAATCCAGATATGAATCCTGAATTTATGCCAGCCATATTAAAATGTGATGGTACATACATTTATGTGCAAAAAAGTAGTAATTACTTGTACCAGAAGCAAACATAGAGTTTACATAAGTATCGTAGCTTAGTTAAGCCATTTTAATAGTATGCTGTAATGGTTATATCTTAAAAAATGGGTCAGGTAATAAACTAAGTGTACTATACTCTGGTCCTTATAAAGTTGTTAAAGATGTAGCACCAAACGTAGAAATATTTCAAGAATGGTAAAAATGAATTAGTACATGAAAACCGCACGAAATTGTATATCCAATAATAAATAAAACATATTTTATATGCTTTGTCTAAGTACATTTATTGTTATTATTATTATTTCTTTCTGTAGATTACTTAATATTACGTAATTATAAATATTCTAAATTAAATAATCATTATTAATGTTCTTAAAATAAATACCTTTTTTATAATGTAACTGTTCCTAATATTTACAAAAATAAAATATTTTAATGTATCGATGCCTGAAAAAAATATATCCTTGTATTGTCACATTTTTTTTCTTTTGGATGGAAGGTGTAGTAGTAGTAAGAGTATATAAAAGTACACACACAAGTGTAATAATAATCCTATATAGTCAAATTTATTAATACAATAAAGAGAGTCTTATATCATCTTTCGTTTGTTTAACTCCTCTCCTAACATTCGCCCTACAACATTGTTATGGTACTTACTATCTTATTTTGTTATATTAGGTGTAATAGTAGGTGTATTATAGAGCAAGTTGGATGAACATGATCCATTCATTTATTTTGTATTGGTAGAAGAGTAATGTAGTGCCATGAGTAGGGACTCGTTTACTATGAAAGTAATGTCAATGAATATAATGTCAATTTAATGTTGTATAATATGTTTATTATACTATAATTTATTTCAGTTTTTTATTTATTTCCTGACTGACAAAGTGTATTCCCATTTTATTTTGTGAAATCACAAGCTGGTACCTCGCAAATTATTGCTGCAAAACCACAAGCAGGATCTTCAAAAAGGACAACATTATATCTACTGAAGAACAACCACAAAAATATTAAAGCATATCAAATAATGTTGAACCTGAAAAAGAAAGTACTCTTTATGAAAAAATTTTAAAATTACTTAAGGAAAATGTTTGTAATCTAATATTTAATATGTTTTATAATTTTGAATTACAATTATTCTATTTATAAGCTGCATTTAATACTTAATATATTGCATATAATATAGAGACAATTTTTTTTGTGTTAATTCAGGGAAATAGATAGACAACCAAATGTTATCAAAACAAAATTATTATATGGGGATATTGCACTTTGAACTTGTGTGTAGGAGCTTATTTATTAATTAACTTGTTTTTGATTAAAATATTGATATTTTTGTTATTGAAGACATTCTGTGATTTTGTGATTGTGCATATTATCAATTCATTAATGATTGTAAATCTTATATATTATGTTACATAAGTAATTAAAATATTGTAATCAATATTGATTTTCTTTTCATGTTTAAACTCATCAAATGTCTTTATAGAAAGAAATAAGCCACTGGAGAAATTTTGTGTAAGTTATGTAGGTTTTTTTATTTTAATTTGTATTTTTTTTTTGAATAAATAAATAGAAATTTTGTAATTTTTGTTCTTTTATTTAACACAACCCAAAAAATACAAAAAAAGCAAAAAAGACCACGTTCAAAATTTCCCGCCACACGAGACAAGTACATGTAGGCTGACGATAGATGGAGTTAGTTGGTATATATAACATTTCTGATATTTTGTATGAAGCTGTCGTTCTTCTCCGATAGGAAATATTAGATAGGAGTGTTATGTGACTAATATGCACGAAGAATCACACACAAGGTCACGCAACACACAATTCCCGAGGTGAGATAGACTACGTAAGGCAAGGACAGATAGCGACCCTGTGGCGCTTCCACATGTATTACTACAAAACAATAATTTATGAAAATTATTGTTTACGGAAATTATTGTTTTGTAGTAAGTATTGTCGACGCAAGTTATGTAACTTGCGGTATATGATACTATTTAATTCCTATTTACCCTTACACCCTATTCAATTTGACCCACTTTTACTTGAAAAGAGGCATTTTTTTTAGACTTCAGGGGTTATTAAACTTCTGCATTTTAATTTTTAATCGAGATAATATGTGTCTTGAAACTTTTTCCCTAAGCGGTTTTCATTTCAAACTAATTAAAATAAAATATTCTTTGCGTATATAAAAAGAAAAAAACCAACCTTTAACCTGTACTACATTGCAAAAGAGAGATCGCTAGTCCAATTTTAATCAAGTTAGCAAGTGCATCTCTCCAGGGAAACAGATTTTCGCGCATGAATTCAATTCACTTCAGCGCTACCAACTCTGCGTCATTTTACGAATATCAACGTAGAAATGTACGATCATTCAGCAAAATTTAAAAACCAAAAGTTTGCCTTAATTTTATAAAAGCGCCCCAAAAATGATAATTCATTTTTTATAATTTTTGTTTATTCTTTATACAAAAATGTTATGTGGTTGCCGCTTAAAGAATCCATCGACATTTTTCTTTTTTTTACACAGTTCTCCTATCCTCTTTACACCCAAAATGTCTCGTTTCTAGTAAAAAGGACTGCTGACTGGTGACTGCCAGCAGAGCCGGAGGTTTCTCTGCAGTCACCAAACAAAACATATTAACTCCTTAATGTTGTGTATATATTTCGTATATACCTGCTTCATCTGTATAGATATATACATGTATATAGATTTCGTAAGAGTAAATATAGGAAATGTAATAAAATATTATTTACTATAGATAGAAAGAAAGAATATACTATTTATTGGTAGCTACAATAAAACAGAGCTAAAACATAAAAGAAAAAAATGTTCCAACAATTTTTATTATCAGACTGCAGTAACTAAACGTTAACCGACTCTTCATAAATTACAGCATTATTTCCGCAACACTATTATTCTGCTGGTATCTTGAGCAACACTCACAAGAACAATGCATAAATAAAGTATAAAACTGATTTAACAAAAAAATTCAATAATTTAAAGATCTCTAACAACTTTTGTAGCAATCTTTGGTAATAGATATTTATTACTTACTATTTGAAGTTTAAATATTATTTTACACATCAAAATAATGCATGTTACTTACCAATACTTTGACACTGGCTTATAAATAAGAACTGAACTAGCATAATATCATCATCATCATCATTACAGCCCTTCACAAGTCCACTGCTGAACATAGGCCTCCCCCAAGTAATGTCAGGTATACCTCAATCTCTAAAAACTAGATTGTACAACCAGTGCGTGTTGCCAGTGATGACTTACGGATCTGAGACGTGGTCCTTCACTGCTGGCCGTATGAGGACGCTCAAGGTCGCTCAGCGAGCTATGGAGAGGGCTATGCTCGGAGTTTCTCTGCGTGATAGACTCAGAAATGAGGATATCCGCAGTAAAACCAGAGTGACCGACATAGCCCAACGGATTAGTAAGCTGAAGTGGCAATGGACCGGCCATATAGCTCGAAGAACCGATAGCCGATGGGGAAGAAAGGTTCTCGAGTGGCAGCCTCGTACCGGTAGGCGTAGTGTAGGGCGATCTCCCACTAGATGGAGTGACGACCTGGTAAGATATGCAGAAAGTCGATGGATGCAGGTGGCTCAGGGCCGTGCTTTGTAGCATAATATATATATATATATATATATATATATATATATATATATATATATATATTAAGAACGCAAAAATTAACAGATCTATAGAGCACAGTGGAATCATTTTTATTTGTAATTTTGTATTATACACAAAAAAATTTTTGGTTTATTTTTACAGTATGGCGGTGAATCATCTCGTGTCCACTGCTGACCACCTCACAGGGGGAATATACTTGGGAATATATTTGCTATAGTCGCCACGCTTGGCAAGCGGGTCGGCAAGAGCAGTTTTATTTTTATTTTTTGTCGTTATTAAGAAGACGCAGCTGTCCATCTTTTGATTTGCTTTCAACTTTCGCCGCTGACGACACCCACGGGATGATATGCGCAGTAGATATTCTCACACTGCCGCTACACGGTACATGAATGAAGTAAAAATGGTGAACTAATGAAATAAATATTATGTTTTTTAACACTGCAAGATTTACACAATAATAACAATATAAAATATTAGAACCTTCAAATTAAGACGTCCTGTATACAAACTGTTGATGGCTAATGCCGAGTGCGGTCGATGCACAACAGTACACCTACGGCCAAACCGTTATAACACCAATCATCATCATCATCATCATTGTAGCTCAAGAACAGAATAGAGGTTAACATCTTACCAATTTCTGCCGCTAAGCTAAAGTGCGTGTACTGCTGTGTTCAGTTCTGAAGGGTATAGAGAGCCAGCACAATTACAGGCTGTGAGGTGTTACATCTTAGTTCTTAGAGGTGGGTGCGTCTGTATCCTTCTTTATTTGACATTGGTTGAAGGTGTCCCTGGGCCGCAGCAATCATATACGATCAGGTGGATTGTAAGATCGTATGTCGTTTAAAGAAAGAAGAATTAGAAGAATATTTTCTTTACTAGTCATGGCAGCTTAAGAACTGATTTCTAACTTATAAGCTAATGCTTGACCACAATCCCACCCGGTTATGATGAAGCCCTATGATAAATCGCAACGTATTAACGTCACAAAAACATATTCACCTTTGAAGATACCCAGATTGTGTTTGGACGAAAAGACCGACGCTGGCAAATTATTCCACTCCTTTGCTGCACGCATCACAAAAGATGAAGCACACCGTTTGGTTTTTATGCGTGGACAATCGACAACAAAGGAATAAAGACCTACCGTCAGCCTGGTGGTCCAATGTAGGAAAGAAGAGGGAGGAATTAAATCATGTAATTTCTGCCTCGACGCTTTACGTGCTTTGCTGTGTTCCGGCCTGAAGGTCTGCGCAAGTAAACTTTCGGGTGGTGAGGCATGCCATCTTAGTCTTGATGTAGCGAGCTATAGTATACACGTACTTTTAGGTTAGACTATAAGTTCGTTGGTTACTCAATATCTAGATAATTAATAAGAATACGAGTATAACATTTTATTCTGATTTTTCTATCGCATATTTGCTTGGAATTGATTATTTTGTCAATTTACCCCGATTTAAAGTAACCGTGTAGTCGTGATGTAAAAACGTTAGCAGACGTTTTTACATCACGACTACATCGCCTGGAGTCTGTCGCAGAGGGAAACAAACCAGGAGGTAAATATTTTAGGTCATGTAAAATTTATATATTTGCACTGGAAAAATGCGGTGGACCTATGTCATATTCCTCTTTTTGTACAGAGTAAGCGGAGCCATGTGCTTCTAAAGTCATATATACGATAAACCACCCCTTTTTTGCATTATAACTGTTATTACTTTAACTACCTACATTATTCTTACAATTTTAAGACAATAGTTTCTTTGATCCATCTCACACACCAACCTGTACAAATGATATCTTTTTTTTATAGAATAGCGTGCAAACGATCATGCATGCATTCATCTGATGGTAAGTGACTAACGCCGCTCATGAAGAACAGCAACACCAAGCAAATTGTAGGTACAAGTAAGTTAGAATTGTAAGCTCGTTTCTTGAAGGTCCCCAAGCGGTAGATGCGATAGAAAATGCAAAGAGATGCAACGTCCCTGCGCAGCGTCAGTGAATCGAGCTGATCAGAAAGAACTCGGTCTTTGACAATTCGAGCCGCTCTGGACTGTACGCAGTGGGTCATGAAACACTGTCCCGCCCGACAATCTGGCCTTCTTATCCAAGTAAACATGAAACTGCATGTCATTCGACATATCGAAGCCAAGGATTCCTATTATCTAATGGATTATGACTTAGTAGACAAAGAAGACGCTTTGTCCTTGGTTTTCTAAAAAACAATCCTATTAAGCCCCCCCCACCCCACCCCGTAACCGGCCTTACGTGCTTTCCGAGGCACGGGGGTGAGACACCGCCAATTTCCCGACTCCGGGCAACTACTGAGAATTTATTGACGGAAAAACTCAATAATTAATTTTTTTGGCCCGACCTGGGATTCGAACCCAGGACTTCATGATCAGCAGTCGCACTACTACAACCACTAGACCAATGAGGCAGTAATTTCTTTCATACCAATTTGTAAACCGTGTAGTGGTTTTACAGGAATATCTACTATTCCATATCAACCCTTGGGTGTCGTAAGAGGCGACTGAGGGAAACTAATAGGCAGCGGCTTGATAACAACTAAAAGTAATTAAAATCTGCAGCTGCTAACCTGCCAAGCATGGCAACGATGGCAAATTCCTTCCTATGAAGCAATCTGTGGACGATTCCGTAGACATTTATAGGCTGTAAAGGGTATATTATTACACATTTACATTGTTTACGTAAATGTATAATAATTTACGTTGTTTACCCTGAGTGTTTTTCTACCCATACAAACTTACAATCCCCCAAATGATAAGTGGCTATTGCAGCCCATGGCCACCTCTAGCCAAATTCAAACAAAGAAGGCTGCAGACCCGTTAACACCTATGTGGACTAAGATAGAATTATACTGGCTCTCTATATCCTTTAGCCTGGTACATAGAGGAGTAAAAACACTACAATTTGCCGGAAGAAATACGAAACTAAATAAAGCGTTTTCTCAATCAGCTTAACTATTTTAACAAATAACGTAAAATACCAATAAAATAAAAATAATTCAGCTGCGGAAAACTCTGAGTAATATTTTCAAGAGAATTTAAAATGAAAAAGTTATTCTTCGAGAAAACAGTTGTGAAAAGAGATTTTATCTATTAATGGCACCTAACAGACGGAGTTTTGTTTAGGGATTCCGTTTCAGAATTCCGTTTTGAATCCCGAAATGGAATTTCATATGTCTAGAAACACTCGTCTTGAAAGTAACATTTTATTACCCAAAAATGAAGTTTTGTGCATGGTAGAGCCATGTCGCAGTTAGAACCACCTGCTATGCTAAGGTAGTCCCACGTTATCACACAATACCAGCGTAAGAATACCGTACGAAACAACAGTTCAGCGGCATAATATTGCTGTGTTTCTTATGATAAGTGTAGCTAACCAGATACACTTATCGTACACTTTTTTATAGCATAGAGTGACAAACGAGCACACAGTCCACCTGATGGTAAGTGGTTGCTGTAGCCCATAGACATCTACATCTATCCGCGACTACGAATCAAAATGCAGATCCGTTGTCACCCGTGAGGACTAAGATAGAATGCCTCGTTTCCAGTAAAAACGGTCTCCGGTTCTCTACACTCACCATACGAAACACAACAGCATTAAGCTACTATTTTATGCCTGTATTCTGTGAGAGCGTGGTCCTTCCCAGGTCGAGCCGACCCAATCGTGCTACAAATATACTACTAATATAACTGCAGCATGGCTCTACCACGTATAAACGAGGCATTCTATCTTTTTTATTCCTAATCAAGGATAGATGTACCTATATTCTATGGGACATAGCATCCACTTACCATCGGGTGGGCTATGTGTTCGCTTGTCACCCTTATTATATTAAAAATGTTCTTTTTGTTTAGTACTAACTTCTTAACAATTACTTTCATCAAGCAATAGTTCCAGTACTGCTATTTTCCGGTCTGAAGGATGTAGAGCGTCATTATAATTACAGGCAGTAAGGCGTTCCATGTTGATCCTTAAAGGTGACAGCGCACTTATATAGCCTTGTTTGTTTGAAATTGATTTTCTTTTGAGGATGCCTCGTTTAGAGGTGAAATAAGTGTTGTAAAGAGTGTGTTGGGGGATCGTGGACTGGTGTATATTAAAAATTAAAAATTGGCCAAATTAAGAGTACCCTTAACCGACGAGCATGTATGCGTAGGTATGGATTGGAGGAAACGAGAGAGGTCTGTCTGGATCGTGCTAAATGGAAGTCTGTAGTCTCTGCCTACCCCTCTGGGTGACATGCATGAGTGTATATATATTTACGAGTATATTTTGAAAAAAAATTATAACATTTTAACTTGAAAGATTGATGTTACTTAGTGTAATAAAATGGATCTTATGTAGAAAATACCATCGCTCATTTGTTCCTTTTAATCCACAGCATTACGAGAATTACCTGCGATGTAAAAACTTGAGTCGTAAGTCAACCGTAATGGCTGTTCTTAGATAAATATTTAATCTGTGGAGCTCATTCCGACAGAGAATTGGTTGTTGAATAATATACGCTAATATTTTAAAGATCGTACTTTTTTTACGTTCTTCTTTGTTTAATGATCATATTTTATTCCTTAAATTTTTGTATCATTTACTTAACGATTGTCTTCAACGACTTACTAATACGACCAGTGCTCACGAGTTTTTTCGAAAAAAAAAACATTTTTCTGAAGTTGTTTTAAATACGTATTATATGAGTGTAGGCAAAAAAATTGTTTGTATTATTTTGTTATACAAACAATAATTAAATAAACTAAAATTAAACTAATTTTAATATATTATACCACACCTACGGTTGGATCCAATCAGACCTATAAATTATGCAGTATTTTCATAAGTTAAGTTTCGTAAGTAAGTTAAGTAATAAGTTTGAGTTCAATATAATGTATATTTATTTACACAGTATGAGCCTTAATATAGTTGATTAAGCCTCATACTGTGTAAATATAGCTATCACTTAATTACGAACTACTAAAAGTACAAAAAAAAATTAAAAAAAAATTAAAAAAAAAAATTGTAACTTTAAAAAGTCAAACAGTCTTCAAAAGTTATTTTTAATAAAATAATTTTTGCATATTTTAATAGTATCTATCTGACCTTTTGACGATTTTATTTTATTTTAATATAGCGTTATCCCCACACTAAGATTTTCTCACGTATCGTAAAAGCCGTCTACAAACAAAAATGACGTAAGGACAAATATCCAGATCGGAACAATCACTTGTAGGCCAAACCAATACTTGTTCCGCGTGGAATTGGACCACACAGCATTTGTGCCGCAACTCAATACTAAGTCACAGCGTCATGGCGGCATTAAAAGCTTTATGTCTTCGATATGCTTTCTATGTTTTATTTACGATTTCAGAGTCGGTACTAATATTTTATAAAGTTAAATTTTTTGGCCCTTTTGAATGGCCTAAGCAATATAACAACTTCAAGGTATCAAATAACCGTATGAGTATTGAATTAAAATATATGAAATAATATGCAGCTTCTTGAGGTACAGTCTGTTTAATTAAAAATAATAATTTAAATCGTTTCA
Source organism: Parnassius smintheus behrii (assembly GCA_036936625.1). Lineage (NCBI taxonomy): Eukaryota > Metazoa > Arthropoda > Insecta > Lepidoptera > Papilionidae > Parnassius > Parnassius smintheus. Next base: position 4,958,607 of record JAUPFT010000031.1, read on the forward strand.
CAATTGGCGTCACAAACCTTAATTTTTCGAAGAACGCTTACAATTATTTCTAATTAGAGCACTATTTCAGATTTTTCATTTTGTTTGATAAAAATTTTCCCTATTTTTTTCTAACACAAGCGGTAAAATTAAAAGTTTAGTAAAAACAACCTCAATTTAAATAAAATGAGAACATCATCAATGTATTCGAATGTATTCGAAGTCAATTATTAAGGATAATTCAAAGGTCAGATCTTAATCAAATTTATATGGGACTACACGAAAAGCACCAGGTTTCAGATAAAAATCATCAAAATCGGTTAACCTTGAAAAAAGTTCTAAGGAAACACGTGAAAAACATACAGTCGAATTGAGTACCTCACCCTTTTTGATTCGGTTGAAAACTGTGACTTAAAAAACGTACCTAACTTATGTAATCTCCCTTTAACACTTTATTCAGTTTCGAATTCCGCTAGCACCAATACAATTGCTAATTGCTATTTTAGGTGCTGATTTACCGTGTGCTCGACGTCTGGTCTTAGAAAAAGCTTTGTATACAAATACTTTCGTCATCCACCAACACGCATTAGACGAGCAAACACGGCGGACACACTACTGGGATGACTCCATTGGTCTGTTAAGACTCTTAAATGACAAATAAGCTGTAGTATTTGTTATGAATAAAAGGCAACTGACTTACCTGATAAACAAAGAAGGTTACAAATATCTACAGTCTTTGGAGTTGACAGTCTCACAGCTCTCTCTTATCCTATACTATTAAACGAGCAATTCTTGTATATATGTATATATATATATATATATATATATATATATATATATATATATCCTATACTATTAAACGAGCAATTCTTGTATATATGTATATATATATATATATATATATATATATATATATATATATATATATATATATAATCGGGATCTCGGAAACGGCTCCAACGATTTTCATAAAATTTAGTGTCCAGGGAGTTTCGGGGATAATAAATCGATCTAGCTAAGATTTATTTTTAGAAAATGTCTTTTTGTTCGTGTTTTTAGGTAATTAAAAACTGCTACAATATAGTTAGAATAAGAAGGTAAATTTTGACAGTTTGGTAATGATTATAAATAGCTTATTGGTATAATGGGCGGTCACAAAATCGTAAAACCCCGGTTCGAGCCCAGACCGACCGACCGACTTTTTTATTTTTTTTTCAAGTTTCTTTCTTTTTTGAGAAAATATATTTTTTTCGAGCTCTTTTTTTAGTATTTTTTAAAAACACGAAAATTTAAATAAAAATAATTGCACTCATAATTTTTTATTCAAATAACCAGTTCAGTTTTTTCTGTTATGTCGCTAAGATCAAAAAATATTATTTATAATTCAACAGTATGTAATTTGTATCTAAATATAATTTCCAAAACACACGAATTAAAAAAATCGAGCGAAAATTACCGAGCAAAGCTCGGTCAACCGGGTACTAGGGTATATATATATATATATATATATATATATATATATATATATATATATATATATATATATATATATGGCGGCAGAAGCGTATGTATGTCTGGGTACTGGTGTATATAGCAGTGCAGTATACACCCGTACCCAGACGGACTCTCAGGCAGAAAAGGAGTCCTATCACCCGGTAACCCTAATATATATTTTCGGAACCATTAAAAATGTAGTGACTATTATTTTATTTTTTGGAATAAACAGTTTTAAGAAGGTATATCTTAAAATATTATATGATTATAATATCTGCCTTCATAAGTCCACTGCTGAAAATGAATACCACAAAACATGGTCCTGAGTCATCTACGTCCATTGTCTTCCTGCATGTTTTATCAGGTCGTTACACTATCTAGTGGGAGGCCGCCGTATTCTTCATTAACAGTTACGAGGCTACAACTTGAGAACACACCGACACTAAACTGTTTTTAATAGATATTTTGTATTTAACTTGATTTTTTTATATTTTATTTCGCATCTTATTCTTATGATGACAGAATTACTATAAATGGATGCTGTGATGGCCCGTAGAAATAGACTAAAATCATAGTAAAGACGCGGGCAATAGCTAGTGTTTATATATTATATATTTTCTGCGCTCTTACTCCATAAACTTTTTCATTAGTAGACTTCCAAATTCAAAGTTTTCGTTCCGTAATATTGTCTGTTAAAACCCATAAAAGAGCCAATAGAACGCTTCCTTACCTTTAAAAATGTTTGAATAAAAATTTTGAGGTTTTGAAACTGTAAAATTTATTACATAGTTCCATAAATTAGGATAAGGCCTCACTGGAATACCTTTGGCGGATCATCAATCCTCATCATCATCAACATCATCATCATTACAGCCCTTCACAAGTCCACTGCTTAACATAGGCCTCCCCCAAGTAATGCCACAAAGCCCGGTCCTGAGCCACCTGCATCCATCGACTTCCTACATATCACTCCATCTAGTGGGGGGTCGCCCTACACTGCGCCTACCGGTACGAGGCTGCCACTCGAGAACATTTTTTCCCCAACGGTTGTCGGGTCTTCGAGCTATATGGCCGGTCCATAACCACTTCAGCTTGCTAATCCGTTGGGCTATGTCGGTCACTCTGGTTCAACTGCGGATATTCTCATTTCTAAGTTAATCACGCAGAGAAACTCCGAGCATAGCCCTCTCCATAGCTCGCTGAGCGACTTTGAGCGTCCTCACGTCCAGCAGTGAAGGACCACGTCTCGGTTCCGTGGGTCATCACTGGCAACATGCACTAGTTGTACAGCTTAGTTTTCAGGTTTTGGGGTATACCTGACGAGAAGATGCTTCGTAATTTCCAGAACGCTGCCCAGCCGAGTTGAATCCGTCGATTGACCTCTCGGTCGAAGTTGGACTTACCTAGTCAGACTATTTGTCCCAGGTAAACGTACTCGTGAACAACTCAGAACTTAGTGCTCCCAACAACTACCGGGATAGGTGTGACATGGTCATTAAACATGATCTTTGTTTTGTCCATGTTCATTTTAAGACCTCTCCATTGGGAGGCACTATTAAGGTCATTGAGCATAGTGCTTAAGTCCTCCAGCGATTCTGCCATAAGGACAATATCGTCGGCAAATCGAAGTGATGTACTCGCCATTGATGTTAATACCGTATCCTTTCCAGTCCAGTAGCTTGAAAACGTCTTCCAATGCAGCGGTAAAGAGTTTCGGGGAAATAACGTCACCCTGTCTTACACCTCTCTGCAGTTGGATAGGTTACTTACTCTGGTTCTGTACTCGGATAGCAATCGTAGCCCTGCTGTACACACTTCAGCACTTCGATATACCGACAGTCAACTTGGCACCGCTGAAGAGACTGTAGCACCGCCCAAATTTCGACGGAATCAAAGGCTTTCTCATAGTCCACATACGCCAGACAAAGTGGCAGATTGTACTCTTCGGACTTCTGTAAAATTTGCCGAAGGGTATTTATTTGGTCCACGGTACTAAAGCCTTTTCGAAAACTGGCTTGTTCGGGAGGCTGGAAGTCGTCAAGTCTGCGTGCGAGATGATTCGTAATGACTCCCGAAAACAGCATATAGACGCGGCTCAGAAGGGAAATCGGTCTGTAGTTCTTTAAGAGAGCGTTGTCGCCTTTCTTAAAGAACAAGACCACCGCACTTCTGCTCCACACCTCTGGAGTAGTACAACCATGGATGATGGAATTGAAGAGCTTCTGAAGGACTTCAAGTACCGGTGTTTCACCCGCTTTCAGAAGTTCCGCTGTAATTCCATCCTCGCCTGAGGCCCTGCCGTTTTTAAGGTGCTGGAGAGCCATTCTAATCTCACTTAGACTGACGTCCGGGATATCTTCTTCAAAAGGGCGTTCTCACCTTTCCACCGCACTTCTGATCCACGTCTCCGGAGTAGTGCCACCATGGAGGACGGATGGACGGACGGACGGAATTAAAGAGCCTCTGAAGGACTTTAAGCACCGGCTTTCCACCCGCTTTCAGAAGCTCCGCTGTAATTCCATCCTCGCCCGAGGACTTACTGTTTTTAAGGTGCTGGAGAGTCATTCTAATCTCGTTCAGACTGACGTCCGGGATATCATCGGAATAGTGTCGGATAAGACTTGCTCTTGGATCGTTACTCATACTTGCGTGTGGCTGTGTTGAAGCCCTGGTTCCGCTCGATCGCTTCTTCAATACGAGCAGTATTTAAGTTGCGCAAGTCTCGCCGCATACATTTGGAGATCTGTCTGTTCTGTTGCCTGTATGCCGTCAAATCTGTTGATTTTTTTTTTATAGGATAGGGTGACAAACGAGCACACAGTCCACCTGATGGTAAGTGGTTGCTGTGGCCCATAGACATCTACATCTATCCTCGATTACGAATCAAAATGCAGATGCGTTGTCACCCGTGAGGACTAAGATGGAATGCCTCGTTTCCAGTAAAAAGGGTCTCCGGTTCTCTACACTCACCATACGAAATACAGCAGCGTTAAGCTACTATTTCACGCTGGTATTCTGTGAGAGCGTGGTCCTTCCCCGGTCGAGCCGACCCATTCGTGCTACAACTATACTACTAATATAACTGCAGCATGGCTCTACCATGTAAAAGATGATTGCAGCCTCATCTGCCGTCTAACAGCCATGAGATTAAGAGTGTGATCGGAGAATTTTTGTGTTCTTCTACGGCGGGTCTGGCAGAAATTAGCTCCGACCGCATGGACAGTTTCCACGAGCTTGTCATTCATATCGTCCACTGCATTGCAATCTTCTAGGCACTGAAATCGGTTACGTAACTCGAGCTGAAAAGTTTCGGGATTCTGGATCAGAGCACGAAGGGGATGGAGCGTTGACTTCATTAGACGAGACCTCTCCAACTTAACGTTCAGGTTCAGTGTGCCTCTAACCATACGGTGATCGCTGCCAGTTTTCACCCTTGCGATCACTGAGACATCACTGAACTGTTGGCGTCTGGTCCTCATAATGAAGTCAATCTCGTTTTTTGTCGAACCGTCGGGGCTCGACCAGGTACTCTTTCTGTGGGGCCGCTTCTGGAAGAAAGAGTTCATCATAAAGAGTTCCTCTTTCTCCATAAAGTCGGCCAGCTGATCATCAATACACGCAGTTATATTGCAGTGTGCTAAGTAGAGACCACTAGAGTTGTATGGTATACCCGAATACGTGGTTGGTCTAAAGTTTGGAATCGAGGCTACTGATCGTAATGTGTTCAATGTATCATTAAGTTTATTTACCAAGAAATTATCAGTAGCAGTGCGAAATAAGAAATGTAGAGGTGTGTCACCCCAACCCCGCGGAAAGCAAGTACAGACGTTGATTCTGCTCCAGATCTCTCTCAGTTCGTATCGGAGTGCCGTCTAATAGAACAATGACAGTGTTTGCGCACACATACAGTGTACGTAAGCACAGGTGCGTCGTGCACTATAGTCCGGTCCTACACAGATGACTCGTATTCGATGGGACAGGCCACCGAAATTTCGTCTGATGGACATTATTTAACTACTTTACTGATGTCTTACACTTAAAGTATTTATTTATCTTAACTTGTATAACTACTACAGAATAAAAAAGAAGTTAATTAAGTAATTTAATGTTTGGGCTTCGTGATCTTCATCACTGGGTCACGTCTTACCTCAGAAACCGCATTCCGCAGCCGTTAGAGGCTTTATTTCGTTATATTATTTTACTTTTCGTTTTATTATTTTACTTTTCGTTTTATAGATTACTTCTAGCGTCTCAGTGTTCTCACCTAGGTCCCTGTTGGCGACGCGCCTATAAGAATATTTCAATTTATTAGTTAACCGATTACGAATAGCTTCTAAAAAGCAAATTATCAAGCAACAATATTCCGATAAGAAAATGCTTAGTTAAATCTAAAAGAAATATCGAATTAATGATATGAAGGTCTTGGGTTCGACTCCCAGGCCGGAATAGTTTATCGTTTTCTTAGTAATATCCCTTAATAAATTCATATAGGGAATTTGTAAGATATAAATTATATTACCGGATTTGTTCCCCGGTTGAAATCATCTTTTCAATGATGTTAATTTAAAGAAATATTAAAATAAAGTTAGAGACCGGATTTGTTCCCCGGTCGAGATGATCGCTGTGCATAAGTAGAATTAATGGAAATTAATTGCATAAGTATTGTCTTATGTGAGTTTGACATGTTTTGTATGAAAACAAATGCCTATTTTCAATGTATTGAATCATGAAATATTTTGTCTATGTTATATGATAAGAGACATGATAACTGATAAGAATCTGATTAGAACTAGTTTTCAACGTTTGAGAATTGTGTAGAAGCAGTTATTCACCTAGTATTGTTGATATTAGACTTTTCATTTTTACTGATAGTCGATAGCCGTGCAAAAGTTAGTTGTTCAGATAGTGTGAGATCATAGACGCACGCTAGCCACGTACTTAGGAGGCCAAATATGTAGAAATCTAAATATTTGCAATTTCAGCAATTCATGTAAAAATTACTTGTGAAATATTTCAGATTAATTGTACGTGTAAAAGAGGTGAATTCTGTGTTATTTTTATGTTAAAATTCCTGTGAATAAGTGAAATAATCATAGTTTTGTTTAAAAAATTTAAAAGTGTTTTAATAGTGAAATGTATAGAGAAAACGTAAATTAAACTATTGTATTGGTTAAGATATGTATAATTTCAAGTGGAAAACATTGTTTTAACTTTCTATGTTAAATATTTAAGAAATTTCAACTTTGAACATGTGAGGAAATAGGCATATTTTGTTAAATAAATAAAAGGTTTTTTGTGATATGAAAATGCAATGTATATCGTAGTATAGATAATTTTTTGTGCTATCTTTATAAGTAAATTGCATAAATGTATGTCTTATACAAATAAAATTATTGAGAAAACCGTGAGAGAGTGATAGTAAAAATTGATGTAATTGAGTTGCGCAAGCGCACAAATGGCGCGGCTCACTTTCGCGTATAGCTCGTTAGTTTTCTTGCAATTCGTTCGGGAATCCTTCGGGGAAGTTTCGGGAATCCTTCAGGAATAGTTCGGGAATCCTTCGGGATTAGTTCGGGAAAAAGTGCAAGACCAGCAGTCAATAAGAAGAAAAAAAAAGTGTAGGGAAGTGATAGGGAAAAGTAATTACTCTCTCACGGAACGGTTTGAAGATAATTGCTGTTTTATTCCCAAGAAATTCGTCCCTCAAAATTATACAGTCCACATCGAAGAATTAAACCGTTGGGACCGGGACGACTTCGGAAGACCCGTAATCCCTTCCTGAACCTATTTTATGAAAAGGAAGAGGTTATCGCCCTTGTGTGTTACTCCGTTGCGGAGATCACATACGTTGTTCCCGAACCCAACGTAGGCGTTATAGGAGGCCGGATCGAGAGAAGCCTCGATTCCTCCCTTCTGTTTCTTAGTCCAACGTTTACGCACTTCTGGTTCCTTTTCAGTCCCTTTTTATACAATTTGCAATTAATACATTTTTAATTTTTCTCTATTTCTTTTAATTAATTTTACTATATTTTATAATATTATAGGTAATTTTTTAGTCACATACAGTTCACAACTACAGGTTGATTTAGTATTTCAGTATCGTACGTTTAAATTCGCTTTAGTGGTAACACATCTGTTCTTGTCATGAGCGTCTTTCGTTATGCTCACGCAACTGATCTGGGTATTATTATTTTTAAATGTCATGAGATTGTGATGTCACGGCACCCACTTACTGTCAGGTGGGCTGTGTACTTGTCTACCACCTTTACTTTTAAGCAACAGTGTTGAAAGTATGAGCTTTTTATCACACACATCTTCCCGACAATTCTACAAAGGGTAACTGATTATAATAACAGAGCTACTTTATAATATTATTTTATTAAGACTTCCCAAAAGAAGAGCTACCTACATCAATTGGGTTCACATATCATCAGATGTTATGTATATCGGGCTTCAATATTATATTCCTTCTAATGTATATCCGAACTATCACTATCATCATCAATTCTACCCATACTAGGCCTTATCTATAGATTGCCACAAAGTACGGTCCCAAGCGACTTACATCGCCCATCTGCGTATTTAATCAGGTCAAAAACTTTATTAAATTAGGTTTGTATAAAAGGGTTATGTAATATAATAATAATAATAATAATATTCCACAACTATCACACAACGCCATCTAGTCCCAAGCTAAGCAGAGCTTGTGTTATGTGTACTAGACAACTGATAAACATACTTATATATATCTAAATACATAAATATTATAGATAAATTACACCCAGACACAGAACAATGATCGTGCTCATCACACAAACATTAATCCTGGGTGGGAATCGAACCCACGACCTCCGGCACAGCAGTCAGTGTCACTAACCACTAGACCAACAGGCCAGTCAAAATATGTATGTATTATAATATTAAGAAATTTATGATAATAACTCCTGGGAATGGTGATCGCTACCACACTATTTCTTATTCGTTATGTGATGATAATAGTGACACACATAATTGTAAGTTGTTTTTTTTTTAAGTTCCGCTTGGTTACTTGCTGGTTCCTCCCAGGACATAGGATTTTTCCGAAGAAGTAGTAAATTAAAAAAAGTGATATTTAATAAGTATTTTTTATAATCTTTGTTGAATAAAAAAAATATATTTCTGTTTCTGTTTTATACTACATTTAGTGGGGGATGATCGCCAACCACTGTACTGTTACTTGTACGAAGTTACCACTCAAGAATCTTTCTTCCCAATCGATTGTCGGTTCTTCGAGCTGTCATGCTATCATAATACTATTGCAATGAGATGAAAAACTTTTCAAAAATGCAATTACAATATTTAATATTTCTTTATAATATATCTAAAACACAAAGCACACAGTTAAATCGATTTCAAATATTCATGGAATATCAATACAAATTTCATGCAGCAACAAAAGTGAGCTCGTCGGTAGATCACGTAAACACATGATATTGTTTTAACCGGTACAACTTCACGGCGTACCAACGCTAAGTGATCGGCCGCTTCCACTACAGAGCCATTAAATTTTCATATCCAATCACTTCCTGTTGGGGTTGTGATAAGTTATAAGAGTAAGCGGTTTAAAATGTTACTAATGTACGAAGGAAACGGAACTTGTTTGTGATTCTATATATTATGTTAAATGTAGATATATAATTAACAAATAATTATAGATCAGAGGACCGACATAGCCCAACAAATTACTGGGATGAAGTGACAAAATCTGGCCATATAGCTCGATGAACTGGCAAAAGATGGGGAAGAAAGGTTCTCGAGTGGCAGCCTCGTACCGGTAGGTAAAGTGTAGGGCAGCCCCCCTCTGTATGACGACCTGCTGAGAGCTATTTTTAGTAGTGGACTTTTAAAGGGTTGTAATGATAATGATGATGATGAAGTTGATGATGAATACAAATATAATAATTTATAATAAACAAATAATTTACCTCATAGTACCTTTTGTAGATTTTTGAAAATAATGACTATATTTTATGTACTTGTAACATAGTATGTGAATTTTGATGATATTCACAAGGCATTTCGTTTTTCAAGGAGTGACAATGGAGCACATAGTCCACCTGCTGGTAAGCGGATGCTGCGGCCCATAGACATATACATCTATCCTTGATTAAAAATGAAAATGAATGCACCTCTGTCACTAAGATAGAATAACTTAATTACCAGTAAAATGATATCCAGTTATCTATACACACTATACGAAACGCAGCAGCATTAATCTGATATTTTACGCTGTTATTCATTGAGAACGTGATTCTTTGTCGATCATAGCCATAACATAGCTGCAGAGTGGCTCTACTGCGTCTATTGAATATTTAGCAATAATATTGTTAAAAAAGAAATTATATACCTTATTGTACATACAAACAATACTTGAATACTTGAAAAAATGTTCATGTTATAATTAGACACCTTGTATCTGAATTTGGTTATATCCACATAGCATTTTGATTATAAAATTAATGAGTAACTTGAGTACTATGTAATTTAAAATAACCAGCCAACTTTTTCTACCCGAAATAGGAATACTTTTTTATCCAATGTACTTTTTATAAAATTGAAGTGATAAGCTAACACCCACCGAATAAGTGGCTACTAATGCCCAAGGTCACCACCGAATGACTATACCAAAGCTTGTTTGCTATTTTTTATTGATATATTAGTTATTATATCCGACTTTGAGTTTTTGTACCTATCCTCCCCCTAGTTTTGGTTTTATACGACGGCAGGACTTAAGCTTAAGCTATTACAAAAAAACGCGAATTTACAAAGTTTCCGCGTTGAAATTATTTGTTTTTCTTTGCGCTAGAAAATAACCAGCTCTTTTATGACCAGCACCGATGACTAATCGAGGTTACAGTTCGTTAGGAAACTTTACCACATGTGGAGTGTGGACCTCACGTACCGATAGTCTCTACAGCAAATGGCACAAATATGTAGTCATCTCTCAAAGACTTATATTTGCGTCACTTAGTTCAGCTGCCTGTGATGCCACCCCAGCTCTAAACAAGGTACCCCCAAGATTAAAGGCGGCCAAAGTGTCCTACGCCAAAAAATAAAATAAAAAATATGCAATATCAAATAAGGGCAATAAACTTTTATAAGCATTGAGTAAGGATGTTTTATGTGAAATTCACATCATAACAAATTGTAATTCGAATTGTTGTCATGGAGAGTTACGATCCAAGTTAGGGAAACTTGGTTAAAAAACAGACCATAAAAGTAAAAAAACGTGCAGTCTTGGGATCTAAGTATATAATAATGATGTATGATAACGTGATTTATCGTATTATTATGGCCATATACGGCCATATATGGTCATTTAGCTTTGAGATTTCTTAATATATTTACGTGCCCAACAATATCATGTTATAATTCATTGATTAATTTATTAGAATCTTAAAATTTTTATATAGGTAAATTTGAAGTATCTGGCTGTAATATTGCAGTAATTGGCTTCTATTAGCTCAGGTGTTATTTGCATACTATTAAGACACTCCACCATTTTAAAAGGTGAAAGTAAGAATCAGAAACAAGAAACGGCTAATAGCGTCTTCTTGATAAAAACGGCGAATAAAAATGAATTGTGATTGCTATTTACTATTAATTTGCAGTAAATTTATTACAGTCCAAGTTTGCATTGGTCCAAGTGTGGAAACTACGGAAAAATTCATTCACTACGAGGTAATAAATTAATAAAAATCTTTTACAGCTCCTACAAAATGAGTAATCTATTTATTACAACAAAACTAAAAACTTTGATGTAATCGACACAATTTTCATATTAAATTACGAATTTAGCAAGCGCCCAGCAGCGGTGACACAGTCCTTATTATTAGCCAATAAATTACAATGGTTCTGTGCGCTTAGTAAATATAAATATTCATGATAGACACTTTGGGCTTTCGATGTAACGATAAACTGAGTCTTTATTTTCTAGAATCGTATGAGGTTAATTTTATTACGTGTTAGAACCACGCTACAGCTATATTATGGTTGTAGCACGGATGGGTCGGCTCGACCGGGGAAGGATAATGCTCTCACAGATTATAAGCGGAAAGTAGTAGTTGTATGCTGCTGTGTTTCGTGCGGTGAGAGTACAGATCCGGAGACATTTTTACTGCAAATAAGGCATTGCTTAATCCTCAAGGGTGACAACGACTCTGCATTCTATTCTTAATTGAGGATAGATGTTTATGGACCACAGCAACCGCTTCCGGTGGACTCTGTGCTCGTTTGTTGCCATTGTTCGATCTAAAAAAATGTCTTAACATGTGAAATTATATATCTTGCCGTGTGATGCTGATGTGAGGGAATAAACTGCCACTTTTGGCAACGATTGCCTTTTAAGACACCCACATGTCTTAATAACAGTAAGATCTTATTACTTCTGGTAGATGGCGTTATAGCCAAATCGTTTGTTAAAATACCCAGACCAGAGTTAACGTTGCAGCATTAAATGTGCGAGACCTCTGGTACTGCGATTGTCAATCTACCCACTAAGCGTGACGGTTAAGGTGAATCCTCCCTGTAGGAGAATAGGAGAGGCCAACTCCAGCTGTGAACTTTAACTGGCTGATGATGAAGAAGAAGAAATGTTTACGCAGGCAGGTGATTGGAAGCATCCATCTATCTTCCCGATTAAAATCCTGATTGTAAATGTACTCTTTCTTGAATAGCGCAAACAAAGGAATTTTATTTAAGGCGTTTATGGATGATAATAACTTCTGAGAATGATATGATTGCTACCAAGCTATATCTCATTTGTTTGTGTAGTTAATTGTGTAACATATATGATTTTAAGCTATTATTTAAAAAAAAACAGTCCCTTTGGGTTTCTTGCTGGTTCTGCCAAGGACACAGGTTTTTTTCTGAACCAGTGGTAAATTAAACAAAAGAGTAAATTTCTATAAGTATTATTTATAATCTATATACAGTAAAAAACTTTCTGTTTCTCCTCTTTTCGTACTCCAATAGTTTGGGCACGTTGAACGAATGAGTGAAGACCGAATGGTGAAGAAAATATATAGAGCGAAAGTAAATACAAAAAGGTGTCGAGGTAGACCGAGACTAACTTTCGAAGACCATGTGAGCAAATTGCTCGAAGAGGGGAGGGTCAAGAGTACTCGGATACCTAGACGTGCATGTATGAAGAAGTTAATGAACCTGAAAGAAGCGAAAGAGGTATGTAAGGATCGTGACACTTGGCGATCTGTTCTCTCTGGCTACCCCGTTAGGGATTGTGCGTGACGATAAGTAAGTAAGTAAGTAAGTAACTTTCTGTTTCCGTTTCAAAAAATAAATAAAATCCGAGTAATAACACGTAACCGACCTGAAACGCCGACCAATATATAATCAAAAATATATTCCTCTCCGATATTCTCAATATTATTATACAGCCCCTTATAAATATCAATTTGGCAGTAATTCGCCGCGTTTTTACATCGCTCTCATTACATCGTTTTAATTAATTATGCGACCCTTGTCAACTGATGGTAGAAGGAAATATAATATTGCAGAAAAATTGAGTGTGAGGACAACCCTATAGATTGTCCACACACTCAATTTTTCTGCCCACTGTTATATTGAAATCTAAGAATTAATAACCTTGTGTCTTTAGGAAATGATGGTATTTGAAACGTCTATTATATCTATAGGACCTTTCTGAAAAATCAGAATGAAATAGAAGAAAAGTTTAAAAACTGTTGAGATTTTTCTTCAAGGAACAACACTTGAAGAAAAATTTTTACAGTTTTATAATATTAATAAATTTTTCCTTGTTGTCAAGCCTTTTGTAACGTATAGTAAAACAATTTTTTTTTCAGATTTTATGGAGTTTATTAACTTATTTTAAAATCCCAACATCTCGAATGCTTTACTTCTATTAAAAATGATGCTGAAAACGAACCCAGCCAACTCTTCTATTGAAATTAGGATGTTTTTTAATTTCAATAGCTTCGAGAACCATCCTTGGAAGGATGGTAGGTAGGTAGTAGGTAGGTAGGTGTTATTTGATGGTCAAAACTAAAAACTAGCAATTTTAGTGCCTTTTCATAAAGGTTGACTCCAGGTATGTTTCAATTTGAAGATCTAAAGAAAAATTTTAATACGCACGCGCTGTTCCGCACCTCATCTTATCAAAACTAAAATACAGTCAAGATTTTATCCAACTAATTTAAGTATAAAACAGTTTAACCAACAAGGAGGAGGGCATTGGTGGCGTGGGGAGAGGATGTATAAGTAAAATTCCTCAAGCAGGGAAGGGGCGCCCACTTTCCGAAGCTTTAATTGGCTAAATATCTTGAGCCGGAATAATTCGCAGAGGTAGAGTTAGCAAAAAAATTATCTATACTTATCCGTAATATTGAATTAACTGGTCTATATTAAGCTCAGAGAGTTGCTCGCATGCTATTAAGGCATAAACAATCATTTTAAGAAATCTTTGTGTGTCGGTCTATCCGGACTAATCTTCACAATGGCTGTATGAATTTGATAAAACTTAACGAACAGATAGAAACCAAACAACAGAAAGGATCTAGATTATGTTTTGTTCTAAAAACTTTACGATAACTTTTGTGGTGATATAACTTGAAAAAGCTTAGGTTTGTTCAGATTGTGAATTGAAATAGCTATTGATATTATATGTAATGAGAATACTTCCACTACGCGATACAACTCATTTTCTACCTACATAGACCAAACAAACACTTAGGAGTTTGTTTGGATTGGTAGTACTCTTCTATTTATTTATGTGAGTATACTATACGCTGAAATTATATAGCCTATATTCATCATTAATCTCATTTATATATCTTTCATTACTTGTACTCACAAATGCACTCGTTTATAAATTTATAGTTTCAACTTGTTTATTAAGCCTCTTTTTGAGTCTTATGCAACCTCAAAAAAATTTTTTACTTTTTTCTCCAATTTACACTAATATGCTACAAGTATACACTAACATCCAATATATAATATATATTTATATTATTTACTACTCCCAATGATTCAAGCTAAATATCTAAAAATTGGTCTATATAATGCAGGTTCTCTTAATACTAAAAGTGATGAGTTTATAGTAGCAGTTGAGAATCGTTCACTAGATATTGTAGCTATTAATGAAACATGGCTTAGAGCGGGAGAAGAAAGCAGCGCACCCATACTGCCGGGTTATACATTTAGACATGTTCCCAGATCCCATTCAATTCGGTCAAGGGGTGGTGGAGTAGGTTTTTATATTAGGCGTGGTCTACGTGCTATTAATTGTCCACATCCATTATCTAATACATCTGTGGAACAAATGTGGGTCTCTTTAAATATTAACTCCCTTAAACTTATTATTGGCACAGCTTACCGCCCACCATGGTTAGATCTTGACACATTCTTGGATGCCATTACAGAATCTATTGTTACTCTTTCTAATTATGATAAATGCATTCTGCTAGGGGATTTTAATGTTGACATGCTGCAATCAAACAGTAGAGTAAGGAAACTAAATGCATTCCTATCTTCTACCAATTTAAAAAATTGTGTTTTACAGCCCACTCATTTCACTGACCACAGTGCATCATTAATTGATTTAATTTGTACCGACGTTAACACTCTCTCAGTCAACGTTGACCATATTTCAGAGCTAGGTGGGCATGCATTAATATCTGCCGAGATTAAAATTAAAAAACATAAATTTAAATCAAGATGGATCTCCTACAGACCATTTAAAAATATTATTTTGGATAATTTCAACAAAGACCTGGTTTCTTTACAATGGGAATACATAAATTCAGCAACTTCCGTAGATGATATGATTGAGATCTTTAACACATACATAAATATACTGTTTGATTTACATGCACCTATGACACAGTGTAAAATGAAATATAAGGTAACCCCATGGCTTACTAGCAATGTGCGCTTTATGATGAAGCTTAGAAATAAAGCTCATAAAGTGTATCTTGCTGATAAATCCGTGTCCAACAGAGAGCACTACAAGTCCTTAAAAACTTTGGTAACATCTGCCTTATTCCATGAAAAAAAAGCTTTCTTCGAACACCATATAAATTGCAAAATAGCATTCCCTAAGCAATTATGGAGGAACCTTAAATACACACTAGTTCCAAGTTTCAAGGACACAGGTGACCTCCCTGCTTTCTTTGACAATCCCTGTACCATCAATTCTTTTTTCTTGGATATCCCTGAGAACAATAAAGAATCAATGTCAGAACTCACATATTATGAGTTTCACAGATATAGTGACACTACTTTCATGCTATCACCAGTGAATAGCGACCTAGTAGCTAGGACAATTTTGGCAATAAAATCTAATGCGCAGGGTATTGATGGTGTGAGTAGAGACATGGTAACCCTGTCTCTTCCTCACACCCTCGATACCATCACTAATATCATTAATAAATCAATCACCAGCTCTACCTTTCCCAGTCAATGGAAAACAGCATTAGTGCGGCCTATCCCAAAGAAAGCCAACCCAAGCAGTGCCAGGGAGTTAAGGCCCATTAGCCTCTTGCCTTATCTATCTAAAGTTCTGGAAAAAGTTGTATATAATCAGGTCTATACATATTTGGAAAGACATAATATTCTGCCACAATATCAGTCAGGTTTCCGCAAAGGCCGTAGTACTTGTACAGCACTTGTTGATGTTGTGGACAATATACTAGCTTCTAGAGATCAAGGTAGGGGGACGGTTCTTGTTCTCCTTGACTACTCCAGGGCATTTGACAGTATTAGCATTAACATGCTCCTTTCAAAAATGTCTTATTATGGCTTCGAAAATAGTACAATTAAGTGGTTTCACAGTTACCTCTGTGGCCGACATCAGATTGTTGAGCTGCACAAAACGGATGGTACAGGTACTATTCAGTCACACCTTCTACCTGTTACTAGGGGTGTTCCACAGGGCTCCATATTAGGGCCCCTCCTGTTTATTTTATACTGCAGTGATTTGACTCATGTGATTAAAAACTGTAAATATCACATGTATGCTGACGACCTTCAGCTATATCTGTCATTCCATCCTTCAGAGGTTTCCGATAGTATAAATAGGATTAATCAGGACTTGGAGCGTATTGCACAGTGGTCTAAAGTGAACTCGCTTATTCTCAATCCAGCTAAAACAAAATTTATGATATTAGGATCTGGATACCAAATTAAGAAAATAACTGACAGTCAACCCAGAATATTATTGGAAGGAGAAATCATTCAGCATGTAGAAGAGGCTCGCAATCTTGGCCTTAAAATAGACGGCATGTTGCAATTTGAGAGTTATGTTTTAGATGTGGTGCGTTCTTGTTTTTATAGGTTAAAGGTACTTTACAAGATACGGGATTACCTAAGTTTGAATTTAAGAGTAACCCTTTGTGAGACTCTCATCTTGTCTAAACTAAATTACTGCATTTCGGCCTACGGACCCTGTCTCTTAGCGAAAACAATGAAGCTCCTTCAGCGAGTACAAAATGCATGTGCTCGTTTTTGCTTTAATATCCCTCCGAGAGCACATGTTTCTCCTTATTTGGAAAATAGCAAACTGCTTAACATGTCATCAAGGCTTAAATTGCACTTTGCTACTTTACTATTTGGAGTAATTAAAAACAAAACTCCCGAATATTTATATGAAAAGCTTACCTGGTCCAGTGAACATAACTTTCACTGTACTCGTGGCGCTAAGTTTTTACTTACTGTTCCAGGACACGTCACGGCTGCTTTTCGCGGCAGTTTTCGCTACCTAGCAACAAAGTGTTGGAATAATCTCCCACCCCCCTTTCGTGAAATTCAATCCAAGGTTAATTTCAAAATGCGATATAAATTGTACCTTCTAGATAACAAAGAAAATACAAAGTAACAATACAAAGACTGGTTGTTGATACACTAGGTAGGTGGTTTGCGTTATTATTATTTTACTTTAATTTTTGATGGTTCCCTATGTTCTAAGAATAAAGTACGTAATGAAATTCAATTTCTATTATATTATAATTGAAATTGAAATAGATGACCGTAGTGACCTATTCTCTTTGTAGATGACATGCACAATGCAGTTGTTGTTATTGTTTTTGTTATTCGCTCGTGAGAGCAGGCAAAGGAACTATGCCATACAGCCTTGTCTTTGTGTAAAATTATCCTTCGTAATTCACTGCTTCACAACATGTTGATGCGTCACATTGTGCAGCCCTTGGGAGATTCTGATGGCAACTTGAGCCAGCAGGCAGCAGACAGTTGGCGATGGTATCCAAAGATGCCTATGCAAACAGCTTATCTTGAGAATCCATCTCCATTCAGAGCACTTGTTTCACAGCTTCCACTAATAGTTCACATGCGCAGACACTTAATACACAAAATTGCACCACTTTTATATATCAAAGTCCACTTCAAACCATTATTTAAACAATAATACAGGAGCAACAAACCGCCCCAGGTCAAGTTCCCGCCAAAACTCCTGTACAAGCAGTATTTTGACGTGGTTTACACAGATAAAAATGAATATTGGTCAATGATGTACACCATTGTCCAGGAATTAGCTCTATAACATAGTATAAATATTTTTAATTTATTATTATTCCTTTCATTATTCTATCATATACTATTGCCAACATAGTTAAAAGTAATATATTTATCTATTTATTTTTCATTATTTATCGTTTTTCAGAATATTATCTTTATATTATATTACATAAACATATACATTTAAAATATCTTTAGTTTTTTTTTTTTTTGCATTAAATCTGTCTGACAGCTGCTCGCATGTTTTAGATTAGTGGTCCCGACAGAATAACAGCGCTGCGGCTCTTTGCTGTAGCATAATGCTGAGTCGGGTCCTTTTCGTTGCTGCAATCCAACATAAATTTAAATACTTTTTATAAATACTTTTTACTATTAATTGTTTATTTTTTATGTTGAGTTAATTGTTTGTTTTTTATGTGTTTGTATTAGCGTAGCTACGAATAAAGTTATTTTCTTTCTTTCTTCTTTCTTTCTTTCTAAATTCGCCTGTCAGAAATTTGGTCTAGAGGACATTATTATAAAGGTCAAAAATAACAATAAAACAAATATTACATAGAATAAAACATAAAAGAGAGGTAAATTATTAAATGCATTTTTTCTGCTATCAGTACATTTACCCCGCTGAAGTATTAGTAAAGAAGATTGTCCCTAAGATGCGCCATTTGTCGACGATTCACGGAACTACTGATACGATTCGCCCATTCATTTGCGGGCGAGGACCATCTCTGTAAATCAACTATTGTTATTAAATTTGATATTTTGTTTAAATTAAATGTATAACTTCTAGTATTTAACAAACATTAACCAAAGAATCACTAGAGGACCTAAGAACTATGCTCAATGGCCTCAATGATGCCTCCCAACGGATAGGTAGATCTTAAGATGAACAGATGAACGTACACAAAACAAAGATAATGGGTAACGGCCATATCACACCTATGGCGGTAGTTGTTGACAGTACTAAGCTCGAAGTTGTTGACGAGTATGTTTAATTGGCACAAATAGTCTGACTAAGTAATCCATGCAATACAAGTCCATCTTTGATCGAGATGTCAATCGTCGGATTCAACTCGCTTGGGGAGCGTTCGGTAGATTACGAACATCTTCTCCACAGATATACCTCAAAACTTAAAAACGATATTGTACGAGGGTGGATTGAAAAGTACTCGACCTAACCAAGAAAATAAACACATACTAAATCAGTTATATTTTTATTTTTCTACATAATCACCATCAAGTTCAATACACTTTTGCCACCTCCCCTTCCAAGCATTTAGACCGTTGAAAAAAATGATTCTTCCTTAGAGTCAAAATATGCGTCTACAGCTGCTTTGACCTCGTCGTTTGTCGAAAATCTTTGACCTCCCAAGTGCTTTTTTAGGTTAGAGAACAGAAAGAAGTCTGATGGTGCCAGATCAGGTGAATACGGCGGATGCGGTAACAGTTCAAAGCCACAGTTGTGAATTTCAGCCATTGACTGTACTGACGTGTGAACACGGGCGTTATCTTGATGAAACAGGACTTTTCTTCTGAGCATTCCTCGACGTTTTTCTTTTATTTCCTCTCGTAAACAACGTAGTAAGGTGCAGTAGTAATCAGAGTTTATAGTCTGATGCCTTTCAAGATAATCAATCATAATCACACCTTTCGAGTCCCAGAATACTGAAGCCATCACCTTATTTGCCGACAAAATCGACTTAGCCTTTTTAGGGGGTGGTGAACCACGTCTTCTCCACTGTTTTGATTGTTGTTTTGTTTCCGGGGTACATAAATGAACCCACGTTTCGTCCATAGTAACAAAACGATTCAAAAAATCATCTGCATCGGCTTCAAATAACTCCAAACAGTCGCGTGAAATAGTCAATCGCGTCCTTTTTTGTTCAAATGAAAGCAGTCGCGGAACCCACCTCGCAGACACCTTGTGGAAACCCAACTCGTTGACAATGATGTTTTGAGTTCGTTCACAAGAGATGCCTATAATCTCGGCTATCTCTCTAATTTTTAATCTGCGGTCTCCCATTATTAAATCAAGCACTTTTTTAATATTTTCGTCAGTAGTTGACGTCGAAGGCCTTCCAGAGCGGGGTTCATCTTTCACACTCTCTCTACCACGCTTAAATTCTGCTATCCATTTTTTGACAGATGAATATGACAGAGCACAATCGCCTAATGTACTGACCATGTCATCATGGATGGCTTTTGATGATAGCCCCTTCTTATGGAGGTACTTAATGACGGCACGCTGCTCGATTTGCTCCATTCGCGGAAATTATGTCCGATTACTTTGTTAATAAATTTATAAAATCACAACTAATTATCGCACACGTTTCGAACTTCACACAATGAACTAGTCTGAACTGAACTAAATAATGTGGGTAGATTTGATTTTTACAATTGAATGGATCTATGTTAGGCCGAGTACTTTTCAATCCACCTAGGTACAACCAGTGCATGTTGCCAGTGATGACTTATGGATCTCACACATGGTCTTTCACTGCTGGTCATATGAGGAAGCTCAAGGTTGCTGAGGGGCTACACTCGGGGTTTCTCTGTGTGATCAACTTATAATTGAGGATATCCGCAGTAGAACCAGAGAAACCGACTTAACCCAACGTATTAGTAAGATGAAGTGTGAATGGGTCGGCCAAATAACTCGAAGAAGCAACAAGCGATAGGTATATAATGTTCTCGAGTGGCAGCCTCGTACCGGTAGGCAAAGTATGGTGCGTCCCCCAACTAGATGGAGTGACAACCTGGTAATAAATGCAGGAAGTATATGGATGCAGATGGCTCAGGCAGGCTTCTTTAGGGGAGGTCTGTGTTCAGCAGTGGACTTGTGAGGGGCTGTTATGATGATGATCAACATTAAAACCCCAATTCAAGTCATCTGCTAAGAAAATGCCTCGTTTGCTACAAGATAAGAAAACTGAGACTACCCTTTGTTCGCCCTGACGCAATGATGACTTCTGAAGTACTTGCATCCATTGACACACCATAATTTCTTCGACTATATCTATTCATATTTTGTTATCCATACTAAGTTGTAAGATTCCTATTCTACCTAGAAGTCTGTTTAAGTGCGTACCATATTTTTACCCATTTCTACACTTAAATCGAAATATTGCTGTTTTCCGAGTATTTGGCAAACATCCTTATTATGAGGAAATCTAAGGGTAGGCCTATGTTCAGCTGAGGCAGTTATGAATGAATGAAAGGCATTTGATGCTATTTCTTTACACGCATTGGGGCAGCGCGGCGGACACTTACTTGCCATAAAACCCTCTCAGAAATGAGGGGAGGCCTGTGCCCCAGCAGTGGGACGTATATAGGCTGTAACTTTTTTACGACAACCTAAATTTAAATTGGGATTTAAATAGTACGTATATTTCGATGACGATTTTTGAGAGCTACAACTTTGTAGTCCTGAATTTCATTCTAAAAATGCTACAGCAAAAATCAACATGAACTCCATTTATCGTCTGTCCTTTGACAATTTTTTTATTTCGTAAACTTTTGTAATTTATAGGGAGTTAAAACTCATCATAGTATTTTACTTTTCTTTTATTATACTTTTTTTTTCTTTTAAACATGATTTGGATAAACTTTGAATGTTTACTATATTTCAAAAAATGATTAACACTTCTAACTTTTTATTTAAGATTGTTTTATAAAGAGGGACAAACGAGAATGCGGCTCACCTGATGGTAAGTGTACGCTGCCGCCCACGAACAACTACAGCATTAGATCAATTGTAGGTGCGTTGCCCGCCTTTAAAAAAGAGTAAGCTTATTCCTTGAAGATCCCAAAGTCGTATTGTTTAGGAAAAATCGCCAGTAGTAAACGAATTCACAAGGATGTCGTGTGAGGAAGCAAAGTATTATTTGTTCTCACACAATGAAACATCTCTTTTTTTAAATTATACAATAGTTGTAAACATCTAATTAACTTTTAACTAAATGTTTGACAAGCTGCATACTTAACTAGCCAGCAAACGTTGTTCTGCGCTTTCGCGATTCCCTCCTAATTTTTATAATTTAAAATATAAAATTGAGAAAACACCTATCAGTTCCCAATATTGTTTAACAATTATAGTAGAAAAAGTAAGTATTTATGGCGGTAAAATTTTTTTATAAATCGAATTAGTATTTTAGTCAAATTAGTTATTATTTAGTAATTTTAGTTATTGTTATTAGTATTTCCTAAACTGGCAAAACATACTTACCATTTGGGGCAGATTGTTTATGGTTTTGCAGTAGAAGTCTGGTGCACGAGAATCGACGAAATCTTTAATCGTCGATGTTACCGATAAAAGGCGTGCTTTACTGCTCCTAATAATTGCAAATCAAAAAGTCATCTTAATTTCTAAAATGTGGTGAATAACGAAAGTGAATATATCTCTAACTCAAAATTTAAATCTGTATCATCCAATAAAGAGTGAACTGTTGGACATTACAATAAATGTTGTTTTAACACGCTATTATTGACCAAGTAATGACGGTATGAGAATATGCACCACCCTATATCACACTTTAGGTGTAGTATCAGGTGACATAGGGAAACAAATCTGGAGATGAACGTCATCGTCATGCTGATAACGACTAAAAATAAAAAACTGCGGCTGTCAACCTGCTTGCTGAGCGTGGCAACTATGGCAAATGACAGCCTACGAGGCAGTCTATGGGGAGGCCTATGTTCAGCAGTGGACTTGTATAGCCTGTAACGGTAACGCTAACGGTATGCAGGTATATATGTTAGAGTGAAGTGGAATATTGAATTCAGCTGATGTTTCCACGAACCTTTGCAGGGCCAAAGCAGCTGCGAGGAAGTAAGGTAAGGACACATTACTTCCTATCTAAAACAAAGATGCAACAATGGTGTGAAATGTCTTTCTTCCCACAAGCCCAAGCACCAATAAGCTTTTAACACGCTTATTATTTAGACTTAATGGATAGGCGTGCTAAAAGCTTATTGGTGACAGCTATTTTTTACGTGTTAGAGCCATGCAGCAGATATATTACTGGTAAAGTAGTAGCACTAATGGATCGGCTCGACCGGCGAAGGACCACGCTCTCCCAGAATACCAGCGTCAAATAGTGGCTTAACGCTGCTGTGTTTCGTTTGGTGAGTGTCCGAACCGGAGATCCTTTTTAACGAAGCATTTCATCTTAGTCCTCACGGGTGAAAACGCATGTGTATTTTGATTCGTTATTGTGGATAGATATAGATGTCTTTGGGACACAGCAACCACTTACCATCAGGTGGATTATGTGCTCGTTTGCCATGGTACAAAATAAGCTAAATGTCTATATCTTACCAGTCTCGAGCACATACGCAAAGTAGCCAGCAGTTTGGTTGTTTACAGGAAACATTTCAGAGAGTATGCACAGGAATTTACTCATCTAAACTAAATTCCTCCCTATAATTATGTTACTATCTACATTGGACCACCAGACGTTTGGCTTATCTACATCTCTGCGTTGTCAACATACAACGCATTCGAAAAAAACGTTTTGCTTCTTTATTGCATGCATTCATCAGGCGGATTGACGATGGACACAGAAGTACCAGGCGGTCCCATAATGAACTGGCCTGATATAGTTCAACGCGACATGTCGCTACATGTTGTGTTGCATTAAATAGTACGTTTATCGTGCACTTAATATAAGAAACATGCATCGACATGAAATGCTTAGTCTTAGTTTAACAGGCATTTGAATAACGAGAGTCGCGTATTTTTTCAAAATGTCGAAAACTGAGTATCGAAGTGTCATAAAGTTTCTGTTTAAAGAAGGTTTATCCCCTGCCTAAGTAAAAGAACGATTGGATGGCGTGTTTAAGGAGTCTGCCCCCTCCTATAGCACAGTGAAAAATTGGGTGAAAGAGTTTCACCTCGGGATAGAAACCGTCGAAGACTTTGGCCACGACGGTCGACCTGTGGAAGTGCTCACTCCCGAAACGATTGCTCTTATCGAAGAGGAGGTTCTGAGTGACCGCCGTTTGAAGATTAGAGAAATTGCAGCAAGGCTTGGGCTCTTTAAGAATACCGTTCATCGCGCGATCCATGAACATCTTCACATGAAAAAAGTGAGTGCAAGATGGGTACCGAAACTTCTTTCAGCGGTACAGAGACAGGAAAGAGTGCGCTGCGCTTCGGAGTTTTTGGATCTTTGTGGCGAAAATCCAAAGACTGTGATCGAGCGGCTAGTGACTGGTGATGAAACTATGATCTTATATTATGATCCACAAAGCAAGCGCGAGTCAATGGAATGGCGTTATAAGGGTGAAAAGCCCCCTAGAAAGGAAAAGGTGCAACAATCGACTAAAAAACTGATGTGCACAATATTTTGGGATTTTCAAGGCATTTTGATGGTGGATTTTAAAGAATTTAATACAGTTGTGAACGGCAAATGTTATGCTTCTTTAATATATAAATTACGAGACAAGATAAAGGAAAAACGAAGAGGCAAGCTGTCTAAAGGTGTCCTGTTGCTCCATGACAACGCCCCTGTTCATACCGCTGGTGTTTCGAAGGATGCAATTCGTCAATGCGGGTTCACAGAAGTTCAACATCCACCTTACAGTCCAGACATGGCCCCGTCCGACTATTATTTATTTCCAAATTTAAAGCGGGACTTAAGAGGAAGAAAATTTTCAAGCAATGAAGAGTTGCAGGCGGCCGTCTTCAGTCATTTCGAGGATAAAAAATGTGATTATTTTTATAAAGGTTTAGAGATGTTGATTCACAGATGTCAGAAGTGTGTTAGTATTCATGGTGATTATATTGAAAAATAAAATTGGTTTTGTTTCATTTCCTTCATTGGTTCATAGTTAGGCCAATTCATTGTGGGACCGCCTACGTACTTTTGTACGTAGTCGAATCATGCTGCAGCTATATTATGGTTGTACCATGAAGAGCTCGACCGGCGTAGGAGCACAGCATACCTCTCAAAGGATACCAGCGTAAAATAGAAGCTTAATGCTGCTATGGATTGTACGGTGAGTGTAGACAATCGGACACCCTTTTTGCTGGAAAAAAGCATTCCAACTCACTACTCAGGCGTGACAACGCATCTACATTTTTATTCTTGATTGGGGATAAATGTAAAAAATATCACAGCATTCACTTACCATCATATGGATTGTACGTATGCTCGTTTGTCACACTTATTCTATAAATAAGCGAGTCTGGCATTGGCACTGTTCCCCATCGCTATTCTATGTATTTACGCCTGGCGTTGACAGGATGGTTTTACCGCCATCTATCGGAAACCATAAGAGTTTCTTGCTTTGTAGTATACACCCCACGCTATTAATCCACTGTCGCTTAATAAAATTTCAACAAATATCTATTAAAACTTCTCGTGTTATTTCATGATTTATGTCATTCGTGTTACATAAATACAAAGTGTGTTGCAATCTAACTACGTGGACTAAAAATAGTTAAAATTAAAAAAAAAATGTGAATTTAAATTGAATATTAAATGTGATACCACTTATACTAAAAGGCGTTCCTAAGCCTCGGCGTCGTTCTAGGTCTTAGGTATTACAAACTTTGCCGTCTAAGAGCTTTTGCGGTTTTAAGCTTTGAATTCAAGAGACGTACAATAATATAATATATTTCTGGACGGTCATTACCCGATAAATTTATATGTAAGTTTGTATAAAATAATATTGAACACTCAATACTCATTCATACGCAGAAAAAATTAAATAAGTTCACATAAGTAAGATGTCAGCATCAGGAACGATTGAGGATTATCTTGTTCGCCTCATGTATATAATATACATTAATTTTTACATCATACTGTGTTTTATGACGTCTCGTAATATGCCGACCCAAAGAAAATAAGTGACATAAGGTAGTGTCGTCGAATATGGCCCGGTTCCTAGGATAGCCTACATTAAAAAAAATACAGTTATGATTATTCGAAACATTTGAAATTTCGCGGATTTATGCTACTAGTACCTTAAACAATAATGCAAGTGTGTTTCATTACCGACGCGTTGCCATTTTGAAGGCAGATGACAGTTTGCTCGATCATGTCAAGACGAGGCACGTTTAATAACCTCCATTATCTAAATCCTTTTGAAAATTAACAAATTTTAAACAAATCTCTTTGCTCTAAACTGAGAAAATTCATATTAAATCTATTTATCAGCGAATTACAGGTGAGTGTTATTATTTTATTTCCTTTTTGTATTTTTACGAGATTATACTCAACCCGAGTGTAATTTCCTATCATGGCCCATAGCATAATTCCCAAACATAGCCCGGGCCTTTCTAGGATTATTGAAATATATAGTGTGAGTGTATTTTTGTGTTTGTATGTTTGGTTTTTTTTTTAAGTTTGACTTGTTGTTGAGATGGAATAAGAATATATTAAATTTGAAGTAACCATTTTTTTAAATTACTTTTGACGTACAAAATTTTTCGTATTTTCTATTTTTTATCGCAGATTAAAATGAAGCCAATACATACTAAAAAACGGCGCGGGGAACGGGGGGATGCACTTAAACACAGTTGAAATCCGCCCTTCAGCTAGTAAAAAGCTACCAATTGTCACAGCGAAAAGTTGCTGAAAAACATATGGCATACCAAGGCGAACTACTACACATATTATAGGTACTACACGTATAAACCACGACAACACGGTTGGTATTGTCATGGATGCAAGGTGGATAGATTTGATGATATGCGCCAATGCCAAAATGGTATGATGAAGTTTGTGTGGGTTTAACCAAAGACGATGAGCAGCAATTCATATATACGTAGTGCAATTAAAGTTCTGATTAAGCTGTTATGTAAATTCACTTTTGAAATTCTTTTCAGTTATCTTAGGAGTGTACACACTCAATTAAAGACAGTAGCGTCTAATTCATTTTAATTATCTAAGTATATTTTGATTTATCTCAATGTCAATTTTCAGTATTCCTTAGATGGCCCACCTGTGAATGACATTAATAAAAAATTTATAAAAAGAAACTGATTTATTTTTATTTTTGATACGTTACTTTCAAAGGTGATCACAAAGTTAAATTTTATTTTATTTGGTAGTTTGTTATTATTTTATAGTTGATTTTCATATTGATAGATTTAAGATGGCCCACATTTAAATTTTTGGTTGATTTTTTAACTTTTATGAATATAATTATGAGAAGGATGTGTTTTTATTTTGATGTTTTATGTTAAAAGTGTTTACGTGTTTCTAATGCATATATTTTCATTAATATTTTTCAGGCCATCTTAAGAGACCAGCTTCCCAAGATAGCCAAATAGCAAGTTTCTGAAAAGTGTTTACATTTGTGTTAAAACGCCAAAAGCTGTACTACTTTTTTAGACATCTTGTTTCTCAAATAAATATTTTACAACTTCCATTACGTTTTTTCTTTACTTTACTTATCTGCAAGATTTTACGGGGTTTTGAAATTAAGTAGGCCTTCATTGGCCTGTACCTTATTTAACGACTTTTATATAAACTTGACAAATAACAATAAGTTTAAATATAATGTTGATGAAATAAACAAAATTATCACGACTAATAATATACATACCATATTCCTTAAACCTACTAATGCAATGGAAATATTTGAAATAATTAAAAGTCTTAATAACACGAAATACAATAAAATCTTTTTGTATTGAAGTAAAACCTGACTTTTGTTTAGACAACAGGATAGAGAACTTTGTATAGATTTTAGATTTTATAATGCCGCAATTCTTCATAGTAAAGTAGTCTCTAAATATAAGTTTCAATTGTTTAAATTGCTGTGAGTGGATGCGGTCGCATTCGACCGCTCGGGATTTGACGGGCGCATGCGACTGTATGAGATTTTTATGGGGATTGAAGGGATTCGATTGTTTAGTGTGATTGCTAAGTCAATACATTTATTTAAAACATAAAAGACTTTTAATATAGACTTTGTCACAATATGATGTTGTAATGTTAGATCTTACGTAATAACTTTCTTAAGTTATTTTCCCCACTTAAGGGTCCTTCTGTCTTCAGAAGGACCCTTAAGTAGGGACTGAATAAATTAACCGACTTGGTATTACATGGATCTCACAACTTTTTACGGTAGAGAACTGAGTTGCGAGACTTGTTTTTTTTTACAAGTTATGTTTTTAATGGCGGTACCTTACCCTTCTTGAATACCAACAAAGTACTTATCTACACCTATTATTTCACTATATTATACATATACAGGTACACTGATTCGTTCACTGCAAATGTAACTTTATAATTCTATATATTTATATGGGATAAAAAAGTTATTTATGCAGTAGGTGTATTTTTTATAGGATAGTCTGACAAACGAGCATACAGTCCATCTGAAGGTAAGTGGTTGCTGTAGCCCATAGACATCTACATCTGTCCTCGATTACGAATCAAAATGCATATGCGTTGTCACCTGTGAGGACTAAGATGGATGCCCCGTTTCCAGTAAAAAGGGTCTCCAGTTCTCTACACTCTCCCTACGAAACACAGCAGCATTAAGCTACTATTTTACGCTGGTATTCTGTGAGACGTGGTTCTTCCCCGGTCCAGCCGACCCATTCGTGCTACAACTATACTACTAATATTACTGCAGCATGGTTTAACCACGTATGAAAATCTAGAAATGTACTATCTACAAAACTGGACGGAAATTGAAAAATGTTTTGGTTTTTCCTTGATTTATACACTAAGCACTAATTGTATTAGTGTAAAGTTTGAAGCTTCTATGTTTGCTAGAAGTGCCTTAGGGTTATGATGATCGGTCGGTCAGTCAGTCAGGGGGTGAGTGGCAAAATTAAGAAATTTTGACTAGTTACGATTCTTAAACTACTGGTTTAAATTGAATGAAATTTTAAATATACCGTATCTATACAGTGCCTGCTTGATTTCTGAAAATTCAGGTTTCTAGTTTTATCCACAACGAAGTTATGAGGGGTCGAAAATGGCCTGAATTGCTTCAAGAAAAGGATGGTATGGCCGTGCCGCTTTTTTGCACGACCTGACAGGGCACTATCGTGCCCCTCAGGTACGAATTTGAACACATTCTGTTGCATACATTATATTGCTAAACATATTACCTGTATGTCGTAGGATAATTAGACAAACCGAACTTTCCGCAAAAATTTAGAAATATCGCGAAAACACGGACTATTATAAAATTGGTCCAATCTGTTCTAAAACTGAATCAACACACCCCAACTCCGCGTAATCTTGTCTGCCCTACCCCTAAAGTGTATTTGTAAAGCCGTAGGCACGGAGGTAGAGCAGTCCCCGCCCGCCCGTAGCAAATTGCAGGTACCCATGCAAGCTGCGGTTGGGGCTGGTCCCAATAAGCCAAAGCTACGGATGTGTGCATGGGTGCCTGTGATTTGATACGCAAGAGCGAAGGAGCTACACTTTCTGCAGCGCCGAAGCTGTTACAAAAGTAACTTTCGATCAATATTCCTGTGTAAAAAGTGAGGTTATGATTTTACAAAAAAAATCATGAGATACTCATAATCTACATCTATAAACCAAACGTAGCGTCTATAAACCAAAATCAAGCCAATCAGAGTTAAGTATATTCAAAGTTGCAAAACCCTTCATCTTTTTTCAGTAAGATTGAGAAATGCCATAGCCATTGTCTAATTATCCGTGTTTTCGGAATAGCCCTAGATTTTTGCGGAAAATTCGGTTTATTTATTTATCCTACCACATACTTATACAATTATTTCCACGTGTTGGTTCATTAATATGTCTATATAAGTTGTAATTCAAAATAATGTCATTTAATTCAATCGCACTTTTACTATTTATATGTAGAAATAACTATAGGAGGCTGCAATGATAAAGACAAAAGGACTCAATAAACATTTACATTGACGGTAAAAATATTGAATCTGTTCAATCAGTAAAATTTCTAGGAATCCACATTGACATGTACTTGAACTAGAAAAAGGAAATGACAGCACTAGAATCTACTATCAGTTCAGCATGCTATGCCTTAAGAAGTTTACGAGACGAAGTGACGTTAAAGCAGCTTAAGTTGGTTTATTTTGCTCTAGTAGAATCACAACTTCGTTATAGCATACAATTCTGGGGCAACAGTTATAAATATAATATTAAGAAAGCGTTTGTATTACAAAAAAGAGCAGTCCGCACCATGTTACGTATTCCACAAATTGAGCCGTGTAAAGAACATTTTCGAAAACTTGGCATACTTACGTTTCCCTCTCTGTATATCTAAGTTTCACTTACATACTTAGTAAAAAATTTTTACAAATATGAAACAAACGAAGAAAGGAAAAAGAGAGAAATGACACGTCGAAAAGATTTAAAAACTTCAATTACACCAACATTGAATGTTGTACGCCACAGCACAAGGCATCAAGCCATTGCACTATTTAATTCTTTACCTATCTCATCATCATCATCATCATCATTACAGCCTTTCACAAGTCCACTGCTGAACATAGGCCTCCCCCAAGTAATGCCACAAAGCACGGTCCTGAGCCACCTGCATCCATCGACTTCCTGCATGTCTTACCAGGTCGTCACTCCATCTAGTGGGGGGTCGCCCTACACTACGCCTACCGGTACGAGGCTGCCACTCGAGAACCTTTCTTCCCCATCGGTTATCGGTTCTTCGAGCTATATGGCCGGCCCATTGCCACTTCAGCTTACTAATCCGTTGGGCTATGTCGGTCACTCTGGTTTTACTGCGGATATCCTCATTTCTGAGTCTATCACGCAGAGAAACTCCGAGCATAGCCCTCTCCATAGCTCGCTGAGCGACCTTAAGCGTCCTCATACGGCCAGCAGTGAAGGACCACGTCTCAGATCCATAAGTCATCACTGGCAACACGCACTGGTTGTACAATCTAGTTTTTAGAGATTGAGGTATACCTGACGAAAAGATATGTCGTAATTTCCCGAACGCTGCCCAGCCGAGTTGAATCCGTCGATTGACCTCTCGGTCGAAGTTGGACTTACCTAGTCGGACTATTTGTCCCAGGTAAACGTACTCGTCAACAACTTCGAGCATAGTGCTCCCAACAACTACCGGCATAGGTGTGACATGGACATTGAACATGATCTTTGTTTTGTCCATGTTCATCTTAAGACCTATCCGTTGGGAGGCACTATTGAGGTCATTGAGCATAGTGCTTAAGTCCTCCAGCGATTCTGCCATAAGGACTATATCGTCGGCAAATCGAAGGTGAGTGATGTACTCGCCATTGATGTCAATACCGTATCCTTTCCAGTCCAGTAGCTTGAAAACGTCTTCCAATGCAGCGGTGAAGAGTTTCGGGGATATAACGTCACCCTGTCTTACACCTCTCTGCAGTTGGATAGGTTTCGAGCTCTGGTTCTGTACTCGGATAGCCATCGTAGCCCTACTGTACAAACACTTCAGCACTTCGATATACCGACAGTCAACTTGGCACCGCTGAAGGGACTGTAGCACCGCCCAAATTTCGACGGAATCAAAGGCTTTCTCATAGTCCACATACGCCAGGCAAAGTGGCAGATTGTACTCTTCAGTCTTCTGTACAATCTGCCGCAGGGTATGTATGTGGTCTATGGTACTGAAGCCTTTTCGGAAACCGGCTTGTTCGGGAGGCTGGAAGTCGTCAAGTCTGCGTGCGAGACGATTCGTAATGACTCTCGAAAACAGCACGTAGACGCGGCTCAGAAGGGAAATCGGTCTGTAGTTCTTTAAGAGAGCGTTGTCGCCTTTCTTAAAGAACAAGACCACCGCACTTCTGCTCCACGCCTCTGGAGTAGTGCCACCATGGAGGACGGAATTGAAGAGCTTCTGAAGGACTACAAGTACCGGTGTTCCACCCGCTTTCAGAAGCTCCGCTGTAATTCCATCCTCGCCTGGGGCCCTGCCGTTTTTAAGGTGCTGGAGAGCCATTCTAATCTCGCTTAGACTGACGTCCGGGATATCATCGGAATAGTGTCGGATAAGACTTGCTCTTGGATCGTTACTCACACTTGCGTGTGGCTCCAACGATGATGTGTACAGCTGCCCATAGAACCTCTCAATCTCACTCAAAATCTCAGGTGTCCCGGAAACGATGTTGCCACACTCAGTCTTCAGCTTTGACAGTTGGCTCTTTCTGGCAGACAGATCTCTGGCAAAGACTTTGGAGCCCTGGTTCCGCTCGATCGCTTCTTTAATACGAGAAGTATTAAAGTTGCGTAAGTCTCGCCGCATGCATTTGGAGATCTGTCTGTTCAGTTGCCTGTATGCTGTCAAATCTGTTGACGATTGCAGCCTCATTTCCCGTCTAACAGCCATGAGATTAAGAGTGTGATCGGAGAGTTTTTGTGTTCTTCTGCGGCGGGTCTTGCAGAACTTAGCTCCGACCGCATGGACAGACATTACCTATCTCATTTAAAGTTATTTATTGCCACCGAAAATTCCAAAATAAACTCAAATCATTATTAATTAAGAAAAGCTACTACTCAGTTGACGAATACCTAAATGACAAAAATAAACTTAATGAATAAGTATATAGAATGATTGTCAAATGATATTTAAATTTTATTCGATTTTTGTTTTATTTAAGTCAATTGCGTGTAAACGTTATTTCTGATTTTGTGTAATTAATTTTCCAATACAATGTAATATTGTTATATGGAATAAATGACTATGACTAAAATGAATATATTTATACCACAAGAACCACATAACTTCAATTTCATTTTATTTAATAAAACGGCTCAAATCCAAAAAAAAGGTTCTTCAAAAGGGATGCAAGAAGCTGCGTGCATTTTAAATCCAATTAGTAAATGGAATTTAACTTTGGATAGGGGTTTCCCCGAGCCGTTCTTTTTAAGTTAGTTTTGCTTTAAATATTTAGACTCTTTTTCTATTTTAAATATTTAGACTCTTTTTCTATTTTAAATAATGGAATGGTCAAACGAGCACGCGACTCACCTGATGGTAAGTTGGTAAGTGACTACCGCCTATTAAAATGACAGGAGAAATGAAACTTCGTATAGTGCTTCTCCGTAATCGTTTATTTTTCGAACTAGGAGTTCATCTGGGTGGGAACCAACCTCTTAGTGTGTTCTCTTCTATCGGGTTCGATTTGAAGGGAATCGAGCACGTATATCTTGTTATTATGTCATTAGAAGGCATAAGAACTTATAGTCCACCTGATGGTCAATGGCTACTGCAGCCCAGGACACTTCAGGTGGACCGTGTGCACAGTTGTAACCCGAATTCAATAAGAAATTCATTTACTTCCTTTTCTAACTAAATATGAGTCCATATGGGTGGGTGCCACCCTTTTGCTTTGTTCAGCACTATTGGGTTCCGGTTTGGAGGTTAAGGCAAGCTACTGTATCTTTTTTATGAAATTAAGTGACACACGAACTAACAATTAAGCTGCCGGTCAGATACTGAAACCAACTTCAAACAATGAAAGTCACAGAAGCGATGTTATCTTCGAAGCGCAGGATGGAAGTTCTTAGATTCAGTGAATACATTGCTACTTGGAAACAGAAATAGGTAAGGGGCTGTAACGCCTTTATGGCATATTTTTCTTGTGTTTCTTGTATTTGATACACGAAGAACAAGTCAAAATCCTCTCTCATACAGTTGAGATAATTTGCTATAATGGCCTAGTTTGCGGACAAGTTGGAATATACAATGCCTGTTATTTGATATTATTAAAAACCATAATCTTTCTGATGTTAAATAAATGCTGTAGCTCACAGAATCCTACAAACATCCTCGATCAAAAATCAAAATAAAGATGTTTTATCATCTTTGAGAACTAAAATTAAAATTTACCGATAAAAAGGCTCCTACTTTACGAAACAATGACACGCCCCAATCGTTATAACATATCATACATAGATAACTCGACTAGACAGTCATAACATGGATAACTCGACTACATTAAAAAAACATTGCATGGCTGCCACATACGTCGTTGACTATGCATATAGGACTATTCTGCTCATGCTTGATATATACTTGAATGTGCTAGGTATGTATCTGTTGTACGCCCGACGTTTATTATCTTTAATTTATTAACAATTATTATTCTAAGTTTGACTATTAAAAATATGAAAATAAAATACCAGCGGATTTTATTTCACAGTTCTTTTCCGGGCACGGACACCACATTTTAAGAAGTGAATTTTAAGAAAAATTACAGTTAATAATAATAATAATAATAATAATAATAATAATAATATTGCACAACTATCACACAACGCCATCTAGTCCCAAGCTAAGCAGAGCTTGTGTTATGGGTACTAGACAACTGATAAACATACTTATATATTTCTAAATATTATACATAAATTACACCCAGACACAGAACAAATGATCGTGCTCATCACACAAACATTTGTCCTGGGTGGGAATCAAACCCACGACCTCCGGCATAGCAGTCAGGGTCACTAACCACTAGACCAACAGGCCTGTCAAGCTGTCAAGTTGACAAGCGGTATTAATTCTAATTTCTTACGAAGAAAGTCAAAGAAGGTCTATATTATGATTCGTTGCGTCTCTTCGTTGTATTTTAGTGAGTGAGTATTTTAGATTTAGTATAAAAATGTAGTGCTTAGGTTAGTATAATTAGTATGGGACCTAAACACTATGCTCAATGACCTCAATAGTGTCTCCCAACGGATAGATCTAAAGATGGATATGGACAAAACGAAAGTCATGTGTAATTCCTATGTTACACCTATGCCTGTGGTTGTTGAGAGCATTAAGCTCGAAGCTGTTGATGAGTATGATTACCTGGGACGAGTAGTTCGACTAGGTAATTCCAACTTCGACGGAGATGTCAATCGACGGATTCAACTCAGCTGGGCAGCGTTCGTGAGATTCTTGTTAGGCGTACCTCAAAATCTCAAAACTAGATTGTACAACCAGTGCGCGTTGCTAGTGCCGACCTATGAATCTGAGACGCGGTCCTTCACTGCCGGCCATATAAAGAAGCTCAAAGTCACTCAGCGAGCTACGGCGAGGACTATGCTCGGAGTTTCTCTGCGTGATAAACTTAGAAATCAGGATATCCGTAGTAGAACCAGAGTGACCTACAAAGCCCAACGGATTAGAAGTGGCTATGGGCTGGCCACAAAGCTCGAAGAACTGACAATCGATGGGGAAAAAAGGTTTTTGTGTGGCAGCTTCCGTACCGGTAGTAAAAGTACCGGCAGGCAAAGTGTAGGGCGTCCCTCAGTGTAGGGAGTGACAATCTGGTGAGATATGCTGGAAGTCGATGGATGCAGGTGGCTCAGGACCGTGATTTGTGGCATTCTTTGGATGAGGATTATGCTCAGCAGCGGACTTGTGAAAGGCTGTAATGATGATGATGATGATAAAAAATATAGTCAATCCACCATTTTCCGGAAGCCCTAAGATCATTTTAAGTTTTATTTATTACTTATTTTATACAATTCATTTAGAATAGGAATATTGACGTCTATCCTCAATAAAAGTCTTCGTTTCGAGGGAATAGAGAGTGCATCTGTGCTTGCGCATACACTTAGGCACTGTAATCCTTTCCTGCGCCGATGACTAGTCTCCTTTGCGACCAGCCGACGTGAATACTGCAATACTTTTAAAATTTGTGGAACTTTATGAAGTCTGATTATCTGATATTGAAAATATAAGATAATGCAATAAATGTATATTTAATTAAGAAATAAAGTGTTATTGCAATCTATTGAGTTTGTTTACTGATATGTCTTCAAAAGATCTGATTGTCAGACCCATTTCCACCCACTTTTAACCGCTTTTCACAGCTTTTAACATCTAGTAATCCTGCAATGGACGCGTGACGTTATGATACTGTAGGAAAAATTGCGTGCGGGCTGTAACTTACAAACTCAACGTTCGGTCGTACACATTCACATTTGAAATGATATACACATTCACAGATGAAATTGAAACAGGTAATGAGTAGCATCTTCCTGTTAACAACTCAAAATAATAAAAACTGCGGGTGTCGATCCGCCTAACGAGAGCGGCAACTGTGGCAATATCCCCTATATGGGGAGGCCTATGTTCAGAAGTGGCCGTCTGTTAAAATTAACAACACAACCAATTAGAAATAGCTTGGTAGCGATCACCCTTCCCATGGGTTATTATCGTCCGTCGTATAAATTGCTTAATAGTATAATGACCCTTTTTATACAACCTAGTTTAATAAAGTTTTTGAACTTTTTGCAGGTGAAATTTTTTATATTTTCTGGGGTTTTGTTGTAAAAGCGTATACATCACCCCAAGAATGAATTACTGACTCGGTGGAATCGAGTAGCTGGTACTACTTAGCTTGTGTCTGTTCCTAGTATTTACAGAATAAATATCACTTATTTTTGTAAAACTACTTTTATTTTTGTGTACGTATATTACATTTTCGTAAAATGTATTGAGGAAGTTCAAAGTTAATATATTAATTTCATTAAATTTTTGTGTGAACGACTCTTTAGGTTTTAAATAAGAGATTGCAGAATTGCAGATGTAGAAAATAGTTATCATTTGTATCCTTAATACAGGACAGGAGCAGTGTCTATAGGTCCACTTACCATCGGGCTGTGTGCTTCTTTGGCCACTTTATTTCAATACAAAAAAATGTTCCTAATTCAGAAGTGGATTTAAAAGCGCAATAAAGAGATGGTAATAAATTAAAACATCTGTAAAACAGATTTTAAGTAAGTACAAAGTAATCCTAGATATAACTTAAGAACAGCACACGAGAGTGTGCGGCGCAAACTTGCCCCACGTTTGTACAATGAGGGCAATTAAATTAACTTGGATAAGTTGTGTGCAGTACCTGTCCTTCGACTTACGAAACTTGTCTGAAGTCAACACCGAGGCTCTATGTTGTCTGAACGATGGTTTAATTAATTAGAAAAAACTCCCTCGTGACGTTTGAGAGCTCTAAAGGGATCGAAATATCTGAAATTAAAAATAAGTTTAAATTAAACCTGATGTACTATAAATTAAATGCGTAAAATTATTTTTATTCAATGCGTATATACTAGTATTACGTATGTAAATATGGAAAATCGTTAGCGTAATCATTAGGGCGGGTAACTATAGCTGTGTTGGACATAAATATTTTTAGTAGTTTTTATAAAAAGTATTCTAGACCCTGTCGAGTGTTAAATACACACAGCATTTATAAAAATTATTCTTTAAGCTGTGTACATTTATCGAAAAAACTCCTTTCTAAAAGGCCGGCAAAACACCTGCAAAAACTTATTTAGACTAGAACTAAACCTACTACCAAAACTAATTAGTTTTTCTGGCATTACCGAAACACATTCAGCCGTTCAAGCGTGATTAAAGTACAAACATACAAACAAACAAATAATGTACTTCCGCAATTAGCAAGATTACGACATATCACTACTTCTTCAAACTACATATAGCATGAGTAATGTTCATTGCTGAACATAACTCATGCTATAGACTGCCAAACAGTACGATCCTGAGCCATCTGCTCCAACGATCACTTGTCATGCGTGTGTCATTAGTTTGATTACCTTTCTTCTATATTGGTTGTCGGTTCTTCTTGCTATATGGCCGGCCCATTGCTACTTCAGCTTACTAATCCACTGGGCTATGTCAGTTACTCTGATCTACTGCGGATGTCCTTATTTCTATCTATTGTACCTACGCTTACATAAGACAAAATGTACGACTAGGTTAGTCCAACTTCGACCGAGAGATCGAGCGACGAGTCCAACTCAGCTGGGCTGTAGCTGTGTAAATGTACCATATATGTATACCACGAACTAATCATAACAGAGTACTTTTTATAAACCGGAACTATATATTTGCGGTAAACAAAAGGACGTCCTATATATATATATATATATATATATATATATATATATATATATATATATATATATATATATATATATATATATATATATATATATATATATTCAGTTTTATTATGTTTAGCCTTATTTATAGAACGAATGTGTTGGTTCGTCGCAGGAAGAACAAATCTCACGCAGAATTCCAGCGAA
Organism: Parnassius smintheus behrii; assembly: GCA_036936625.1. Classification (NCBI taxonomy): domain Eukaryota; kingdom Metazoa; phylum Arthropoda; class Insecta; order Lepidoptera; family Papilionidae; genus Parnassius; species Parnassius smintheus. The sequence goes on from JAUPFT010000031.1 coordinate 4,996,625, forward strand.
TAATTACATCTGCATGCTGTTGTGTTTCATATGGTGGGTGTGGAGAAACGGAGGCCTCTTTTACCAAAAAAACGAGACATTCTATTTTCGCATCTGCATTTTAGTTCTTAGTACAGGATGGATGTTTATGGTTCACAGTATACACTTGCCATCGGGTGGACTGTGTGTGAGTTTGTTACCCTTATTCTTTAAAAAAAAACTATAAATAGAGAAATATTCCGAGAAATTGAATCTAGACGTTAATTCGACAATACCTTCATGTGCCAAACCACCAAAGTTATATGGGCTACCAAAAATACACAAACCGAACGCTCCATTACGTCCAATAGTGAGTCAGATTGATCCGTCAACTTACAGATTGGATCAACACTTAGCTAAAATATTATCACCACTCAGAGGACACACAAGAGCACACACTAAGGATTCATACCATTTTTTCAGTGAGATAAAGGATCTACGTCTTACCGACAATGAAACCATCTCAGATCGTATAAACAACAGGAGATATGGCAAGGAGGCGTGGCACTTGCGACCGCATCTGGCCGCAAAGCGGCCTGATGCCAGTTTCGGTAATTAGTCGAATGTCAACTTGTGACGTCTTCACTGCTCGTGATTTTTGACAAAATGCCGCGTTGTTCAGTGGTTGTTTGCAAAAATAACAGCTGTATTGTGAATTACATGAAAGATGGCATCTCATTTCACACGTAAGTACTAAAATATTAATGTTTTTATTATTTAATTTATTAAAACATTACTTCGTGGTACTAGAAACACGATGAAAAACCAAATCAAATGTTTTCATTAGGAACAAAAACCAATGCTTGCTTAGTACAAATCGACATGTGAATCAGCTGGTCTAATAGCGCAATGGATAAGTGTTTTTACTGATACTCTCACTCACACGAACTATCGTGAAGCCGGCAGCGGCTGCTTCACGAAACTATTCGTGAAGCAGCCGCTGCCGGCTTTTGTGAGTGAATGATAGCGACAGATGTTTTTGTGTGAATAAGTTTTGTACGGTGCATGGTAAATGCACGCTGCGTATGATGAGATAAGGTTTATAATTGGTTGTGTAGTACGTTCTGATTTATAAAATGCGAGTGTGTGCGCGATTGTGTATCTATTGCTTTTACTGATGTGCATATGTAGTAGTTGGCGCGTGGTAGGGGCCAACTGGAGACACCGGGTTCCGATACATTTTCAACTACTGAGCATATCTCCTGTTGTTTATATGATCTGAGGAAACCATGGTCAGTTTTGATGTTCCGTCTCTATTTACATGCCAACCTGTTGAAGACTTCATCTCAATTATAACTAGGAAACTAGAGGAAAATAACATGCCAGCAGAATATGCAGTACTACTCAGACATTGCCTTACATCTAGCTACACATAACAAGCAAGTAGATGATGTTGCGATGGGCTCACCTGTATCTCCCATTGTCGCCGATATATTCATGGAAGACTTTGAGGAGAAAGCCCTTCTTACTGCACCTGTTACACAAGGATCTACAAGCGGTACGTAGACGATACTTTCACAATTTTACCGTCAGACAAAGTAACTGCATTTTTAGAACATCTTAATTCCATAAACACTAAAATTCAATTTACTATGGAGTTAGAGGCAAATAATTCCTTACCTTTCCTAGATGTCTTCCGAAATCCTAACAATACCATAGGTCACACGGTGTATAATAAAGATATTAATATTTAATTCACAACCATCCGCTCAATTAAATACAATGATGTGTCTTACCTGGATTGAAGAGCACCTCCCGCCCACCCTCAATTGCATGCACTAATCCCGTCACCACTACTCTCAGCACCACGGGACGGGATTAGTGCATGCAATTGAGGGAGGGCGGGAGGTGCTCTTCAATCCAGGTAAGACACATCATAGTGTTTAATTGAGCGGATGGTTGCGAATTAAATATAAATATATTTATTATAATGAATTTCCGCAAAGTAACGCCTGATTCTATCAATGACACTGTGTATAGAAAAAAGATCCATACATACCGATATTTAAACAATAAATCTCACCACTATCCTTCACAGTTAGCTACCGTGGGCAAATCTTTGTTACAGAGAGCACGAGGGATCTGTGACAGCAAACGCCTGGCCGCCGAGCTTCAGCATGTCAAGCAAGTTCTTCACGACAATAAGCTTCAGGTCCCGCGCCTACGTCACAGTGACCGAGTGAAGCCGTCCACAGCCGCGCGTGTGCCTGCTATACTACAATTTGTCAGACGTGTCACAAACAAGATTGGCTACGTCTTGAAGCGAGCTTCTATTACAATATTCTACAAGCCGCCCAAGAAGATTAGTCAGTTCCTAACATCCGTCAAGTGTCATATTCCTCTACAAGATGCAGGAGTGTACAAGCTTGATTGTGAATGTGGTCTCTCTTATATAGGATAAACAAAAAGATCAATTAGAACCCGCGTAAAAGAACATATAGCTGATGTGAAACATCAACGTTCCGGGAAGTCTGCAGTTTGTGATCATACCCTAGACGGCCCCAACTATTACATCAGATTTGATAGACCACAAATCCTCGCGAAAGAACACCGATTCTTACCAAGGATGATACGTGAGGCTATTGAAATTAAAAAAACACCTTAATTTCAATAGAGAAGGAGGCTGGGTACTACCACCTGCTTGGGACCCTATAATCAATTAAATTAAAACTAAACCCAAGCATATCACTGCAAGACCTCAAGGCACAGTTCATTTTGCATAGATCGGATCATAAACAATAATTAAAAAAGCTGAAGATACTTCGGGTTTTACAATGACGTCTGGACGTCAGTCACCTCAGTCCCCCGTGACCATGGGTGCTGGAAAACACCCTAAACGTTGGGAATTAAAAATAAAAATAATTAAAATTAAAATTAAACGCGATAAAATCCGTAAAAGTAGTTTTAATGAAGGTGTAATGTTCGCGTAAATATAAGAAATCATTATATTGAGATATCCAATAAACCGTGCTTACTCAGAGGCTATGCGCTCGCTGTAAATTTTACAACATCGCGAACAACTCTGGTTCGATTCTCGCCGGCACTAATGACATTGTCCTCTGCAATTGTTTTAGTGCTGATTTAATATGTGATCTCAGGTGAATAAAAACATCGCGAAAATATCTTCATGTCAAAGTAATAAAAAAATCGGAGACGTGAAGTCTGTCAACATGCTCTTAAAAAGTTATTTTAAAAGCAAAGTTAAACTTAAAACCCATATCCGTCCCACTATTGGGCACAGGCTTCCTCTCATTTCTGAGAGGGTTTTAGGGCAAGAAAATGTCCACAGCGCTGGCTCAATGCGTGTTGGTCGATTTCATATATCTTTGAAATATAGTTTTATTATTTCTCACACACCCGATATCCTCACGATGTTTTCTTCTACCACCAAGCACGTGGTAATGTATGAGAACTTAAAATTTCATTAGTGCCAGCAGGGATCGAATCCGAGTTTCTCGATTTCAGTGAAATTTTTAGAGAGCGCTTAGTTCCTTATCTACCGCGCTCTAATCTATATTTTAATATCTTACTTAATTTATATTGAGATGCTTAATTTCAATACAAGACACACATGACAGAGTCAAGCTGCAGCTATGTTATGGTTATGTCACGAATGGGTTGGATCGACCGGGAATGGAACACGCTGTAACAACATACCAGTTTAAATAACAGCTCAATGTCACAGTGTTTCGTATGGTGAGTGTTGAGAACCGTAGACACTTTCCACTGAAAACGATACATTCCATCTTCATTGTCACCTTGTCGACTGCGCCAAAGCGTATAGTATATTTAGAAGGGACACCTTAGAACCAAAAAGTATATAATCACTAAGTTTACTTGAAACCGTCGATAAAAGTGCTCAGGACAATTCTTTTTAAATGGTATTGATAAGTTAATTATGTTCTTATAAATAACATTTAAAAGAATTATATTATTAAGTTCACACATAAACATATATATATATATATATATATATATATATATATATATATATATATATATATATATATATATATATATATATATATGTGTGTGTGTGTTATAACTCTGATATATCGTGAATATTATGACAAATTTGTTTTCAAATAATAGCATTGGTCAAAGATAGCGATATGATAGATTTTATATTTATTTACTACAGGCACTTACTGAGTGTATGTATATTACGATGTCGATATATTATTTTGTTGACCGTCTCGTTGGTCTAGCTGGTAAAGCACGTAAAGCCGTTGGTCCTGCGCCTGATCTCTCTCCGGTCGTGTCGGTTTACCGTCTCAACGGATTATGAGAGTGAGGGAATAGAGAGTGCACCTGTACCTGCGCAGATGGCTAGCATCCGCTGAGGCAGGCCGCTGTGACCGAAATACGGTCTGGAGGACATTAATTAATTTTTAATTTTGTTCTAGCACATTTTAGGCCAGTAAAAATAGATGTTTTTTTTGGTCAACTTTACTCTTAATTTCTGATCTAATTTTATTTTATATTAGGTTTGGGATCACTTACTGAGCATAATATCAAAAAATGCTGATAGATCCAGGTGGCGCTTCAAGCGTCATCTTGAAAAAACGTTTTCAGCAGATATCTCGGAAACTATGGACTTTACGGCAAAAGTTATAAAAACCATTATTGCAGAAAATAAAATTTCACATCTTTTGTTTCTTGTAAACTTTTTTGTAAAACTTACCGTTTACGATTTATGGCCCATTTAATAAACCAGTTTTTCTGTCGCGGCCAATAACTCTTGAAATATCAGATTAATCAATAAAATGCATAAATCTATTTTTAAAGATCAGTTTATTTTCTAAAACTTTTAATTCAAACTTTTTTTCTAATGTCCATACTTTTTGGGTTATAGTACGTTTAAGTGAAGTGGCTTTAGTTATAGGAATGGTTATAAAGAATAGTAGTAATTGAAGTCCTAGTACTAAGAACACATGTCTCATTGACACCTTGCTTCCAACTTACTAGAATTCTATTAATTGTTCATACTCTCTGTATCTATTAATTAAGTTCAGTTCTCTCAGAGAATCAGAGATACGTTAACTATGTACATATAATTTAGCTTATTAACATCCTGAGATTCAGCGCACCATTATGCCACCGTAAAACAAGACGGAGCAGTCTGCCAAAATAGACTACAGTTCTTCAAAAACACTTTAAAAAAATTCAGGCAGAAATATTTAAATAACTGCACGAAGTTTTAGTTTCCGATGTTTCGAAGGTATAGTTTTGAAATTCATTTTAGTCCTCAGAGGTGACGAAGCATCTTTAGTGTTCGTTGTTTGAAGTTGGTTGCAAGTGTTCACGGATTGCAGAAGCCACTTACCATCAGGTGGACTGCAAGTTCGTTTGTCACTTTAGCTTAAATAAACAAAAAGAAATAATTTAATTATAATTTTAAAAATACCATTGATCCTACTGCCCGTTGCCGATCTGGGTACAGAACTGTTACCGTCATAGCATATTAAAGTACACTGCTGAACATAGGCCTGTCATATTTCGCCACATAGAGGGGACATTTGCTATAGTTGCCACGCTTGGCAAGCGGGTTGGCAACTGCGGTATTCAATTTTAGTCTTTATAAAGCAGACGTTGCTGTCCATCTCCTGATTTTTTACCCTCTGTTGCCTCTTACGACACACACGGGATATGGGGTGTGAGGTAGTGGATATTCTTACAGCGCCACAGCGGGGGTACAGTCCGGCTGCCTCAAATTATAGTTATACCGCCATCTATCTACAGCCATAAGCAGCTTATTACAATTGTTAGCACACTTTAATAATGTATATTGTTGCAACTAACATTGTGGGTAATTAATTATTTCATGCTATAAGTCTGCGGGTGCATTAATGTTTTAAATTATGTCTAGTTATTTATTTTTGCTTATATTTATAACTAGAATGTAAAACTGTTTCAGATAATTATAAGAACTATAAATAACGTTTTATAATGTATAAACTTACGGCTTAATATCCAATTTTATTAAAAACTTGTACCGGAAACCACACAAGCAACGCCATCTGTAGTTTAGCACCGTTAAATTATAAGCCTATAAAAGACAGACGTCGGCGGTTTTAGCGGCAGCTAAAAGCGGCAGCTACGAGCGGCAGTCTTACTAAAACTGTTGAGGAGAGAACACGTACACGAAAGATAAAATGTGAGTAATAAAAATATTTATTGTTATACCTTGTTATTCTGTGTTTCTAAAATGTACATTGTTATTATTATGAATGCTTACCGGCGTTAATAGTATTCCTATTGACAACCCAAGGGAAGGCTCAAATATTATTATCCGTTACCGACAGGGTATTGCAGTAGGTAATCATTAACTTACTCACACAATTCTTTCCCGTATGTTGAAAACAGAATTAATATTTAATTGTTGATATATTCATTGTAGGTTGATATAATTTATGCAAATATTATATACCAAGCCTTTGATTATATACCTGTATATAATCTACTACACCAGGTGTAGTAGCTTCCCTAGAAAGAAAATTCGTGTATATTTGGTAGGAATTCGTTTCAAAATTATAACAGACTGTAACTCCTTGCGATCCACATTTTTAAAACGGGATATGCTGCATTCTTCTATTCTATGAAGATAGTCGTTGTTCTGTCCATTGGGGTGATTCTTATGGTGTTGCTGAGAGGCTGTGCTGTGTTACGTTGAGATGGGTAAGGTTATAGTTGGTTTGCATAATTTGGTGTTATCATGTTCTTCTTGTTTGGTGTTAAGTGTTCTTATTATCGCCCACATATAATCTTCGAATAGTGTAAGAGCTGTTACGTCTGTGAAAGACAATGATACGCTTCAGGGTTATGATACCTTTGGGTTTTTATGTTACATAACGTAATGAAATTTGCTGTTCCTATTTACGACATTGACTTATCATTAAAATATAGAGTAAAAGTGTATAGTGAAATCTTTTTACCCAAACGTTAAATCTTTTTGTTCGATTTATATCAAAACTACCCACAAGTACTTTTGTATTTTTTAATGTACCCAAATATGTTAACAAATGTTGAAGGTACAGTGGAAAATAAGTTGCTCGACTTAATATGTTATTACCTATTTGATAGTTCATGTGAAATATGATTTACTTGGAGTACATTTTAAGGTACGAAATGTTAAGCGATGTACCAAAAAAAATGTTTAATGTGCTATAAATTAAAAGCATAAGTAGCTACTTGTGTTCTAATGTGCTGTTAAGTGTTACAGTTTACGGGTTTACGGGGTTAGTAGAAGTCGCTACCACGATGATCAATAAAGATGTACATAAGAGCCAGTCGACAGTGATACTAATACGTTATCGATCCTATAATACTGTAACTGCTAACTCCAATACTCTCACCCTCACAGGTAATGTGTCTAATATGAGCGTATTCCAAGTTCAGGCGCATGCGTGTAACTAAATTTCTTATCTCACTGTGTTATAGTTATTCGTATGCAAATCACGTGTTCACGTTTCACGTTCAAAAGATTGATAGTATCGAAGGGGCTCAAGATGCCCAGATCCGTTTAAAGCCATGGTGTTAAAGCTGGAGAGGAGGGCCTGATGCGCTCCGTCCATGTTACATGCGGTAGTCGGTAATTGTTTTAAGAGATTCGAACGCCTATTACATACACGTTGTACGTTGAGTCGAGATGCGGCTGGATGAAGGGGCCCCGCACGTCCGGTCCACGCTGCGTATTGCTTGAGAGGGCTGGTCGAAGAGGCTTTGCGCGCACGGTCCACATTGCATATTGTCTGAGGCGGCAGGATGAAGGGGCCTCGCATGCCCGATCCACGCCGCATATAGCGTGATGCGGTCGGATGAAGGAGCCAAGCACGCTCAGTCTACGCTGCGTATTTCTTGAGGAATCTGGACAAAAGGTCTTTATACGCCCGGTACGAGGAATATTATACGATTTTCCACAGTTCAATTGACTTCTGACAAGTTAAAAAAATGTACACCCTGCTCACGCCTTAAAGACCACTAAAATGGAGAGCTCAACACGCCTAGTGCACACTTTTAGTATTACTATACTGATTGAAAGAGTCTTATTGGGCCCGGATCAGTCGACTACAATCGACCTAAATGAAGTCGAGCATGGTCGAGCATTGTAATATTTAACAAGTGTCAATTTCTGTTGCAGGCGGTGACAACTGTTAAACCGTATGCTGACGACTTACTGTTATCCACAAGATGAAGTGTGATAGTCGGCGTTTAGAGGAAGGCGTGGTACTGTGCCGCTCGATATTTAATGGAAGTATGCTGTCAACGTAGGCAACGCCTCAGATAGATTATTTGATGCTGCTACCGGCCGGCGTTTGGTATATGGGAAGGACTGAATTTGTCTTAAATATTGTTATGATTGGTAAGGTTTCCTTAATCTTAATGGAATAATCTTAATCTTAAACCTTAATTTTATCAGTGTCATAATTTCTATTTTGTATCGTTATAAATAATATTTGTATAATTATCGTTTTTTTTTTCTAAACATTTGTAATTAATTTACTTATCAGTAATATTTACAACAGCGTTTTACTTATTTTCATATTACAAAAGTATATTCATATAGTAAAATTAATAGCCCACTCATGTCATTACCAATATCAAGCGTGCCACTGTCCCCTTGTTAATTCGGTCGACACAATCAAATATCTTGGCATAACTCTAGATAAAACCCTAAGTTTTAAAGCCCACATTGAAGATTTAACCAGCAGAGTCCGTAAATTAATCTTTATTTTCAAATCACTTCGTCACGTCACTAATCAGAGTATTATACGCAACGTTTATTTTGCACTTTGTCTTTCTATCATATCTTACTGCATTTCATGTTGGGGTGGTGCCGCAAAAACTATCTTGAAACCTTTAGAAATCGCACACAGATCAATTTTAAAGATTATGGCCTTTCGACCCATATTATATCCGACAATTCAGCTCTACAAAGATCACAACGTTCTTAATGTAAGACAATTGTTTATACTACATACAGTGATGTTACAACATCGTAAGGTTCCATATATCGAAATTACCAAGAGGCGTAAGGACAAAATTTGCAGTATTCCGACAGTCTACTCTCATTTTGCTAAAAGGTTTTTCTCATATGTCGGTCCCTTTCTTTATAATAAAATCAATTTTAATATTCCTATTTATGAACTATCTAATTACAAATGTAAGAAAGCCGTGTACTCCTTCCTACTAAACAAGAGTTATGAAGAGACAGAACAGTACTTATTACTAACTAATTTATATTATATTCACGCACGCACGCACGCACGCACGCACGCACGCACGCACGCACGCACGCACGCACGCACGCACGCACGCACGCACGCACGCACGCACGCACGCACGCACGCACGCACGCACGCACGCACGCACGCACGCACGCACGCACGCACGCACGCACGCACGCACGCACGCACGCACGCACGCACGCACGCACGCACGCACGCACGCACGCACGCACGCACGCACGCACGCACGCACGCACGCACGCACGCACGCACGCACGCACGCACGCACGCACGCACGCACGCACGCACGCACGCACGCACGCACGCACGCACGCACGCACGCACGCACGCACGCACGCACGCACGCACGCACGCACGCACGCACGCACGCACGCACGCACGCACGCACGCACGCACGCACGCACGCACGCACGCACGCACGCACGCACGCACGCACGCACGCACGCACGCACGCACGCACGCACGCACGCACGCACGCACGCACGCACGCACGCACGCACGCACGCACGCACGCACGCACGCACGCACGCACGCACGCACGCACGCACGCACGCACGCACGCACGCACGCACGCACGCACGCACGCACGCACGCACGCACGCACGCACGCACGCACGCACGCACGCACGCACGCACGCACGCACGCACGCACGCACGCACGCACGCACGCACGCACGCACGCACGCACGCACGCACGCACGCACGCACGCACGCACGCACGCACGCACGCACGCACGCACGCACGCACGCACGCACGCACGCACGCACGCACGCACGCACGCACGCACGCACGCACGCACGCACGCACGCACGCACGCACGCACGCACGCACGCACGCACGCACGCACGCACGCACGCACGCACGCACGCACGCACGCACGCACGCACGCACGCACGCACGCACGCACGCACGCACGCACGCACGCACGCACGCACGCACGCACGCACGCACGCACGCACGCACGCACGCACGCACGCACGCACGCACGCACGCACGCACGCACGCACGCACGCACGCACGCACGCACGCACGCACGCACGCACGCACGCACGCACGCACGCACGCACGCACGCACGCACGCACGCACGCACGCACGCACGCACGCACGCACGCACGCACGCACGCACGCACGCACGCACGCACGCACGCACGCACGCACGCACGCACGCACGCACGCACGCACGCACGCACGCACGCACGCACGCACGCACGCACGCACGCACGCACGCACGCACGCACGCACGCACGCACGCACGCACGCACGCACGCACGCACGCACGCACGCACGCACGCACGCACGCACGCACGCACGCACGCACGCACGCACGCACGCACGCACGCACGCACGCACGCACGCACGCACGCACGCACGCACGCACGCACGCACGCACGCACGCACGCACGCACGCACGCACGCACGCACGCACGCACGCACGCACGCACGCACGCACGCACGCACGCACGCACGCACGCACGCACGCACGCACGCACGCACGCACGCACGCACGCACGCACGCACGCACGCACGCACGCACGCACGCACGCACGCACGCACGCACGCACGCACGCACGCACGCACGCACGCACGCACGCACGCACGCACGCACGCACGCACGCACGCACGCACGCACGCACGCACGCACGCACGCACGCACGCACGCACGCACGCACGCACGCACGCACGCACGCACGCACGCACGCACGCACGCACGCACGCACGCACGCACGCACGCACGCACGCACGCACGCACGCACGCACGCACGCACGCACGCACGCACGCACGCACGCACGCACGCACGCACGCACGCACGCACGCACGCACGCACGCACGCACGCACGCACGCACGCACGCACGCACGCACGCACGCACGCACGCACGCACGCACGCACGCACGCACGCACGCACGCACGCACGCACGCACGCACGCACGCACGCACGCACGCACGCACGCACGCACGCACGCACGCACGCACGCACGCACGCACGCACGCACGCACGCACGCACGCACGCACGCACGCACGCACGCACGCACGCACGCACGCACGCACGCACGCACGCACGCACGCACGCACGCACGCACGCACGCACGCACGCACGCACGCACGCACGCACGCACGCACGCACGCACGCACGCACGCACGCACGCACGCACGCACGCACGCACGCACGCACGCACGCACGCACGCACGCACGCACGCACGCACGCACGCACGCACGCACGCACGCACGCACGCACGCACGCACGCACGCACGCACGCACGCACGCACGCACGCACGCACGCACGCACGCACGCACGCACGCACGCACGCACGCACGCACGCACGCACGCACGCACGCACGCACGCACGCACGCACGCACGCACGCACGCACGCACGCACGCACGCACGCACGCACGCACGCACGCACGCACGCACGCACGCACGCACGCACGCACGCACGCACGCACGCACGCACGCACGCACGCACGCACGCACGCACGCACGCACGCACGCACGCACGCACGCACGCACGCACGCACGCACGCACGCACGCACGCACGCACGCACGCACGCACGCACGCACGCACGCACGCACGCACGCACGCACGCACGCACGCACGCACGCACGCACGCACGCACGCACGCACGCACGCACGCACGCACGCACGCACGCACGCACGCACGCACGCACGCACGCACGCACGCACGCACGCACGCACGCACGCACGCACGCACGCACGCACGCACGCACGCACGCACGCACGCACGCACGCACGCACGCACGCACGCACGCACGCACGCACGCACGCACGCACGCACGCACGCACGCACGCACGCACGCACGCACGCACGCACGCACGCACGCACGCACGCACGCACGCACGCACGCACGCACGCACGCACGCACGCACGCACGCACGCACGCACGCACGCACGCACGCACGCACGCACGCACGCACGCACGCACGCACGCACGCACGCACGCACGCACGCACGCACGCACGCACGCACGCACGCACGCACGCACGCACGCACGCACGCACGCACGCACGCACGCACGCACGCACGCACGCACGCACGCACGCACGCACGCACGCACGCACGCACGCACGCACGCACGCACGCACGCACGCACGCACGCACGCACGCACGCACGCACGCACGCACGCACGCACGCACGCACGCACGCACGCACGCACGCACGCACGCACGCACGCACGCACGCACGCACGCACGCACGCACGCACGCACGCACGCACGCACGCACGCACGCACGCACGCACGCACGCACGCACGCACGCACGCACGCACGCACGCACGCACGCACGCACGCACGCACGCACGCACGCACGCACGCACGCACGCACGCACGCACGCACGCACGCACGCACGCACGCACGCACGCACGCACGCACGCACGCACGCACGCACGCACGCACGCACGCACGCACGCACGCACGCACGCACGCACGCACGCACGCACGCACGCACGCACGCACGCACGCACGCACGCACGCACGCACGCACGCACGCACGCACGCACGCACGCACGCACGCACGCACGCACGCACGCACGCACGCACGCACGCACGCACGCACGCACGCACGCACGCACGCACGCACGCACGCACGCACGCACGCACGCACGCACGCACGCACGCACGCACGCACGCACGCACGCACGCACGCACGCACGCACGCACGCACGCACGCACGCACGCACGCACGCACGCACGCACGCACGCACGCACGCACGCACGCACGCACGCACGCACGCACGCACGCACGCACGCACGCACGCACGCACGCACGCACGCACGCACGCACGCACGCACGCACGCACGCACGCACGCACGCACGCACGCACGCACGCACGCACGCACGCACGCACGCACGCACGCACGCACGCACGCACGCACGCACGCACGCACGCACGCACGCACGCACGCACGCACGCACGCACGCACGCACGCACGCACGCACGCACGCACGCACGCACGCACGCACGCACGCACGCACGCACGCACGCACGCACGCACGCACGCACGCACGCACGCACGCACGCACGCACGCACGCACGCACGCACGCACGCACGCACGCACGCACGCACGCACGCACGCACGCACGCACGCACGCACGCACGCACGCACGCACGCACGCACGCACGCACGCACGCACGCACGCACGCACGCACGCACGCACGCACGCACGCACGCACGCACGCACGCACGCACGCACGCACGCACGCACGCACGCACGCACGCACGCACGCACGCACGCACGCACGCACGCACGCACGCACGCACGCACGCACGCACGCACGCACGCACGCACGCACGCACGCACGCACGCACGCACGCACGCACGCACGCACGCACGCACGCACGCACGCACGCACGCACGCACGCACGCACGCACGCACGCACGCACGCACGCACGCACGCACGCACGCACGCACGCACGCACGCACGCACGCACGCACGCACGCACGCACGCACGCACGCACGCACGCACGCACGCACGCACGCACGCACGCACGCACGCACGCACGCACGCACGCACGCACGCACGCACGCACGCACGCACGCACGCACGCACGCACGCACGCACGCACGCACGCACGCACGCACGCACGCACGCACGCACGCACGCACGCACGCACGCACGCACGCACGCACGCACGCACGCACGCACGCACGCACGCACGCACGCACGCACGCACGCACGCACGCACGCACGCACGCACGCACGCACGCACGCACGCACGCACGCACGCACGCACGCACGCACGCACGCACGCACGCACGCACGCACGCACGCACGCACGCACGCACGCACGCACGCACGCACGCACGCACGCACGCACGCACGCACGCACGCACGCACGCACGCACGCACGCACGCACGCACGCACGCACGCACGCACGCACGCACGCACGCACGCACGCACGCACGCACGCACGCACGCACGCACGCACGCACGCACGCACGCACGCACGCACGCACGCACGCACGCACGCACGCACGCACGCACGCACGCACGCACGCACGCACGCACGCACGCACGCACGCACGCACGCACGCACGCACGCACGCACGCACGCACGCACGCACGCACGCACGCACGCACGCACGCACGCACGCACGCACGCACGCACGCACGCACGCACGCACGCACGCACGCACGCACGCACGCACGCACGCACGCACGCACGCACGCACGCACGCACGCACGCACGCACGCACGCACGCACGCACGCACGCACGCACGCACGCACGCACGCACGCACGCACGCACGCACGCACGCACGCACGCACGCACGCACGCACGCACGCACGCACGCACGCACGCACGCACGCACGCACGCACGCACGCACGCACGCACGCACGCACGCACGCACGCACGCACGCACGCACGCACGCACGCACGCACGCACGCACGCACGCACGCACGCACGCACGCACGCACGCACGCACGCACGCACGCACGCACGCACGCACGCACGCACGCACGCACGCACGCACGCACGCACGCACGCACGCACGCACGCACGCACGCACGCACGCACGCACGCACGCACGCACGCACGCACGCACGCACGCACGCACGCACGCACGCACGCACGCACGCACGCACGCACGCACGCACGCACGCACGCACGCACGCACGCACGCACGCACGCACGCACGCACGCACGCACGCACGCACGCACGCACGCACGCACGCACGCACGCACGCACGCACGCACGCACGCACGCACGCACGCACGCACGCACGCACGCACGCACGCACGCACGCACGCACGCACGCACGCACGCACGCACGCACGCACGCACGCACGCACGCACGCACGCACGCACGCACGCACGCACGCACGCACGCACGCACGCACGCACGCACGCACGCACGCACGCACGCACGCACGCACGCACGCACGCACGCACGCACGCACGCACGCACGCACGCACGCACGCACGCACGCACGCACGCACGCACGCACGCACGCACGCACGCACGCACGCACGCACGCACGCACGCACGCACGCACGCACGCACGCACGCACGCACGCACGCACGCACGCACGCACGCACGCACGCACGCACGCACGCACGCACGCACGCACGCACGCACGCACGCACGCACGCACGCACGCACGCACGCACGCACGCACGCACGCACGCACGCACGCACGCACGCACGCACGCACGCACGCACGCACGCACGCACGCACGCACGCACGCACGCACGCACGCACGCACGCACGCACGCACGCACGCACGCACGCACGCACGCACGCACGCACGCACGCACGCACGCACGCACGCACGCACGCACGCACGCACGCACGCACGCACGCACGCACGCACGCACGCACGCACGCACGCACGCACGCACGCACGCACGCACGCACGCACGCACGCACGCACGCACGCACGCACGCACGCACGCACGCACGCACGCACGCACGCACGCACGCACGCACGCACGCACGCACGCACGCACGCACGCACGCACGCACGCACGCACGCACGCACGCACGCACGCACGCACGCACGCACGCACGCACGCACGCACGCACGCACGCACGCACGCACGCACGCACGCACGCACGCACGCACGCACGCACGCACGCACGCACGCACGCACGCACGCACGCACGCACGCACGCACGCACGCACGCACGCACGCACGCACGCACGCACGCACGCACGCACGCACGCACGCACGCACGCACGCACGCACGCACGCACGCACGCACGCACGCACGCACGCACGCACGCACGCACGCACGCACGCACGCACGCACGCACGCACGCACGCACGCACGCACGCACGCACGCACGCACGCACGCACGCACGCACGCACGCACGCACGCACGCACGCACGCACGCACGCACGCACGCACGCACGCACGCACGCACGCACGCACGCACGCACGCACGCACGCACGCACGCACGCACGCACGCACGCACGCACGCACGCACGCACGCACGCACGCACGCACGCACGCACGCACGCACGCACGCACGCACGCACGCACGCACGCACGCACGCACGCACGCACGCACGCACGCACGCACGCACGCACGCACGCACGCACGCACGCACGCACGCACGCACGCACGCACGCACGCACACACACACACACACACACACACACACACACACACACACACACACACACACACACACACACACACACACACACACACACACACACACACACACACACACACACACACACACACACACACACACACACACACACACACACACTCTGTAGTACTAAAAAGTTAAGAGCATTTTTTGCTTTCCGATCACTTTTGTAAGGGGGTAAGGGACTGAATCTCCTTAATACAGGCTATTTCTTAGTCTAGCAAGGAGAACAGAACGTCACCCTCACTAGTATTTTTGTAATGTATCTCATGTAAGACTTTTTTTTTTATTTTATTATTTTATATGTACTACAAGTTAAAGTTTTTTTTTTAAAATAAATTATTATTATTTGGATTTTATAATTCTTACACATTCGAACTAATGCTAGGTTCAATTTTGATTGGTAGTAGGGATATGCTACCACCATTGTGTGATATTACTTAAACGATTGCAATAATTGTTGACTGGCTATTCAAGTTGTGAACTAGTAAAGTAAATGACAAATAATCAAGCGTATTATTATCCTTCGTGTGTCTCCTATAATAATAATGGTGTGTGTAGAGTGTAACGATTCTAAAGAACCAGGGATTCATTTTACTGGAAACGAGGTATTCCATCTTAGTAGCTACTTCGTGGTCAGTTGTGACCACGAAGTATTTTGATTCTGAATTAAAGATAGATATAGATGTCTATGGGACTTAGCATCCATTTACTATCAGTTGGATTGTCTTTATTTGAGTAATATTTGCCGCAGTTTTAACATTTTTATTGTTAGGAATACGCTGCTGCTCATCTCCTTATTCCATAAAAAAGTTTAACTCTGCATTTCAGTATTAGAGATACTGAGAGACGCAATACTACTAGACACAAAAACAAAGTATTTGTATGTTGTATTTATTTATTCTGAGATTCCAATATCGGACCCCAGTAGAAGTACGGTCCTCAAAACTGATTAGTATAATATAATAAAAAATATTATACTAATCAGTTTTGAACTTTATATCACGACTTTTCAAAGTATTAGACATTTCGAAGGGGAAATAGTGCTCAGGCAAATTAATGGGAGTGTACGTCTCGAAGCACAAGGACTCTTCACTAATTTCAAAATGTACAGTGAAACAACGAGCGCGATCTGTCGAACTGATGAAACTTAGACGAGCGCAAAATTTAAAAATATTTATCCGAGTTATATTAAAAATATATACGCCAAATCCCTTTTACAATAAAAAGATACATGTGCAGTTATCAACTACGATGTAATTATTCGGATTAAATCCAGCCGTCAAATTTCACCCATGCACATCATGACAACACTTACGTCATCTTCAAGAAACGAGTTTAATCTTTTCAATAGGCCGGCAACGCACCTGCAACTCCTATGGTTACGTGTTGTCTTCTGCGTGGGCTGATGCACAGCAGGTTTCGGGCCTCGGGGCTCTCCTTGTGGCTTTCCTCACGGCCCACTACAATGGGCTGGTCCTGGGCTCCTCATATAAGGTGTAGTTGGGGGGATAGCGGTAATTAGCCGCATTTGGTTAATTTATAAAAATAGCTCGGTTATCCGGTTATGTCTGCATTCAATAATTATGTAATTACACTACATTTAATAATTACACAACGCTGCATGTAATTAGTTAATATTTTCCCAATATCTGAAAGTTGGTTTGTATGCGTTTGAAAAAGGGATACATATCATACATATCCATACATTCAATTGAAGTTTGTTACAATCTGTATTGTACGAGTATAATACAATCTGTAAGTTTACAGGCTTATAACACATAAGACCTAAACACTGCAGTGAATATACTTCTGCAATAGATATACTGAAGAAAGTTGGCAACAGCAACAGGTAAGAAAACTCTCCTCAGACAGACTCCTAAGCAGAAAAGGAGTCCTACAACCTGGTAAAGTTGTAAAAGTAAAGTTGCGGCGGACTCACATGTTTTTAAAACATATTTATTTTCTCTGATATACATGGTTTCCCATGATCTTTTTCAAAATTATGATTAAACATTTTTTTTAATCTGAGGTGACTATCGTACTTACAGTCTACCTGATGGTAAGTGGTTACTGCAGTCCACGGACATCTACAACCAACTACAAACACAGATAGCTTATTACAGGCTGTGATGTATTCCATCTTATTCCTCAGAGGTGACGAAGTGTTTGTAGCCTTCACTGTTTGAAGTCGGTTAAGATGTTCATGACCCAATGATAATTGGTTGACGCCAATTATCATTGGGTCATGAACATCTTATAAAAAAGATCTTTCATCATCTTATAAGAAAAGTAATGTAAAACATGTTTATTATAAAAAACAAATTAATAGTAAAAAAAAAACTAGTTGGAATAAAAAATAAATTTCCATGGAATAAAAATACACTTATCTAAATGAAAAAAAGTATATTTTAGTAGGTAAATGCAAAATAGAACAAACTCGAGCCGGGTTCACAAAGGTGTGTTCTAACTTGTACCTCGGGTAGGAGAGATACGAAGTATCAGCTGGAGAGGACACCTGAGCTTAGGTTAAAAAGAGCAAAGTCGGCTTTACCGTCTCCGGGTGGTAATGGACAGCATTAAGATTGGAATGAAGTGTCCTGATGTTGCAAAAATTCACGGATAGCGTGTCAGGGGTTGCCTTGGTCTTATTGCTCCGCTTGCCCCTAGCAGTTTTAGTCGCGAACAGGATTCCCTCCCCCCCCTCTCCCTCAGAATACACGGAGCAGCGTAAACACCCACGCTCAGGAAGAATAAAGTAGCTTGGTCGTGGATGCTCAGCGAGGGATTCTCCGTCACCAGGAGTGAGGGCACCCTCTTGGGGTAGTTTTTATTTGCTTCCGCTACAATGTTAAGGGGGAGGGGGAATTGGGCCTCCAGTCCAAGCGAAACGTAGAGGTATTATGTGAGGTCGTGGTACCACCCCGGTTCAAGCTGGCCCATTCATGCGACATCAATAGCCGCTGCGTGGCTCTACCACTGTCAAGTCAAGAGGGTGGCTGCCATTTTGGTTCATTTCAGCTCAGTCTTATAGCAGCTACCCTTCATTTTTTTATAGGATAGGATGACAAACGAGCATACAGACCACCTGATGGTAAGTGGTTGCTATGGCCCATAGACATCTACATATATCCTCAATTACGAATCAAAGTGTAGATGCGTTGTCACCCGTAAGGACTAAGATAGTAAGATTTGTAGGTAGTGTCCGGTTCTCTACACTCACCATACGAAACAGCAGCATTAAGCTACTATTTTACGCTGGTATTCTGTGAGACCGTGATTCTTCCCCGGCCGAGCCGATCCATTCGTGCTATAACTATACTACTAATAGTATAACTAAAGCATGCCTCTACCACGTAAAAATTCATGTCTTATTAAAATATTCCATGGTAGCCTAAAATCATAAATATTTTTGATAGTAAAATAGTTTGTAAGTACTCGACAATTAAAACAGAAACATCAGCGACTTAAAAAATTAAATATTTACCTTGACTTCAATTTGATGTACATAGTAACAACTAATTAAAAAATATGCTGACTACATATATTTTATAACGTAGCCTAAAATTAAATACCCAAATCTTGGACCATTAGAAATATGAAATACTGGCAACATTCTCCCGTTACGTAATGTCGAAACATTAACATTCGTGCTTCGAATAACCTTCAAAATTGTGTTGGAATAACAAATTAAAATATAGTTAAAAGAGTGTTTACGAGTGAAAAGATGTTGCTTCAGACTTTTTGTTCACTTTAGTATTATTTTTGCACCATTTAACTACACAGGACGGCATTTTGTAGGCAAATTTACTGCACGACACCACGAGAAGTACTGAGCGAAAATGAGCGTAGTTTGATGCATGTGTGTGCGTGAACGCGTGTGCTTACATAAAGGAGCGGAGTTTTTTGGCTTCACTAATAACAAAGGCCGTGCTGTATCTACCTTTTTTTACTTCATCTGAGATGTCAATATCAAGTAACATATTGTATTCTTGTTACACAGGTAAATCTCTCCAGAAGCTTTTATATCATATCAATTGTGTAACATATTAAATTGATGGGTTTGGTTAAATTTAAAGTTTATTTTCTTCTTTCGGAGCATTTAAATATAAGCTTCTTTTTAAAAAATGTTTTTTTTTACTGTTATTTCAATTTTTAATTATAGCTGTTCATTTCATTATAAACGTCATTGCTGGTTTCTGATCGTCATGTTAGATCTGCCATCTTGAATTTAATATCGTCAGTAGTTGACCCTTGTCGGTCCTTACATTTGTTCGAGCACCACCAAACTATCCCTAACCTTTGCCAAGTTATAAATCTTTAAAATTGTATGGCAGCCATTTTGATTCCTTTTCACCATCGCTAGAATTTGCCCAGGGTTAGGTTGATGATGAATTAGTTGATGATGAATTAGTTAAGACACGACCTCGCTAAGTCCTACCGTTAAACCGGTCAGCACTACACCATCTCCCCCATGAGCTGAATGCGGACGTCATTGACATTTTATTTTTATTCTTTTCAGCAAACAAAGGGTTCATATTGTATCCAGGTGTTGTTGGGTATGCAGATGACAGCACAGTTACAGAGACATTCATGTCCAGTGCAAAAGGCGGAGGGGCAATAAAATATTAATTTATAGAGGCCATGGAGGAACGGATAAATGCGACCTAAAGTCTGGTCTCCAAATGAGGTGTCGATAAATTCACATTCGAACAATTCTACCCTAACATTACAATGTTGGGGTCGATTTATTCGTGTCTAATCGAGGTCTCTAAACCTCGGGATTGGGTTGGGTTTACAATTTGGTCGCCTGAATTTGAAGATTCTCTCACCATGGGGGGGGGGGGGGTCAAGCGGGTTTATCTGAAGCACCCCCACTCGATTTTTGCTGCCGGAGCAGCGTCGTCAATATTGGTAAATGACTAATCAATTAAGTATTGACGTTTCATCTGTCAATGTCATATCGATATTATAGTACTGATCGATCTAGTGAATCGATATTTCACACTAGAGAATCGAGATCGAAACTTTTCTGTTTTATTAAGATTTGTAAAATTATTTACAATTAGTTGAATATACCCTAACTCGTAAAGAATGATAGTTTTTAATTAAATCATTCAATGTTATCTGTGCTTTATTGTATCTTTTGATAACGCAAATCAAAAAAGATCGATTTTTGCGAAATCGATCTTTACGATTTCGATTTTTTGTGAATCGTTTCATCCAATTTCGATTTGAATCGATTTAAAAATGTGTAAAATTAATCGCTAGGCCAGCCATTTTGTTGACAGTTTTTCGTCATGCCGTTGCTTCAGTTTCATAATTTTGGTGGATAATGGAATATTTGTGGCATCGGAATACTGCTAAATATCGCAAAGATCCTTTCTTACAAATGGTGGCAGCCATAAATTATGTTTATAAATTAAAGTGGTTATAAAAGTTAATGTTCTGGTGTTATATTGGGTGCAATAGCGAGCGAAGCGAGCCTAGGACGCGGGGCACCCCGACTCGGACAGGTTAGGTTAGAAGGGGATGACGGGGTCGTGTGAGCGAGCGAAGCGAGCGAATAGATCCCAATTACGAAACACAACCTCAAAATGAGAAAATTTATAAAAAAAAAACTAAGCACGCCCGACAGAAAGTGAAAGTTGGGGGTGACTCTACAACTCCTTCCCCTTCCCCCACACCACCCCCACCCCCTAATTCAGGTGACCGAATTGTAAACCTTACCCCCGGGATTAAACAATTACAGGCGGATTGGAGTAACTAAGTTCCAACAGCCAAATAGGTAAGTGCAAGCTACAACATTTGTTGGAGAACCATCAAAGTATCCCTATATATATATATATATATATATATATATATATATATATATATATATATATATATATATATATATATATGTATATATATATATTGATATAACTCTTAAAAATTGGTATGGCGGTCATTTTGAGTTTTGCATTTTTTAGCCATAGTCATATTCCATCTTTAACATCAGATCAACTAAATATCATAATAATATTGCATTGTCATATTAGAAGTCCACCATATTGGATTCAGAATAACGTTACTTATCGATTTTTGATTATCAAGCCTTGATACCCACATTATAGTTGTTGTTTTGGAAATGATAAATAAATATTTTGTCACGTCAACCATATTGAAAAAATTACAACATTTCGGTTATTTGCATTGCCACAAGAACCAAACGTAAGCGCCAAATTTTAGCCCGATAGCTTTAGTTGAAGTGGGTGAAATATTGATTGAAAAATTCCAGGAAAACTATACAAGTGAAGTTAAATAAAAGCTTTTAAGAATTGATATAAGTGCCCATTCGATTCTGCTACTTCCAAGTTTGTAAATATGTATATTATCATCTAAAGAAATAAAAGAAGTCCTCTACGTATATTTATTTAAGTCTTTTTGCCTTTCATAATTGTATCATAAAGCATAAAATTGGAAACAATAAAAGTGCCTTTATCAAAGATACTATAAGATAACTGTCTTTTAGCGTATTTATTTTAAAAATATTTTCCTCTTTTTACTTTTCGTTTGAATAAAAATAAAATTATTATTTCATATTATTAATATTTCAATATTTTTGATAAATGTTTGGTTGAAATTTAGAGTCAGTTGACGGGAATTTGGGGGAGTATGGTGATTTATTTGGTAGGGGTTTGGTCCCTGATTATTATAATACCACTCCCATTAAAAGGTAATGCACCATTCTTGAGAAAAATCAAAAAGAAAATGCCATAGAACTAACCCCAAAAATCATAACTCAAAATGAATTAAGGGGGTGGGAGCTGGTGGAGAGGGAGCCGGGGGAGTTGTAGAGCCGCCCCCCACCTCCACATCCTACCGGACATGCTTAGTTTTTTTTATAAATTTTTAAAAATCTAACTTTTAGGTTATGTTTTTGACTATAAACCTGATTTATGGGGGGAGAGAGTTGGAGAAGGGAAGCACCACGTAGCGCGGTCGAGGGAAGACCGATAGGAGGAGACCGAGGAAGCGGGGCTCCTACTTCTGAGTGGTTTACAAAAAAAATAACCACAAAGGGAATGGCGGGGTCTATTCGCTCGCTCACTCGACCCCGTCATCCCCTTCTAACCTAACTTATCCGAGTCGGGGTGCCCTAAGTCCCGAGCTCGCTTCGCTCGCTCTTGCACTCAACAAAACACCAAGATTTTAGCTTATATAATTACTTTTAGTTATAAATATAATATAATATAATATAATATAATATAATATAATATAATATAATATAATATAATATAATATAATATAATATAATATAATATAATATAATATAATATAATATAATATAATATAATATAATATAATATAATATAATATAATATAATATAATATAATATAATATAATAGGCCCTCGCAAATCTAACTCCACGTCCGCGCATGACCATCTATGTCACGTGAGGGCCGGACATTGGACTTTTAATTAACTTAACCAATGACCAACGGAGCTCTAGATACCTTCAATGATGGAGAGACAATTACGTAGTACTATTATAGGGCCGCTGCCCGAGGGTGAGCGTCGGGGCACGTCTGGAGCTGACGCTGGACGTGACAGCGTACGGGCCGTCAGCGGCTCTCTGCTGAGCAGGCGGGCGAGAGTCGGGGAACCCGAAAATATTACAGCCGATCAAAGGGAAGGGATGGGTATGGGTGATGCTTTGCAGAGTACGGACTTACCTACAAGCTCTGCCGGCTCATCTTCAATGACCACAAATAATACAGAACATGATGATAGAAGAAGAAAGTGGTCAACAGAAGAACTTCAAGAATTAATGTTTTGTTACTTTAAAGCAAGATCAATTGGACCAGGATACATAGGCAGGTTACAGAAACTTTTCACAGAAAGAAACCCGAATAACCCTAAAATTCATAAGTTTAACGGAAACACTTTATCAAATCAAGCACGAAGGATTATTAAGCAAAATGTACTATCACAAGAATTACTAAACAGAATACGAAAAGAAGCAGAAGGTATCACACCCGTAGATAACTCAAATTCAAACGACATTGTAGTACAAGATACACAACCTACATTCGCACACATTACGGAACAAAATTTACAACATACCATTGAACAAGCTGAAACAATAGATCAGATGACAAGTAATATAGTGGTAAATGATGATCAAGATCCATTAATCTTGCACTTCCTTCAAATATTAGCGGAAACTAATGAAACCAGACTTGAAGATCGAGTATTTCTACCTAAAGCTAAAATCAATAGGCGTTTCTTAGAAAATCTACACACATTAAATAATTATTTACCTAATCTTTTAATTACTAATAATAGTTTACGCGAGATAAATAATATAATATACGCCGCAGCTAAAACTCTTATATTAAACAACAATCAAAAACCTTATATCACTAATAATATTATAAAAACAAAATGTGATCCACCATGGAAAAAAAGAATACAAACTAAAATAGATATATTTAGGAAGGAACTAGGACAATTAATAGAAATTGAAAAGGGAATCAAAACACGCAGGATGATGAAAATAAAAGAAAAATTATATACCAAATACAGCATTCGGAATGATAATGATCGCAATAATATAACAGAAACTATTAGGCAAAAAGTTAAAGCTTTAGCAGGTAGAATAAAGAGATATGAAGACATTAACACTAGAAAAGCTCAGAATAGATTATTTAATGAAAACGAGCATAGATTCTACAGAAGTTTAGGGTGTAGTAACAACAAAGACATCAAAATACCGAGTAAAGGAGAAGTGGAGGTATTTTGGAAATCAATTTTATCAAACCAAACGCAGTACAATTTGAATGCTAATTGGATAAAAGAAGTAGAAATGCTGTCAAGTGAAATACACAGAGAAGATACACAAGAGATAACTGAAGACCAAGTAAAATTTGCTATCAGAAAACTGTTAAATTGGAAATCACCTGGAATGGATAAAATACAAAATTATTATTTAAAATACCTAACCAGTGTTCATAAATACATAGCTTCATTATTCACTAAGATAGTTTCAGGTACAGAAATAATGGAAGAATGGTTCGTTACGGGACAAGTTATATTAATACCCAAAAATGAAAACACCGAAAACCCAAAGAACTGGAGACCAATAGCATGTTTACCTAGTATGTACAAATTACTTACTTCCATATTGGCCAACGTATTGTATAACCATTGCGATAAGAATAACATAATGGCGGTGGAGCAAAGGGGATGTCGCCGTGGTACGAGGGGATGTAAAGACCATCTAATGGTTAATAAGGCCATATTGGAGGATGCACATCAAGCTCAAAAAAACCTGAGTATGGCATGGATTGACTATCAAAAAGCCTTTGACAGTGTATCTCACGAATGGCTTCTTAAAGTGCTTGATGTCTATAAATGTCCATTAATAATTAAAAGATTCCTTCAGTTGGCTATGCCACTATGGAGGGTGATCATGACAGCCCGTAGATCACATGATTCGGTTACCACGGAACCGATTTATGTTAGGCGTGGAATTTTCCAGGGTGACTCCCTCTCACCATTGTTATTCTGCTTAGCAATTAACCCACTTTCCTGTATACTTAATAAATACAAACTGAAAGGATATAAACTCAAAGACAGTTCCTGGATCAATCACCTACTATACATGGATGACCTTAAAGTTTATGCAAACAATAAGAGTAATTTGAAAGTACTGTTGGATAGTGTGGAAGTATTTACAAGCGACATAGGGATGCGATTTGGACCAGACAAATGCAAAACAATACACCTGAGTTCTGGGTATAGAAGCAATGCAATAGGAGAAGGTCATATTCTTTTAAGCGGTGAAACTTTTGAGCAACTTGCAATAGGAGATAAATATAAATATTTAGGAATACATGAATCAGGAAAGATAGAACACAGCATCATAAGAGATCAAATAACTAAAGAATATTTTAAAAGAATCAAGAAACTACTGAACACCCAACTTAACTCACGATATTTGATAAAAGGTATTAATACATACGCAGTCCCGGTTTTACTTTACTCATTTGGCATAATAAATTATAAAAATAACGATCTTAAGAAAATAGATATAAAAACAAGGAAATTACTAGCAATTAAAAAGGTACATCAGCAAAAAGCAGAAATAGAAAGGCTATACTTACCTGTAACACAAGGAGGAAGAGGTCTGATAAATATAGAGTACATGTATAAAGCACAGATAGTAAAATATAAACAATATCTGAAAACAGAAAGCGATTATCTCATTAAAATAATAATGCAACACGACATACATAGAGATAAATATTCAATTATAAAAGAAGCACAAGAGATAGAAAGAGAATTACATTTACCACAAGAAAATACATATACAGATAAAGAAATTAAGATGGCAATAGTTAAAAGACACAATGAACTGTGGCGAACAAAACCCTTACATGGACAATTTCCTAAAAAAGTTTTAGATCAGGCCAATATAGACATAGAACTTTCATATCAATGGCTTAAAAGGCAACAGGTTTCTCCTAGTACAGAGTCATCAATATTTGCAATACAAGACCAGGCCATTAATACGCGGCAACATCAACGCGACATATTAAATGAGCCAGTAGATGGAAAATGTCGTCTGTGTTCCTGTAAAGATGAAACCACACAACACATAATATCCGGATGTGACAAACTAGTAGGGACATATTACGTAAAGCGACATGATAACCTTGTCCAGTACGTCTATTGGTGTCTGGCTAAAAAGAACAAAATAGAAGTTTCTAACCTCTGGTGGCAAGAAACCCTCATCCGACCACAAATTAAGGAAAATGAGTTTGCTAAAATCATGTGGGAAATGCCCGTCCAAACTGATATTACTGTAACACATAACAGACCTGATTTGATATATGTTGATAAAACAAGTAATAAAACATTCTTAATAGATATAACTGTACCATCAGACTACAATATAGGACCTAAGGAAATTGAAAAATTAAGCAAATACCACCTGCTAAAAACTGAAGTTAGCCGTTTGTGGAATACACAAGCAACTGTCATTCCCATAGTAATAGGAGCAACGGGAGTGGTAGCTAAAAGTATTAGGAAATACATAGATAAATTAGATAGCCATATTAACATTAGTATCCTTCAAAAACAAGCAGCTATTCACACATCAACTATACTCACTAAAGTGCTAGGGGATACCGTATTTATACATAATCAACCGGACCATCTACATATACAGATCATCCAACAGTCATCAAACACGCAGCAGTCACCAAGAACAACGGATACAACAAACACCACAAACACATCGAATATACAACGTTCACTAAACATCCAAGAGCAACACATGCAAACCATGCAACAATCATTAGGCATAACAGGCATACAACAATCATTAAATGCACCGAACTCATCTAACACATATAATCCGAATGTACAACAGTCACTAAATTCTCGACAAAAACGGGGACGAGAGAGAAAAAGAATGAGAAAAGACGAACAACTTACAGAAGGTACATCTTGAATGACTCTTTTAATTTGCGTAATAATTTTCATTAAATTACATCTCAATATTAAAAAAAGTACTATAAAAAACTACAACATTATATTAATTTAAAACACATTAATGGGGATATATAAATACCTTTTTTTCTGTGGGATGCAGAACGGGGTATTTATTAAAACCGACGTAAGTCGTGAATGTCTCATAATATAATATAATATAATATAATATAATATAATATAATATAATATAATATAATATAATATAATATAATATAATATAATATAATATAATATAATATAATATAATATAATATAATATAATATAATAAAAAACTACAACTTTATATTAATTTAAAACACATTAATGGGGATATATAAATACCTTTTTTTCTGTGGGATGCAGAACGGGGTATTTATTAAAACCGACGTAAGTCGTGAATGTGTCATAATATAATATAATATAATATAATATAATATAATATAATATAATATAATATAATATAATATAATATAATATAATATAATATAATATAATATAATATAATATAATATAATATAATATAATATAATATAATATAATATAATATAATATAATATGGCCCTCGCAAATCTAACTCCACGTCCGCGCATGACCATCTATGCCACGTGAGGGCCGGACATTGGACTTTTAATTAACTTAACCAATGACCAACGGAGCTCTAGATACCTTCAATGATGGAGAGACAATTACGTAGTACTATTATAGGGCCGCTGCCCGAGGGTGAGCGTCGGGGCACGTCTGGAGCTGACGCTGGACGTGACAGCGTACGGGCCGTCAGCGGCTCTCTGCTGAGCAGGCGGGCGAGAGTCGGGGAACCCGAAAATATTACAGCCGATCAAAGGGAAGGGATGGGTATGGGTGATGCTTTGCAGAGTACGGACTTACCTACAAGCTCTGCCGGCTCATCTTCAATGACCACAAATAATACAGAACATGATGATAGAAGAAGAAAGTGGTCAACAGAAGAACTTCAAGAATTAATGTTTTGTTACTTTAAAGCAAGATCAATTGGACCAGGATACATAGGCAGGTTACAGAAACTTTTCACAGAAAGAAACCCGAATAACCCTAAAATTCGTAAGTTTAACGGAAACACTTTATCAAATCAAGCACGAAGGATTATTAAGCAAAATGTACTATCACAAGAATTACTAAACAGAATACGAAAAGAAGCAGAAGGTATCACACCCGTAGATAACTCAAATTCAAACGACATTGTAGTACAAGATACACAACCTACATTCGCACACATTACGGAACAAAATTTACAACATACCATTGAACAAGCTGAAACAATAGATCAGATGACAAGTAATATAGTGGTAAATGATGATCAAGATCCATTAATCTTGCACTTCCTTCAAATATTAGCGGAAACTAATGAAACCAGACTTGAAGATCGAGTATTTCTACCTAAAGCTAAAATCAATAGGCGTTTCTTAGAAAATCTACACACATTAAATAATTATTTACCTAATCTTTTAATTACTAATAATAGTTTACGCGAGATAAATAATATAATATACGCCGCAGCTAAAACTCTTATATTAAACAACAATCAAAAACCTTATATCACTAATAATATTATAAAAACAAAATGTGATCCACCATGGAAAAAAAGAATACAAACTAAAATAGATATATTTAGGAAGGAACTAGGACAATTAATAGAAATTGAAAAGGGAATCAAAACACGCAGGATGATGAAAATAAAAGAAAAATTATATACCAAATACAGCATTCGGAATGATAATGATCGCAATAATATAACAGAAACTATTAGGCAAAAAGTTAAAGCTTTAGCAGGTAGAATAAAGAGATATGAAGACATTAACACTAGAAAAGCTCAGAATAGATTATTTAATGAAAACGAGCATAGATTCTACAGAAGTTTAGGGTGTAGTAACAACAAAGACATTAAAATACCGAGTAAAGGAGAAGTGGAGGTATTTTGGAAATCAATTTTATCAAACCAAACGCAGTACAATTTGAATGCTAATTGGATAAAAGAAGTAGAAATGCTGTCAAGTGAAATACACAGAGAAGATACACAAGAGATAACTGAAGACCAAGTAAAATTTGCTATCAGAAAACTGTTAAATTGGAAATCACCTGGAATGGATAAAATACAAAATTATTATTTAAAATACCTAACCAGTGTTCATAAATACATAGCTTCATTATTCACTAAGATAGTTTCAGGTACAGAAATAATGGAAGAATGGTTCGTTACGGGACAAGTTATATTAATACCCAAAAATGAAAACACCGAAAACCCAAAGAACTGGAGACCAATAGCATGTTTACCTAGTATGTACAAATTACTTACTTCCATATTGGCCAACGTATTGTATAACCATTGCGATAAGAATAACATAATGGCGGTGGAGCAAAGGGGATGTCGCCGTGGTACGAGGGGATATAAAGGCCATCTAATGGTTAATAAGGCCATATTGGAGGATGCACATCAAGCTCAAAAAAACCTGAGTATGGCATGGATTGACTATCAAAAAGCCTTCGACAGTGTATCTCACGAATGGCTTCTTAAAGTGCTTGATGTCTATAAATGTCCATTAATAATTAAAAGATTCCTTCAGTTGGCTATGCCACTATGGAGGGTGATCATGACAGCCCGTGGATCACATGATTCGGTTACCACGGAACCGATTTATGTTAGGCGTGGAATTTTCCAAGGTGACTCCCTCTCACCATTGTTATTCTGCTTAGCAATTAACCCACTTTCCTGTATACTTAATAAATACAAACTGAAAGGATATAAACTCAAAGACAGTTCCTGGATCAATCACCTACTATACATGGATGACCTTAAAGTTTATGCAAACAATAAGAGTAATTTGAAAGTACTGTTGGATAGTGTGGAAGTATTTACAAGCGACATAGGGATGCGATTTGGACCAGACAAATGCAAAACAATACACCTGAGTTCTGGGTATAGAAGCAATGCAATAGGAGAAGGTCATATTCTTTTAAGCGGTGAAACTTTTGAGCAACTTGCAATAGGAGATAAATATAAATATTTAGGAATACATGAATCAGGAAAGATAGAACACAGCATCATAAGAGATCAAATAACTAAAGAATATTTTAAAAGAATCAAGAAACTACTGAACACCCAACTTAACTCACGATATTTGATAAAAGGTATTAATACATACGCAGTCCCGGTTTTACTTTATTCATTTGGCATAATAAATTATAAAAATAACGATCTTAAGAAAATAGATATAAAAACAAGGAAATTACTAGCAATTAAAAAGGTACATCAGCAAAAAGCAGAAATAGAAAGGCTATACTTACCTGTAACACAAGGAGGAAGAGGTCTGATAAATATAGAGTACATGTATAA